>CAOKZL010000471.1:0-648576 GCA_948472985.1 Iguana delicatissima | reverse complement strand
TTCTAGGCAATTCTTTTCAGTTCCTCTCAGTTTTGCTTCCAGTTCTCCACTGTGAAACATATACACACATCAAGAAAGTCTGCCCAACCCTGAGATGACTGTACTGTGCCAACTCTTTTCCCTCTTCTACAGCTGAGAACAATAATGCTGTAGTTTTACCAAACACAAGAGACTCCCCACATTTCATGTACTGTTTATTGGTCAGAGATGAGCTGTCTCCCCCACCCTTGTCCTTGAGAGCTCTTGAGGGCTGCTGAGGAAAATAGAGCTGTGATCTATTAAAGAAACAAAGTTATATAAAGCTGTAGAAAACCACCAATATAAAAGAGCAAATAAAAGCAGTGTGATGGCAAGCTCCTCAAGATTAAATGCCATGATTTCAATTGTTTCAAGCCCATTTTTTTTCCATAGTGGGAAATGGTCCACTCTTTTTAAGGGTCTTGGTTCATCTCACATGTATAGCTCTGCTAGAGTCATTGGCACTGTGTCCATGCAATTGCTTTGAAGGTCAAATATTCAGATAAATATCCAGTTGGATCAACCAACATCCACTACCCTCTAGTTTCATAATACAATCATTGTTTGACAGTAGTTGATGAGAGGCATTTCCCACTTGCTTCTTTGTTTTTTACTGAGACTAACATTTTCCCAGCATATCTGGGAAGGCTGTGTCCTGATTTGAGGGCTGGGTGTAAAAGGACAGTGCTATCAAAGCCATATACAGCACATTCTTGTGGTCATTTGTTAAAATATTTGCAGGCTGAACACTCTCAGGCCATTTCTGCACTATACTGTTATAGTGCTATTATTCCAGTTTCAACATCCTATGAAATCCTAGGATTTGCAGTTTAGGAAGGGGCATTTAGAGGTCCTCAGTAAACTATAAAACCCAGAATTCCCCGGGATGCTGAAAGTGGAATAATAGCACAGCACTATAACAGTGTTGTGGGGAAATGGCCTCAGATAGTTTGGTTCTTAGTAAAGGTAGTACACACTGCTGGCACCAATGATGAATGTACTGTAGGCATGGTTCAAGCATGGAATCTCACAAGGGGCTTCAATGGCCATCTAAGCCAACAGAAGTATGTGTATGTCGTGGTGCAATATGCAGCCACAGCATTTCTGCAAGATACTAATCCAACCTCTTTATGAAGACCTCCAAAGAGGGAGAGTCCACCACCTGTGGGGCAGTGTATTACAATGTTGAACAATACTTACAATAAATAAGTTCTTTGTAATGTTTAGGGGGAATGTCTTTTCTTATAATTTGAATCCACTGGTCTCTGGAATAGCAGAAAACAAGCTCACTCCACCCTTCTATATGACATCCCTTCAAATATTTAAAGTTGACTATCCTGTCACTTCTCACTCTGCATGTGAGTGGCCAGTGCGTTTCCATTCATGAGTATGGGTGCATGAATATGTGGCAAACTCTTAGTCTGAATCTTTTCCAGCTGCCAGAAGTGGCTGTGGTGCATCCTCTAAATGTGCTATAAACACTGTTCATATTAGGTCTAAATTAGTTCAGTTTAGGCTGTCCTAGACTCAGAGCTCACTCAGAAAGTTACCTCTAAGAAAAAGGAGTATAATATTTTAAAGCAATCCATGATATTCTGGATCCCAGACCATCATGCTACCACAGTTCAATGACAAATGGCTTTAGCATGCCTTTATATTCATTCTTCCTAAAACTAGCTTCCTAAACTCTGCTCTGGATCTGGATGTGCTCCCAAAGATGACATCAGCAAGATGACAAGGTCCAAATGACAAGTGGGGATACATCTGGCACTTTTCCAGTAGCTGGACATTCTCTGACAGGCATCTGCAAGGGAAGTCATTTTCCCCTGCTATCCAGGCAATATAGAAATGGCTATGTTGGGGGATGGGATACGCTGCTTAAAAGGTTGGGTGGGTGGGCTTCTGGTTGTGCAGTGACCATAAAAATGAATTGTGATGACATGAATCAGACTTTGTCATTGTTAACTGCTGTCAAGTTGACTTCAACCTAGAGTGACCTAATGAGAGAGAGACCCCCAGGTCACCCTGTCATCAACAGCCCTGCTCAGGTATTGCATGCTCAGGGCCAGGACTTCTTTGATTAACTCTATCCATCTGCACTGCAGGTTTCCTCTTTTCCTAATGTCTTAGTCCTTACCTACCATGAATAGGATGGCAGCCTGGGTATAAGGTAACACAATATGAATGTTCTAATTCTGATGTTAGGTCTTTGCTCTACACACATGCAAGACAGTGCTTGGTGCTACTTTCATGTAGTGATGGATGTGCACACATGAATCAGACCTTAGTCCAGTGATTTTTGATAATGTAGGCCTGATAGTGTCTTTGCCAATGCATAAGGGTCTTAATTTTTCCAAGTCTTTTTCCATTTATTTATTTATTTATTTATTTATTTATTTAGACAGCCATGTTCAAAAAAATCTCAGAGCAGAGAAGAAGCAGTAAAATGACAATTTAAAATAGTCTAAACAATTTAAGATAGTTTTTTTTAAAAAAAGTCTAAGATGATTTGAAACCGTTTAAGACAGTGTGTAGAGTATACAATCTTTTGCAGGAGGGTTTATCCCCTCCATGAGTTTTCCACATTTGGTTGTTTTTCAACCTGGAATTGAAATGGATTTAATTGGCATTGTTACCTCTTGGCACAACATACTTAGTGCTGTGAAGACACAAAATAATTTTACTAATGAAAGTAATTTAACTAATGAAAGTTAAAAGAGGTGGGGTGGGTGAAAGATATTGAACATCAGTGGTACTCAAAGTGGTGATCTGTAGACCAGTGCCAGTCTGTGAGACACTGGCTGCTGGTCTGCAGTTAGTTTCCAGGAAAGACACAGTTGTAGCTAGTGGGCATAAATATGGTGCCAGTTACTGGTCCACTGAAGAAAAAGACCCTGCTGATCCCCTACGTCAATTAGTTTAAGAAGAACTATTGTAGACTATGAGAGTCAGCGTGGTATAGTGGTTTGAGTTGGACTACAACCCTGGAGACCAGAGTTCAATTGCCTGCTTGGCCATCAAAACACACTGAATGATCTTGGGTATGTCACACACTCTCAGCCCCAGAAAACTCCGTGATATGTTTGCTGTAAATCAGAAATGACTTGAAGATACACATCAACACCACCTGGCTTGGTCATGATCCTTGATGAGAATTCCAGCTTCACTTTCCTGCCAAGTATATCTTGTTATGCGTACAGCAGTTGGTTTCTAAAACATTGTAAGCACACATTGTAAGTACCTACTGGATTGCTTCAACCTCCTGCTGAGCCTGAGGGACAAGAGTAATCTTGGACTTGGTACAAATGACATTCAGTTTTCAGTAGGTTTAAACTTCGATGTACACATAAAAAATTTGGTGGCCATAATTTGAAGGGATGTTCATTTCCAAATTGCTGTGATCTTTATGGCACTTAAGTTCTACATCCAAATCCTGCATTGGAGGTCAGCTTATGGTTGATTAAAAGTGCATAGTCTCCCCTAAATTAATCTACAGTTCACCAGATGTCCTTATGTGCAAAGCTTGCCTTTTAGGTACAAAGTAGGTTTTACAAGCCTCTCATTTTGGCAAAAGATGTCCTTTCTATCTAATCTAATTTGCGTAAAAAATTCATTAGCAGACAAGTCCGTTTAAGACATCTGTTAGGAGTTAATGGGAAACAACCGCCAGAGTTCAGCTGAGTTTTAATTAAAATAATTTAAAACTTCTAATGGATCTGTTAAATAGAAATTAATGTGATAATTACATAAATTACATGAATCAAAATGGGAGCTGGATACTTAGGGGGAAGCCCTTGCAGCTCTAGTGGTTAGACAAGGGCAAGGAAAATAAGCATTCTTGTGGACAATCAACTTATGCACATTGATCAAGAAACAGTGCCCTATGGTGTATAATGGGGATTGCTGCCAGGTAAATATGTTTAGGAAAGGAGCCTAAGGTCTCAATTAGACATGATAGAGGGAAATTGTAATTAAGATCTTCTGCATTTTTTTTTAAAAAAACAGTAGCTATGAGAAGGAAGGTTGGGAGAACTGCATTTGTTCAGTTTGGATTGTTGGATTGACTGTTCCCATGGAACTGTTTATCACTTAAAACCAGAGCACAGAAAATTTAGTTTTTAGGACCATACCTCCCAATATCCTCTACCAAGTATAGCCACTGGTGCACTCTCTCTCTCTCTAGGGGAGGCGGACTGTTCAGAGAATTGTGTTGGAAAATTCTGTAATTTATGAATAATTTTGGATTATGGCTCCCAAAATCTCCTAGCCAATCTTGATTCTCTCCTCCTCTCTTTTTCTATGCGTGGGGAGGGGGGCAATTCTGGCTAGGAGATTTTGGGAGCCATAATCCAAAATTATTCATAAGTCACAGAATTTTCCAATACAATTCTCTGAACACTCCCCCCCCCCCAGTCTATCAAAAAGTGTGTATTAGGGAAACCTGCAAACAAAATTGGATGCATTTGTGTAAAATGTACATGAAAAGTATGGGAAGGAAAAGGAAAACTGGTTGTAAGTTATCTACTGGGCAAAAATGCATAGAAAAATGTATACATAGTTGTATATATTTTAATGCGTAGTTTTAAGTGAGTCATAATAAGTGCATGTAGAAACGGGATGGGAGGACCTAATGACTGGGACAAAGGAGAAACAAAGATCAACTGAAGTTTATAGATCGTCAGTCCCTTCTTTCAAGTACAACTGTATCAGAGGGCAATTTTAGTTGAGAAAATTGGTATTAGGGAAATGAATTATCCCCTCCAGCATCTTGGTTCTGATTTTCCCTGCTTCTGATGATTCTATTAAGCATTGGATAACTTTGGGCAAATCACATTCTCTCAGCCTCAGATGAAAGCAAAAGGTAAACCTCTTCTAAATAAATCTTGCAGGAAAACCCCAATATAAGTTTGCCTTAGGGTTACCATAAATTGGAAACAACTTGAAAGCTCACAGCAACAAAGACTGTTACTGTAGTGTACCACTTCAAGCCTTATTAGCTTTTTTTTTAATAAATTACTTTTATTCATCAAAGCAGTGGAAAGAAGAGGGGAATTGGAAGGAGAGCAGATTGAAAACAAACAAACATAAATATCGTAACATATAACCACATAGTACATAAATAACTTACATTACGTTGTTGTACAAACATCGGTCTGCACTAGCCACTCTGTAACATTAACATATCAAATCGTCCATCTTGCGCTTCTAGACCGGATCGATATAATAGTGTCATACATTGATGATGATCAGTGTTAGAATCACTAACAAGCAGATAGGCTAACTGTGATGCTAATTCCCTAGTGCACCTGATCTTACCCAGTTGTACAAAGATTTGAAAGCAGTCACGGGTTTAGAGTTACACAAAACATCTGACATTTACACAAATAAATTCAGAGAGGACCTCACCCTCTGATGACAAGACAGCATGGAGCAATTTTCTTATCAATCTCCCTCAAACTAAGAATAAGACTATATATGTATATGCATACACACACACCCACACACACATACGTACACACCTTTGTATATGTATATATACATATATAAACACACTTTTTAACCTGTATACAAATCTGTTTCACTTTCAATATATGAATACCGTTAAAGAAATACATACAAAAGTTTTCCTAGTCTCATGATTACAAAACTAACCATTTTCATGGGTAATTAACCATTACATCCCTATCTGAACTTCTTTCTCTAAATTTTCCACTTTGAATCTCTTGTTAGCTAATTTTTCGATTGGATTTTCCTCTTGATCCACTAACTGATCCCAGTTATGGTGTTTAGATACTCTAACAGTGGTTGCCAAGTTTTTAAGAATTTACCATCTGGTTTGTTTTCTATCTCGGCAATTTCTGCCAGTTTCTCTAACCATTCTGACTTGGATGGAGTCGACTCTTTTTTCCAGTGTCTGGCAAAGGTAATTCTTGCCGCTGTAACCATGTGCCAAATCAATCTATTGAATGGTTCTTCTATTTGCTTATCCAAATGGAAAATACCCAGTAAGAAAAATTCTGGTTTTAGATCTATTTTAACAAGCAAAATTTTTTGAATTTAGGAACATATCATCTCCCAGTATTTCTTGACCTTTTTGCACCCCCACCACTGGTGAAAAAGGGTACCGATCTCTTTATCTTTATCTCTTTAAAAGCTTTATTAGCTTTTAACTAAGTCACAGGCCTTAAACTAAGTCTCAGCAGGAGCTGAGCACTGCCAATGCAAAGCCTGCAGTCCCTGGGAGCTATCCTTGGTGCTGGCCAGCCTTGCTCATCTACCTGCAAATGGAGTCTTGCCTTCTCTTGCTAGGTAGCTCACATGCAGGTCAGTCCCCTTTGAGTCTTCTTTTCTGCTTCATGGACTCTCAAATACAGTGCAAACAATAAATCTGTCAGAAGATTTAGCTGAGAACTGGTGTTGTGCAGGCTATAGAAAATTGGCTTAGGAATGGACCTTGAGGAAAAAAAATCTTGCAAGCATTCCAGTACACTGATAAACATGGAGAAGTTTGTCCTGCCGGTTGGAAGCCCGGTAGTGACACAATAAGTCCGGATCCCGTAGGAAAACTGAAGTATTTTGGTGAAGTGAACTAACCATTTTTCCCAAGTAAGGAAACTCATCCAAAACATTGTCAATAAAGTTCTTCTACTTTTGAAAAAAAAAAGAGAGAGAGAGAGAGAGAGAAACCTGAGAAATTTAGGGAAAACAATTTTTGTTGATTTTTTAGGGGCGGAGGGATGGAATGAAAAGGATTTTCTCCGTTTATCCCAGGTCTTCATATGTCATGTTGGGACAAGAGAGGTTAGGTTTCATTTTTTCCCCTTAGCTCTCCTGAAAATCTTTCAATTGGAATGGTCCCCTCTTAGGCTATTGAAATACAGAATAAGACCTGCAAGCATAAAATCAATTATGCAAAAATACAGCAACATAAAACAAAATTCATAGCAAACCTAGAGTTACACTGCAGGTTTTAAAACTGAGATGCCCTGCTTGAGTTTTTTAAAAGTCCAAATGTTCACCTGGCATGAAAAAGACCAGGTGCCAAGTAAACTTCACTGGGGAAACTGCTCCGTGAGTGGGATGCTACAGTCAGCAAGACCCTCTGCTTGGTGTTTACCTTCATTTGGCAGAGTACTTGAAGCAAGGTCTATGAAGACCTTTACCTTCATGTGCCAGTATTAAAAATACAACAACTTGTATTGACTGTATTGTGAGGTATTTTCTGACACCAGTGAAAATTTCTCAGTGTTTAGGGATGAGGAATGTAGCTGAAGTTAATGTATAATGTATACTCCTTATATTTTCTGACCCCAATGAGAATTCCAGGGTTCCACTTGGATTGCGTCAACCTACTAACAAGCAGAGGCCCTTTCACACTGCACAGTTACAACACTATGATTCCACTTTAAGCGTCATGGCAACATCCCATGGAGTCCTGGGATGTGGAGTTTGCTTTGCTGTTGTGTGCCTTCAAGTCATTTCTGACTTATGGTGGCCCTAAGGTGAACTTACCATGGGCTTTTCTTAGCAAGATTTGTTCAGAGGGGGGTTGCCTTTGACTTCCTCTAAGGCTAAGAGAGTGTGATTGCCCAGGGTTAGCCAGTGGGTTCCCATGGCTGAGCGCAGATTCATGCTTTGGTCTCCAGCATCTCAGTTCAGCTCTCAAAACCACTACACCATGCTGGCTCTCATGTGGAGTTTAGGGAGAACTATTTACAGCTAGAGAGATTTGTGCCTCACTGAACTACAAATAGGATTCTACCTGATGCAGCCCTGGCAGTTGAAGTGGAATCATAGTGCTATAATTGTGCAACATGAAAGGGTCCCAGAACACATCATTTCTGTTTTGCTGCATAATGGTTGTTTTAAAAACAATGTAGAATAATTATTGTTGCACTATATTACAATGGCTGGGGAAAAATGTATTTCAGTGGCAAAAAGGAATGGATTTATTGACTCATGTTTTTCCCCATGGTGTTTTAGTGCTTGTAAAACAAACCTATACAATCAACTGGTGGAAATTTGGGGAAATTGTTTACAACTGCTCAGGGTAACAGAGCCACAGAACACCTATATTCTAGGCCTAATTCTGTGTAGATAATGCAGTAGAACATGACTCTGGGGAACTCAAATACCACATCCTAGTCCATGAGAGTTGAGAAGGAGGTATGCAGTAGAAAATATAATTTTTCAGGTGCCTTGGTCCAAATCCATTTAGGACCATCAAGGTTTCAGTCTGCGTGTAATTGCCTCCTTGGGCCCATTCAGATGACAGAATTATAGTGCTATTAGTCCCTTTTAGCAGCCATGGTTCCATCCTGTGGAATCCTGGGATTTGCAGTTTAAGGAGGGGCATTTTGATATCTCAGCCAGAGAACTCTAGCACCTCACCAAACTCCAAACCCCAGGATTTGATGGGATACAGCAATGGAATCAAAGTGCTATAATTGTGCAGGGTGAAAGTGCCTCTGGTTAGGTGTACATGGGACTGTAGTCAAAGGAGATGCAGATTATTGAGAGCTTTAATATATTTCTCCCAAAAGCTTTCCATATAATGCTATAGTTTCTCATTTATCCTTGGAGGATGTAATACTTCCCAGGTCATGGTACAGAAAAAATAAGCCTAACTCCCCACCCCCACCTTGCTTTCATTGTCACAGAAGAAGTAACAAAATAGAGACCGTGACCATTCAGTTTGTGGAAGGTCACAATTGGAGTTGATTGCCTGCAATGGCAAGTCTGTTGGTGCCTTTTCTTATTCTAGTCACTTCTCCTCTTTGAATGTTTATCTTGTAATCCATTTCCTACCAACAGCTTTTGCCTCATGGATAAAAGTGGTTGAAGGGGAAGACACTGCTCTCTAAAAGTGCAAGGTCAAGTTCACTATACAGCAAACAAGCAAGCCAGAAACCTGTTTCAGGTTTAGATCCTCTAGCCATTCTTGAAGGTGAATTCCTATTCCTTCAAAACAGTCTGCACTGGAAGATCAGAGCAGAAGAGGAAAAAATTGGTTTGCTGCACTGTGTTGTTCAATATTTGATACTACACTTTAAAAAATAACAGTAAGCTTCAAATAAGGGAATACTGTTTTTTCCCCTACTCCAATTTGTCTTGAAATGGGAAGAGATAGGGTCAAAGACTACTTCATATCAAGACACAATGAAATATTGATGTTATATCTGGTCACACACTGAAACACATGTGCTTGCTTTGTTATGCAGCTGGCTCATGGTTCAAATTATGTCCCTATGTGTCATAACACGCAAAATTTTCTAAATGTAGTCAGGCAATGGTACGATTACTTCTGAGGAAGGAAAATAGGAGAGAGCACATGGTGCAAAGTCTTATGTTTTTGAGAATTCTTATGGATTTCCAGGTATGGCTGAAGGAGTTACTTATCATTTGTAATCCCAAGCAGCATATATTTAAGGATGTCTTTGCTCATATACATTCTCCTCACTTGTTAAGACTGGCAGGGGAGGCTTGATTTAACATCTAATCTTCTTAACATTGTAGCTGCATGGCAAAGAGGTGCTGTGCATTGTGATATTTACTTTTTGGAATGCTTCCAACTGAACCCCACATGAGTCTCACTCTGAACAGTATTTAGAAATATGTTAAGTGTGTTTATCTTTAAGGGAGGCATAGACTGCAGAAAACCCACTCCAACTCTGGCATCAGCTCTACTTTTCAGTGGTTCCAGTTTAGCATGACAATTCACAGAAAGGCTGGGTTACCTGGTGCTCTAGGATCACATACAACCCTTGGGCCTGATTTTGTGTGGTTAGGAACAGCAATACCATTGGGCAGAGTGAAGCAGCTACCCCATGCAACAGATGGTGTTGCATGGAAAGACAGCAAATTGTTAGCTGTTCAGTTTGTTATTATGGCAAAAGAGTATTGCGTTTTAATTGCAAAGGATGGAGAGAGATGCTTGTGGGATCTTCTGCCTCATGTACCAGAATAACATGACTGGTAGCGAGCAGCAAAATGTCTTGGGTCTTCCATGCATGTAGCCCTCAGCCTGTCTTCAAAAGCTCTCTCTGTATGATTAGTTCAGACCACTGCATAGGCTCAGTCAAGGAAGCTGTGGCTCTTAGTTTGCAACATCTGAGCAGCGTAGTTGATGACTGGTGCTCCTGGAGATCTCTCATTCATAGGGTCACCATTAACTGAAGTCAACTTGATGGCAATTAACAACAACAACCAAGGTGCTGACTCTATTTTAGGATAGAGTTCAGTGTATTGAATAGCTCCTTTAAAGTTCAGACTAAAACCTAGACTGGTTTAACGCTCCTACTGACATGGGAGCTGCTGTCTACTTCTATAGTATAGTCTGTGGAGGAAAGAGAGACTTTCCTTTTTTGTGATAGTCAAAAAACTTCCAGCTAGGAAGGAGTATGAGAGTCCTGACTGACAGCTCTTAAGAGTGATTTAATGTGCAGGGTAAATTAGCTTTGCGATAAAAGAAATAACAAGGAAAGCCTCAGTTGTAGAAAGAGATGTTGCATATTAATGTCATCTCTCCTAAAGCAATCTTTTCATTCACAGAAGGCAAACCCAGTGTAGTCGTAATAATAAATCTTCTCTCCGGCATTTTGTCAGGATTTGGTTATCCTCTTTTTAATATCAAAAGGGTGTAAGTGCTTAAAGGGATTGGGGCGTAGAGAAGGAAAAGATGATTTGCCGCTTAAGAAAGCGCTTGAGACGAACAGTTGCTCACGAGGCCTCACAGAGGAGAAAATGACATTTTCTAAAGAAAGGGTGGAACCACAGCTAGTCTTTCTGGAACATAAAGCAAGGCCCCACTCTGCCTTAGGTGTCAGTGTTAATATTTACTTACATAAGACAGGCCATAAATGGATTTCTGCAATCATGGCAATCCTTAATGTACAATTTACAGCAGCTGAGAATGAGACTTCCCCTTTCTTTGCATGTCTTCTGTGGCTGTTGGAGGTTACAGATGCATTTGATCTCTCCATGGTCGACTGTGCTGTAAACAGAAAGATGCCACATCATGGTCTCTGGCTGAGTTGCTGCTGCTGCTATAAACAAGAACCTGGGCTGTTGTACTTCCTTCTGTACTAATTAAAACTGAATGGTATGTTTTTCAGTCCTAAAAGAGCACCCAGGAGCATCACCCTTGCTCTTCGTGTTGCTGTTGAGCTGTTTCTTTCACTTGCTATACCACTAGTGGACAGCCATCTGACAGCTGATTCATATTAGAGTTCTTGGGATATCAGAAGTAGGGCCAGTCTGCTTAGATCAGGCAGCAAAATGGATCAAGATAGACAGCATTGGTATGGTGGCAGATTAGGAAAGTGATGAGTGAGTGGGAACTGTCACCCACCCATTTACAGAAAATAGACAAGCTACTTTTTTGTAGAGAAGGTCCAATAATTTCTTCAGCAATCGTGTCCAATGGCTCTGTTGAGTGAAAAATTTGGGGAGCTGTAGTCCAATGAAGAAGAATTTCTAAGCTCTGCCCATCTTCTCATTCTCTTTCCCATCTGCCCATTCACTCACTTTTCTTTCCACCCACCCATTTTCATGCTACCCTCTGTATGTCTGCTATCCCATTTACCTGTTTACTTGCTCCCCAGTGAGAAATCGGACGAACAAGTTTTTGCTGGTCTTCTTCAGGCAGCTCTGGGGCCAGCCCTGATAAGATCACACAAATTTTATTCTTATGTTCAATATATAGGCACAGGTGATTAGCATAAGCAGATTTGCTGGTGCTTCTTGCCACCTTCTTTGACACCAATGGCACAGGCTCTAGAGGCAGCACTATGTTCTAGTTGACTAGTCGGCTGTAGACTTCTCAGCAGTGGTGACGATCTGCTGGAAGCCAGCCCAGCATGCATTGTTACCACTGATGTCATGATCCATGAGACTGTAGTTAAAAGTCACCCAAACCAAACACCCTTAGCCCTGTTTAGGTATTACTCTGTTTGAATTGACACATGAAAAGAAGAGTACCTAGCCCTGTGCTTCTCATGTGAAAATTGGCAAGTCTGAAGAGAAGATATTCTTGCTTGTGTGGAGACTATCCACACAAGCAAAAATTATGGTTTTCCATCCTTGCTGTCATGAAGACTCTCTGCATAAGTATTCTGTCTTCAAAGCTGCTCCTTTCCACATGAAGAAAGCAAGAATGGAAGACGATAGAGATAGGTGCTCCCTCTTCACATGTTAACTGAAAATGTGACACTACACTGTTATTGTGCTATTATGCCACTTTCAACATCCTATGGAATCCTGGGTTTGCAGTTTAGGGAGAGGCATTTAGAATTCTCAGCCAGAGAGCTCTTTGGCCTCAGTAAACTACAGACCCCAGAATTCCACAGGATGTTGAAAGTGGAATAATAGCACTATAACAGTGTAGGGCAGAAATGGCCTGTGTAAGTAAAATTTCAGCAGGTTACTTTAATCCCCAATCCTTTGGTGAGGGTGAATAGCAGCATAACCTCCTTCTATCATGTCTTCCTCATACTGTATTTTAGAAAAGGTAAGGATCACAAACTTATGGAATTTGTTTACAGCACAGCAAGTCAATAGCCTAAATTGTTTTATGTATCTGAGGAGTGGGATGTTTTTGATGAGGAACTATGACAGTTATGGTCACCAAAGATTCTTAGGTGGAACAAGAGCTTGCCATAATCAATTCTAGTTCTTAGGAGGGCTTGAAGATCTGTACAAGGCACTAAAGCCCTGCCTCTACCCCCTGGTGGTATTCAAAGTTATATGCATGGGAGGTGAGGCTTTGTGAGATCAATATTCACTCCTGTACTTCGCAGACAGCCTCCGTGTCTTGGCTATGTGTCAGGTCTAACAATTACCAGCTTTGCGTTGAAAATCTTCCTTCCAAAATGCACTTGCAAATGCAGAGTGGCTTATTGAATCTGGCTTATTGAATCTTGCTTAATCTGCAGAGGGGCCTTTTATGTAGCCTTTGCAGAGAAAGTGAAGGCCTGTCAGTCCAACTGAGCAAGGCATCTTTAGGGGGAGTTGCTTGAATATCAACTTATTCCTTTTATCATCCTGCATAGATAGTGGTTAAACGAACATACCGCGCATGGAAACTAGTCTCTATGTTTAATAAAATTCATTATTTTATTTCTTTTTTCAAAAAAAGAATTTAGAACTTTTTTCTGCCTTTGACTTTGTACTTCACTACATGTGGGCAGAACAGCCTCTCTAGTATGTCCATCTCCATAAAGGCTCACAAGTTGGAGTGGCAAACCATTATCAGTCTTCAGCAGTGAAATTTACGTTTGTGTGACTGGTAGAATTCTGTGACGTTTGATTCACTTCTCTGGTCTTTTACTATTCTTTAGCCATACAGAGCACAGAAGTAATGGTGATAAACATAGAGGCATGAACTAATACATCATTACCAACCAAACATCAACTAGATGTAGAGGAAGCAGAGCAAACCTGTGCGCTGTTGCAGATATATGTGATAGTTTTGTAGGAATCTTGGTAGTCATGGTAATCACATAATCTTGTTTTTTAGTATACATACACAACTGGATATTTTTAAAATCCAGGTTGCATTTCTATAGTACTTGCCTTAGCAGCAATTAGATTCCTCGAAGATGGGATTTAGGCTTCTGTAGCAATACTTTAAGCATGGTTAAGAGCATTAGAAAACAGAACAGAGTACTGTGGTGTTTTGTAGTAAAGTTCATATTATAGCAGAGTGTCAGTAATGGAGAGAAAGAGAGAGAGAAAGAGACCTACTGGGCAAAACACAGTCCCTCAGCCTTAAAGGAGTGCAATGGAAACCTCCTCTTCATAATCTTGCTAAAACAATCCCATGATAGGTTCACCTCATATACTGCAGCATATTGGAAATACCATCAATTACTGCAGATGTATATAAATCGTCTGTGAGATGTTCCAATGTGTGCCACAGCCCTCAAAAGATAAAATAGGAGTTATGATGCTTCTGTACTGTGTCAGTGAATTTTCTTACTTATGCAATGTACTACAAGTACCACATTGAGTGTACTAGCAGTACCATGTACATTATAAGTACAAATCAAGTTTCTTATAAGTGATAATACACATAAGAGGCCTAGGCTGTGTAATGTCTATAGAAGCAATATTCCTAAGACCCTGAAGTGTTAGTGAAAGTCAGGTATTTAGGGTACATAATGTCTATGAAAGCTAATGTGCCTCGACTGAGAAGTCTTTGTTATATGGTGATCCTCTCTAAAGAGTGAATGACTGCATAAGCTAATTGTTTTACTTAATACATATATAAAAGATTATAAAGCCACATACTTATTCTCTTATCATCTAACGTTCGTGAAATTCTAAAGAGATTCTTAAGGGGAATTCTGATGCTGATCTGCTTATCAGAAAATACTGCTGTCTACAGCCTTAGGTGACCAAATGATAGACTCTAAGGAAATATAATGAGATACAGGCTTGCAGACAGAGGGCAACAAATCTTCAACACCTCAAAAGAGATGTGGTAGAGAAACAACACCTGTTCTACTATCTATGTGAACTCCTTTATCTCGGTGCTGTCTTGGCCTCTCTCAGTCCCACTACTGTCATAGGTACATCTGGTGAGTATACACGAGAGAGCCTTCTCGGTGGCTGCTCCCAAGCTATGGAACTGTGAAAGGCTTGGTTGGCCTCAGCTTTGCTGCCTTTTACACTCACCCAGAGACCTTATATAAACAGGCCTTCAGCTTTTAACTGGTGGGTTAGTGCAAGAAGTCTTTTGGTACATAATGTGTAATAGGTTTTATTGTGTTTTTACCTGTTCTAAATTAATGTTTTCAAGTGCTTTTGTTTAAAGCTTTTTATATTTTTGTTTTACAGATTGTTTTAGCTATTTTGTTTTAGGGTACAATGTAAACCACTTTATATCCCATATAGGAGAAAACCGAGATATACATAAAATTAAGTAAATAATTAAGTGACCCTGAAGATATTCACAATTGCACGCTAAGGCACCAAGTCATGTTCCTGCTATGTTTATGAGTTTCTTTCTGAAGTGCAAAACTGACATAACTGTATAGCCTAACCACAAACTCCTAAGTTTCTTATCTTCTTGGCATACGAGTGTTGGATTTATCCACTCCTTAGTTTTGGTTCTCCCTTATTTTGTCTTCATTCTCAGTCCTGTCTTCCTCTTTTTATGTTTCTTCTTTTATTTATTACATCCTGAAGGTCTCTCTGAAATACTCACAAAGCCAAGGTCACTTACATCTGCTGTGCCAAAGCCCTGTTTGGTCCTTTACCTGGATACTGATAGATATAAATAATACAGATCAAACTCCCACAGTCCAGTTCACAGATCAGTATGTGCTATAGTGCACATAGAACTCTGATCATGTAGATTGTTCCGTTTAATCAACTGGAGAAAGAAGCTACCATGATGCTAAGCATTTTTCTCATTGATTTGGCCTTTATTGAAGTAAATATACCACATTTTAATGTGAAGCATTGCTTTTGGCCCAAGGATGGTCCAGAATTTTGCACCAGCTTAAATTCAAGGATTAATTCTGGCTGACATCTTATAGGTGATGTACACAGACATAGGTCCAATGTAGTGAACTCCATACACAAAAAGTGAGGGTCAAGGTTTCCAGGAAAATGAGCAAAGGATCAAAAAATTAAAAGTATTGCTTCTATCGACAAAATCAATTGTCTGCAGCGGCTTCCTCCCATCCCTTTTTCTGTTTATATAGGCTGACAGCTTTTCCCAGCTGTTTGTCTAATTGATGCAGCCTTACTATATAAACACTTTTGAGTTTCCTGGGCTCTCCCTTTTTCACCTGTGCTGGCTGCCATAAGTATTGTCCCACTCATGTCTCTGCATTGTGGCTGTTGGGAAGGATTCTGTCTGGTTCCTGAGACTGGGGCATGACACATCTCCTCATCTGACCCCTCAAACCCATCTTAAAATCAGCCAGGAATACTGAGATGGAGTTCTGTGGTGCTGGTTGAGTGAGGCACTGGATGATGATGCATCTAGTTCCCTCTCATAACTAAGCAGTGGTGCGCTAACCAGAAACAGCAATCCCTATGGGGTCCTGTCACCAAATATTCAACACGCTGCTGCTCAATGGCTGGACGTATTAACCTTCAGCGCCCTGCTTGCCAGCACCACAGAACTCCATCCCTAAGTGCAGTTGGCTGGATTTTAAGATGGGTTTCAGGGGTGTTCACAGTCATAGCAATGGTGTCATGATTACCAGTATAAATATGGAAACAGTTAAAAGTCTGTACATCTACCATGTGACATGGTAACTAGCTAACAGGATGCCAGCCTCAGTTCTTTACTAGTAATAAGCACAGGCTGAGTGTAGTGGATGAGTTATGTTCTTAATTTCATTTCTTTCTTTGGGGATGTGAAGTGCCTATTTATTAACTCCAGCCAGCTGGTGGTAAGATATGGTGACAGTTGCTCCAAACACTCAGAGGACAACAACTTGCAGAAGTCACTCCTGAATACTCTTTTTCTATTTATGCATTTAATCTAGAAAAAAAATCAGATATAAAATAGTTGAGTTGCAATAACTATTCCTTACATGATGATTATCGTTTTACATCATTTAATGGATTTTTGGAATCAAATTTAATTGAAGACAGTTTTGTGGAGTGTGTGGTAGGTTTCTCCTCCAAATGTAGGTGATAACAATCTTTTCTTTTTTCTGTCCTGCCCACCCCCCCTCCCCAATCCCAGTTGTTTAGATTCATGACTTCACTTCCTTCACAATGTGAGTTTCCATGGAGAATTTCAGCCCCTGTTCCACAAAGGACAATGTTTCATAGCTTCTTTGTTAAACACAATATTCCTCCTGTACTTTCGTGCTCATAAGTATTGCTCATTGAATTGCATTGAATGTCAAAGTCACAGCATTATATATATAAAAAAAACAAGTGGTTACATAAGCTTCCATTTCAGATGTGGAAAACGGTCTCACTAAACTTTTTTCTGTGGGCCCTGGTCTTGATTCTGAAAAGCTAATGGGCAATGATTCAAATCTGTCTCCTGAGTGGGAGATAAGGAGAGCATTCTAGGCTACAGAAAATGTTGGCAGCATCCGCAGCAAGCATTGTGCTGATGTTTACACTTATGTCCTTCAACCCTTTGTTTTGGGGACAAAGGCTTTTAAATGTAAAATACTTGGAATGCTGAACATACTCAGTAGCTTGCTACAAAAATATTCTTATCCATAGTTAGGACTGTAAGCTCATCCTAGTACAACTTAATGTCACTTCATACAGTAGGCATGGCTCACTGTCATTTGGACCACAGTAGCCATGTGCAAACTATCTAGATACAGTTTAGTGAAGCCCTCTCCTCTCTTCAACTGCCTCTGTACATGGGCATGCACACAGGCAGCATGGTGAGGTTTGAAAGAATGGGTATCCATCTGAGCTTCCATTGTTCCCCTCACCCCGTCCCCAGTTGCCTTTTTCCCTAAGCCAAATGCAGTATCTGGGAATATGTCCACTAATTTTATATTCAAGGTACATTTCCCGGTGACAAACTGCACACATTCCGGCCATTTATGAGCAGCAGTCAGGGACTGCTGGTTTTCAGCACCAGGGAATCTGCAATTCTGTGTACTGCTTCCATGAACAATGAATTTTTTCCAAGTATCTAAATGTGGCACCTCTCAGCAAGGCTGGCCATTGTGTCCCCCCTCCGTCCCAGTTGGGAAGGCTTATAAAAGCTGACCATCTTTCCTAGCTCTTCCTTGTTCTAATTCTTGGCTTCTTCTCTGGTAGCAGAATCTTTGTGTTGCTGTCATATGTGACAAACTATTGAACTTCATATTGCAGAATCTACATAGACATTTTAGTGTCTTCGTGCCACGGACAGACCCTCTCCATCCAGACTGGCCATTGGATTCTTCTGGACCAGTAACCAGAGTGTGTGATACTCCAGTTAAGCTTTGCTCAAACAATAATGTTTTCTTGAACTCTGGCATGTACCAGTAGCTTACCCTTCTTCAACCTGGCATTTTCTAGATGTTTTAGATGACAATTCCTTAGTATGGAATAAATATTTGTCATTATTAATTTCCTGGCTGAAAAATGGAGTTTCCAACTGTTGAGAAACCCCGTCAGGATAAATAGTACAGTAGCAAGAAGTCTGCACAGATTTTAGCTGATATCTGTACATTCCAGAGTGTTTTTAGAAATTATTCTGCACAGAAACACACATTTTATTCGCATATAATTGTGGTGGTTTGTGTGGGGAAAAAATGTTTCCAGATAGCCACATATGTTTCTTTAGTGTAAGGCCTTTCCCACACTAAATTGTAATAGTCCTATTATTCCATTTTCAATATTCTGTGGAATGCTGGGGTTTGTGGTTTATTGAGGTCAAAGAGCTCTCTGGCTGAGAATTCTAAATGCCTCTCCCTAAACTGCAAACCCCAGGATTCCACAGGAAGTTGAAAGTGGAATAACAGCACTATAACTGTAGTGAGGAAATGGCCTAAGACTGCTTTCTATTAAAAAAGTGAAAATAGGGGCTAGGTTGATTTTTGAATACAATCCCCAATCTTGCCCAGTAAAAACCTTACACCAAAATTCTTGTGTGAAAAATAGTTTGCCTGCACAAAAAATATCTGAGTGGTTTTGTTATGCAAGACTGTTGTTTTCTACTCAAAATTTTTGTTGTAAGACATTTTTGTGTACATTTGCTATATAGTGAAAATATTCATTTGCTCCACAGTAGGAAGAAAACTATACAAAGTATTCATCCTCACTTGTGATGAAAAAAATGGTTGAATATTAACTTCCCATCACCTATGATCACTGACGCTGTTGAGAATTCTGTTCAAAAATCATACTGGCTCCTGCTGTCTTGTATTTTGCTAGCAGACTGTTTTTGAGAGTTCCTGAACAAAAGCATTATGACATAATTTTATAAAGATGCAGAAGCAGAGGCCTACTGAGAATACTAAATGACTAAGCAGGGGTCAACATAAATTGACAGATGACTTGAAGACACATGCACACCCAAGCAGCTTTCTGAGTCAGTCTGCAGTTTCCAGTATGCTTGGCCTACCTCACTTTTAAGCCACCCTTGGGGGTATAGCTGATGAGTAGACAAGCATAGGACTCTGACTAAGTCTTGTTTTTCTGTCATGCTACCATATGCCTAATATATTAGGGAGCCTTGTGTTTGCAAAGTTCCACCAGCTTTATAATTATGGTGGCATAACATTAAATTGCAGAACCATTTAAAAAAAAATAGAGCAGTGAAAATGAAAGTGAATGAAGGATTGGAACAGCTTCTTATGAGAAAAGTGTACAGTTACCACATTCTAATATGGATGAGAATAGTATTTCCATGGATCTCTGATAGGCTGAGCTATATACTCCCCCCTCCAGATTTACTGTACAGCCTCTGAAGCCCCCATCCCACTCCAGCCATTCCATGCCTCACAGAAAGTGGGCAAGAATGTCTGTCTACATCCCTGTCTACATCCCTGTAGGCAGACATGAAATGACTGTAGCACTGCTGAAATCTCCGGAGGACCTCAGCAGCTCTCAGCACTGAGGCAGTCATTTCACATCTGGGTTACAGAACATAGCCGGGCACTTCTTCAGTCCTGCCCATTCCTCATAAGGCATGGAATGACCATAAAGGGTGAGGGGGTTCCCAGAGGCTGTTTGGTAAATTGGAGGGGGGATTGAGATGCTATTAAAAGGAGGAAGGGAATACCAACCTCTGTGGTGCCCAAGAAAGGACATACATAGATGTAAGGGAAATTTAGCCATGTTATTCTACTAACAGGGTACCAGCCAATGTCTGGCAGTATTTAAGTTAGGAACAGGGCAGGTGAAGTGGTCTGAGGGAACATGATGAAAGTGTACAGAAATATGCATGGTGTGGAAAAGTGGGTTCCAATATTTCACATGGTAGTAAAACTGGGGGTGATCCAGTGCAGCCAAGTAACTGAACATTCAAAGGAGACAGAAAGAGACTTCATACAGCGCAAAGTTAACCTGTGGATTTTACTGCCTCAAGATATAGTTTTGACCACCAACATGGAAATGGAAAAATTCATGGACAGTAAGGACATAAACAATTATTTCATATCATGGCTGTTTATTCTCTCTGATTTCTAAGTATCTGCTGTTGGAGAATACAAGCAGGGCAGTCCTGTTGCACTCTTTTCCTGCTTCCTAGTTCCCCATCAGCCATTTTGTGAACAGACTGCTGGACTGGCAGCTCTTTGGCCTGACCTAGCTGGACCCATCTTACATTCTGACATTAACATCACCATGGTGAGATATCAGCATGGATCACAGATCATCAGTACAAGGAGACATAGATGGTACCCTATCCATGTCCCATCTTATCCTGTGCCCTCAGCATTACAAGACGGTACTGTTAAGCGTGCCAAGTCAAAGACACTGTAGATAGTATCATAACCTAAAGATCAGCCCTGAAATTATTGACTCTGAGTGTTGATGTTGTCACAGAGTATAACATACTTCACCATAAAAAAATAATTAATCACATGCTCCGTCATATAAAGTTTCTGAGTGATCAAGAGAGGTTTTTATGAATAGAAAATATGTGTGGGGAAAAAATGAGACCTATCTTAGGGTAATTGCTTCAGCTTACGTCATAAGCCAAATCTATGAAAACTTTCAAAGTTAATTTCCCTTCTAGGATTTTGCTCAAATAGAATATTGATGTGTTTACCTTTGTTTTAAGATCTGTGCTTTGAGAAAAGAAGAAAATGATCAAGGTAAGCTCTAATAATAGCTTGAAACAAGTCATAAATAAGGAATATTAGAAGCCTTGTGAAGTATCACATGGACTTTATTTGGTAAAGCATATGAATTCTTCATGGCCTTGTTTTCACCTTCAAAGATTTCACAGAAGCTTAAAAAAACACTGCAGGACACTTATTTTCACTTAAATGGCAGCCAGCCTGCTGAACAGCCAGTGCCAATATGGAGATGTTGGTTTCAGAGATGTCTGTGTTTCAGAGAAATAAAAATTAGTCTCTTCTTTTATTTACTGTTTAAAATTTTATTTTTAATTTGAGTTTGGAAAGAAGTTTAGTTGTCCATCCTACGTATTTCGTCTCACTGATGTCCCAACCAACCCTCCCAATTACTATACCTCGTGATCCAGCAGTGGTGCAATAGTCCATCTCTCCATTCTTCCCTCCTCTGCCAGTTGAAAATTAATGGGCCTGTAAGGCAGTCATCAGGAGCATGGAAGAACCAATATTTCTGTTTGCATATATGAGAAAACTACATTTCACAGCAATCTTGGAATCTGGTTCACAGATAACAGTGTTAAGGATGGGAAGAAATCTTGCCATTTTCAAGATTCGAATTAAGAGTATAGTGAGACAACACTGATGATTTCCCAACCTGAGAAAGGTTCTATAAAGCTGCTTGTGTTCACATGTGCAGGTGCATACACATACACACACTGAAAAAATGAGCAAACACAGTAGCTGTACACACACAGCTTCAATGCAGCTGATGATTTCTATGTTGATAGGAGGGTGGACCCAGTCTGGGTTTCAGTCTGAACTTTAAAAGAGCTATCCAGTGTGCTGAACCTATTTTGAGGGATAGGACTGAGCACCTTGGAGAGCTCCTGCAAAACTCAGACTAGGGCCATTTCCACACTACACTGTTATAGTGCTATTATTCCACTTTCAACATCCTGTGGAATCCTGGGGTTTGCAGTTTAGAGAGGAGCCTTTAGAATTCTCAGCCAGAGAGCTCTTTGACCTCAATAAACTACAAACCCCAGAATTCCACAGGATGTTGAAAGTGGAATAATAGCACTATAACAGTGTCATGTGAAAATGAACTGAAATCCAGATCAGGTTGATTGTCTCACTGGCATGGAAGCCACCAGTTGCAAATGACATCAGGGCAGGTTGATTAATCACAAAATCACAAATAACCTGTCCACTTTCTAGCAAAAGCACACATAGTTAAGCACATTTTTCAATGTTACAGAAATGTGCCAAATCCATCTGTGAAAATGCACCAGTTTTCCTCAAGACCAGCTCAAAACTGAAAGCCCTCAGCCTCAGTAAGTACCATGCTACAGAGGAAAGGAAGATTAAGACTTCCCTACCTTGCTCTGTTTCCTTGCCAGTGCCAACACAGCAACTCACCACTTAACTCAGTAGATAGGAAGGAGGTTGGAGGAGGGAGATCAGAGCTGAAGAGTCACCAGAGGCTTTGAAGGATGACTTGGACATTGTTGCAGTCTTGGTGACATCATCAGGGGCACAGCAAGGACTACTCAAAGTTAGAACTGGACTCAGAATGACCTGAGATTTATAACTGGGAGTGGAGAAGAAATGATTCAGCATTTGGAACTCAGTTCTGAACCTTATGGGCGGAGTTCGCTCTTTGGTAGTGTGGGCTGTCTCATTTGGTAACAAGTTGCAATGAAGCAGAACTGAGACAGAACTTGTATATACAGCACTAGACTAATGCTGTTAAATAAAACAAATAGTGATGGGTGAGGGCTCTTTGAAGCTATTAAAGCCATCAGTCTACAGCTCAGTAATTAGTACCAGTGGTAGGGAAAGACTTCTGGAAGCTGAAGAATATAACCTGCTCAAAGGGAGGAGAAATCTATTCTGAGGAAGATTTGTGTTTGGCAGTGCCTTGCAAACACTTAGGGAAGGGTATTTTATATTGCACAGCTCTGAAGAGCAACTATTACCTGGAAAAGAGTCCTTGAAGACAATGGAGCTCACTAATGCAAGTCTAGCCATTCAGAACATTAAGATGATGTGCCTCCTCTTTTAACTGCCTATTTCCAAGAGTTAAAGGCTTTATGACTTCCCTCCATTCCCCCAGGAGGACGTTGAAGTGTCCACCACAGCTCTTCAGGCTTTGGTTCATCTCTTAGAGACTGTTGTAAGTGATGTCAAGGCTACAGAGAAGGAAGTGATAGTATCAGATGTACATGTGGGAGTGATTTTTTTCCCCTTCTCTGATCAGGAAACTGTCAGAGAAAAAGAGGAAGAAAAGGAGCATGTTAACAGTTTATCTGTTCTACTCAGGATAAGGTTTTGAAGGGATTCACAGTTTTCCCTGGAAAAAGAATGGGGACAAAGAGCAAACTGACAAATACACTTTACACTTATCATTGCTCATATGGCATCATCATTACACCTCTCGCCGTGATCTCCAGATTCCCTTTTGATATGAGGTGGGGGAAAGCTCTTTAAGTTCCCAAAGTAAATTCCTTTTCCAGATGAGATGACATGAAGCAGAAATCAAGAGGCCAAAACCACTTGGGCATCTGTTTTGTTTGTTGTCTTCTATGCAGCCACTCTGTGTTAAGGCTGGCAACCTTAAGACTCAGTTGTGTGCAAGTCAAGGAGGAAGAAGGCTCAGTGCCAGTGGCTGATGGGCAGCTAAGGCACTGTGGT
The DNA here is from genome assembly GCA_948472985.1 of Iguana delicatissima. NCBI lineage: Eukaryota > Metazoa > Chordata > Lepidosauria > Squamata > Iguanidae > Iguana > Iguana delicatissima. The sequence goes on along the minus strand of CAOKZL010000471.1, from coordinate 625,135 downwards.
ATAGTGAAGGAACTAGGTTTGATAGGCTCAAGTGACATCCCACTAGCTCATGGTGTTGCAGGAGCCCAGAGAACACAGAGACCACAGAGCAAGAAAAAGAGTAATTTATTATGCGCGGGCTTTTGGCTGGATGTCTCCAAAAGACCAAAAGCCCTGAATTCAAGTTTCACAGCTCTTTTATAGACAAAGTTCACAGCATACACAAAGATCACAGGCAAAGATCGCAGGCATGTCTGGTCCGCCCCTCCAGGGTCACAAATACCACATGCTGTTACTAGCTAATTACCCCTGCACTCAGACCCCGGAAAGTGCTTATCTACAATCTGCAATTACTGCAGCCAGTCAATAAAGAACACCCTGGCTACGTGATCAACATCCTAGCTACGTGATACATTGGCTCTTGTGACCTTTTTACCCTTCTTAAATCTTTCTCCGTTCCTCTGACCTAAGCCCCCAACTTCTACTTTATTTCTACTTTATTATTTCTAATTCATACCTATATCAATGGGGGACATTGTAAAAGCCTTACTGAAATCAAAATATGCTGTATCCACAGCAAGAGAGACAGAGACAGATACAGAGAGAGACAGAGATTAGTTTGGCAAACTTTGTTTTTGAGAAACCCATGTTGACTTTTAGTGGTCATGGCATTCCTTTCTAAGTGCTTACAGACTGTCTCTTAATTATCTGCTCTAGAATTTTTCTAGGTATTGATGTCAGACTGACTGGGTGGTGCTTATCTGCTCCAGACTGAGGCAAAGAAGGTGTTGAGTAGTCCTGCCTTTTCTCTGTTCCCTTTAGCATTTCTCCATGTTCTCCATGCAGTGGCCCTGCCATCTCCTTGTTCTTCCTTTTGTTATGGACATAACAAAAAAACTTTTCTTTTTCACTTCTGTAGCAATCCTGAGCTCCTTTTGTGCTTTAGTTTTTCTGACTTTCTTCCTGTACCTACTACTGGCTATTTGTTTGAATTCCTCTTTGGTGATTTCCCCCTTTTTCCATTTCTTGTACATGTCCCTTTTAAATCTTAGTTCCACTGGAAAATCTTTAGACATCCATCCCAGATCTTTAGACACTTTCCATTCATCCTCCTCACTGGAATAGTTTGAAATTGTGCCTTCAATATCTCACTCTTAAGAAACTCCCATCCATCATCAGCTTCTTTCTCTTTCTATATTCCTCACCATGGGATCACTCCTAGTATTTCCCTAAGGTTATTGAAATCAGTTTTCTTAAAGTCTAGAATACATGTCTGAGTATGCTTGGCTTCCCCTTTCCTCTGTATGAAAACCCCCAAGAGAACATGGTCGTTTTTACTTAATGATCCCACCACTTCCACCCTATTAACCAGTTCATTATTGCTGATTAAAATCAGTTCTAAAATAGCTGTTCCCTTTGTTGCCTCTTCTACCTTCTGGACAATTGTCTGCAGAGTTTGACTTCCAAGAAATAACAGGATAGTTGAAATCTCCCACTACTACTACATCTCTCCTTTCTGAATGTTTTTGTCATCTATTCCAGAAAGGCATCATCCAAGTTCTCAGTCTGGCTTGGAGGTCTGTAGTAGACCCCCACAATGACATCCCTGTTGGTTCTCTCCCCTTTAATTTTTAATGCTCTCAACTTGGCTTCCAGGATTTAAGTCATGGATCTCTTCACAGCTGTAAAACTCCTTGACATGTAGTGCTATGCCTCCTCCTTTCTTGTTTGCTCTATTTTTCTGAAATAGGTTAACCACTCTATTGCTACATTCCAATCATGAGACTCATCCCACTAGGTTTCAGTGATGCCTATTGTATTTGCTTTGCTGTGCTATGAGTTCAAGTTCATCTTGTCTATTTCCCTTGCTCCGTGCATTAGTGTAAAGACATCTAAGACCATGGATTGTTCCCCCAGCTGCATATTTAAGGTTTTTTTCCCCTTCCATTGTCAGGTTCTTGTACCATACGCCCACTTCTTTCCATAACAATAGTGCTATAATCTCCAGCACTTGGTGAACTTCTGCCCTCAAGAATACTCTCTCTTTCCTCTCCATAACTCAGTTTAAATCTCTCCTGTGATGAGGTTTTTGAGACCCTTAGCAGAAATGTTCCTGCGAACTGCTTAATATTGCTTAATATTGCTCAGGATTAAGCACTAGAAAACACTATTAATAGTAGTGGAAGCACAAGGAATACCCCATCTGTGATGTTTGGCTTTGAACTATTTTTTTTTTAAATTAAACAGGGGGTGGTTCTGTTGTTTTAATTTTTTTATCTTTTGTCAGTACAGATGCAGCCTGAATGTCTACTGTTTCCATTAATTAAAATAAAAGGCACATCTCACAGCCAAAATGCTTCCGTCTCTCAGTTCCATTTCACTTTACTGTTTCAATTACCCAGTGCCCATATGGTTCCCTCCTGCCCCTGGCCACACTTCTTCTTCAGTTGCTATGTGGAAACTTGTGAATGTTAAAAATTACATTGTGTTTTCTATTGCAAGACAACAGATGTTATGGCACTTTAATTACCCCAGGTAGGTTTTCATTTATTTAGACTATATTAGATTCATTTTTAGAATATTTCCTTCTCCCAAAGTTGATATATGTTTTCTTGTTTTTGCCTTGCTCCTCTGGTTTTGGCTTGAAAAATGTATGACTTACGACTGAAATCATCAGTGTAATTTATTGATTAATGTCTCTATCGCAGATGAAAAATTAGAGCCCTGATTTATCAGCACCAGCCATCTGGACTCCACAGTGGGAGATTATTGTCTCTCTTGCTGCTAGTATCCTTCTGCTCCACTGAATAGCTGTGACAGGTACAAGAGAATACAAGAAGCTGCCTTTTCCTATGTCATTTTTTTTTTTTTTTGCACATCTAGCTGAGTATCACCTACTCTGACTGACTGGCTGGCAGCAGCAATCCAGAGTCTTAAGCAGAGACATTTTTTTAAATCCCCTGCTACTTTAACCTTTTAAAACTGGAGATGGCAGGGATTCAAAATGACACCCTCTATATCCCAAGCAGGGATACCTGCCCATGAAATACATCTTGCCCATGTTTAAAACATCTGTACTGCCTCCCTGTCTTTTTCTAGGTACAAGTCAAAGTTCCAGTGTTGACCTGAAGCCCTATAAAATGTAAGCTATCTGAACTGTGACTCACCTGCATGTTGGACTGCCCTATCGAGACATTCTAACTTAGAGGTTCTGAAAAAAATCAGCTTACACGCCTAGAGAGTATAACAGCACTGTGATATCTTTTTTAAGAGTGATAAATATATGGTTGATATTAATTGCTCTAAAGTTAACTTCTACTCATGGCAATCCTATGAGTGAGAGCCAATGTAGTTAGTGGTTTACGCATTGGACTACAACCATGGAGACCAGGGTTCAGTTCTCCAGTTGGTTGTGGAAACCCACTGGGTGGCCTTGGGCGTGTCACATGCTCTGAGCCCCAGAAGACCCCATGATAATTTCACTTTAGGATTGCCATCAATCAGAAGTGACTTGAAGGCACACAACAACAACCAATGAGAGACCCCCAGTCACCCTGTTACCAACAGCCTCACTCAGGTCTTGGGTACTCAGGGCTGTGGCTCCCTTGATTGAGTCTATCCCTCTGTAATGCAGTCTTCCCCTTTTCCTGCTCCCTTCTACTTTACCAAGCAATATTTTCTAGTGAGTCATGGCTTCTCATGGTATGTTCAAGGTATTACAGCAGAGCTTTCCAAACTGTGTGTTGCAACACATTAGTGTGTCGGCTGCAGTGTGTAGGTGTGTCATGCAAACGTAACAGGCGGAGAGGCTGTCTCTCTCACCTCTGCCGCCACTGTCTTGGGCTGAGGAAGACCCCAGCAAGGGCAGTGGTGGCGGGCCAGTCTCGCAGGGAGGGGCTGCCTCTCTTGCTGCTACTGCAGCCATCTTGGGCTAAGGAAGACTCCGGCGAGGGCAGCAGCAGGCCAGGCCTGGGTGGAGGGACTGCCTCTCCTGCCACCACCACCCCAGGCTGAGGAAGACCCCAGCAAGGGGGGTGGCGGTGGTGGGCCAGGCTCTGGTGGAGGGACTACTTTCACTTACTGAATTACTTACTGAACTACTGTGTTGCAAAATGATGCATGTCTAGAAAGATGTGTCACCAACATGAAAAGTTTGGAAAGCTCTGTATTACAGTCTCAGCTTAGTCATCTTGGCTTCTAGGGATAATCTAGGCTTGATTTGCTCTTTGACACATTTATTTGCCTTTCTGGCAACCCAATATTCATAGAACTCCTCCAATACCACATTTCAAATGAGTTGATTCTCTTCCTATCAGCTTTCTTCACTGCCCAGCTTCCACAACCATACACAGAAACCAGAAATCCAAAGGTTTGGATGCTCCTAACTTTAGCATTCAGTGATATATCTCTAGACTTCAGGATCTTGCATTATGTTTCTTAATAGCTGCCATTCCAATTCCTAGTCTTTTTCTGTTCTCTTTTTTTTATTTATTTAGTGAGGGTTTTTTTCGACCAAGCAATATAGGAAAGGAGAATAACACAAGAATAAACATTGGTGTAATAGGGGGAAAAGGAACATATCGTTCTGGTTTTACCTAATATACACATAAGTGCACTTCAGATGTGATCAATAGAAATTCACAATCATAGATAAGTACCTTACCATTCGCTACATAAATACTCTACCCACGATATTCTACAGGTACGTTTTCAAAGTGTAAGCCTATTACTTTTTCCTCAGGCTCTTTCAAAACTCTCACACCAAATCAATTTTGTCTAATTTGAACCTTTCTGATGCAGTAGTTTGCATACACTTCTTTTGTTTGTTTGTCTTTTTCTGTTCTCTTAACTGAAGTCTCCATTCTGACTAATGACTAAGCCAAGGTATGGAAAATCTGGAATTATTTCAGTGTCTTCATTATCTACATTAAAGTTAAGTAAATCCCCTGTGGTTATTGTTCTTGTTTTCTTTAATGTTCAGTTGTAACCCTGACTTTCTGTAACCTACAAATATATAGGGGAGATGAAATGTATTTATATCTGCCTTTTCTAAAACAAAACAAAACTGTTATTGCTTAAAAATATCAAAGTGTCTAGAACTTTGAAAGGGAATGTAGAGGAGTTTTGAACTGGATAAAGACATAAATGTATAAGAAACGAAAGAAAGAAATAATGCAATTGTTCTTTTCTCTGTAAAATGGAAATATACTTGGTCTTTTGTGTTAAAGGAAACAAGTAGATTCAACTGGAAAATTCAAGCTTGGAAGTGTGTGTGGGGGGGTTATTTTTGCAACTAAACTTTCAATAAAAATATTTTTTTAAAAAAAATATCAAAGTGTCTCCAAAAAAGAGATGTTAAAAACTTGCTCAGAATATAATCAGAGTCATGTCTAGCCCACAGGCCTCATTTCAGTTCTCTTAAATTATTGTCTGTCTCCAGCATCTCAGAATATCTGTGCCCCATAGAACTTTTGTGACAGTTCCTGTTTCCAGTCAGATGCATCTAAGAATTGATTGTTAATGGCTTTGTTTAGCCACTGTCTGTAGAAAACACACTCCGGAAATAGTGTGTGTAGTTTCCAGGACATAACATTGATTTTAAATGTCTTGACATGGCACTTGGCTGTAATTATGTTATTGTGGGGAAGAGACTTCTAGGCAGGTTGTTAACTGCTCGAAAGAAAGCAGGGTTGTTGCTTGGCTATTTTCATGCCAATCATTTTCATGTTGGTCTGTGTGCACCAATGCACACCATGCACCTCTGGTGAAGAAGGAAAAGGAAAAGGAAAAGGAAAAGAAACGAGGGAAGGAGGACGAGGAAGAAACAGGTTTGGTTTTGGAGCTGTAGGGCAAATTGCTGGTTCTTACCATGAATTTGTAAGTAGGATTTGCAATTCAAAGTTGTGCTATGGAGTGTTTGTGTACGTTTCAGGGTTCCAGCTGGTTGGCCGTGCCTTTTTCCAAAACACTCCATTCCATTCTCTCTTCTCCCACACAAATTTTATTTTTCCTTCTCCCAGGAGTTAGTATTCAGTGCCTACTGAGATGTCTGAGTGCTCCTATTCCCATAAGGGCTCTTTTTTTTCCCTGAAGGTTTTTTGGACTTCTGAAAATTTAGGTGCTTCTCCAGGCTTGCTGATGGCACACTCTTGCAAATGATTGTCGTCATGTTGGCTCCAGTAAGGAATGTGGTTGAAGATAGCTGTACGGTGAATGCTTGAGTTGCTGTTCATTGGTACTTCTTAAACCTGGCTTGGAGATTCCGGGAGCTATAGTCCAAAAGAGTAACTTTTCCAAGCTCTAACACATATATTGGCTATAATATATTGGCAATTAAACAGCTCCTCTATTTATTTGCAGAGAGGAGGCAGTGTCAGTCTCTTGGTAGATCTGCTCAAGATTTTATTTTGAACTTTAAAGGTGGTCTCTTAGTAGCTGAGCCATAGTTCCAACTAAAACCTAGAGTAGATTCACCACCCCATAGACATCAGAGATACCAGCTGCCACTGGAAAATAACAACCTTAATTTGGGGCCAGTGTTGTAGTGGAACCAGGGTACGTAGGGTTGAATTGTCAGGACTCTTGCTTTAGTGCAATCATGATGATGATGATGATGATGATGATCATCATCATCATCATCATCATCATCATCATCACACTCCCCCCCCCCCAAACTTGGGACTCAGTGAAGCTTATTTATTTATTGTTTATCTATTTAGAATATTTATTTCCCACCCTTTAGACTTAGGCTTCCAGAGTAGCTTACAATTTTGGATGGATCCCTGCTCTCAGGCTTACAAACAAAAAAAAGACCAAAAAAAGTAAGGAAAAGGGAATGGCAGTGGGGAAGTGATTAAGGCCATTTCTACACTAGACTGTTATAGTGCTATTATTCTACTTTCAAAATCCTGTCAAATTCTGGGATTTGTAGTTTACTGAGGCCAAAGAGGTCTCTGGCTGAGAATTCTAAATGTTCTTCCCTAAACTACAAACCCCAGGATTCTGTAGGATGTTGAAAGTGGAATAATAGCACTGTAACAAGTCTAGTGTGGAAATGGCCTTAGTCTGGCAGATGCAGTTTGGCTGGAGGGAGGCCCTTTTCTCAGTTGCTGGGCCTAAACATGTTGGAGCTATGCCTGTCTGTTCTTCTTCCCCACTGATGGCACAGCAGTGGCATTTGGGATGGAGGGAGAGCCTTTCATCAGTTGCTAGTCCTAGGCATGGTGAAACTAAAATGTCTTTGCCTGCCAAAGGAAGAATAGCAAGGAGGACACCAGTCTATCTTCTCTAAAGCAGGAGTTCCAGAGCCTGGGAGCAGCAACTGAGAAGGCCCCCTCTCATATCCCTTCAGATGTACCCAGAGCTAAGCTGTGCAAGGCTTTATAGGTCATAACCAGCACTTTGAATTGTGCTTGGAAATGGAATGGCAGCCAGTGGGACTGGTGCACTAAGGGATTTGTGTGCTTCATGTAGCCAGACCGATTTAACAATTTGGCTGCAGTTCTTTGGGCCAGTTGAAGTTTTTGTGTACCCTTCAAAGAATGTCCCATGTAGTGTACATTATAATAGTGCAAACGGGATGCAACTAAGGCATGGATTACTGCAGCCGGATCTGATGTTTGTAGGAAAGGACACAGCTGCTACACAAGACTTAATTTGCACTCCTGGCCACCATCAAAACCTGAGTTTCCTAGCTCAGGGTTGAACCTATGAGTACACCCAGCCTGCAAACCAGCATCTTCAGGGGGAGTATAACCTGCTATTCCCTGATCTCCCTTTTGACTGATCAGAACCAGCCCTTTCTTCTCTGTTTTGCACTCATGCAGCTGATTACTGATATTACTGAAAACTGCAAGCCCTCTCAAACTGTCTCATTTCTGTAAGCTTAGTTGTAATCTTTGCATTAACTGTAGAGTTTCCCTAGTAACAACATATTGCCTTGAGCCAGCCCTATTACTGGTCAAAGTATTTTGAGGTGGGTAGATGTTCACTGGGCAGTTAAGATCCATTAGCTTTACAAAATACCTCCTGCTGGTTGAGATAAAATTCCTAGGACTGCTATGGGAATTGTCATGGTGAATCTTTGCACTACGCCACAGAGCAAGACCGCTAGAAGTCAGAAGAGTAAACAACAACAGTTCCTCATACTGTATCTTATGGCTCTATGAGTAATCTTGTCTACAGTGCCTGATTATCAGGTAGAAATCATGAAGCGGCCTGTGATTTAAATAGCTTAAGACAGGTACACCCAATTTCACAGGAAACGTTATTTGCTTCAGGCTGCTGTTGACACTCAGTGCATTAGTTACAGCAGAGAGGAGGAAGACTTCAGGGTTAGGGATGAGCAGTGTGCATGGCTTGCTTGCCTGCTGTTCTCACACCATATCATTTCCCCAACTCCTGTCCATTGTAGGTAACTTGGAAATATAGGTGATCTAAGAGGCGTCCAGATATGAACTTATTGTTTTGGGAATTGGTCAGGTGCAGTGGGTGACAGCTGCTGTTTATTATTTGTTTTCTCAGAAATAATTATCCCCACAGCTAATTTTCTTTTGCCGTCTGCTGCCTGTTTCTTAGCCTTTACCTGAGTGAGTAATGTGGCACAGCTGTCACAGACAATCTCTGATGGATTGGCTTCTCCAACAGTATCTGCAGTCACCGAAGCTACAGTGGTTTGTGTGCTGAGTGGATATATCTTGGATCCATTTGTAAGTTTTGTCCCATTTCTTTTTGATGCAGTGTGTACATTTGCCTGCCCCACCAGCTATCCTCACGATGTTAAGAAAGCATAGATCTTTAAGTCTAGCCGCCAAAATGGAAATCATAAATAAAGTGGATGGTGGTCAAAGAAAGACAATCAGCCCTTGGATGCATTTTGGAAGAAACCTTTAAGTGGTCTCTAGAAGGTTCAAAAGGTTTTGTTTCCTTGTACTTTACCTGGCCTGATTGTTTCATTTCACAGGTACATATTTTTAGTATTGAAAAAGTTTTTTTAGTATTGAAAAAGTTTGCTGAAACTCATTGAACTGCCCTACTTTTGTAGCATCTCTATTCTCATGACCTTTATGTTATTTTTTACGCTGGTGACAAATTTTCTCTTCAAGGAAGAGCATCCAGAAACACATCTGCTTTGTTAATTGATGTATACCTGTGCGGTGGAAAATGAGAAAGCAGCACCTTTTTCTGCTTTCTCCTGCCCAAGTTGGGTCATAGCCCACTCTCATCTTCATTTCCTTTTGTAAACAGCATTAAGAAGAGAAATGGGGGCTAAATCAAAGTGCAAGAGGAACAGATATGAAAGGATATGAAAAATAGCAGCTACCACACTTCCAGTTTCACCAAGGAATTTAAAAACAAAAGTGCAGGGCTAGGATTCAATGGAGTCCTTGACCTGATAGAATAAACCAGCCAACAAATCTCGGAACAGGTGATTTCCAAATGCTCCCACAGCCCCTGTGTATCTACATACCCTCCAGCTGTCCTGATTTGGCAGGGACAGTCCTGGTTAATCTGCTGTTATCTCACTTATTCAGCTGCTTTTTAAAAAAATCTCAATTTCTCTTTCTTTCCTCTCACTTTCCTGCTTTTATCCTCAACCTACTTCAGTTGCTGTAAAATGAATTCAGTGTGCAAAAGTAGTTTGTAATAAGTCAGCAGAGAGGAGAGGAGAAACAGTATCTTGCCTTTGAGGCCCCTCCCTAAACTGCAAACCTCAGGATTCCATAGGATGTTGAAAGTGGAATAATAGCACTTTAACACTGTAGTGTGGAAATGGCCTTAGTCTCCAAAAGCAACCCCCTGGGTATTGCCTGGCCTACTTGAGCCCTCAGCTTTTGCAGCTGGCAATTAATCCCCAGAAAATGCTACAGGTTTTATCTTTATTACTTACATAAAAAAACCCACTCAGTGCTTATTTTTCCTGTGTAAAATGCACCCACCAGCTTCCATTTCTTTAGAGAGAAAATGAAATCTCATTAGAGGTGATTATTATGAATTATACTACCACTTTGAATAAATTCACTGCTCCCATTAACATTGCGGGCACATGGGCATGTGGAAGAAAGATATTCTAACCTGTGCTTTGGTATGCAAATAAGGTGCAATGTGTTCCTTAACAAACTAATAATCCTCTTGGTTATGGGCCACTGATGTCTCCTATTCAGCAATGGATCTTTGCCATCTATTAGCATTTGGATGGTGAATGGCAGTGAATCACGTTGGGCTAACTTTTTGTCTTTGTTTCTCTTAAACATAGCTTGACATTAACATTTACGGTGCCTTCCAATCCAGTTTTTATGCCCTTGTGAAGAGTGTGAAGAGTGTAGCTTAACTAGATAGGGATGAATCTGTCTTATTTCTATGACATTCATGGTTTGTTTTTTTTAAGCACAAACCCATTCTATCCCATTTCTATAAAACTGTCCGTATTTTAAAATTCATGCTTATTTTGATATGCACAATAATTTGTACCCATTTGGGGCCCATTTTCCTTTAATATATACAGTTTTGTAAGCAGTTGCCTAGATGGGTTTTGGTATCCATTTTTATTGGAGAACTGCATCAAAAAATTTGGACAAAAAATGAAGAAAGACTGCATTTAGGCACGCATATTAGTCTATGAAGTGTGAATTAAATCAATTTATGTTAATAAGATGAACCAAACTACTGGTTTGCTCTGTCTCTAAGATTGAGAAGGCAATCCACCAGAGCACGCAGTGGAAGATGTCATATGTCACTGCTACTTTTTATATCATGTAGATGCTCAGTCCTCAAGAACTCTCACGACAACTTATTTCAAAGACGAACAGTATAAAATAATTTTCAGGAAATAGGTGGATCTGTACAGAGCCATCCTGTGGCATAGAAGAGGCACATGGACGCTATGGCTGCATTCTCTTCTTTCATTGTTGCCTTCCTCTTTGGTATGAGTGATATGGGTGTTGCATTTTTTCTCTCTTTCTGGGGCAGTGGAGGCATGGTGGGCATCAAGGCTGCTCTCTGGAGGTTGGGAAGGCAAGCAGCACAAGCCCTGCCAGGATGGCAAAGCACCAAAAATGCTACTCACCCTGCCCCCTGTTACCAAACTGATAGCATTCCCTGACTCTGATGGAAGGACAGACCCTGGGGCCACTGTAATTCTCAAACAAAGTTCTCCTCCCTTTCATATGTGCTTCCTCCAGCTGCTAATGATCAGATGGGCAACTTCTCACATACGTTTTTCTGTTCTGAAGTAGTGTTAATGTTTGATTCTCTTTCATGGAAGAAAGAGATCAGAAGATGACCCTGAACATCAGTGTTCAAGGAATTCTCTATTTCTGTAGGTTCCTTAGAGCATCAGTAATGGACTTGCGCTTGTTACTGGTTCTGACTGCCTATCAAAATGGGACTGTTGTTTTCTCAATAGGACATGAAAATGCACCTGCCTTGACTTTGATACATCCAGCAGCCATGGATGTAGCTGAGGAACATCAGGTGTAGTTTTGACTAAGTCAAGTGACGCCTCCAGCTGCTTCTGACAGTTTTATTGTCACTCCAGCAGAGAGTAAGACTGGTCCTATGTTATCTTAATCAGCTTCAGTTACAAGACAAAGAGAAGGTGAAGCAGCTGAGCAAATCCTTAGTTTCAATTTATTGCAATAGATAAACAAAATGTTTGCATTTTGGGGACAGTATTCTATCAATGGCTATTGATCATGTATTTCACATGGCAGCTCATGGTCCAAACAGAGGAGGTGGTGCCAATATTTTGTCACCAGGGGTGTGAATGGTGTTTAGGGCCATCTTGCCTGATCCAGGACCTTCTAGAAGCAGGATTGGTCATGTTAGCCCCCCTACCACTTTACTTGCTGGAGAATCTGGCAAGGTCTGAGGGGCAAGGATGCTCTCCAGCATCTGGAAATGCCTCACCTTATCCTTCAGGTACTATTCAAAAAAAGTTAAATACAACAAACCCTGGTAAAATATAGAGATATGAATTTTCAGGTCTTCGGGAAGAAAAGTTATGTGAATCCTCTGCCTACCAGCATTGCTCTTATGAGTTCTAGCAGAAACATTTTTTGAAAATAAGACACCCCCACCCCAAAAAAGAGTTTGCCTTATATACTTTGTGTTCCACATGGTGATTGGTCATTTTTGGCCAGTTTGGGTATGGGGTTGCTCTTTTTACGCCTACTGAAGGACTACCTCTGTGAGTATACACTAAAATTTTATCAGAGATTGTTCACTGGATGTTCTCCATCAGACAGGCAAATAGTATTGGACTGTGACCCTTCTTCATAGGGAATTCTTCAGTCTCACCGTTATATTTCTGCTCCCATCCCTAGATTAGGAACATTCTCTTTAACAGTAAATAATGTGGATCAGAATTAGTTCAGAATGTCAAAACCATTAATCAATGCACTTTTTTTAAATTGCATAGCTTCCCATATCACCAAATCTGTACAAAATATGTCTAGCCCTTGAAAAAGAATAGGTGCAGATTTTTTTTAAAGATTTCCCCCACTCTTTCCTGAGGTTTTTTCAACCCAAGTTGGCCTGCAGTGTAAATGCAGCTTAAATTATTTATATGATTGGAAAGGACAAGAATATATCTAATATAACATGCTTGCAAAATTCAGTTTGATCTGGAGTGCTTGAGGAAGGAACCCCCTGTAGTATGAATCTACTCTTGGCACCCTGTTCATTTAAATCCCTGTGACATCTTCTCTCTACAGCAACCCTTCTTGCAGGGAAAGGATTCAGTTGTTGCGGCTGATTCCAAACTTCAGGTTTCCTTGTTAACAGCTCATGAAGTTCATGCTCAGTCTTTCATCCAGAGCTTGGAAAACTTAAGTTTTTGGATGATAGTTCCCAGAATGTTCCGTGTTGAACATGGGCACTGTAAAACATTGTTGAGCGTAGAATATCTGAGGTAGTACTTTTCTGATACTTGATACCAAAAGAGCTTTATATACCGGTAGATGATGAACACATCATTTGCTTGTGCTTTCAATGTTGTTTTCCAATTATCTGCAGGTAAACGTGTATATCCTGAGATAAATCCACCAAACCAAGCAGATGGTTATGTTGCAAATTATTTTACTGCAAAGGAGTGACATTTTAACATAAATATGTGAGACAATAACAAAGAGGGATTCTTAGGACCCTTCTCTCCCAACCCAGTTATCTAAGAACAAGGAGATTGTACTATTCCTCTAAAAGCAGGCTTTATATTGCTTTTAAAAAGCGCATCTGTATCAGCAGGAATCTTTCTTGGATTTTGTACAAGTCCTGCATGCTGATTCAAGTAGCAAAGCAAAATAGCTGAGAAAGTTTTCATTAATCTGTGGCTGGGGAAGGAAGAGAAAAAAAAAATCAGATTCTTTTATCCTATTACTGCACAAGAGAATCCTCCTCTGTCCATTACATCAGAGATAAAAGTAGTATTTTCAGCTGAATAAGCAGCTCTATAAGAACAACATGGCTTGTTGCTATGGGTAGAGATTTTATTAGTCGTTTCCTGCCAAATTCACTGGTTCATGAGGAAAAGAAAAATTGAATGAGCTGTAAGCTGGACTTTAAAAAAATATCGTCTAGCATTTAATCTGGAAGCCCTAACACACTTGTTTGAACTGGATATAGTTTGGTGAATTGTATTTGGTCTCTCCCCCCACCTTTTTTCACTGCCTTTATAGAAACATATAAAGAAGTTTTAGAAGGATAGTTACAAAATTTTATATAATGGTCATCTGTTAACTTGAGATGTTCATAAAGGCTCGTCTTTTAAGCTCCATGGTCACACTCCAGCCAGCTCTAAGCACATTTAAACCTCTTTAAGTTTAGTGAGAAGGAATTAAACAAATCCTGTACTTTTGCAATGAAATCAGTGAAACGTTCAATTTAATCTTGTGCATGTTTACTCTGAAATAAGATCCATTATGTTTTTTCTTTGTGCCTCATAGTTTTCCATGGAATTTATTCCAAGGAAAGTCAGTCCTATGATTCCAGCCTTAAATATATTTAACTTTAGCTGGATCATGCCAGTTATATAGTAGGGTTTTTGGGTATTTTTTTGTTTTAGTATCAATACCCCATTGTATATTGTAGTTGAGATTTTTAAAATATTAGAAGAACTAGAGGTGGAGAGAATATTTGTACCTAGGTCAGTAATAATTAATAGATCAACAAGAATTCTTTTTACAATTTTCTCCTGGTGGTTGGTATCCCAAAATGTTGCACAGGAATTATTCTTCAGAGAAAAACACATGATTTTTTTCCTGCAAAACCTTTTTTTTTTAAGCCAAAAATGGATTTTCTGTTCAGAAAAAAAACACACTCTGTTTCTTGCACACAAAAAAATGTGTTTTTCTCCACAGTTTAATTTCTGTATGACACTTCAGGACATTTGATTTTCTGTTGCTGTGTTCCTTCAAGTCATTTCTGACTTATGGTGACCCTGAGGCAAACCTCTGATGGGATTTTCTGGGGCTGAGAGTGTGTGATGTGCCCAAGGTCACCTGGTGGGGTGTTTCCATCACTGAGCAGGGAATCCAACCCTGATCTCTAGGTTCACAGTGCAATGCTCAAACCACTATGTGGAACCATTTTTTCCCCACAGTAGTCAGAAAACTAATTATTCATCCACACATGTGAAGACTATATAGTAAAGAATTCACATCCCTAAAAAGAAAGAGCATTGGGCTTTCTTCCAACGAAAGGACCAATTTAAATAAAAAGTTTGTCTCTCTCAGGATGGCCTCCGTGCAGCTGAAGAACCGCATACAGTTGCAAGGCAGCCCTGAGTCCCTTCAGACTCCCTGGATCACCTTTTTTGTCTGGCAAAAGAGAAAGACAAGAATCTGAAATGTCTTTCTTAGAAACCTCAATGAGCAGCAATTCATTCCACAAAAATAAGTTCCTGCCCCTGCTGCAATGTGTAGCATCAAAGAGATACCCATTTTCCCAAGGCTGACTTGGATTTCTGGTCATTTCTGATTTTGTTGAGAGGTTTGTTTTGGCAATCCATACAACCTAGGATTGCCAGAGTGAAAGCTGGAGAGAGCTCCTATAGCTTCAGTGGCTATGTAAAATAAGGACTTTCAGGTGTTGCTTGTCAACCAGATAATAAGCAATACTTTTTTGAAATTCTTTCGTATACACAACCCTTAAAGATGCAGCAGCCATTTCCAGTTTTTAATTACGGCAGTCCTTAATGCAGCCCCTGGCAAGTGCTGAGGAGAAAATTGGCCCCTGCTGGATGTGGATCAATAAGAAGGCATCATGTCTCTTGAAGACTACTCAATTTAAATTGCAGAATGATTTGACCTCAATTTTGTGTGTGAGTATGCCTTAAAGTTGCCTGTCAATATATAGTGACACCAGGAATTTCATAGGCCAGGAATATTCAGAGGTGGTTTGGGAAGTCCCTTCCTTTGAAATGTAGGCTACAGCACCTGGTATTCATTGGTAGTCTCCCATCCAAGTACTAACCAGGGCTGACCCTGCTTAACTTCTAAGATCAGTCAGGATCTGGTGCCTTTAGGGCATTTAAGTCCTCCAAACACCCTTTAAAATGGAAAAAGAATTGTCATAATATCAGTTCAGAGGTCTGAGGCTTCTGGAAAACAAGCGGAATATAAAACAGAATCTACTAGGTAAAGAAGTAACCAAGACCCTGGAGAGCTTTGAAACACACCCACGTGTATTGATTTTTATGGCATATCTGCTTGAGGTAGAATTCAGCACCAAGATAATACAAGAGTTCAGATGCAGATTTGAGCACTCAAATCCCTGGGCTAGGATCAGGAAATCCTTCCATCTTGTTTCTCTGATGCTGGAATTTCTAAAATCTCAGGTTTAATACCTTCATAAATGTGAAGGAATTAGCCAGTTTTTCTAATTTTTTAAAATTTGCATTAAATAGACATAAACAATAACAATAAAAAAAATATGCAAAATTAAAAGTAAAAAAATACAATACGTATGAGAAAACATTATATAACAAAACTACAAATATCTAACTAAACTACAACCAACTTAAAGAAAATTACAAAGAATTAAAAAGTTGATTCCTGCCCTTGTTGCAAACAGCTCCTACTAAACAATTACACTTAGGTATTAAGTCTTTCATTAAAATCAGAATTAATTCTTGCTTAACTGCTGATAGCAGTTATAACCTTGGCTATTATAACTTTGGCTATGTAGCCAATAAAGAAAAATTACCTAATTCATCAAAAAGAAAAAACCAGTAGTAATCATTAGAAATTATTTGTTAACATTATACTATCATCTTAAAGTTAAATTTATTCTAAGCAGCTGTAGAAAACCTCAAAGTTTTATTAAAAGAGAAGATCAAAAACAGTAAGTCTATTTCAACTATGCTTATTTATATTTATACTTAATGCTCATGTTACAAGAATATATTGCATAAATCAGTAATAAGCAATCATTGTTAGAATAATGATTAATCCTCAGAAATTATTAGTAAGCCTTAGACATTATTGCTAAAACCCTATGTTGTAAATAATATAAATATCCTAAAACAGCAACAAATTAAAAATCCTCTATTATTTTCATATTACACATGTCATGTGGCATTAAGAAATAGATCAAAACTTAAAGATATAGCAAAGTTAAAAAGCCTATTATCGTCAATTCACCCTCATTTTTCTTAGTTTTTCTAAATTCTTATCAAAATTAAATGTCAATGAAATTGTAACCCATACCTGTTTACAGCCAAAAGAAGCTGGTCTTCATCATGTTCCGTAGCGTTTACCTATTTATCTGACAACTACCACACAACTTCCAACATTTCACAGACAAAGAGTAGAATACAGGGGTTCAAGCAACTTCAGAGTGTGATCATAGTAGCAAAAGTTTATTAATGTGGATGAACACATAAGTTAGGAGAAACTGCAGCAATTGCTTTGGCCTGAGCTTACTCAGGAAGGCAAAATTTTGCTTCCTCCTGCTGCTTAGTTAACTGAATACAATCTACTTTTGAAGTAAGCTAAAGACAAAGGGGAAAAGTGAGAGAAGGAAAAAAAACCCCGAGACATTTTAGAAAGAGCAGAAAAGGCAGAATGATGGAGGATTAATCAGGACTGCCCCAGCCAAATCATGACAGTTAGAAGATAAGCTGTCACGCACAGCCTAATTTTGAACCAACAGATATTCTGCGCATCCCTGTTCTATATATCTAGTCAGCATGTTTATAGCCAATGATGGCAAATCACTACTCTTATAATTAGCTTTGTTTTATAGGATATCCTTTCTTTGTCGGTGTTAAAGTCTGGGTTGATTTGGGTAAGGTAGATAAGATACTAGCCCGTTAAAAAGAAAGAACTTAAAAGTTTGTAGTTAATTGATGATAATATTTAAATAGGCAATAATGCCTTTATGACCCACTTTGATTGATGTGACAGTTTTCATGGCAGCCTTGAACAGGGTGCTCTGACAAGCCAGCTATTTTGTCTCATCATTTCTATCTTTGCATAAATATTTCTTAAAAATGAAAAATATAATAAATCTGTCTGATGTGTATACACAGTTGAGCTGCCAAGCATGCCACCTGTTTAGGATTTTGATGAACTGCTCCAGATTCAGAAATGGGGTGAGGGATGGAATTCTGTCATTTCCTTTGCTGCATTTTTAAGGGAGTTTCTGAGAAATCATTTTACCTCAAACATGGTAAAGAAGACAACACTCTGACCTTTTAGTTAGAATTGTATGGAGTCCGGGAAATGGCTGCTTACATGGTGGACTACTCACAGAGAAAAAGATGGATTTTCCTGATCAGACTTGAATGGCCTTCTGAGATCATTGTCAGGATGTTACTGAGGTCAGAGACCATGTCAATAAGCCAGCAGGATTTTCTGGAGATAGGGCAGCAAAGTGGAAGATGGCATTCAGTGGGGGTGTCTTTGTTTCTTCCAACCATTTCCAGAAAGGCAGCCGCATTAGCCTGGTGCAGCAAAAGGAAAAAAGGCATCTTATAGCATCTTTGAAAGACTAAGAAATGTATTATGGCATAAGTGTTCACTGAGAGTTAATATTGACTAGAGATGGGAAGAAATTTCATTGGACTTGACGATCTTGATGAAAAGAGCATTTTTACACCTCTTGAGACTTGTGAGAAAATGAGCACCTCACCTCAAGCGTCCGGACTTTTGTAAGGCTTACTGGGTATGACTGAGAAAACAGATGTGCACAAAACAGTGCACAACCACAAGCCATTAAAGTGTGCTTTATTGAAGAAGGATGCAGAAACATGCTTTAGTCAACGTGGGAAAATTTCATAAATTAGATAAATATGCACTTTAAGGCAAATGCTTTAAAATATATGAATTTCACTGTGGGAAGAAAACAATCTGGTACAAAACAAGGCAAGGAAGAAAATACAAGTGGAATTTGGAGAAACTCAATGAAACTGAGATGTCTACATCTCTGTCCTGAACTCCTTAAGCAGATTGGTGTCTGGAGGGAAGTAGTGTAGTGTGATGGATAAAATATCAGGCTTAGCTAAATTAGACGTGGGCTTCACTTCCTTCAGTTTCATTGTGTGGATCCTGGGCATAAAGAGGATCTGTATAAATCAGGTCTATTTGATCCAGCCTCCTATTCCCATCAGTGGATAGCTAAGTACCTCTGGATGAGCTACAAGTAGGGCGTGAAAACAATAACTCTTCACTTCTTCACTTCTGTTCTTCCCCAGCCACAGCTGTTTATTGGTATATTGCCTATGAATCTGGAGGTTCCATATAGTTATCATAAGTAAAAACCATTGACAAATCACTGTCCCACAGCCTGTTTTTCCTCATACGCTTAGTGTAGGGTGTAATTGCTGGGCCAAAGCAAATTACCCCACCTTGAGCCTTGGGGAGAAGTGGCTAAGAAATAAAAATTGATGATGTTGGTGATTATGTTGATTAAATGTGCCAGGAATCACATGCAACCGAGACTGTTGTTGCCTTGGCAAAGTCTCAGACCAGCAAGGAATCCTTTATAGCCCTTCCAAGTCTAGGGAGTTCATGTTTTTGGGGAGAGAAATCATTTCAAAGCCGAGGAACTATATCTGCATGGGTGTCATGCTCCTGCCCCAGCACCCAACCAAAGCTCTTCTGAACAGCCACATTCTAGAGACATGAGAGGGACAGTACGTAACAGCAGCCAGTGCAGGTGGAAAAGGAAGAGCACATTAATTAGGTCACAGCTGGCCAGGACACTAAGGCTATATAATCAGAGGTCAAGATGGCAGAAAGCTGCTGGAATTTACTGACTCCATTGGTAGTGACAACGCTGCATTCTCTGCTTGTGTTCTTCAGACCTTGGACCTTTGCCTGGACTATAGATTCTGCTTGTGGACACTATCTCCCTGGAATCTTGGTAAATTCAGACTTGGTATGTCTGGACTGCTTTAACAAATGCTGTTTGCTAGTTACTGCAGATTACACAGCTGTGAAGCCTTGGCAGGCTGCCAGCACAGGACAATGGAGAACACTACCACCCTATAGCTCCAAGAGCTAGATGAGACCAAGCATGGCCTCAGTGAGCTGAATTTGGTCCAAAATGTTTCCCCTTTCACTTTACTGCATAGGTTGAATTGTATTGCAGATTTAGCCCCAGTGACTCATCACATAAGGAAGCTCGCAAAGGTCCATGGTTTCTTGATTCTAGCCCCAGTAGCCCTAATGTAATGGTAAAATGAGATGGTAAAATAAATCTGGATATACTCATCTATCCATTTCATAATGTAAGTGAGTGCAGATAACGCTGCAAACAAATTTAGCAAATTTTTTTTTTGGAGAGATGGTCCCACAAATGGAGAAACACATCAGTATGCCACAGCATGTGATTTTCCTCAGCTCAGTATCTTGCATTTTGTGTACTTTGTTTGGGAATTCCTCTTCTGAAGGCATCAGGGCTTAATTTGCAAGTCTGATTGTTGCAGCAGGGACCTCCATGGAAATCCCATTGTGGATAGGCAGACAGGCAATATACATTCCCTTAACATCAGGTTTGACCCTAAGAGGGGTGAATTATGGCTATAGTCTGTCTATAATTGCTTGGCTACAGCCTGTCTGTAATTGCTTGGCTTCGTCAGCTCCGGTATGTTTGGCTGACATTTTAATTGGCAGTGGGCCTTTGGTGGGGGAAGAGTGTGATACTGCCAGTATCCTGAATTCTTTTGTGGGTACAAATGTAATTGAAGTGAACTGGAAGCTGTCATAGCTTTGCTTTTCTTCACTGCTGCAGAACTAGCAAGTTGGCTGGTTGTTGCGAGGGCTTGTATCCTAATTCTTTTACTTCTTCTCCTGTTTATTTGTCTTTTTTAGTGTTCTCATCTTTGTGTGGATTTTAATCATCACCAGAGTGTGTTGTTGCTCAGAAGAATACACTGTGCTGGCATTCATCTTCTAATTCAATGGCTTAATCTGGAACATTGTATAAATTACATGGGTTGTCACAGAGCAACTCTGTCTGGTTCCCACACTCATCTGTACAGCTGATGTTTTTCATTCCAGAGAAGGTGCATCATTGCTTTTTAATTGTGTGTAGAAGTGAAACATTCATCAGAATCTCAGGCAGGTGCAAAATAAATTCCATGCCCTTCCAACTAAACATGTTGTTCTGACTCACAGATCCCTCCTCCTTCTTGGTGAATCTTTTGTGCATAGTATTATGGACATTTTGATTATATGGAGGAAAAAAAACTGTCCAACTTTCTTCCTTCCTTCCTTCATCCCTCCATCCCTCCCTCTAAATCTTTCAGGGCTATGGCTTTCAAAATGAGATTGCAAATAAGAGAACCATCAGATACAAGACATAAAAGCTACATTAGGGAGCATATGTGACCATATCTGTTCCACAAATTCAGGTGAAGGTAGCTTTACCTAATGCATATGCAGGAAAGAGAAGGCACTTCCTAATGGGAAGGGTGAACCCCACAATGTTGAGGATACTGCCAATAGGTCTGAGATGAGGATGAGGAGGGCCTCTGACACTGATGTTAGTGTGCAAGAAGGATTATACAGCTCAAGATGGTCCTTGAAATAGCTAGGTGCCAAGATCTAAACAGCAGCTTTAAAGCCCTAAACAGCTTTAAAGATTTATGACATCACCAAGCCTTAGTTTTTCACCATGGGATTGGAAGAGACATTCTTGAGTTCTCCTTTATAAGAGTTTTCCTTTATAAGATCTGCGTACAAAGGTAGCATCATGTCAGGCAAAAGATTCTTCCTTAGTCTTCTCCCTGAAATCTAGTTGTTTATTAAAAAAAAATGCACAAAATAGTATTAAAATTGTGCATCGGGGCATCTTCAAATCAAACATACCTTGTATTTTTTAATGTAGTCTGTACTCTATACTTTTATGTATAAGGGATGAAATGAATGAGTGAGATGTGTATGCATGAATGAATGTGTGTGTGTGTGTGTGTGTACGTGTACCCACGTTCTTGAAACAGAACTTTAAAAAGTTCTCTCTTTTTGGACTGTAAATCCCCAGTTCTCCCAGCCAGTGGCACCAGTCAAACCTCCCAAGAATTTGCCCAAATGGAATCAAGCAGTTGGGCTCAAAAGGGTTCACTCTCTTGGGTATATAAGAATGCACCAACTTTCACACTTCAACAATGTTCCCATGTCATTTTGAACTCCAATAACGCATCAAAATAGATTTTAAAATAGTGAGGGTAATGATGTTGAAATGCATCTTTGGAAGAAAAAAGTTTGGATTTGTATGTGATTTTTGTCCCCATGCAGACTTTAACAATTGTAGATCAATGTGGAAAAAGGAAAAAATATGCTTATCTTCCATAATTTCACAGATGAGAACCAGGACATGTGTGGCCAAGCAACATCATGGTGTGTTCATGGTGACAAAAGTTTTTAGTGAAGAAAAACGCACAAGCTGGGAGAAGCTGCAGCAGTTAGCTTTTGCCTGAGTTTACTCTCCCTGAGTTAACTTTGAACTCACCTTGCACACCTGAAGTAAGCCAAGAACAAAGGGAAAAGATGGGAGGAGGCAAGAAGAAAAAACTGGGGAATTTTAAAAGCATCAGAAAAAATGAGACAACAGAGGATTAATTGGGACAGTCCTGGCCAAACCAGCACATATCAGAGTATGTTATAGATAAAGATGTAGAGAAGTAACATGGAATGGAAATAAGCTGACTTGCTCCGTATATCCATGCACCAAATTTAAGCCACTTTTGAAAATGGGAAACAGCGCTACACTTGTATGTCTTCAGTAACGGTCATGTGTTAAAGCCTCAAGGGACACATAGCAACATCTGACTTTTAGAAAGAAACATAACTGAAGAGGCCCAAGATTGTCTTGGCTTCTGAGAATGTGGTAAGATCTCAGCTCTTTCTACCAGCTTCTGCCCAGAATTTAAAGCATTCTCCTCTTGTTCTTCCCATAGGCCTGCTAGCACTCAGGCCTTCTGTGCTTGCAGCTTCAGCAGGCAGTATGCAACACCCACAACAACCAGCAGCACATTGTCTTTCTGAATGCCTTTCCCATTTTTTGCTTGAAGTCCAGCAAACATTAATCTTCCAGATGTGATGCTGCATGTTCCTCCTGTGGGAATGCACTTCAATATTGCATGGTTAGGAGAAAAAAAGCATGTGGTGTAGTCCTGGGGCCATACCATTTCAGAATGTCAGTGGTGTGTCACATGTTTAGTTTCTCTCCCACATTAAAACCCCTGGCCTTCAGGAAGCTGGTTATGGCTATGTGTGTCCATGCTAACTTCCTCTTCAGTGCGCTATATATATAAGATTTCTTTTTAATGTGGAACAACGTTCAAACATATGGTACCCCCACCTGCATTCTGAAGTGGCTAAATTCCCCCCAAAAAGGACAGTGCCACATGTTTTTTCTTGACATTTAGATGGGCTCTTAGTGGCTGGAGTGGAGCAAGGATTTAGCATAGCAGCACATGTTTTATATAATCCCTTTAATCTTGTTTAATTGATTCAACTTCTCCCCCCTTAAACCTTTGGGGATTGGTCTAATTATAAATTCAGATGACTGATAAATAATCTACATATGGGGAAGTCCGCTATCAAGTTAGTTGTGGATTGAGCCAAGACTCTTCTTTCAGAAAGACTCTTCAAGTGGCTGCCACTATAGCTGGCACAGCCTACCTTTGACAAGTAACTTAATTTACTCTGCAGTTGATTGTTGTCTCTAACCTTGCCTGCCAAAAGCCAAGTCTTAATTTTTTTTTTTAAATGAGCATAGCTCATAACAATCTTTCCCATGAAGCTATGCTACTTCAGATGCTAACTATGCATGAAATGCATCAATGGCATTATTTTTAAATGACGGGAATGAGATGGGAAAATCCTGGAGAGCAGGGGAAAAGGTTTAACACAACAGCTGTCATTTTTTTTTCCTTACCAAATAATCCTAAGTGTCTCCATTTGGAAAGAGGCCATTGAGTCTGTTGGATTGATTCCTTAGTAAGTGTCTTTAGGAATATATCTTTAGGAACTCCTGTTGGATTTGTTCCTCATGAAATGGTAGGTAGGCTGTACCATTTCTATATTAGCAGGAAAAAAGGAGACTAGTCACCCCACACTTATAGATGGTACAGTTTTTATTTTTTTAAAAAAAGCCCAACACATTTCAGTCCGTTTATGTATTACTTGGCCTTCTTCATGGGCTGTATTAAATATATGTATATGCGTGTGTATGTATCAGTATTGTAATAAAAGAACAACACACACATATAAAATCTGTCAAGTTCATATATCAAAACACACTATTCATATACCAAATCATATACAGCCCCTGAAGAAGACCAAGCAATTTATAAACACGCCGAAATGCATTGGACTTTTTTTAGAGAATAAAACTTGGGCCATCTATAAGCACGTGGAGCCTAGTCTCCTTCCTTCCTGCTGATTCATTATACGTGTTTCTCAGTACTTATTCCTGCTCCCTTGCCATTTCTGACGAAAAGGCTTATTTTTGATGAGCTGCTTTCCCATGGGAAACGTGTCAGCTACTTAGGAAGAGCTACATCAGGGGAGAGCAACCTATAACCCTAGGGCAAACAAGTTTATGTGGCCTAATTCCAGAAGCCCTCTAAAAGGGATCACTGTTTGCAGGACTGCACGGGTGATCTTTTTCTCTGAAGCCTGCTGCGGATGGAAAAAAATTCAAGGAGTAGCAGAAATGTGGGGAAGGGGGATAGTTTTTGCTCTAGTCCCATCCTAGAAATGTGAATGCCTGGAGAGAAAAGAGGAAGAGGAAGAAATGCTCCCATCTCCCTACCCTAAAAATGGGAAAACTTCATGGAATCATAGAGTTGGGGAAGGGGTTCCATAGGCCTTCAAGTCCTAAATGCAAGAACTCTAGCTAAAGCATCCCCAGCAGGTAGCTGTCCAGCCTCTTTCTGAAGGTGTCCAAAGAAAGATCCCATCACCTCTCTAGACAATTGGTTCCATTGCCAAACCTCTCTGACTGTCAAGAAGTTCCTTCTAATGTGCAATCAAAATCCACCTTTTTGTAACTTAAGACCATTAGATGTGATCCCACCCTCTGGAGCAGTGGAGAAGAAACCTGTACCGTACTCCCTGTAATTGACCTTTAGATATTTAAATAGGGGAATCATGTCACTCCTCAGTCTTCTCTTCACCAGGTGGAACACACACAACTTCTCAACCTTTCTTCATATGTTTTGTTTTCCACAGTTGTTATCATCCTTGTTGCCCTTCTCTGAGGCTGCTCTAACTTTTTTTCCTGGACCCCTTGCTCTTCTATCAGGCAAGGCTAGAAAAGCAGCCCCAAAATTCCAATATGCAATAGACCTGTATTTATTAATTCCTGGTATCTAAACCATCCATTCATGTGCTGTTTTGTCCCTCTTTTTCAAAAAGTTGTGCAAAATGACTGTCCCAGCCAGAGGCAGACTTACAAGTGTGTAGTGTTCTTCAGAAACTTGCACAGTTCTGTATAAATTGCATGACTTTCTTGAAAAGAAGCTGTTTTTAAATGTTGCAGTGAGTTTTCAGTCATTTGCAAGAAAAAAAATCCTCAAATGTTTCAACACGTTAGAAAGACATACCAATGCCCTTTTCTTGACATCTGTTGGGAGATGAGAAAATTGAGAATTTCCACTTCTAGTGCAAATTACTTTTGCCCTTTGAACTCAGCTTGCAGCAATGAAAGTAAGCTAAGGATAAAGGGGGGAAGTGGGAGGATAAGAAGAAACTGGGACATTTTAAATGAAATGAAAAAATGGGATAACAAAGGATTAATTGAGACTCTCCCTGCCAAGTAGGAACACTTGTAGGGTATTGTAATACCCCTTTAAAACTGATCTTCTTGTCACAACTAAGCATTGCATCCCTGCTGAGAGATCCTCTTCTGCAGAATTAGAATAATAGAATCACAGAGTTGGAGGAGACTACAGTGGCCATCCAGTCTAACCCCTGCCATGCAGAAACCCACATCGAAGCACTCCTGACAGATGGCCATCTAGCCTCTGCTTTAATACCTCCAAAGACAGAGACTCCACCACACTTCCAGGCAACATATTCTACTGCCGAACAGCTCTGATCGTCAGGAAGTTCTTCCTGAGGTTTAAGTAGAATCTCTTTTCCTGCAGTTTGTATCCATTGCTCCTTGTCCTAGTCTCTGGAGCAGCAGAAAACAAGCCTGCTCCCTCCTCGACATAAGATCCCTTCAAATATTTAAAGATGGCTATCATGTCCCCTCTTAACCTTCTCTTCTGCAGACTAAACATCTCTAGCTCCCTAAGCCACTCCTCAAAGGGCATGACCTCAATACCCTTCACTATTTTGGTCACCTTCCTCTGGACACGCTCTAGCTTGTCAATATCCTTGAATGAGGTGCCCAAAACTGGATACAGTATTCCATATGAGGTCTAACCAAAGCAGAATAAAGTGGTACCATTATCTCCCTTGATCTAGACACCATACTCCTATTGATGCAATCAAGAATTATGTTGGCTTTCTTGGTTGTCGCATCACACTGCTGACTCATGTTCAGCTTGTGGTCCACCAAGACTCCTAGATCCCTTTCACACATACTGTTATCCAGCCATGTGTCCCCTCATCCTATATTTGTGCATTCCATTTTTTCTACCTAAGTGCAGGACCTTACATTTCTCTCTTTTGAAACTCATTTTGTTAGCTTTGGCCCAGCTCTCTAATCTGTCAAGGTCATTTTAAATTTTGATCCTATCCTCTGGAGTATTAGCAACCCCTCCCAATTTGGTATCATCTGCAAATTTGATCAGCATGTTCTCTATTCCTTCATCCAAGTCATTAATAAAGATATTGAATAGCACTGGGCCCGGGACAGAACCCTGTGGCACCTCACTAGTCACTTCTCTCCAGGATGAGAAGCAGCCGTTGGTGAGCAAACTTTGGGTTTGGTCCATCAACCAATTACAAATCCACCTAACAGCACCGTCCAGCGCACATTTTACTAGTTTCTTTGCAAGAATGTCATGGGGAACTTTGTTAAAGGCCTTACTGAAATCAAGATATGCTATGTCCACAGCATTCCCTCCTTCTATCAGGCTTGTAACTCTGTCATAAAAAAAGATAAGATTAGTCTGGCATGATTTATTTTTGAGAAACCCATGTGGACTTTTAGTGATCATAGCATTGGTTTCTAAGTAATTACAAATTGACTGTTTAATGATCTGCTGTAGGATCTTTCCTGGTATTGATGTCAGGCTGACCAGGCAATAATTATTTGGGTCCTCTTTTACCCCTTTTTGAAGATGGGGACAACATTTGCCCTTCTCCAGTCTGCTGGGACTGCTCCTGTTCTCCAAGAGTTCTCAAAGATTATTGCCAGTGGTTCTGAAATTAATTCTGCCAGTTCTTTTAATATCCTTGGATGTAATTCAAGACTATTATTATTAAAGGTGAAAGAGCTTGGTCTTCTTTTCTGTCTGGTCACCTGATGTATCAAACTGGAAAAGTGATGCCCTGTCATATCAGTGTATAACCCTTCAGTAATTTCTTACCATTCAGATGCATCGACACTCTCAGCTCTATTCTCCTTTCTTCCTTCCCAGAAAAGCAGATTATTGGTTACATTCCAACATTCTTCTTCCTCATTCCCAATTCCCAGCTTTCATGTGAGTTGTTTTACAACTTGTGTGGAAAATGCTACATCCTATTTTAGCATCAGCAGTTCAGTATTTTTAATTATATTTGTTTGTAGTGCAAAACATACAGTGGAAATGAAAGCTGTCAGGATGCAGAAAATCAAATATTTTCTTTTGAAGGAAAGTCTTTTGTAGATGTGAGGGTAAGCTACTCCTGGAAGAACATACTTTCTGTATTCTCTGGTTGTCACGAGCGACTGTAATGCAATTGAACAAAGGAAATGGAAGGATCCAGTGGTGATTAATTTGTGACTGATGGTGAAAGGCAGAAGTCAAAACAATGCACATAAGATATTTTAAAAATCAGATTGCTGTTAATTAATTAATGATGAGTAACGCCAGTAATGTAGCTGTAGTAGCTGACAGTTAAATATAGGCCCTAATACAGATAATGGGTTTATCAAGCTGGCTGTCTAGTCTCATCAGAATATTGTATGCCTCTCAGAGCATGGTGGGGGGAAGAGAAAAAGGGGCTCATTAGAGATAGAGACAATTTTTGAACAGTGCTATGATCCACCACCACCACCCACCACCTGCTAAGGATATAAAAAATATTTGGGAAGCTTCTCATCCTCAGTGAGTAAAGGCGTCTTCTTGTCACTTCTAGATATCTTGTTAGGGAAAAAAAAAGATCAACCTGCATGTTTTTTTTCTTTTTTTGCACTTGGGGATTTTTAAAAATTATTTGTACAAACAACTTTTCTGCAGGAATACACAGTTTTCTGCACAAAGCAATGCTTTATTTTTGCCCAAAAAATGAAAATTTTCTCTCAAAATCCTGAAAGGGGAGAAAATTTTTGAAATTCTGCAAAATGAGCAAAGATTTACATCTCTACTCCTGCAGTGTGTTGAGCACATCTTTTTAGATCTTTAGGAAGTGGAGGAAATGAGGTCAAAGGGGTGACTTTGGTGTGCTCATGTTCTGCAGCTGATACTTTTTCTGGGATTCTAAAAGATCATCCAATCAGACCCTGCAATTGCAATCAAACTTAAGGATGGATAACCTAAACAAAGATTTTAATCAACCAGGAAAACATCTTCATATAATTAGAAAGGGAATGCAGACCTGCATGTTTACTGGGATAGAAGAGGCTATTCTGAAGAATAATGGATCTACTTGATCTGGTTTTATCAAAGATGCATAGACCTTTGTTAGGCAATGCCAGTTTGGCCAGGCAAGGGGAAATAATTTGTTTTCACGGTATGAAATGAGGTTTATGGAGCTTCCAAGGGCTACCTGCAGTGATAAAATGAGATCATGAAATTTAACACCTTATTGATCAGGTCTAACACAACAGAAAGCTGATATCATATTGTAGTAGTAAATTCAGGACTATATTAACTGGCAGTGCTTAGTTAAATTTCTGAAGCAGCATAGCCCTGCCATTCAGCCTGTGACAGGAAAATATAGTAGGCACTAGGGATGGAAAGAATTTTCATAACTATTTGTTTCTAGGTTGAAAAATAAGTTTCTAGCAGTCAGGAAGAATAGTAGATCAGCGAGAATTTTATGCAATTTTTATCCTGGCATGGGACCTACTGAAGTGTTGTACAGGAATTGTTCTAGGAAGAAAAATGCATCTTAATTTTTTTTGCATGAAAAGGTGTTTTCTGTGTAGAAAATGATTTTCCTGTGTACAAAATAAAAACAAAACTGTTTCCTGTCCAGGAAACTTATTTTCATCCCAGAAACAGGCTTTTTGTGGAAGAAAACCCATGTATCCTCTGCAGAATAATTCTTGAGTTACACTGCAGGATGTTTGAATACAGGGAGACCATTGCAGAGGAACATTTGTTTCTTCTTGCAGTGGGGAGAAAATTACTTTAGTTATCTGTCCTTACATGTGAGAATGAAACAGTGAAGCATTTACATACCTAGAAAGCAATTGTTGTACAAACTTGGCCAAGTGTCCCATTTGACGCACTCACTAATAACCTTTCTCAGAGAGAAAGAAGGAGAGAGAGATAGAAAGCAATGTACTATTAAAACTAATGCATTAAAAAGGGAATGTAACCCACACCACCAGGCTGGGCCTGGTTCAGCAGTTGGCTGTGTGTTGGCACAAATTATCCAGGCAGTCTTCCTCCTATGTCATACAATCAGCTCCCCTTTCTTTAGCTCCCATCACCCTTCTAGTGGGCCAAGTAGCCATTTTGAAGAAGCTGTGTATTCCACCTTGTCTTAGAGATGCAAAGGGAAACAATATTGCTTTGAACAAAATGAGTGCCGTTTGTGATAAAATCATCAGACGTGGAAGGAAGAGACCAGGGATTTGGTAATGGGTTGTTTCATTTTAAATAAAGATTGATCTCTCAATTTTCTATCTGTTTGTCTACTGGGGTAAGCAGCTCTAGTGAATATGGCAGCTGCAATTTTCCATCCCTAGGACCCTCCTGGGGCAATACAGCCTGCCAAAATTGCTTAAACACACACATATCACAAACCCAGAAGGGGGTATTAGTCCACTTTATAAAAACAGGTGTTTAAAAAAAAAATCACCTTGCAGGGCCTGTCTTAGAAAGTTGAATCGCTACATCTGAAAGCTTCCAGGAAAAGAGCAATTGAGTGAGATGCAGACCTTGCTTCATTCCTCTGGCAGCTGCTGAGTGTCTGTGCCTAGGAAGATGGTCAGCATCTCTCCATGGTGCCGACCATCCATGCTGAACAGGCTGGATATTCAATTGGGTGCCTCTCTTGACACACATATGCAACTGAAACCAGTCAGCCTGACCTCTTACATAGCACAAAAACAATTTTATTGGTAGTCTTCAGCCCAAGGGATGGCAAGAATAGGCTTTTGTTTGGATAAATGGACTGAAGGAGATTTTTCTGCCTGAGGCATAAATATCCTGAACTCATAAGATCTTGGCCGGTCTTGGAATCTAAGCAAGACCTGCTGTGGTTAGCACTTGGATGTGAGACTGCCAAAGAATACTAGGTCTGTTGGCTATATTCAAAGGAAAACAATGGTAAAGCTACTTCTGAGTGTTCATTACCTAAGGAGACCCTACGAAATTCATGGTGTTGCCATAAACCGACAGGTGACTTGAAAGCTCATATACGCAGAGAGAAGGTGAGGAGTTCTTTCCCCAAACTTCCTTCATATCTTCCCACCTTACTTCCATAACTTGGAGGTATCCGACACAATCTTAGGCACAGTTAGGAACTCCAAACCCATTTGAAATCCATGACATGGGGTAGCTAATTACATGCAAAAGCATATTCTTAGAATGTTATGTGAAAAGGAGGGTCTCTGTTTGGCCATTGGATGAGAGGGTAAAACCAGAAATGACCCAAGGCTATTCTCATGTGGAATAGATTTGAAAAGTTTCCTTCAGTCACAACAGATAAACAGTAGCCAGCAGCAACTAATTCCCTGAGATCTCAGAACCAAACAGTGAGATTAGGGACAGCCGTTTGTGATGTCACTGGGCTGTGTCCCTGTGAGAACGCATTGCGGGGCCCTCCACTAACGATTCTCAAATATGTGTACGTGTGGCCATTCTCTCCCTCCTCCACCTCAGAGATTGGTAAAAGAATAAGCCAAAGCTTTCCCCACTACCCGGACTGCTGTTTTTGGTTTTAATAAGGGAGAGAATAATGCTTGCCCTGCTCAATTAATTGCCATCGCTACCTCTGTGGATTTGGACATATAGCCTACCTCTGAAATGGAACAAAGCAAGGGACATTGGCTGTGCTGTGTGTACATGTGTGTATGCATTCTGTAAAAGTGAAGTGAAAGGAACTAAATATAAGTAACTGGGTGTTGGGGCAGTAAGGACTGAGAAATATTGCATCTTGGCTAGTAAATGCATCTTTTGAATCCTGGGCTGCTAGGGGGTTGCCAGGTTGCTCAGCATTCAGTGGGACAACGAGGCTATTAATGACGCCAAAATGAGTTTCTGTATTCTGTGTGCCCCAGGGCTGCAGGTGGCAGAGAAAATAGGAGTCTCAGATCGATCTGCTGCAGCAAGATGGATCATCAGCCTCAATTTCAGATGTATTTACAGAGAAGCATGACTACTGTGGAGCTGGAATATGTGTTGATCTATGAAATTCTAATGTCAGCCCCACCCATAGCTAAAAAATTTTTCTCTCATTATGTTTCATTGCAGTGGCTGAAAGCCCTGTGCAACTATACTACTTAACCATTGTTTTCTTGTTTTCTTTAATCAGGCTTATGTTATATAACTGCTGTGAATACTAGGACCGTGGTTAAAGATTAGACATGAGTCAGTTCATGAAACCATGATTTGAAGTGGGTTTTCCAATCATAATTTACATTAATCTTATGAAGTATTATACCTGGTTTGAGCAAAATATTAGTATAGATTCTATGCTGAGCAAACCATGTTCTTAAAAATTGTTTCCACACTTTTTCTTGTCTTTTCTTTTTTATGAAGTAGGCAAGCTTCACTGATGTCTCCTTTTGTACAACGTTTAAATCAGGAGAAGACAACTTTTGGCCATCCAAATGTTGTTGGACTGCAACTCTTATGTGACGCAGCTGGCATAACCATAGTGAGAGAATATGGGAGTTGCGGTCCCGAGACATCTGAAAGAGTACAGTTGCACATTCATGGCTCAAATCAATATGGATTCAGTACCCATTTGGAGTCTTTTAGCATCAATGTAAAAGCAACAGACAACAGCTGGTGCATGACTGTGCTTAGTGCTATGCCTGCTTCTGACTGCGGTGTAGCCATGAATGCCCTACTGGGTTTCAGTGGCAGGTGATAGCTCCCATATCAGTGGGGTGCTGAATCTGCTCTAGGTATTAATCTAAACCAAACCAAACCATCTGAGGTGCTGAATCTATTTGGGGAAATAGGCTTGGACTTAGGGTTACCAAATCTTATGGCCTGGACTGGAGCCTTAGGCTTACCAGATCTCAGGGACTGGAGCCTCTTCTTTAGTCCTCAGTGTAAGGGAAAGGAATCTCAGGGGTAGAGTAACACCTGTGTGGTGTGTATGTGTGTGCGTGCGTATGTGTAGCAAGCTGTGGTGTAGACCACTTTGAAATGGCTGCTATACACTTTCCAAGGGGTTAACCAGTCCGTCCTTTCCCTCCTAAACATTACTGAGAACTATCCGAATGATTTGCGTTCTAACATCTCAGGGACTGGGATACTTCTGACCTGAGGACCCCCTTCAGATTAGATTCACTGCCCGACTGACTTCAAAACCAATGACATTGTTGCATGAGCTTACTGTGTTTCAGGCAGAAAGATAAAGATAACTGTTCCCCATTTGTGAAGCCCCTTCCTTCTGGAGAGTCACCAATAGGGAAGTAATTTTTCACTAAGTTTCTTATTGAAGGTAGCAATGAGTGATTTCAGCAGCTTTCTTCTTGCTGCAAGAAAGTCTGATAACCATGCAGTTCTTGAAGGTTATTTACAATTCAGTTCTTTTTCTGCACAAAATCCACACATTGTTGTTTTGTGCGGAAAACATCATTTTCTGCATGAGAAATAATGTTTCAATTCAAAAATATTACTTCCTGCACATAATTTTTTTCTGTGTAGAAAATGCTGCTTTCCATGCAAATCAAGCATGTGTGGATTTTACACAGAACAAATTCCCAATTGCAGCTTTTTATTTTTATTTTTTCCTGTGTGGAAAACAACTCTACAGGAAACAATATTGTTCTGCACAGGAGTTAATCTTTCTGCATTGAAATATTTTCCGTGCAGAAAATGCTGTTTTGTATACAAAACAACCACAAGCAAATTTTGTGCAGAATAAATCCTGAACTGTGAAGATTCTTATCAACCCAGGATTCTTCTCATTATGGTTTCTTGATACTCAAAAAAAAAAAATGTTTTTGACCAAAGAATTTTTTTAAAAAATATTCTTTCCATCCCTAGATTCACCAGAGCTGCCATTTGAGCAGCTTCCAGAAGGACTTAAGACTTCTAGGATTGGTGTTTGGTGGCCAGGACCAGTATAATATGGAGCAGGTTTCACATATGATACATGATTTTAAACTTGGAAATTAATCTTTTCATTGCTTTTATCTAAATTTGCCCCTTTTTATTTAAGGGTACCATATACTTGCCTGGAAACAGAGTGATAGAACATCCTTGCAATGAAGAAAGTCCAGGGAAGTTTCTCTTTGAAGTTGTTCCAGGTAGGTTATTTTATTCACTACAAATCTGTTGCGACATTGTCCTGGCTAAGAGCCAGTTTTGTTCAGGCTTAACAGATGTTGGAGATGATTAATGATTTAATTTAAAAAGAAGAAAAAACAGTATTTGTTGCTAATAATAAAGTGTATTTACAGAATTTCCCCCCTTTATATTTATCTTGGGTTTTTAAAAGAAGATCATGGGGCATTATTTTTGGTTTGTTTCTTGTATTTTTAAGGTTTTGACACAGGTTGTTTTAAGTCTTGGGGAGTCTTGGCACTGAAGGAAACTGAACATGTTTGAAGCTTCCGATGCGTTAACATTGGACAATAACAAATGAAGTGAGCAAGTGTTAGTAGACTATGATTTGGCTGTAGGGAGATCAGGCAGGAGTAGAATCATGATACCAGAAGTAAACAGAATGTCAGATCCAGCTTTCTTGGGGATAACTGAAGTGGTCAGTCTGGGGAGCAGGCAGGCAGTCACCCTGGAAAATGGATATGCAGGAATAGAAAATCTGAGAATGTAATTCCGTCTGTACCTGAGTGAGAAATTTCTTATATGAAAGCAGGGCAGTTCAGAAGCATGGGAAGCTAGGGTTTCTAGGCCAAATCCTATTAGTATGCATTGTTACTTGAACCTCTTGGCCACTTGGGATGAAAGAATATTTGAAAATATTTAAACATTATTTTAAAAACCCTTGTTTCTCAAGCATCAGGAAACTTTGACAAGAATCCTGGACAGATGGAAAATGCTCTAAATGTTATGTTTAGATGGCACCTCCCCCCAGTAAGGTGCTAAGATGTTTCAAAACACAAAAGATAAGTGCTGGAAATATCAAAAAGAAAGGGGCACCTTTATTCATCAATGGTGGGAATGTAATAGAGCACAAAAATGTTGGTTTATGGTACGAGCCGTAATGCAACAAATTATAGGAAAAAATATTGAATTGGTCCCTAAGCTGTTTCTACTGGGTATATTGGATGCAAGCTTGGTAGGAGGGGAGAATAAAGTAAGGTTAATATGGCATATGGTTACAACTGCAGGATTGTATTTGCCAGGCACTGGGGAAAGGTCTCAATTCCATCTAAAGGGGAATGGTTGGAGAAATTATCAGAAGTGGTAGAAATGGACAAGCTTACCTACCTTCTACATAATAACCCCAATCACAATTTTCTTCAAAAAAAGGCAACTGCTTATGAATTATTTGCAAAGGGTAACACAAAATGTAATGTACTGTAAGGCAACGTAAAGACTATGGTAATGTGAGATGCAAGCATATATGGATTGAGTAAGAGGTGCATCAGTAAATAAAAACCAGGTAAATTATAATCAGGGGGATAAGGAATAGATAGTACGGAATTAGAACGATCCATGATACTGATACTAATATATGTATGTTATTACTTTAGGAAAGTTCTGTTCAGACTGTGATTTATGTAATTAAAGATGGGCTCACAAATGTTTCACTGACTAGAGAAATAACTAATACCAATGTGTTCTAATGACAGAATTATATAAATTGAAAAGGAGAACGTAAAAGGATTTATGACAAGAATGCAGTTAATCCAATCTATGGCTCTAGCAGAGTGTGAAGTCTATTTTAATGTATATCTAAGGTCTTCTTTGTATCGCTATCCATAAGTGACGTATATGTGTGTGTGTGTGTGTGTATTGTTGTTGTTATTTATATGACACTTTGGGTACTATTTCCTATCCATTGTTCTTCTATTGTTTTTGTTGTCTATTTGTTTTGATATTCAATGGAAATTAATAAAAATATTTTTTAAAAAAGAATCCTGGTCAGATGAGAATTGTTGCAGTTTGAGAATTATTCTACACAAAATTTTTAATGCAGAAAACAGCATTTTCTGTGCAGAAGATAATATTACTGCGCAGAAATATTCTGAAATGTGCAAAATTTTGCACAGAATGGATCCCAAATTGTGAATTGTCTTTGAAAACTATGCACTTTCTCACCATGGGACGAAGGTTGTTAAGATTATTTGTTGCTACTTTTGAGAACTAATTTAGCAAAGAATTACATCCCTACGTCCACTTGGTGAACCTGTTAAAATAAATTTGGGGAGTTATATCTGGTAGCACTCTCCGCTGGCAATCTGGTCACAAGATCTGTATTTTAGAGACAGACAGTGAGGTAATCTGGGAATAAGCTGAACAGTCAGGCTGCTATATAGATAATCAGGACTGGAAAGTATAAGTATGTGTATCTGGAAGAGGAGTTTCTGAACCAATCTGGAAGGAAAAAAGTTTCTGGAATTATTGAGAGTTCTAGTTTTCTTTGTTTTGATTTTACTTCTGCATTTCCAAGGTTTCCATACAAGCTGTTTCCTGAAATATCTCAGATTTCCCTCACTCCCACCTCTGTTGTGTTCTTCCTT
Organism: Iguana delicatissima; assembly: GCA_948472985.1. NCBI lineage: Eukaryota > Metazoa > Chordata > Lepidosauria > Squamata > Iguanidae > Iguana > Iguana delicatissima. The sequence goes on along the minus strand of CAOKZL010000471.1, from coordinate 589,489 downwards.
CTTCGTGACATTTCAGAAATTTGATTTTTACAAATTTCTACTGAGCCTTCTTTATTGTTCAAGAGTTATAATCAAAGTGTTAAAAAGTACATTAGCAATATTACAGTAGTTAAATATAAAAATCATTTTGTTTTAGTGGAGACATTCCCTTCCCTTCACTAGTATCTGTGTCCTGGAAACAATAGCTGTGTTTTTTTAGCAACAGCCATCTATGCTAATTCTCCGATAACGCAAATAGATATAACCAAGTAGAGATAAATTTCATTTTGGAAAATATTGAGTTAATTTTAACTAAGTTTGGAAGTAGGAATAAAAAGTCCTTGGCAATGCTGGAAGTTCCCAGGAAATACTTTGGGATGAAGAAAATGCCATGTGGATCTCTAGAATTAAATTGGTTTGTACAGGAGCAAAACCTGGGAATTTCAGAGACTTGTCTCTAATCTGGAAGGGCTCTTTCCCACCGAAGTAGCCCAGGATCAGAGTTAACATTCAGTGTCCCTTGATGTCTGTTAAACTTAGAGCTGCGGAGCCATCTCTTGGACATCTGTTGTGATGGTACTGAAATGCTAGAGAGAAAGAGAGAGAGAGAGATTGGTTTATCTGCTGCTCCTTCTTTTGTCAAGGCATAAAAAGTGATACCAAGAGTTACAGATGTCCCAATGTTAGTTTTTGGTTTGAGATCACCCTCCTTCCTGCTATACGTCTGAGACAGGCAGGATTCAAAGGGTTGCAGATCTCAGGTTACTAGCCAGAATGGCTGAGGGTCTCATTCATGAGCATTTGGGGATGCCTTTTGCGTGACTGTACTTTTATTATAAACATTAGCTTTATGCCTATGAATTTTACTAAGAATTCCATGCTGTTGTGCGGAGGCACTTTTGCACTATTGACATAGAAGGGAGAGGGCAAAAAAGACCCCCAAAAGGAAGAAGATCCCTAAAAGAGTAGGAAAGGAATGCTAGTGAAGGAAACAGTTTCTGTTTGCCCTGAACTTTTTAGGATCTGTCTAAAGCCTGAACAGTAAACAATGATTTTACATAGTTTTCTACCCTCTTTTATCTGGTGGAGAAGAAACTTGGTAATTTGCTCTGCAGTTTCTAAGCAAATAAAAATCTTCTTTACACTCCCAATTAGAAGCAATAGCATAATAGGTCTGGAAACCGTGGCTATGAGGAGAAACTTAGGAAACTGGGTCTGTTTAGCGTGGAAGTTAAAAGACAACATGATAGCTATGTTTAAATATTTGAAGGGATGTCATATGGAGGATGGAGCAAGCCTCCTTTCTGATGCTGCAGAGACCAGGACATGAAGCAATGTCTTCAAGCTTCAGGAAAAGAAATTCCATCTAAACATTAGGAAGAAATTCTTGACTGTAAGAGCAGTTCAGTAGTGGAATATGCTACCCGGGAGTGTGGTAGAGTCTCCTTCTTTGGAGGTTTTTAAACAGAGTCTGTTCGGAATGCTTTGATGGTATGTTCCTGCATGGCGGGGGATTGGACTTGATGGCCCTTGTGATCTCTTCCAGCTCTATCATTCTGTGATGCTATGATTCTAACTAGTGAAGCAGTCAAGTCTAATCTAAGACATTTGGCTGTCTCAGCCAGAACTGCCAAAGAGAGCTGGGAAAAGGTACCTTGGGATCATCGCTCCAAGAGTCCAAGAGTGGAATCCATGGCTAAATGTTAATTGATGCAGCTGAAGCATGGTCAACTGCCTAGAGCAGTGGTTCTCAACCTGTGGGTCCCCAGATGTTTTTGGACTTCAGCTCCCAGAAGCCCTGAGCATTGACCATAGTGGCTGGGGCTTCTGGGAGCTGAAGTCCAAAAACATCTGGGGACCCACAGGTTGAGAACCACTGGCCTAGAGGGTGCTGGGAGTTGTAGTCTGAACGCTCTGTGCTCAGACATGTTCATGCCATCCTCTGTTTCTCCCCAATAGTGTTGACTATGTCAGCATAGCAATGAAAATTTCAGTTGAGCAGCTATTGCTATTATGAAACCAGCTGCCTTCTGCTATTGCTCTCTTTTTATAATATAAAGCAGCGGGAAGAACAGTAACAGCAGTCTGGATGGTCCATATGCAGAGCTTGCCAACATCACTTTATTGGACTACAAAACCCAAGAATCTTCTAGCCAGCACGATCATGTTCTGTATTATATCCTGTAAAAAGGAGGATCTTTTGAAGTTCTGGAAATAGAAGCATAATATTCCAGGCCAGACAAATTATTTTGGCACATGGCAGAAAATTCCACATGTATTCCTCCCTCAGCTTTCTCTCACAGTAAAAATACAGTGATAACAAAGTAAATAATTAACCATCTTCGCCCTTACATGATACCAAAAATCTGTTGCCCAAGGCAACTGCTTTATTCTGACTAATACTAGGGCTGACTTTGGAGCAGTTCTATATTGATGTCCAGCAGCATAATGTCATCAGATGGACAAATATTCAGTTTGTCCAATGTCAAAATCAGCTATAGCCCAGAATATTATGTAGATATACAAATCGTATTGAATTCCTGCTGAGAGTTTGTTGAAAGGTCTTGCTAAAGGTATATACTAGTTCAGAGACTTCCTGAACTAGGGCTAGAAAAAAAAAAGTATTCTGCCTCTTGAATAACAATCTTGATTCTTAGCTGGAAGGGAGGAATCAGATTTCTGTGGCCTTTAAATCCTGCCACCCACACCGTCTGGCTGTTGCATTGTTTGTGCGTATGGGAGCTATTGCAGATTTGGCCCAAAGATGTGCAGGCGATGAATGCACACAAAACTGAAGAGGCTTTCTCCTCTCTGGCTGGAAAGGCATGAAGTTCCAGGCTGGAAATATTTTTGCAAAACAGAATGGACCAACGTAGGCTGGCCAAAATGGAATCCGTGTCTAAATGTTAATTGATTCAGTTGAAGGCAGACAGAGATGTTACTCAGAAGAACTTGATTATTATTTCCCTGGAGAATATTTGGGCGAAAGATCTGAACAGCATCTACTTTTTCTTATTCAGCTTTTCCCACTCTCATCCATTTTGGTGTATGATTACAGAATTTCCTTTGTGGGAACTGTATTCCAGATTAGGATAGTTTGAACTAACAAAAGAAGCAATATTCCATCCCCCTTTTTAACAGCTTGGATGCCAAATACTGGGATTGCATAGCACAAATTTCTGCATCTGGAATTATACATTCATTGTGCAAGATGACAGCATAATTATCAGATGAATAGCTAGGGTGGGGCAAGTAGGACATGTGCCCCAGGCATCAATGCCAAAGGGGCACAAGAAAGCTGTGCATGTAGGGGTGGGGGTAGGAAAAAGAAGATGGGGCACAGCTTCCACACTTGCCCTAGGCACTATTTATGCTAGATACGCCTCTGAAAACTATTGCATGTTTCTCTCTCTGCAGTTCACTTTATAGCAAGGTAGGCAGCAACACAAGGGGAGAGGGCCATTTTTCCATCTTGCACCCCACTGGCATGCTGCACCAGTGCATTTTCGCATGCATGAAGTGATGTGACATGACTTCTGGATAGTCATTTTGGCTGATGTTTGACTGATTTTCTGTTTCTATTTCTTTTCTTTTGGTGAGGTTAGAGGGGCTTAGGATGGTCAGGGGAATCAGTCTGTTGTGGTTTGGACTGATTTAGGGTGTTTTTGTTGGGAAATTGATTTACAGCAGCTAGCACAAAATCCTCCCTGGAACCGCTGCACTCTGAACAAAACATGTCCCAGAGGCAAGCATTAAATATACAGCAGAGTATCAAAACAACAACAAGCGTGAGCAGAAGCAGAGTGTAACTCACAGCATCAGCTCTGACCCCATTCTACCCACTGGTTAGTAACTCTAACACACAGAGTTGTCATCCAAAAATACCTGGAGGATTTTAATTTTCAAGTTCCAATATATACACATCTGTACAATCAGGATACGCAGATCTTCAGTCATAGGTTCAGCATCACAGACACATCAGGCAGTGGTTCGCTCGGACAGAGGTTCGGTGCCATAGAGTCAGCGAGAGTCAGAGAATAGTCAGAGAAAGAACCAGTCTGAGCTCCCCTCTTTTATACACACCTGCTGATAGATCATCAGCTAGGGACAATGGCTGATGCAACCCCTTGCCATGATTTCACATTACCATGACTCAGCCTTACTGTCCCCTAGGGATTACATCATGACTTGCCTCATCATTCCCCAGGTGTATCCCACATGCTCTTCAAATGTATTTTTAACTGGGGCAAATGTCACAGCATTTCTATCCAGCAGTTTTGGAGGAGCAAAAGGTTGCACAAGATCAGCCCCAATTTTTTTTTTATTAGTCTAGCATTTAGGCCTTCTAGGGAGCTTCAGAGGTAACAGTTAGAGGTCCCAGGGGCTGCATGCAGCCCAATGGGCTGCAATTTGCCTGGCCCTGCTTTATAACAACTGGATTTACAGCACAACTTCCATGTAGCTTCTATTCTGGCATAGTTGCAACTTTTTTTTTGTTTTTGTTTACAGGTGTTTAATATGCAGCACTGTTTCACAAACTTGGCCTTCCAGGTGTTTTGTACTTTAGCTCCCAGAATCATGGATCATTGGCCAAGGCTGCTGGGACTTCTGAGAGTTGAAGCTCAAAACACTTGAAGGACTAGACTTTGGGAATGAGTGGTATGTACTCTTCTAAAGATGTAGAAAAGATGTCAGTCTATATTTCAGTTTGTTACTATGGGGAAAAAACAGAATGGAAATGTATATGTTTGTATTATTGGAAGTTTTTATCTCTCTCAGCCCCACCACATCTTACAAAACACTCCACAAAAATGTTTTTTTTAAAAAAAAATGAGCAAAAGAATGAAAAAAAAAGTTGAAGTGGTCAATGTTCTTTTAAAAAAAATTAAAAATCTAAACATGCAACCCTAAAACTGTTTTTTAAAATGATGAAAGTCCATGTAGAGCAGCTCCACCCAACAAGGATAGATCCAACCTGACTCCCCTTGGGAAGGAGTTCAAGCATTGAGACTGGTGCTACAGAGCAGGCCTTGTGCTTGTGCATTCAACCATATAAAGTTTCACTGTGGTGGGACATGCAGCAGTACCTCAGATGAGGATCTCAAATTCCAGGGGGGATTCTGTTGGAGAGGGAGTCTTTTAGATACTCTGGTCCCAAGCCAATTCACTTTCAGTTCAGCTTAAAAGCACTGGAAGCCTGAGCGCTTCATAATATAACCAGTGATAGATGGTTTCTTCTAAAACACACACTAAACAGTCTGGCTGCTGCATTTTGCACTAGCTGCAGTGTAATTTTCTAATAACATATTTATTTATTTACACATTTTCCCAATGTACTCACTTGTATATATATTTTCCACTAACTAAAGCAAATTTCTATTATTTTTCCATTGTGTGCAATGTTCATTTTATTTCAGTTCTACATGTTTTAAAATTACTGCTGCCTTGGGGGTGAGCTATGGCAATGTGGAGCATTCTTCTGTGCCACCTCTCCTGATATCATGCTAAAATGGAAACAGCAGTGACATCACCTCTGGTTTGATTTTCACCCAGTTTTTCAGCTGTGTGTGCGTGCGTGCGCACGCGCGCGCTTATGCATGTGTGTTAGAGTTGGGAACATCAGGGCATGGGAGAAAAAACACTGCATTTTGTGGCAGCTTTGAACATTTGGAGGACAACCCACTCCCCATATTAAAAAAAAAACTTGGAGGGCATAGGGGCTTGCAGGAGGTACTAGGATGCTTTAGTGGCTGCAAAATGAAGTTGGGGCACACTCATTCTCTTTCCCTGTGTTAGCCTTTGAAATGTGTGAATTTTGGGGTAAAGTGTAATTTGTTCCAAATGTCAAATCTCAGGATCCCAAATTTTTGGGATGTTCAAAATGGATAATTTCAGTGAAAATGCCAAAACTACTGAAATTGTTTTCCATCCTTGCTTAGGTACAATGTGACAGTTTGAGCTGGCTCTGAAATATGTGTATCATCACACGAAAAACAATAATTTGCCTTCTTTCTTTAATAAAAAAAAAAAATACTGGAATGCTTTCTTTGTTCAGCTTGCATCTCACATAGGCTCCAGTGCTTTAGATGCAGAATTGAAGTTATATCTGCAGCCGCTGTTATATTTCTAATGCACACTTTATCATGTTTTGTGATGTCAGGCTAGTGCATCAATCAGCATCAGCCCATTTCTGTTTGTGCAGAACCTGTTAGGTCTATAGAGTATAAATGAGTCTTGGGGTTGGTTTTGTGTAGCTATAGCAGCTGAGGGATATTACAAATATAAAATGCTTATATACCTAGCTTTGATGCTTGGATTTAACATAGCTCGCATGTAGCATGGCTTGTTATATACCTCTGAGTAATGGAGTCATGGCAGCTTTTTGCAAGCAGGAAACACTGGCATAAAAACCAATATACATCACATAACTTCACAAACCAATACTGTGTTTTCCCTATATGGCCAAATTGATAGGAAAGCAAATGATCCAGTCTTCCTAAATCTGAAGCCAACTTAATTGTTTGAATGCTCTTAGTTGTGGATATCTGTTGGAGACATTTAAGATGAAGCGTGAACTCAGGGACTTGAAATTAGTTAAATACAGAAAGCATGCCGCAAACTGATTGAGAAATGTCACCTCGTATAGATTGTAATACTGTACACACTTGTTTGGAAGTAAGTCTCCTTGAACGTAATGGTACTTAATTCTGAGTAAAGATGCATGGATCTCATTGTCAGGAAGGTTGAACATTTCTATTTCCCATACCCTCTAACTGTCCCAATTTGGCAGGGATAGTCCTTATTAATTCTTTGTCATCCCACTTTTTCATTGGTTTTTCAAATGTCCCAGTTTCTTTCTCTTCCTCCTACTTTCCCTCTTTGTCCACAGCTTACTTCAGTTGCTGCAAATTGAGTTCAAAGTGCAAAAGTAGCTCACACTCAGTTAAGTCAGGAGGAAAAGTGAGGAGAGAAAGAGGAGGAGACTGCTGCAGCCTCTCTTGGTTATGTGTTCTTCCTCGTTAATAATAAAGCTGGATAACAGAAGTTTAATCAGAGCTGTCCTGTCATGCGTGGCTTCCAGAGCATGGGCTCCGACTCAGAGTCTGAAGCAGAGCGCAAGCCAGAGGCTGAAACAGAAGGCATGCCAGGGCCTACTGTACAGAGAGAGGTTACAGTGCCAGAAACAAAACAGGATGGTGCCAGCTCCAACAGAGAGTCCTGCCTCTTCAGATACAGAAGAACACTTACCGAGACCAAGCTTCGCACAGCACAGGCAGCAAAGAGAGACCCGGTGTCACTCTCTCAGAATTTATAACTGGCAACAATCAATGAAGGCACAACTGCACTAGGCTTTGGGTCTATTTAGCTGGCATCCTTCCCCTTCAGGAGTTGTCAGAGCTTATCTGACCTGCTACCTTGCTGAATGCTTTACCAAATGCTTGGATTGATCTTGGACATTCTCTTGCCATGAAACCCTGCCTTTATGTTGGACTTTATTTATGACTCCTTGCTTACTGCCTGGAAATAAGTAACAAGCTGGGAGATATTTAGTTTGTTTTGTTTGATTTCTCAGCTGTGCCAAGACTGAGATAGGACATGTCCCTGCCAAATCAAGACAGTTTCAGGTTGTAAGGAAGAAGAGAAAGCAGTCTCATCTACCATCCATCTGCAAGTTTCAATATCCTTTCCTTCTGTCCTGTGCTCTGCTTTTATTTTGCTGTTGCTCTGGTAGAATTGGCAGAAACAGGCAAAAGGCTTCCCTTTCTTCCCTCTTCCTCCCGCTGGTGCTGCTGAAACAACGGGTGAGTTTCAGGACACATTGGGGAAGCTGTAATTTTGAAGAGCTCCTTCCACTTGGCTTTCTGGAGTTGTGGACAGACAATAGTAGGGAGAGGAAACTTACTCACTTAGTTCATTGATTTATTTAATTAATTTATATCCCACTTTTCTTCCAATATAGGATTCAAAGTGGCTTACAATATTGATTAAAATGAAAGACCATGCTCCTTTCCCCATTTGTGAAACTAGACAAGAGTAATTTGCAGTATCCTTTGGGCTCTGCTGTTCAAAGGAAGAGGGAAAATCACAAATCCTTTGCAAGCCTTCAAGACCAGAGAATCTGCACTATTTTTTTTTTTTTTTTTTTTTGCATTTATCAAAATAGTACAGATTGAGTATTATAGTGCAATACATGGAAACAACTGAGCTTTGGAATTTTGATTTTCTTGTTATGCATACAATTAAGAGTGTGATTTTCTTCATTATTGTAAAGGACAGTCTTGTATCTGTGTATCCAATCTGTGGGCAGCTTCAAAAGGTTCCTCTGTCCCTTCCAGTTTCTTTGTTGCCAATATATGTAAATTATTCTGAAAATGCAAGTGGGAGTTGTTGCATGGTATTAGAATTCTATTTCTGACTGAGTAAAAGAGAAATATATTAGCAGAGATTAATATGACCATTTTATTGGACTGAAATTTACAATTTTAAATTGTCATTTAGATTATTTTACATTTCTTCCTGTTTATGAAGGAATTCTCCTGATCCCAACTAATAAAATATGCTGGTATGCAAGTGCTTGTAACCCTAAACATGTGTACTCGGAAGTAAGCCTCACTGCATGAACCAGGGCTTAGCCCTGCACAGAAAGATAGAGGATTGCATCATAACTCTTTTATGCATTTTAGTTTTGTTTGAATTTCAAAGCATTCATTGTTTCAAAAATATTTCAAAGCAGGGTTTGGAAATGGATTACGGTCAAGATCCAACATCAAGCAGGATCAATAAGATCTTCTGCCCCTACAGTTCCATGCTCTCTTTCCTATATTCTTACCCATTTTGTCAAGCCACAAAATTGCTGCTGTGTTGGCTCCCTACTGATGGCGCAAGAAGAGAGGCAATCCAGAGGAGGAAGATATTGCTGGTCTGGGCTCATAGGAGGGAAGAAATGAGGGTGAATTCCCAAACTGAGTGCATGTCCTTTTCCTTTCCTCATTGAATGAAGATCAGCCACTTCTTTCACTCTGAATTGACTCCCCTCTACACTTGTACGAAGCAGCAGCAGCCCCACTGGGCTTGATAGCTTATGGAAGGATGGGTTTTGAATGAAGCTCAAAGGGCAAAAGAATAACCCCCTGCAGCCTACCCTAAAAGAGACATACATTTGCACAAGCCACACTTATGTGCATGTAAACCGCTAACAGGATTATGCCCTATTTTTCCAGGAATCCATCAGTGAATCAGAATGACCAATGGCCATGCTGGCCTGGAGATTTTGAGGCTGGCAACTCCAAACAGCAGCATTTCGAGGCTGTGGTTGTAATACACTGTAAAAAGGAACCTAGTCTCCTTTTAGTCATAAGGTTGGTGCAAGATATTGCAACCCTTGTGGCTGAAGGGTCTGCCTCTCCTATCACATTCTCTTCCTATGTTAGCATGCTGCCTTTTCTTTTATTTTGCTGCTGATACATTAGTGGTGGCTGTTTGAGTGATCCTGTTTTGCAATGCTTTGTTCTCTGGAAGTGGAAGTGGATTTCTATCTTCAGCATGATACTCTGGGTGACTGTATTTCTGTTGCTTTGGCATAACAGCAGCAACTAATCTTGAAAGTATATTCCAGTTTTAAGGCTGCTGTGCATCAAGGACCATTCCTTCAGAGGAAAGTGTGAGATACTATATGGAGGAGAGACCCACCAGTAATTTTCTTCCCACAGTGCAAGCCACAGAAGTAAGCAGTAGTGGGTGAGCAAACAGGTACTGAAGGCATCTGTTAGGCAGGCAGGCAGGCAGTGGGCATCCAGGTAGTGATGATAAGACGGAGGAAGAAAGACCATTGCTGTGACAGACTGGAGCAACTGAGAGAGTAAAGGAAAGTTGTGATAGTGTGATGATTATGGGTAAAAATGGTGGTGCTTCAAACTGAGTGAGACAATGGTAGGTGGCTTGGTGACAACGATGCAGTTATGAGCCAGATGCAAGAGGAGTGGTTGCCCTAATCTATAACTCCTCTCTGTCTACTAAGCCAAGCAGCTTACCCTTTGTTGTTAGAGAGCTAATTCTTTTTAGTAATTTCATTGGAAACTCAAATCCAGCAAATTGTTTTCAATGGGATAAAAAGATGACTGGGTTAGTCAATCCTATTATGTTTCAGGTTTTCGTCATGATTCTATTCATGCATATTCAAGAATGAGTCCCACTGTGTATTTTGTTAGGTAAAAGTGCAAAGGTCTGCAATCTCATTGTGTAGTCCTGTGGCTGGCTGTGTGGCTGGGTCCTCTTTACTGAGCAGTTAAAGGGGAAGATGAAATGTCAAGAGATGATATAGACTGGGCAGTACATATGTTTCTGCAATTGTGACTGGAACCATCTTCATGCTGAAGCTGTGCTCTGCCACTGAGCTAGGAGCACCCTTCCTCTCCCCCTTCCATTGCTTGCTGTACAGCTACCAGTCTAGTATGCCACCTGTACTAAATAAATCCTGTGCTGTGGTTGCATTTCTACCCCTAGCAGATCTTGCTGCGTAGAATCACTTTCTTGCTGAAAAAGACAATGATGCTTGCTTATTTTAGTTTGGCATTTATTACAGTCACTGGGCCCCATAAACTAAAAATAAAAATGGCATGGGCTGGTTTCTAACATTTGTAGCTTGCTCTTAAATCATCACTTGCAATAAAAACAGGTCATTCTAATTATTCTGAGATCCATGACAAAGCACTTTTTTTAATTTAGGTGGAGTCCCCACCCCATCATGCATGTGCATGCACACATGCATACACAGCCACTTAAAAAAAATATTCAACATCATCCAGCTTCTAAGAAATCTCCGGAGCAATTGCCAGGTGGGATTTAATTAGTGTTCCCACCACCTATCCTTTATCTCTCTATCTCTCTGGTTCTTGTACTCACAGGCTTATATGTCAAGTTGCATTTCTCCCATTGCAGCTGCATCTTTTCATTTCCTTGCTCTAGCAACATCTTTCCCCCAAAATGCTACATCTACCTTTTAAATGTCAATTTCTCTGGAAAGAATTGACTAGTTTTTCTGAGACATGCATTTCTCAGAAAAAGAGAAAAGAAAAAGAAGTCAGCCAGGTTGTTGTTCTTGTGCTTGCATGTGTATATTCTTGAAGTTGCCCGTCAATAGTTGTTAGCATTTGTCACTTGGTTACAATCTTCTCCGTGTGAGAGAGAATACAATAAGAGATATTATTTCTCTTTAAGTAATAGGAACTATTTAAAAATTGTGTATCAGCACATGCAAATCTTGTACAAATTTATGTCTTCTTTTCTCATCTTGCATTTTTTCCTTTTTGGTGATAAACACACCATTACTCTATAGAACTCATGGAAATTATGTAGCTTGCTATGCCTGGTGAAACATGTCAACAAGGCATCTCTGATCAGCTGTAAGATCCATCGATACCGAACCAAGGCTTGAAAAAAAAATAGCCTTTTGGGCTACAGCTCTTAGAATAGTGAATTCTGTGGCTGGTAGTCCCAAAAGTAACTTTCCCAGGCTCTGTGCCCAGCCATGCAGTTTGCTGATACCAACCTTCCCTTCCTGTCATACACCATTAGCTATGCAAACATAGCAATGAAAAATTATTTCATTTGAGTAATTACTATGCAACCAACTGTAGAAAGCTGTGCTGCTGTTGCTCTCTTTTGAAGTAGCAGCAGGAATGGCAGCAGCAACCCTTTCTCCATATACAGAACTTGGAAAAAATTACTCTTTTGAATTACAATTCCCACTATACCTGTAGTCCAAGATCTGTGCGTATGTGCCTTCAAGTCTCTTGTCAACTTTGTGGTGACCCCATAAATTTTATAGGGTTTTCTTAGGCAAAGAACACTCAGAGGTGGTTTTGCCAGTTCTTTCCTCTGAAATATAGTGCACGGCACCAGGTATTTATTGGCAGTCTCCCATCCAAGTGCTAACCAGGGCTGACCCTGTGTAGCTTCCAAGATCAGGCAGTATCTGGTGCTTTTAGAGTATTAAGGTCTTCTGAAGGGTAGTCTACCACTTGGCAAGTTAGGTGGCCATTTGAGAGATACCATGAAATGTCAGGAAATGGTTTATTAATTTGTTTATACTTAATCACCATGGGGGAAGAGCAACATTGGGCTGTACGTCCTTTAGCACATAAACATTTGAGACACCTCTACAACCTGGAAAAATTGGCTAGAGATGGACTACATTCAGTGTTCTTCCCATTCTTGATTCCACTTAGATTTTATATGTAAAGGATAGGCAACTGTTGTCCTTCAGATGTGGCTGGGCTTCATATCCTCTAATCCCTCAGCCTTGGCTAGGGATGCTGGGATCTGTAGTCCAATAACATTTGGAGGAACACAGTTGTCCACTCCTGTTATACACCTTTGTTTGGCTGTAAGATCTCTTGAAATCAAAGAGTTTATTACAGAGTGAACACAACCTAGGGGAGATGGGGAAATTTTAAATCCTGTAAGAAAACAAAAATAATGACCACAAATGATTTACATAGCCTTAATGTAGATGATGAAGACATTGAAATAGTTTGAGATTTTCCATACCTTGGGTCAGTCATTAATTAGAATGAAGACTGCAGTCAAGAAATCAAAAGACTAGGTCTTGGAAGGGCAGCTAGGAAGGAACTAGACAAGATCCTCAAGTGTAAAGACATATCACTGAATACTAGTGTTAGGATTGTCCATGCCATTGTATTTCCCATTTCTTTGTAGGGTTGTAAAAGCTGGATAATGAAGAAAGCTGATAGGAAAAGAATCAGCTCCTTTGAAATATGGTGCTGGACAAGAGTTCTATGGATGTTACCCTGGCCTGCTAAAAACACAAATACCGTATTTTCCGGCGTGTAAGACGACTTTTTAACCCAGGAAAATCTTCTCAAAAGTCGGGGGTCGTCTTATACGCTGGGTGTCAGTAGGGGGGGTGCTTCCGAGCTGGACTTGAGAATCTGCGGTCGCCGCATACAGTGGGGGGAGCTCAAAAATGGCCGCGGCCACATCCCGCCATATGCGGCGACAGTATGAAAGCAGCAAGGGCGGCGCTGCGCACTTACCTGAAGATGCCGGGAGGTAAACAGCGGCGTTTCGGGAGAGGCTTGTTGCACTAGCTGCTCTTCTCCCTTGCACGAGCGCTGGTCGCGCTGCCTCCCTGCTTCCACCCCCAGCTCCGCCTACAGCTCCCAGGCCAGGGAGCGCTGCGGAAGCTGGGGGCATGATACAGAGGCGGGGGGAAGCAGCGGCATTTTTGGAGAGGCTTGTTGCGCTAGCCGCTCTTCCCCCTCACACGAGCGCCGGTCGCGCTGCCTCCCCGCTTCCGCCCCCAGCTCCCAGGCCAGGGAGCGCTGCGGAAGCTGGGGGTGTGATACGGATACACCAGTGCCGCCGCCACCATGCACGCGCACATGAGGGTGGGCGGGCGGGAGGGAGGGCGGAGGTGGGGAAGAGTCCGGCCAAGTTGGCAGAGAGGGGGGAAAGGAGGGCTTCCCTCCGGGCTGGTGGGGTGCGTAGGGTGCGAGGGCCGGCGCCAGCCTCCCCCGCCCTCCTCCCCTCCGGGCACCTGCCCCCCAGGCCCCCCAGCCCCAAGAGTTGGGCGCGGGGCACTGCCCCCTTCCCTCTCCTCCTCTGATTACCTTAGTGGAAGCAGCTGCGGCGGCTCTGGCAAATATTTTGTTTCCTTCTCAGCCCTGGCTGAGGTGGAGGAGGCCAATGAGGGGAAAGCGGGCGAGAGCCAAGGAGAGCGAGGGGTCAGGGGAGCGCCGCTTGCTCGCTCGCTCCCTCCCTCCCTCCCTTGCTGGCAGAGGAGGATGGGGGGCCTGGGGGAGCGAGGGAAAGGGAGCGCTGCGCTGCGCCTGCCTCACCAAAACTTCACTCGCTCACTCAGCTAGGGCGCCGCTGCTGCTGCCTCCCGGCGCTGCCCAGAGGACATCCTCCCAGGAAAGAAGGAGGAGGAGGGGTATTAAAAGGGGGGAGGGAGGGAGGGAGCGGCTCAAGTTTGCTCAAAAGTCCAGCGGGGCTGGCAGGGAGCGCCCGGGACTGGTGAGGCTGCCCCTTTTCTCAAGGATGCGAGCCCGGCGCTCAGCTGCTGGCTCCTCCCAGAGCGGCGGCGCGAGGGAGGAGGAGAGGAGGGGCTCTCAGTGGCGAGCCCCCCGAGAATGGGAGCCGGGCGGCCTTTCTGGCTCCTCCGCCGCTTCATCCTTCACCAGGCTCCGGCTCTTTCCAGCTACCCACCTGCTTCTCGCTGCCTCTGTGCAGCACCAGCACCCGCCGCCGCTGCTGCCATGTCTGACCCGCTGGGAGCGCCCATTCACTCGCTTTTCCAGTGGGGGGAGTGGGAGGGCGGAGGAGAAGGGGGAAAAGAGAGACCTCCAAACCAGATTTGAGTTTTCTCTTTTGCAACACGTTTTGCATTAAATCACACCAGGAGGTGGGGACCCCAGTAACCATGAGTCCCTTGCAATGAAACCCACTTTGCAAGGAGTTTGGGAAAGGGGAGTGCCTTGCAACGCTCCGGGAATATTGCTTGCCTCCCCGCTTTTTAGCATGGATTGCATTATTCCTAATGACAGATGCACAATAATATATATATATATACATATATTTTAAATAGAATTAAAATTACCGCATTGAAATCAAATCTGATTTTTTTTAATTTTTATTTGGTGTGCGTTGAAAGAGGGGTAGTCTTATACGGCGACTATATCCCAAACTCTATATTTTAACTGGAAAAGTTGGGGGTCGTCTTATACGCCAGTCGTCTTATACACCGGAAAATACGTTCTAGAGCAGTGGTTCTCAACCTGTGGGTCCCCAGATGTTTGTGGACTTCAGCTCCCAGAAGCCCTGCGCATTGACCATAGTGGCTGGGGCTTCTGGGAGCTGAAGCACACAAACATCTGGGGACCCACAGGTTGAGAACCACTGTTCTAGAGCAAATCAAGCTCTCCCTAGAAACCAAGATGACCAAATTGAGTCTGTCGTATTTTGGCCATGTCATGAGAAGATATGACCCACTAGAAAAGACAACAATGCTTGGGAAGGTGGAAGGCAGTAAGAACAGAGGAAGACCACATTACAGATGGATAGATTCAATCAAGGAAGCTACATCTCTGAATCTGCAAGAACAAGGGGTTGAGGACAGGGTGACTTGGAGACCTCCCATTCATAGGGCTACCATGGGTTGAAGTTGACAGAAGTTAACAACAACAAGGTTTTTTTTTTTATGGATAGGTATTGGACTCTTTGGGTTTTCTTTTGACCAAACACACTTATTTGGTTGTGTGCTCCATTTCTTTCAGGGAGACTTAGAAAGTCCTAATTTTGTCTAGATTGCATCCATTCTGTTTAGAAACATGATATGCCAGGTTGAAAATCAGAGCATAAGGTTGTGTGATTGAGAAAAACATATGGTCGAAAAATGATGGCTAATTGCAGGATATGCAAAGCAATTCATTTTGGCCTGTTGGAGTATGATATGGTGTGTTGGATTATTTTGGAGAGGCTTTCCAGATACAAAATCTTTTCATTTCTGCTGAGCTCAGAATGTGAGAAACGGAAAGACTGGCCATTCTTGGCACAAAGAGTTTAATGAGTAATTACCATGTCAGATGTGATGGTCTGTTAGCTTTTAAGCTAAACTACTCCTTGGAGTGTGTCAACATGTCCAGCAAAGCAGGGTGATTTTCTTTTGGCTTGTGCTGGAGGTCTTATTTTTTTAAAACAAATATGCTCCTGCTGTTAGAAAAGCCTTTAATGCAGAAGTGGGAAATGTGGTGTGCTGTAGATCTTTTGGACCACAACTCCCTGAAACCCCAGCCACAATGGTAAGGAATTATGAGAATTGTAGGTCCAACCATATGGAAGATACTGGGTTGCCTAACTCTGCTTTAACATAATTATCTTGTAACACCTTTGAGACCGAGAAGGAGGATTTTGTACCATAAGCTTTCATGTACTCCAGTCCACTTCATCAGATGCAACCAGTGGAAGGCCATTTATGAAGTGGACTGGAATCCATGAATGCTTATGCTACAAAATCCACTTTCTCAGTCTCAAAGGTGGACTAAGACTCTGGGAGACCAGGATTCAAATCCTTGCTCAGCCATGGAAATCCACTGGGTGACCTTGAGCAAGTCACATCCTCTTAGCCTCAGAGGTCAACCCACCCTCCTGAACAAATCTTGCCAAGAAATTCCCATGATAGGTTCACTTTAGGGTCACCATAAGTGAAAAATGACTTG
The DNA here is from genome assembly GCA_948472985.1 of Iguana delicatissima. Classification (NCBI taxonomy): domain Eukaryota; kingdom Metazoa; phylum Chordata; class Lepidosauria; order Squamata; family Iguanidae; genus Iguana; species Iguana delicatissima. The sequence continues at coordinate 573,272 of CAOKZL010000471.1, read as the reverse complement.
AAGGCACACAACATCAACATGTTATTTTCCTCCTGCTTGTGAAAATATTTGTGAACTTTGCAAATTATCATCAAAACAAGCCAAATATTTTTTTCACCAATCTATGCTGAACAATTCAAACTATTCAAAATACAGTTATTTCCAGGTTGCAGAGGACCATATTGGACCTGCCTGCTATGTATCTGCTAAAGATATCTGGGGAAAAGTGTGTTAACCCTAATTCAGAAAGACAAAGATGATTGGATAGTCAAGATAGTCAACCCATACTATTGAGAGCTAAGTATTCAAGGCCCTCTGCCTGGATGGAGAAATATGTCATTTTTTTCCGTTCTCCTCGGTATTTTTTTTTTCATTCTGTGAGAGAAAAAAAGGAAACAAATTATTTCCGTATCAATTGAGAAGACTTGTTTGTTTGTTTAGGTAAGTTCTTATAAAAAAAAATTCTTACTCTTCTTTAACATTATCTGATTGTACATCCTTATACAGCCAGACTACATGGTGCAGTAGTTTGAACATTGGACTATGATTTTAGAGACCAGGGTTCAATTTCCTGCTCAGTCATGGAAACCTACAGGGTGACCTTGGGTGAATCACACACACTCAGCCCCAGAAAAAAAAACATGATGGTTTTGTCTTAGGGTCACCATAATTTGAAAATGACTTGAGGCACACAAGAACTATACAGCCAGGCTAGCACAATCTAGACCAAGAGACAAAATAGCAACAGGCTTGGGTGATCCCAAGGTTTACAGAAGAGCCTTTATTTTTATAAGAGGGAAGAATCATTGAGGACTAAACATAATCAGCTGCCGTAAGCTGAGATCCTCTTGGTCACTCCTCTGGTGGTAACCCCCAGCATGACTGTTTTCTGTGAAAATGTGCATGAAAATATCCTGTAGCTGCTTGAACAATACATTTGGCTCAGGTTGCAAGGGCAGCTAGATGGATTTCAGGTACAGTGGTAGAATTCACTGAAAGGGCTTTTATGAAAATCATAACATGTTAAGGTGGTCTATATGATAGAAACAGTCCTTGTAGTCGTGGAACTCCAAGTCAGTGACTAGTGAGTCATTGGTTGTTATCCAAAACAAGGGAATGGAACTGTTATTTTTATTCTTGCCTAGACATTAGCTCTCTGGACACAAGCATCTGTTCAGGACAGCATTGATAGCCACCATGATGTCATTGATTCAAATGCTGAACAACTAAACATCCGACAACAACATTTGTCTGAAAAGTCAGCAACACTCCCTGGGGATTGACTGTTTCATTATACAGGTGTATAGTATGCTTCCTGCTCCACCCTTTCAAGGAAATATGGGGGTGTCAGAGCACATCTGACACATCATAGATGCTTATCCTCATATGTCACCAAGCTGTAAAGGAAAACAAAGGCAGGAGCTTTAACTCCTTCCCTGGGTGTCATGCTCAGAGAACCCAGTCGATTTAATTGCTTCTGCCACAAAGATGAATGCCTCCCACCCTGCTGCCTGACAGTCAGCAGTGCCTCTTCATTAGGCGTCAGGAGCACAAAACCTCAAGGGCATTGGTGATAACTTCGGTTGAACTAATTTTGCCAGTGATGTCTCATACAGTGAGCAGGCAGGTTATTTATTGCATGCCAATGGAACGTTTAGTCGTTTTACAACCTCAAGTAATGTTAAACTTCTGTGTGGAAGCTGCTGTAATTGTATTACCAGGTCTTTGTCTTATGAGGGATCATTTGTTCTTCTCCCAAAATATTGAAATGTAGGGAAGACTGGTGGTATTCTCCACTTATTACAGCTTGTACCTACAAATGTGTCATTTGGCCGTTCTCTCAAGCCCTGAAGAGGCATTTGAAACCATGTAGAACTTCCACAGATACAGGAAAATTTCCCCTTCCACAATTGGGGTGTCATCTTCCACATTTGGGATGTCAAAATCTATCATTCTTGTTCTTACATACCTCAGAAACCCGCAAGAATTCTCATGTAGCGTTCTCAGATCTCAATGGTTAGACCCTTTTCCTTGGCCCTAATGGTGAGGAGGAGTAATCTCAGAGTAAAAGTGTTGCCTTGAAAAGTGTGTGTGTGTTTGTGTGTGTGTGTGTGTGTGTGTGTGTGGTTTCCTCTTTTGTTAGAATTGGTGCTTTTTATTTGGATGGCATGTTCTGTGCAGTTGTGGTTGATTCTTATAGTATCATGCTTAATGACGTCACCTGGGGCTAAGTGTTATAAGATCGCCTTTGTAACTTCATCAGGGCCTGCCCTCTGTGAAATCACAAGGGGTTGTCCTTAAATCTCAGTTTAGGACCCTTAAGTTTCAGACTTGGGATAGTCCTGAATCAGCAACCCTATTCTCATCCCATCTCAATTCCATTCTGTGTTATATAATTCCATTCCAATTCTGTTTTATATAATTCCATTCTGTATTCCACTCCCCCGCCACCTATACTTACATGGAGATATATTATTGTGCTTATTTCTTCCCAAAATATATCCATTTTTGTGTGCATTTTCTACATTGACTAAGATGCATTTGTGGCCATTTTCATATATATTTTAGTCATGGACAATTTTCAAATGCGTATATAGTTATGTGACATTTACTCTCACCAAAATACATTGCAAGCCTTGGAAATGTATGGATTTCTGAAACAAGACGTGTTCCATACTGTTACTGGTAGGTGCAAAATGAATGTTTTCATACAGAAATGCAAACCCAATAATTTTATTTTCCATCCCTATAGATAAAGAAAATGAAAGCTAGCATGCTTTCCTTCCCCTCACATTCAGTGTGTATACATATTTCTAAGGGGGTCAGTTTTAAAGAGTATCTAGAGTTTTCTTCCTATCTCTTTCTCTTCCAACATCTGGTTTGGCAGAGCAAATAATGTGGTTTGTGATGAACCTGAGATGGGGGGCTTGACAACAGAGTCTCCTTAGAAACTGAGAGTGTTAAAAAGTGATTGGTTTTTGAAATGGAACCTCGGATAGCCCAGGGGAGAGGCTGGTGGAGAGAGAAGTGTTGTGCTTAATTACAAAATAAGTTTTACCTTGACAGTGTGTTTAATAAAGATTTGTTTATATGTTTCTATAAAAGCAGCCTCAAGAGAGTGTCATTTCTTTGGACTGGATTATACACTGTACCATTATTATCACAGAATCACAGAATCATAGAAATGTAGAGTTGGAAGAGACCACACGGGCCATCCAGCCCAACCCCCTGCCATGCAGGAACACCCTCAAAGCACTTATTACTATTTGTACCAATAGTACCACATTCACTGGAGAGATAAATCACTGCCTGTCCTTATATCTGAAAAGGAGCAGATTTAAGGGAAGCAAGTGCAGGGAGATAACCCTGGAAGGAGAAGCCAATGGGGGACAAGAGTGAGAAGGGTGCTACATTCTCAGGAGGGAAGAATGGAAGCAGACCTGTTTGTCCTAGCCCTGGCTTGATCCAGAGATCTCCTTGGCTGTTCAGACCTGGACACAAAGAGGTGTCAGGCTGGGCAGGAATTTGGGTGCTTCACATGGTATCAGTATCTTGTCAATTGGTTTGTCCTCACAATATTGTCCTTTTACAGTGGGGCAGATCAATGCATACTGCAGTGGTACGGCAGCTTATATTATATCAAACTAGGTGTCAGAAAAAAGAAAGCAGTAGCAGCTCTGTATCACCCATAATACCTAGTCCTCCTTCTGTCAGAGACTTCTGATATAGGGATCATAATGTTACTCTGCTTTACAGTAGTGTAGCAAATAGATCTGAGTTTCAGGAAATGCTGTGTCTAAATGTGGGAAATCACCAGCGTATGAATATCTGATCAGTGTGTGCTGTGGAGAGAGAAGGAGAGAAGTTAGCATTGATTTAATGTGTATAAGTTTCTTCCTCTATTTTTGGAGACTTTGGATATTTTGGAAAGTTGTACGTGCCACTGGCAAAGACGTATGTTAAAATGTGTCTTGCTGTGTAATAGATGAGAGATTGATATGCAATTGAAGTCACAAGTTTTCTTCTCCTTCAAAGGGCTTCAAGTCAAGTTGACTCTTTTTGAGTATGATTTGCAGTGATACATATATACATATACATATATATCTATATATCTATATGTATGTATAAAGACTGTTTTTGTATAGTTTAAAAGTGTGAAATTATTTTATAAATGTATATATTGATATATTAGTTTGCTTATCTTAACTTTTGTTGATTAGTTTATATTGGATATAGGTTAGGTATAGTTTCTGCTTTTTGTCAGTTCTAAAAATTGGTACTACAGGTTGTGGTATCTACTGAGGGCACAAGTAGGCACGTCCCCTAGGTTTTGGGAGTGATCAGTCTCTCCCATGCCTTCTCACCTCCCAAACATTATAATCTATCTATCTATCTAGATTGATCGATCGATCCATACATATAGATGGCTAAAAAGCAAGTTAACAGCACTTTTCTCAAGTTTGTCCTGATTTCCAGAAAGATGCACTTATTCAGTAAAATATAGATAATTTATTGAAGCAATTAAAAAACAGAAGTAGAAAAATATAAAATGAGCAAAATGTTTCCACTCCTACATTCTTCAGTTGCTAAAGATGAAACCAAGCTACATATATATTTGGTGGAAAGAAAAGTGCCATGTTTAACCCCCCCCCCCCAGCCTGGAGAAACTTTTGTTTCCTATCAGGAAGTGGCTAGGAGTCATTTCTATTTGGAAGGAAACACCCCTCAGCCTAAATCACATCAGCCCCCCCCATGGCAAACTTGCCTTCCAAGGCTAGGGCCTTGGATGAAGGGCCAAGAAGATGTAGCATAATGTTTGCCAGGTGGAACTACATAATGTCTCCTCCCTCACCTCAACCTTGCTGCCACTCCCCCCAGCCACTTTAGCTGCTGTTGCCTCCCCGTAATATGGCAGTTTATTGACCAGTGGAGACAAGTCCTCAGTGATGAAGAAGTGTCCACTGGCCAGTAGATGGTTGTATTGGGGGAGGATAGCAGCTGAAAGGTAGATTGGTAGGATGAGGAAAGAGACAGTGAGTAGTTCTGCCTGGTAGAAATTAACACTACAACCTCCTGTCCTGGGATGTTTCCATCTTTATCTCTTCATGTGAAATGTTTGCGGGCTACTTCTTTTGGAGTTCCCTCTATTCTGCTAAAAGATGCAAGTAGCTATAATGTCCAATAAACCTGATATTTCTTTATAAAGTATTTATTAAGACAGATAGTTAAGTGATGTATATAATTTATGTGCTCCCTTTGAGGAGGAATAATATAGATAACAGACACCTTATCTAGGCACATAACTTCTATTTTACATCAATTGTTGTGATAATAGGGCTTCCCATTATCTAGGCTTATCAAAGGGAGACACTTCCCTCTTCAGGTAAACCAAGGGTTAATGAGATGTTAAGATTACATCAAGGGTCACAGGGTGAGAGTTGACCAACCAAAAGGAAAGGGTCAGCATCACAGGTCACAAGGTGAGAACTGACCAACCAAAAGGAAAAGAGGTGGGCATCTTGGAGATGCTTCCAGATCCTTCCAAGGAGGCAAATATAAAACTTCTGAGAGGCCATGTGGCCAGAGAGAAAGAGAGAGAGAGAGAAAGTGAGAGAGAGAGAGAGAAAGAGAGAGGGGGGAGCTGGCCCAGTTGAGCTGGCAGGCATGCTGTGTCTCCTGGACCCCCCTCTCTCCTCCTTTAGACCATCTACGCCTATAACCTAATTGTGAGTAACTAGAAATAAGTAGTTAGTCGCGTTAGGGATGTTGTTATTTTGGGAATTGGGTGATCTTAAGAATGTATCTGTGCTGTTATATCTGTTTTGTAAACTCTTGTAACTAAGTGTACCTGGGAGAGGGGAGTTTCCCAAGTGCGATACTGTTTATTTGCATGTCTTGATTAAAACACTTTTATAAACCTCCGTTTCTCTCCATTTCCACGCCAGGGTTGGCACACGCTACATAGGACCTCTCACTCAGGGCAAGGGGGAGGTGGAAGTTCCTTACGCTTAGGGATTAGGCAGAGTCCCTCCTGTTCTGTCTAAGTAATTCATAATTCAGGGGGGTGGTGTCAGCATACCTGATAGAGTTGGGGAGATTGCCAGTCGTTCCATGCGTGGAAGTCAGCTTTGGAAGGCTGGCAAGAACCCTAGTAAAACACTGGGAGGGAATTTCCAGTTTTGCAAAGGTGGAAGTCCACTTAAGAGACTGGAAATAAACCTACAGTGTCACAATTGCTAAGGTGTTATACAGGTGTTATATAGATGTGTTATACAGATGTTTGTGTAGCAAATGCTTTAACTGTTCAATGTATTTTTCAAAGAAGTAGCCATGTTAGTATCTTGCAGCATAAAAAGGAAGAAGGAAAGCGGAAGAGGGGGAAAAAAGAAATGTGGCAGCACCTTGAAGACTACAGTTCTCCCTCCACATTTGCTTATTCATGAGATCTGTGCATGCCTCCCCACCCCCTGTTCTCATCCTCCCATTCCCTCATATTTTGCTGGGTGTGGAGAAGGTAGCCAAGTGCACCCAGGCCAAAGGCAAGTGAATGGAGGGGGAAGACACAGAGGTGCCTTCCTTCTCCACCCTCAGTGCTATCCCCTCCCATCCCCTTTTCTTTGGCCCTGGTGTGGAAAACAAGCATCAAGAAAAGGGAATTGAGGGAACGAACGTGTGTGCCTTCCTTCTCTGCCTCTGGTGTTCTGCCCCATTCCCTTGCCATTGGCCCCAGTGTAGAGAACACACACTGAGGCAAAAGGCAAAGAAATGGGGTGGGAAGGCATGCACATGTCTTCCTTCTCTGCATGTGGTGCTCCCTCTCTCATTCTGCCTTGCCTTTTGTCCAGTGTGGAGAACGTATGCCAAAGCAAAAGGCAAAGGAATTGTGGGGAAGCCTTCCCTCACCACCCATGGTTTTCCCTCCTCTCATTGCCTTACCTTTTGCTTGAGTGTGGAGAAGAAAGGCTCACATGCCTGGGCAAAAGGCAAGGGAATGAGAGGGGGGAGCCCCAGAAGGAAAAGGGATGGAGAATGTGAGGTGGGTGTTATTTGCATTTTTTTCCACTTTTGTGGACCCCAAACCCTTGTGAAAGTGGAGGGGCTACTGTTATTGGTTTTCATTTTCATTTGAGCTGTGGAAGATATAGAGATAGAGATAGAGATAGAGATAGAGATAAATAATATCCCCAGTACCCCAGGTAGTAGTAAGGCCTTGAGCATAAAGCATAATTATACAGTTGCAGAAGTGGGATGGAATGGAATAGGATCCGGAAAGATACAAATCATAATCCACACCCTAAGTATCTTATCTTTCATTTCCTTTATATAGCTCTTCAGCATAGTGTTTCCATCATCTTTTTATTTGTACTTGGTTATGTAATACATTCATATAGCATCCCCACTCTTGATTTAAATTTCCCTTGTATTTCTCAGATCTTGTGGAAGAGGTCCCTTGTTCTTTCTTTTTGTTGTCATTATCTATTTCTCTGCATTAATTATTATAGTTGTTCTCTTTATCACTGTGCACGAATCACTGAACAGTTGCATTCAGGGGTCTGACCCTATTTTTGTCACTTTTGCTTCTCATCTGTCCCTACCTGCTAGAAAATTTATATCTGTCATCCACTGAGCATGATATCCTTGGCCTGCTTTTGCTACATTTCTCCTTACCTCATTTCTTCTTAGATTTTCATTTCCTGACTAAAACAGTGTATAATTATCAGACTCAAAATGTTCCATGCCTGTCCACTTTAGCTCACTCACCCCAAGTATTGAATGGTTTATATGTTCATTGTTTTTTTCATTATGTAGCTTCCCCAATTCATGCTTCTCACATCTCATGCTCCTGTTCCAGGCTTCCCCCATTTATCTGATGGGTTAGAGACCAGAAGACTTTGATAAAGTGGAATTGGTCAAAAAGTGGAACCCATGCAGGGGACATAAGGGAATTATGGAGGCTCTCTTGGGACCGACTACACATATGCACACTATTTGCAAAGTTTCTCAGTTGGCTTGGTGCCTTTCCCCCCTATCAGCTCACTTTGTAAGCAGAGTTCCTGTGTGCATGTGAGTTATCCCAAGCGAGCCTCTATAGGCAGGAAGACAAGAAGAGCCACTGTTCCCAACCTTGTTGTTATGTTCATGTTCTCAAAAATTAAGAGAAAGGCCTCCAGGGGGCACACTTTTCCTCAAAAAGAAAGCCGAGTGCAAGGCTAGTTTTAGCAGAAAATCAATTTTTGTCAATTTCTGCTCACCTCTGGTTTTATGTAGAAAGACTGATTTCACCCCCAGGGCTCCCCAGAACTCTCTCATCCCTGCTGTAGACAGAAGCAATGTACTGTTTTCCAGTTTTCAGCTCAGCTCTCTCCACCGTTGACAGAACATCAACCTTGGCTTCTTTTAGAGCAATACAAAAATGGTTGATTCAAAATTTCCATCCTCTGTGGGATCACCATTCTACTAAATTTCTCGGCAGGGGGCCAATCTCTCTCAATTTTGAAAGAGTGGGGGAAGGAGGCTCACTAACAATAGTGGCATTAGCACAGTTTCTGTCCTCCTCTTCTTAAGGTTGGTTCTTTTTGGAGTGGGATGTGTGTGTGTGTGTGTGTGTGTGTGTGTGTGTGTGTGTGTTTCCAATCTGGTCATGATTTTGCATCCTTCACATTGTCCCAGACCTTATGTCATTCCAGGGCATTTAGAGAAAATTTAACAAAGTGGCCTTTTTCTAGGATTGGGGGTGGGATGAGGAGATGAAAAACCACTGACATTTTCTCAGAAAAATGTTTTTTTGAGAAATTTCACCTCTGTTCTGTATTCTTCTCACTGCTAATGATACATGAGGTGGAGCCTTGACTACATCTATAAATGGCACAGATTTAAAGCATTCATGAAGAATTAGGTACGTAATGCCCTTCAGTTTTAGCTTTAGAAAGAACAGAGTTTTAGGTAATTGTTTGCAGGAGAAAGTATTTTTGAAAAAGTGGCCAGGCAGAGGAAGGGCAGAAATACAGAGAAATTTTGCTAAGGATGCTAAAAAGGTCTCACTAGATCATCTTCATTTTTTTAAAATTAAGGAAGAATAGACTATATTGAGGTATTTCCTATTATCTCCAGGTGAAAGGAGTGCTGATCTTTTTTGCTACAGGATTGCTTGTGAGGGGAAAGCTCTCCTAATCTTATTATTTTGGAATACCCAGCTGGTATTAGAAGGATTGCTGCTAACAGACATGCTGCTTTGCCATTCATTGGTGAGAGAACACCTGGTTTTCTTTCCTCGGTTCTTTTTCCCCTCCCTCCTAGCGTCGTTTGGGGAACCAGTGCAAGGAATGAGTCTCTGATGGAATGCAAAGCTCTCATCGCTGCATGGAGCAACTAATGTCAGATGACCTGCTGGGCAAATACACATAGATCAGGTGGTTTCACTGTGTGTTGCATAAAGGCTTGAAGGGCTAAGATGGAATACTTCAGCCTTCATTAACTGAAATTAATGTAAAGTTTGCAATATTGTGACAGGTTAATGCTCATGAAAACTGTAGGGCTGCTCACCTGTGTTGATGAAAGTTTTCCCTCCCCCCATCCCTCCTCCACACACTAGGAATATAAAATCTGACTTGGTTTGTCCTTGTTCAGCAAACAAGACAATGCCAAAAAAAAAAAAAAAGTTATACTCAATTCATAATGGCAAGATTCTTTGTTGTGAGTCTTGCAAAGATTTTGCCTGTTTTTGATCATGGGTTTTGTGCATTTCTGGAAAATGCATAAAATGAAGAAATGCAATGACGGTTGCTTTGTTGCATAGCTTAGTCAAAATAGTAACATTAATGGATTGTTAGAATCAATCAGCCTATACTTTGTACTTCCTGTGGGTGTCTACTTAGTTGCACAAAAGACACCAATTTTATACATAGACATTTTGTCCAAATTTCAGGAAAGAAGATTTTAAAAATCACTTTGTATCTTGTCCACATGTTGGAGGCATGTCTCTCTTGTTGAGATAGCCTGTCTCAACTAAAATTGAGACAATTGCAACACTTTTTTTTTCACAAACACATGTGCAACTCATAGCCAATGCACAACATTTTAGACAAAGGAGCAAATGGCATAACTACAGACACTCAAATCGAGGTGCAGAGTATCTGGAGTTATTTTGGAGGCAGGAAACACAGGGCAGTAAAACACTGCAGTAATTAGTGAATAACAAGTACCCTTTCATAACAGGTATAGTTAATAGTCATAAATCCTGTTGTTAGTTCTGACTAGAGCAGACCTCTTGACTCTATGGGATTTACCTATACATTGATTCATCATTCAATAATTCATTGAATGGGTCTACTCTAATTGGGAGTAACCATCAGGATGCCACCCATAATCTGTTGTCCATTCTGCCTGATGATAGCTGGCCCTAACACACTCATATTTTCCACCCATTTTACTGTGTTGATATAACACTTGCAAGGATAATAAGACTCTAAGTAAGACAGAGCCTGAGCAAAATAAAAGCTCCTTGCAGAATACTCTAAATATAAACCTCCATGTGTTTACATGAATCCACCAAGAACATCTGAGTGTGTCTTGCCTCCACTTATGAAAGCCACTGATATTTTTTCCTGTGAAAAAAGAGGTTAGATTCTCATTTATCTTGATGGACATGAACTCTAAGATGTGAATTAAATGTTTCACCATGTGAAGACAGTAAGACAGAAAGACATCATCCATGCTGGAGATTGTTTGACAGCTGTAAGAGGTATAAATCCCATTGTATGCAGCATCTTTTCAAGATAAACATCAGGGTAGTGGCAGCCCTAGCAGGCAAGCACTATGATCTTGGATGTACACATCCTGTGTGACAAGGATATATAAACACTGTAAGGAAATATGCCACACAATGAATAAGACCATTGGTCCCTCTGTGTATCCTTGAAAGAAAGGTAAAAATCTATTCAATAGTTTTACAAATCCAGGAGTCTAGGTCAATATATTTGACACTGACCGGTAGTGATTTTCACTAAGCGGGAATTTTTCTCAGCCCTACTTGGAGATGCCAGAGATTAGACCACAGACCGTTTGCATGAAAAAGACATGTCCTCCATCTTGAAATATTGCTTACTGTGTATATGATGTTAGCTTTGCTGTGGCTTACCTATACAGCCAGAGGTGGCTAAACTGGAACTCACACAACGGGGCAAATTTAGTTTCCAATGCATTTTCCATATGTGGTACATGGCAGATCTTGATACCCTCCCATATAGAAATTGTGAAGTAAAGCCATATTATGGAATGTTATCATAACAGAACATAAATGATAGTTTCATCACCTGTGTATGCTGATTTACTGAAGATCCAGTTCTGATGGAACTCAAAAGTCCTCAATTGATCTTTTTTTAATTCCTGCAAAACAGAGTTGTTGTTGCAGTTAGGAGTTGGGAGAGAAGAGGAGAATAAAATAAAGTGATTTCCAGGGATGAGAGAAAGTCAGCAATTTATCAAGGACTAGGGGCTTACCTTGATTGACACAGAATTATTCTGAATAACTTTGGTGTAATTGATGGAGGTAATCCCTACACTGATTCAGAATGCAACTATTCTACACCACTGCTGCACTTACAGTTGCTATAGCCAGTTTCATCACCAGCCTTCTGATGAGGAGCCTTACCATGCCTAGCTTGGTTCTTCCTTGTACTACAGGCATGCAGTCCACTACTGGAGCTGTACTTGGAGCTTCACCAGTTGGGTACAGCCTAGCAGAACTTACACTCAGTTGGCACAGTCTTTGAAAGCCCAGAGTCACTTCTGTATTATGGCAGCACAATAGGACTCTGAGGAAGAAACATAGATTTACTATCGTTAAAACCAGTGGCCCACCTGCGTGTACATACACAGACTCTTATCTATTTCTTCTGTTGAGACTAGACATATTAACATGTTCCTTTACTGTCCAGATAAGCAAGGACCATACCAGTTATTCAGTGCACTAATCACCACTTTGGAATTTGGGGGACCATTTCAGTGACCTATTGTGCTTGGCCACTATGATAATACCAGTACTAATTAGGACTTCCACTCAGTTAAAAGGTATATTAACATATACTTGATATAGTAAATCTTTTATTCAAATTAAACCAAATGTGCATATGAGTAAAATCTATCATTTTTAAAGGAGAGAAAAAACTCTCTTTGGTACTTAGATGATGATGGTGGTATCTGCGTCACAGCATGCATTATTAGTAGCATTTTGTCCTGAATTAGAATAGCGGGTTTTTTAGTGATTACCATCCACAAAATTTATAAGTAATTGCTTTAAAAATAAGGATTCTTTTTTAAAAAAGAAAGAATGGCATTAGATTAATCAGGAGGACAGCTCTTTAATCTATCAAAAGTTTTTAGATCAATTAATCAATTAAATTTTGCAGCCCTAATTGATTAAGTACGTTACTACAGTAATTTCCCCAGTAATGCATGTGAAAAGGAACAGAACCACTGAGAAGTGTTTCTATTTAAGATTAGTGTTGTATACTGTAAGAAAAATTAGTGAATCTAGCTCTTGAGTTCTCTTATCTCCATATCACAGTACTGATTAATCTGGAAAGTTTTTAGAACAAGGGATGTGGGGAAAAAACCTTGAATTATTTAGAATTATATTGAGAGATATCATCCATATCAGCAAGTTAAGACAACTTTTTGAGGATTCTCCAAGCCCTGTAAAAGTTTTTGGCTTCAATGCAAGAGTGAGGCAAAAAGTTCTTTTTCCCATTGTATTTTCCATAATTTGTGCAAAAAAGTGTCTGTGTAGGCAGTGTTGTCTACTGTGCAGGGAATGTTGACACTGCATCATGTCAGTGGGTCAGCTTCCATGCCAATGGGTTGGCTAATCCACTCTGAGCTTCAGTCTGAACTTTAACAGAGCTATCAGAGGTACTGGGCCTACTCTGGGGAATAGAGTTCAGCATCTTTGTAATTTCACACTAAAAACCAGAGCAGATGCACCACACCACTGACCTGCAAGCCACCAACTGCAATTGTGGCTAGTATCCTTTGTGTAGCTAAGTGTGTGTGTGTGTGTGCGCGCGCGCGCGCGCCCGCAAACACGCCTTCAAGTCACCTGTTGAATTGTCGTGATCTCATGAATTTCACAAGATTTTCTTAGGCAAGGAGTACTCGGAGATGGTTCACGAGTTCCTTCCTCTGAAATGTAGCCTACAGCATCAGGTTTTCATTGGGAGTCTCCCATCCAAGTACTAACCAGAGCTGACTCTGCATACCTTCTAAGATCAGATAGAACCTGATGCCTTGCTAAGCATAGACAGAGAGAAATCATAAAAGGACAAGCTGAGTGAGTGGAAAGATGCAAACAATCCATCCAGTGCTGCTCCTTTTTAAATAGCCTGTTGAAGAAAGCAACAGTTATCATGGCTTAAATTTTGCACATTTACAGAAACTTTCAAACGTCAGTCTTGAAAAAGCACAAAAATCTCTCCAGGACCCACAAGGAAAAGAAAACCTCATTGTCATGGCCCAAAGAGGGGGGAAAAGTCAATTTTTTTCTGATTTACCTTGTAAGGATGAACCAATCAGGATTTACACCTCTGCTAGGAAAACAGATTTTTATAAACCAACAGAAATGTTCTGGCCACAATCTAACATATGCATTAGTGTACTCTGAAGCCCACTGCAGTAAACTCTACATTAGATCGTGGTCTTTTTCTCTATCTGTCTCTCCCTCTCTCTTTCTGTCTCTTGAGCTTTAACGATTTAGTAGTACCTGCTGCCTCTGAAAATGAAAGAGGGCAACTTTTAAAAACTATAAGCATGGAATAAAAGGCGTTTGTTGAAAGCATTTAAAGGTAATTGGAGCCCTACCAGTCTTGCAGGACCTGCAAAACTGGCAAGGTCTACTTTAAAAGGAACGATTTACTCCCTAGGAATAGAGAAGGAGCTATTGATTTTAGGCAGATGTCTATTGCTCCCATGATCCATAATTGTAAGTGCCACATACATAGCGAAGTGGTTCTCATTCACTGGGCCATCCTCCATTTGTGGCCAAGGGGAGAGTCTGCTCTTTAAAAGCTTCTCTCTGGAGGTAATTACGAAAAATGCCACAAGCTCTTCAGCCCAGGTGCTGGCTGCCTAAATGAGAAGAACCGAGGAAGGAAATTACCCAGGGAGGCTGATCTTTTCAGATTGCCAACTGCGGCGCAATGACTATAGGATTGGATGGTGCCATCTGGTGCTAGCTGGCTTGATTTCTCCACAGAACAGAGCAAGCTTTTGTCCTCAACCTTGGCAGGAGAACCTGGCTCAGAGCCTGCAAGTCTGCTACCTACAAGAAGAGATAGGAGAAGATGGAAGGAGGGAGACTGTGTGAAGTGGACAAGAGTCCCCTCTTTCTTTCCTTTCATCTTACAGATCCTCAGCATCAGAAGAAAATAATTTCTCACATGTATAGTACCTGTTAGAGGAGTGATAGGCCAAACCATCTGGAAGGCCAAAGATGGTTGTTGTTGTTGTTATCTTTATTTGTACCCCACTTTTTTCTGAGGTTGAGACTCAAGGCAGCTTACAACTGTTAAAAAGATGTAGTTAAAACCCCTAGAATACAAAAGTTAAACCATGCAAAACCATACAATCAATCAAAAATAATTAAAACAATGTTAAAATGCATACTGAAACTAATCATCATCATCCTCATACCTGCTTTGAGTTCTACTCAGACAGGGCCTGTTGACCTTTCCCTTTCCCTTCCTCAGTCAGTGGGGAAATGAACCTGCTCTGGGTTTTAATCTGAGCTTTGAAGTGTAGAGTTCAGCTCCTCTGGGAGTTCGTTTAAAGTTCAGACTAAAAGCCAAAGTAGGTTCAGCACTCCCTTAACACAGAAGCCACCAGCTACCACTGGCTACCTTAACTGTGTTGATTTTCTGTGTAACAAATGTTGTTTTGTCCACCCATGCATATTGTAAGGAAGGAGGGGCAAAACTGCAGAAGCCATTTTCCGCATGAAAGGGTTTCACATCTCTTGAGAATTCTGATTCTTTGCAGTGATAAAATGAGGATTCAAATATATTTGTCAGTAACTTTCAGTCCACTACGCTCACCAAGTGTCATTATTGGTTTAACCTTAACGAATGCTTTACCTAGAGCATCAAAAGAAAGCTGAGGAGAAAAAAAGATCTTCTTTTCCCCAAGTGAGGACTACATTTCAATGGTTAGACTCAAAACAAAGAGATGTACAGGGCAATGGCAGCATGGGAGAGGGGGCAATGAATCCACTCCAGGTTTTAGTCTGAGTTTTAAAGGAGCTATCCAAAGTGCTGACCCTTTCCCTCCAAACAGGGCAAGCATGTTAGATTGCTCCTTTAAAGATCTGACCAAAACCCAGAGTGGATTCACCACTTCATTTAAATAAGAGCCAGCCACTGGCCATCCTTATTACAGTACAGTCCTATGCATGTCTACTCAGAAGTAAGTCTAAATGAGTTCGATAGGACTAATTCTCAGATTGCTCTTTCTGAAATGACAGTGTATATTCAAATCATATTCTGGAAGTTAAGATCAGCTTTATTGATCTGCATACTGAATAAGCGATCTAGCAGAATCACCATCAGGAGTAGCCCAATACATTGTGTTGCATGAGGTGGGGTGGCAAATAATACCACCAACTTACCCAAGTCAAGGTGAATAGGACCCCAAGTCAGAGATGTTATTTTGGCACACAAACAACCCCTCCCAAACACCTCTTCCTCCACTCCTGTCAGTAAAAATAAATAAGGATAAAATAATAACTAATAATAATAATAATAAAATAATAATAATCTTATAATAATGCCATCATTGCTTTTGTTGTTGTCATCAACATCATATCATATAAGTAGGCACAAAGTAAATAATAAACCATTTGCTTCTCTGCCATGGCACCAAATGTACTGCCTGATTAGATAGCCCACTCTGCCTAATGGTAGGGCTGCTCCAGATAACCACTGTAGTTGATAGAAGAAAAGGCAAATCCATATGCCACAGGAAATCCAACCTCCAAGGGAGAAATTTTAACCTAACCTCTCCAAGGTGGTTCCATGTCAGTGGAGACTGGTAGCATCCATGCCTCTAGGACAGTTAATGAGCTCTAGATGTTTGTTTATATCAATGGTTCTCAACCTGTGGGTCCCCAGATGTTCGTGGACTTCAGCTCCCAGAAGCCCCAGCCACTACGGTCAATGCTCAGGGCTTCTGGGAGCTGAAGTCCACAAACATCTGGGGACCCACAGGTTGAGAACCACTGGTCTATATTGTGGTAGAGCTATCCAAGGTCCTGAAAACTACTCGCAAAATAGGTTCAGCACTTGGGGCAGTTCATGTACTCACAGAGCACTTTTTCCCTAAGAGAAAAGTATCCATATTGCTTAGGTCTGCTTCTTGTTGCATGCCAATTGTTAAAAGTATGGAACCTCTTGAGGTTCAAATCTCAAATAAACAAACACATTTAAACAAATAAACGATAGTGCAATCTTGTGCATTCTTACTTGACACTGAGCAGTAAACATGCATAGCATTGAGCAGTAAAGTAGGAGTGAGCAACTGTGGTCCTCCATATATTCTTGGAGTTTATTTCCCATAGTACTTCTCCAGTGGCTAGGACCATTGGTAGCTGCAGTCCCAGGAGATCTGGAAGGCCACGGTTAGAATGAAAAGAGTGCATTTGGAGTGAATAGTGGAATGGGACCTAAATGTATTCTGTAGCTGGAGAAATATTTTTCTTATGCCACCTACCATGGAGATAAAGACGTAGCAAAGGTTGCTTCAGATTTGTATTGCTTTATAGCTCTACAAATCTTTTTGAAGAGCCTTTGTTTCCATTATATTTGGGAGGTTTATGGAAGAGCAACAAAAACCTGCCTTCTTGTAATTTGCCATCAAGTCAGCTTTGATTTATGACAACCCTATGAATAAGAGATCTCCAAGTCACCTTGTCATAAACATCCATGCTCAGCTCCTGCCTACCTATGCCTTCCTTGTTTGTTTATTATCCATCTTTAATATAGGTTTCCTCTGTTATTTCTGCTTTCCGTTTTGCTGAGGATTGGCATCTCTTTAAATGAGTCATGTCATGTCATGATATGGCCAACATACAATAGCCTAAGTTTAGTTAGTTTGGCTTCTAGAGAGACTTCAGGCTGGAGATGTTGAGGAGTGTTTGTGTGCTTACCTTCCTAGGGAGGCCAGAATGCCTACCCACCCTCCTCTGTCCTTCTGTCACCAGGGAAAGACCTTTTCAATCTGGCAGTGTTTAAAATGGAAAGTTTGTAAAGAATGGGCTGAAAGTCCTATACTGTTTTAAACTGAACTGTTTAATTACTTTTCATCTTTTAAGGGTATTTTATCTTTTTAAGGGTAGTTTTACATCACTTTAATATTGTAAATAGCTGAATGCCATTTTAATATTCATTTTTAAAATATGTTTTTCACTTTACTTTTTTAAAATTGTAAATTACATTGAGTCTCAATTTTGGTAGACAGGCAGTATAACAAGAGTATATCTATCTATCTATCTATCTATCTATCTATCTATCTATCTATCTATCTATCTATCTATCTATCTACACACACACACACACACACACACACACAAACAACAACAACAACAATGGCAACAACAATAACCACTACCACCACCTATGAGATCGGGCCAAAGGTTTTTAATCCTTTACTCCTCTCTAAGTAGTCAAAAAAGCAGCTTAAATCTCATCCCTTTCCTGGAATGACCTTGAAAATGGCACTTGATTCCCAGGGCATTTGAAGCGGTGGTAACCTTTTTACTCTCTCTCCCGTAGTCTCTCTATGTGTATGTACGTGTGTGTGTGTGTGTGTGTGTGTGTGTGTGTAAAGAGAGAGAGAGAGGGAAAGAATGGCAGGTCGGAGTAAAAATCCTGGAAGCATTTTGTATGTCAGCATTTCCCACAAATATGCTGTAGGCACCAGATCTCTTCTGATCTTGGAAGCTTAGGAGGGCCAGCTCTGGTTAGTACTTGGGTGGGAAGCTGCCAATGGATATATTTCAGAGGAAGGAGCTGGCAAAATTACCTCTGAGTATTCCTTCCCTAAGAAAGCCCTATCAAATTCATGCGGTTGCCATAAGTTGATTTATCTCCTCATAAATGGCGTACGCAAAACTGAAGTGAGTAGTTTTGCCATGTCCATATTCACCTAATGGTGGTTATGATGTTACAATGTACAAGTGTCCATTGAGTAATGGTAGGCAGTGGAGTGACTGCACCACAGTTGAACGTGCAATAGGGCATTGAAGAACTTCCTAATGAACATCCAGACACCAGTTAGTAAGTGCTAGAGCTAGAGGCTAATGAGAACACCCAAGGTGTATTAGAAGTAGGCTTGCCTTAGGGTTGTTGTAAGTCAGAAACAACTTGAAGGCATACCACAGTATGGGATGTTTTAAAGCATGATTTAAAACATGGAAACATTTTTTTTAAAAAAAAAACCCCAAACTTCCCAGTGCTAAATAGTAAGGAAAAGAAATCCTTGTGCAGTTCAGTGGTAATAAAACTATTTTCTTGTTCCATGTCACCTTGGTGGGTAACTGTGGACCCCTAGTCATTCTGGATGTGCAACTTCCATCAGCCCTGGACAGCATAGCCAATGGCAAAGGATTATTTGAATCTGAAGTTGTATAATTATTGTAATTATGTTGTATCTTATCTTTCTCCCAAAATTGGGGCTCAACATGTGGAGACTCACAGTTGCCTGGTGGGGAAAGTACTTATTGTGGGCAAATGGAATCTATATTTAGGATCTAAAACCTAAGATGGGTGCGCAACTGCAACCAATGACACTTACTATGTGCTTAATGCTGCAATCTGGTACAAACTTGTTTGGAAGTACACCTCATGGAACCCAGTTGGACTTACTTTTGAGCCCACCTATCTAGGACTGAATGGTAAATGCCTATGAGATATGCTCTTTCCAACTCTGTATAGGTAGCAGGCACAGCAACACTGCCCTCTACAGCTTCTATCTGGCACAAACCCACAGAGAGTTTTGTTTTTCGTAAAGAGAGGTGGGAGTGTCTCTCTAGCCATTTGGAGACACCTTTCCTTAACTAATCTCTCACATATTTAAACTGTCTTTTCGCCAGCAACCTGCCCTTTATGAGACTTATATTCCAAGAAGCCTTGGCTGCAGTCAGAAAAGGAGTGTTGTAAGCTTTTAAGAAGGCTTTAAAGCAAGGGTGGGTGTGCTCTAGAGCCTGGAGGGCTGCACTGAATCATTTCAGCCTTTATAGAGTGTGCCAAAAGTCATGTCACATCACTCCCAGTCCCTCTTTGATGGGAGGCTGTTTCAGGGTGTCTCCGTCACCCCCACCAACTGTTGCTGTTAAGTACTGACAAGCCATCTTCAACTTATGGTGACCCTATAAATGAGAGAACCTTCAAGTCACCTTTTCATCAACACCCCTATTCGGGCCTTGCAGACAGGTTTCCTTGGTTGAGTCCATCCATCCATGATGCCATCTTCCTCTTTTCCTACTTCTACCTTGGCAAGACCTTACTGTCTTTTCTAGTGGGTCATACCTTTTCATGATATGGCCAAAGTATGAGACTCTCAGTTTGACTTCAAGAGTGAGTCCAGTTTTGGTTTGATTTTCAGGTCCTTTTTAGCAATCCGTGGTATCTGTAGAACTCTTCTCCAGCACCACATTTCAATGAATTAATTTTCTTCCTATTAGCTTTCTTCACTGTCCAGCTTTCACAACCATATATAGAAGTGGGAAATAGGATGGCATGGACAATCCTAACTGTAGTAGTCAGTGATATATCTTGACACTTGAGGACCCTTCTTTCTCCAGTTTTCATACCCAACAATATTGAATGCAGAAGAAACCACTTTGTCCAGTTTCTGTTTCTTTCAGAAGTGCTGACCAAGGCCAAGATGATTCAGTGAAATCAACCTTGTAGCTCTCAACTCTCTCGTATTTTCCAGTCTTATCTCTGGAAAACATGTCATCTGTACAGACAAACTGTCCCTTTAGCACATCAGCTCACAGATCGTAGAATCATAGAAGTGTAGAGTTGGAAGAGACCACATGGGCCATCCAGTCCAATCCCCTACCATGCAGAAACACTCTCAAAGCACTCCCGACAGATGACCATCTAGCCTCTGCTTAAAAACCTCCAATAATCAATAAGTCTTTCTTCTTAGCCATCTCTCATGATGCTTGGCCTCATCCTCCCATAAGTCCTTTCTTTTCTTCCTGTGGCCAGGTTAGGCTTTTTTTCCTAAGAAACTACCATTTGGCCACCATTGGACCACATCAGAACTAACGGATTGAGCTTTAGGACCTAGGGGTTCACACCTCTGAGTCAGATAGCTACAACTAGGTTTTCATATACAGTTGCTAATGATGTATTCTGTGTGCCGGTCATTTAGAGCCAATGTAGTGTAGTGGTTTGAATGCTGGACTAGGGCTCTGGGAGACCAGGGTTTGAATACCCACAGCCATGGAAATCCGCTGGGTGACCTTGGACAAACCACTCAGCCTAAGAGAAAGGGCATGACAAATCTCCTTTGAATAAATCTCACCATGAAAAGCCTGTGATAGAATTACCATAAGTCACAGTTGATCTGAAGGCACATAACACAATAACACACTTCTTTTTTTCTCTTTAAGTTATTATTCCTTGGAAGCAACTTCTGAAAGAAACAGCTGTTTGATGAAAGTGTTAATTTTTTGAAATAGATACATTAGGTGTGGCTGATATATGTTTGCGCAAAGAATGCAATTGTGCAGTGCAGACTAGGGGGTCCAATGTAAGTGGGATGATGAATTATCTCTAAACTTTAAAGGAACTGTCCATGGTATTGTGAACCTATTTTGGAGGTTGATTTCAATACCCTGGCCAGGTATTTTAAAGTTCAGACTGAAAAGAGGGGCAAATTCATTGCCTTATTGGCATGGTACCATCAGACTCCACTGCAGCTGTGTTCAGTTCCTAAGAATGTAAGATCATAACAAAACCTTCTTGAATTAGACAAAAGGCATGCCTAATATCTTCTTTCTCACAGTGGCTACCAGGAGGCTTAAAGGAAGCCACAAGCATGATGTGACAGCTGCAGCTGTCTCCTGCTTTTATTTCCCATATTGACTCTGATCCTGGAGTTAGTTTATAGCCACCCTGGCTATTGGTAGCCTTATTGAATTTGTCTAATCCCCTTTGAAATCTGCTCAAGTTGATGACTGTCTTTATCACCACATTGCATTAATTTCCGTAAGTTTAGCTGGGTGCTCAGTGAAGATGTACAGTGCTTCCTTTTTCCCTAGTGCTGTTGGATAACCTCAAGTTCTAGCATTCTAAAAGAAGGTGGGGATCTCTGTCTGTCTTGTTTCTCCATATCATGCATAATTTTATAAAATTCTGTCATACCTCCACCTCCCAGCTTGGTCCCCTTAAATAATACAACAGCTATAAAGTCTCCAAGGTTGAAATCTTTCTGCCTGATAAAATTGTTTGTCTTTTCTGGACTTTTTCTAGTCCTATGAAGTGGCAAGTTGATCTTTACACAGTGCTTTTAGTTACCACATACACTTGCAGAAAGGCATTACAACACTGCCGGTCATATGAACATAGATGTGTATGTGTGTATATATTTATTCTAGTGATCACTCACATGGAAATACACCAGTGGCTATACTTCCAACTCGGTTATTGCATCTGAAGAAGTGGATTGATATCCATGAAAGATCATACTGATATAAACCAGTTAACCTCAAAGGTGCACCTGGATTCTTTCATCCCTCCCTCTCAACTTTTCCCCCATTTTGTATTTTTTATTACAGCTTGTTAGAATACAGTGGATCAATAATTGTACTCAGCTATCCATTGCATACCCCCAAATTTTTACCTTGATCATTAATCACTGCCAATTCAGAATCTGTTGGTTTATGCAGTTTTGTCCCAGCATGGATTCCTTTACACTTACTGGCATTGAATTGTGTTTGCCATTTTATTGATCGGTGCTCATGTAATAAGCAAAACTGGGTACAATAGAATTTATCACTAGTCTAAACATCAGGACTACATCTGAGATATCCATCCAGAAAATTTTGTCTGAAAGATCTAGTATGAATATTAACCAAGCTTTAAAAAGTTACATTTGAACTACAGCTCCCAGAATCCCCAGACAGCCATCATGTTGGCTGTGGTATTATGGGAGCTGTAGTCCAAAGAGGAATTTTTCTCAGCTCTGAGAATGTACACTAGTACATGTTGTGGCTGGTTCTCACCAGAACCAACAATTTACCAACAATTGTGGCAAAGATTTGATAAAATTCAGATACAGTGCAGGAAGGAAATGCAAATAACATTTTTATTTTTATCTTATCTTATTACTATTCCAAGCCAGATCAAACCTGGAGTGTTTTTGTTGTTTTTTTTAAATGCTGTTTTTGATTAGCAGTCACTAAAAGCAGCCTATTTATGCGTTATATTTGGGTTTTTTCGCACTTGGCGAAGAAATTGCCCTGTTCTGGTACTCACCAGACAGGAGTGCTCCCTCAGAGGATCCAGGCTGATCCGGAGCAGTGCATGGCCGCGCTACACACTGCTCCGGGGACGAAAATGGCGGCTTCCAGTTGGTGGAGGCTCTCCACCAACCAGTGAAGCTTGCCAGCCTAAAGCCCGCCCCCGGAAGATCTGCAGGCTCGCGCTGGTGCGAGCCTGCAAATCTACAACGGAGCGCAGCCACAGAGTGGGGCGCACCGTACTGTTGAAAGACCTGTTTTAAGCGGTCTTTCAATAGCATGGTGAGTGACTGCTTCTGCTCGTTCCAGAGTGGGCTGAAGTCCGGAACTACAGAAAGTAGTCCAGACCCAGTCCACCCCCAAGTGCAACATCCTCACTGGAGGACGCTCTGCCCCATTGCAAAAACAAAGTGCGGAAAAGGCCTTTGTTAAGCACCTTGTAGATTTCTTGTAGGCATGGTAGAGTTCAGTTTAAAGCATAAGAAAAAAATTCAAGAAAATCATCAGATGGCTATGCAATCAAATAGAGCATTTAGCCCATAGACATATCCTGCAACAGGTGAAAATATAATACAGATAGAAAAACTGAAATCACTGGTGGATGTAACATCTAAGCCATACTTCAGAGACTAAAATAATTTTAAATACTAAAAATATTAAAATACTTGAAATGCCTGCAAGAACAGAAAAGTCTTAATCTGGTGTGGGCACCAGGTGAAGTTCTCTAGGTAGAACATTCCGACCTCAACGAAAGCACCATCAGAAACTCTTACAAACTGTCTAGCCAGCCCATTATTTTCTAATTTGTTTGGAAAGAACTCTCCAGAGTCTTTCCTAACACTTGGTTAGGTAAGTGACCATTTCTCAGTTTCCATGTCACTGAGTTCATCTGAATCCCACCTGATTTTTCATCTTGTTCCTGGATATTATCAGGTTGCAATACTCTTTTTTTTTTTTAAATCCTATTTTGAAATTTGAGCAATTCAGAATGAAATTAATCTATTTATTTGTGTTTCAGTTTCACCAAATTCACACAGTTCCATCAAATTCCATTTCTCCAAATTTACTCAGTTTCCTCCATTACCTAAAATGTGTTTCTGCTTATTTTTATTCAGTTCTGTTTACTCTAGTTTTTGTATTTTAAAATGTATGAATAGGCATTGTTCTGTCCGTACTTTATTTCTCGTAAATGCTGCATTAAGTCTTGCAAATGTGTGATTGCTTGAAGTTGCACTTTTTTGGAAGTATGGAAATGCTACTTTTATCTAGTCAATTCAGTCCATTACATGCATTGGCAAAGTGGAGCCAGGATTCATAGGGTCAAAAACCTGCAACTTTTTGACAAGCAGAAACTAAGATGTCAGCTGGCAACCCTCCTTGGACTCCCCTGTTTTCTGTGAGTTTAGTTGCAATCCTTACAGTAGCTGGAGGGAAAATGGCTTTTCCCAGCAAAAGTGTATTTTTATGGGCTATCCCTGTCCCAATCCATTCTTTTTTAGAGGTGGGGGCACAGATTGGTCTTTAGTATGCAAGATCTATTAGCTTTACAAATGACCTGTTCCTGGTGAAGATGAACATTGTTAAAAAAATCTTTGATTGATTGATTGATTTTATTTATATGCTGTCTTTCTCCCATAGTCGGACCCAAGGTGGCTTCCAAAAAGTTATAATAAAATAAAAATAAAACATTAAAAACAATTAAAATCGTTAAAAAGACATATAAACATGACAAAAACCTACATTTTTAAAAGAAAACATCTTGATAAATTAAAAGCCCATCTTAAAAGCCTGCTTAAATAAGAATGGTTTTGCTTGCTGGCAAAAGGAGAGCAAGGAGGGGCCCAGCCTAGCTTCCTGAGGAAGGGAGTTCCAGAAGGTGGGAGCAGCCACTGAGAAGACTCTTTCCCATGTCCTCATTAAGCGATCCTGGGATTGTAGCAGGACTGAGAGAAAGCCTTCCCCTGTGGACCATAAAGCTCTGGTAGGTTCGTATAGGGAGGTATAGTTTTTCGAATAGTCTGGACCTAAGCCATAGAGCAACACAGTTTAGTGCAACGAGTTGTCTGCAATTTTGGACTCCGTGTTGGGCGTTATTGCTATAGAGACAGACCTGGTGAGGCCTGCGCTTCTAAACTTAGCACTGAACCACAGACTAGATCTGATACTGTTACTGGAGATGTTAGGAGCTGAACCTGGGACCTTCCCAGTGTGAAATAAGACCTCTTCCACTGAAACATTTTGTGGTTTCACCATACTAGATAACGTGGATTTTGTAGCTCTTTAAGATACAATCCATCTGGAAAACTTACTTTTTGAGAAAGAACGAGAAGTGCCTGTGGGCCAAAGGAGTAAATGTTCACCGCGATTTGCATTTAAATTAGAAGCCTTATTTTGAAATCAAGAATCGCTGATCTGTGCAGACACATGGGCATTATAAAAATGCCAAAGCTTAAAATTAGGTCTCATTATGATGATGACTTTCCCAATCTAAATTACTTATGAAAATATTTCCTATTAATTTATAGGTATCCATTAAAAGCCACTTATTTGTAACATTTGCCGTGCATCTTTTCTTAAAAATCAGAAAGTGTGGCTCAGTGGCAATGATATTTCAGGGCCCATTATAGCACAGAGGAAGCCTCTTACTCAAAGCATTCAAACAGGGTGCTGTAATCAGCTCTTCTGAAAAATAAGTCAAGCGAAGCTTCATAGCAATTATATAATTTAAGTGGTCAGCGAAGGCTCAGAGGGAATTGCATTGCAATGAAACACTTCAGCAACCTTCACAGCAGCCATTGTGTCAGACAAAGCATTAGCTCAGGTACCTTTTTTCCTCTTGGTTCTATAAAGCGATGGAGAACTTGATTTACATAATCACACAAGTTGGCATGTTGCAAAGTTGGCATGTTGCAAACCACAACACATAAAGCTTCCCGAGACTGCCACCTCCCCTCATTCCATTTTTTCCCTCTCCTACTACATTGACAGTAATGCCCATTTAGATCTTGCTCTAAGACAAGGGTTGTTCACGTGTGGCCTGTGTGCCATTCCTGGCCCAAGGTTATATTTATGGCCCCTTGGTAGGAAAAAAATCCAGAAGGACTGGTTTTGCCTTTAAACAGTTTACAGCCCCCCCTCTCAAATGAAGAGCCAATTCCAAACCCTCACCATTAAAAAAGCAAATGGGTGTCTCTTTACTTGGAGTTATGACTTTTTTGTAAGGCTAGTGAGGTCTGTGAGAAGCCCCGTAGGTGGAAAACTGGTCCCTGGACTCTATGAAATTCTCTACCCTTCTCTAAGGATTCTTTGTTCAGAGTGAGGCATTGTGGTTGAAATGCAATGGTGAAGTGGTACATTTTGACATGAAAACACTCATCTTGAAGGTCCTTATAGCTCTGGACCCAAGCAGGATCCCAAAATTCAGGCAGCCATGTTTACTGGTAATATGAGAATAAGAAGGTGCAAAAAATACAAGGGCTGCAAACATATTTAATGCTATATGGATACTGGAAGAGAGTTCTATAGATACCATGGATTTCCAAAAGTGAGTGGTTTGAGCATTGGACTACAACTCTGGAGACCAGGGTTCAGTTCCCCACTCAGCCATGGAAACATGCTGTGTGACCTTGGACATGTCACACATTCTCAGCCCTGGTAGACTCTGTGAGAGGTTCACCTTAGGGTCACTATAAGTCAGAAACAACTTGAAGGCACACAACAACAAGATCAAGTCAAGCCTGAACTCTCCCTAGAAACCAGAATTCCTAAACTGAGACTGTGTTACTTTGGACACGACACAACTCATTAGAAAAATTGATAATGCTTGGTCAGGAGGAAGTCTGCATTACAGGAGGATAGACTCAAACAAGGAACCAACAACCTTGAGTTCACAGGACGTGACAGGATGTCCAGGAGATCTCGCCTTCACAGGATCACTGTAAGGCAAAGGCAACTTGGTGGCAATTAACAACAATAGTGGAACGCCCCTCCTCCCATTACGTGCAACAAGAAATTCAGGAATTAACATTGATGAAGTACAAAATGAACTTTAGTGCACCGGAGGGTCTGATCTGAATGAATGTGAATGAATGGGTAGAGAGATAGAACATCAGCCATAGAGACCACCCAGAATCCAATCTGATGCTCTCAGGGAAATTATGAAGAAGGCAAAAAAAGGCCATAGTATCCCAACACATAAATTCTAGCAGTTTTTGCATCTCTGCCACAAACATGTCTTTTGTACAACTAATTGTCACTGAAGAACAAAGACATCCCCAAATGATTTGCATTGTAAATGGAGTATTCACAATAACATATTGTCACTGGAAAATCTACTGTGACTCCTCCACTTTCGCAAGGATTCAGGTTGCAGAACCTTCACGGAAGTGGAAAAACTGTGAATAACTCCCCCCCATCCCTCTCCCATTTCCTTCTGTGGCTCCCCCTCTCATTCCCTTGCCTTTTGCATGCCGGAGCCAGAGACAAGGAAATGGGAGGAGGAGCTCTGGAGGGGAGAAGGAAAGCTCACGTGAGTCTTGTCCCCCATTCCTTTCCCTTTCCCGTCAGCATGAGAGCTGGAGCCAAAGGCAAGGGAATGGGAGGGGGAGTTCCAGAGGGCAGAAGGGAGGCACACATGTCCCCTGTTTCCTTGCCTTTTGTCTTGGCGCTTGCCCTCCTTCTCTGCACCCAGCAAAACACAAGGGAATGGGAGGAGAAGAATGTGGGGGGGAGGCACATGGGAATAATCAGATCCACAAAGGCCAAACCTTCGTATGTGGAGGGAGGACTATATTTCACCATCAGCTGCAGCTAAACTCACAGAGAACAAGAGTGTTTGAGGGAGGTGGTTGATGATCTCTTCCCCACATTCATTGAAAATGTCTGCTGCTCTCGCCCTGTGATGCCTGGCTCCATTACACCACTGGTCAGATGGCTACGGTAGCCTTTTGCATAGCCGTACAAGCTGGCTCAAGCACTCTTCAAAGCCACTTTATTCACCGTGCTTAGTTTTGTGTTTCAGTAAGTTAGTGTTTAGTTAGCAAGTTAGTGTTTTAGTTAGTTAGTGTTTTAGTTCAGGGCTTTAGCATTGTGTTTTAGCTTTATCTAGTTCATTTACTTTTAGTTTCATTTAGCTTTAGTTTACGTTAAAAATGTTAGTTTTTGTGTTTACATACAGTTTGTGTTAAAATTAATAAATAAATAAATTTACAAAATTGGGTTATAACACCACTACTATTAAATGTAATGTCAGTGGTTATGACTATGGCCCTTTCCGCACGGGGTAAGTAGTATGGCGTGGTGCGACTTCTGACGGAGGTCGTCCGCACCTGGGGAGCGGACTGGGTTGGACTACTTGTTGCAGTTCTGCACCTCAGTCTGCTCCAGAGCGACTTGAAGTGGTTGCACAGCGTGCTTTTTAAAAACCTGTTTTTACAGGTTTTTCAAAAGCAGAGAGTGCGCCACTCCGTGCCACTCCATTCCCGCGCTCCAGTGCAGATTTGCAGGCGCACACTAGTATGTGCCTGCAGATCTGCCGGGGGTGGGCTTCCGGCTGGCGAGCTTCTCTGGTTGGTGGAGAGCCTCCGCCAGCCGGAAGCCGCCATTTTGGACTCCGGGGACTCAGAACAGCAAGCTCGCTCTGCTCCGCATGGAGACGGACTTACCCAGCTGCCATTTCAGCGCGTTTCCCCCGTTTCCCCCTCCACGTGCGGAAAGGGCCTATGATGCCTATTACTTGTTTGAACCTGCTCATATCCTAAGATTAGCCATGGGTGCCCTGCTCAGTGGTCTGCCTTTCATAAGTTCAATGAGGTTCGCAGGAAAAAATGCTCATGAAATGCTTTTCAGTGGGAGGCTTGCTTGACTCCCTCCCAGTCATCTGTTTCCTTTCTTTAAACTTACCAGGCAGCAAAGTCTGGTAAGCTGGGCAAGGATGTCTCTCTGCCTCCATTCTTCTCCCTCTCATTTCAGACAGTATTTTGAAAAAGTAACGTCCAAGGAGCAAAGATCCTTGGGGAAAGTTTTCCAGACTTCTTGACCTCAGGAGTCTGCTCTAAACCAAGCTTTACCTATTGGTCTCTGAATGACTTAGATGTAGGCTACCCGGAAGACTGTATCTCCCCATACAAGCCTGCTTGCAAAGAATATTTTCTGTGTATGTGTGTTGTGTGTGCAAAACAACCAATTTTGCATGGAATAAGTCCTGAACTGCAAAAGATTTTTTATCAGTCCATGATTTCTCTCATCAGGTTTTTTCCATACCAAGAAACACATTTTTGACCATTTTCATTATTTTTTAAAAAATAAATATTCATTTCATGCATATTTTGGAGTTGGCTTAACTTCAGCCTAGCATATCTTAATGGCAAAACTGTTTCTGCTTTGTAGAATCTCAGCACGTCATTGTACCACGCTGTGTGTGTCTCTTGTAGCAGCTAGCTCTGATAGATGCTTTCCTTTTAAAGCAGAGAGAGAAAAAAAGTATAGGATAATAAGTCTTAGAGGTACTTTTGTCTTTGATATAAGGTCTTAAGTTTTTAACTAATGAAATCTCAACTGGGATTGTTGACCTACTTGGTGGTTTATGCTGATGAAAGGCACGGCTCTGAGCACTAGATGGGATGTGAGAGTGCATGTAAGGATAATGAATCTGTGTATGGCTGTGGTTGTTCGAACTCTGTAAACAGGGCTTCATTTATAAGCATATGAGACCCTCATTGAAGTATTATTCATCTATAACTAGAACCTTAGGGAATAGGGACGGTTAGAAATGTACCCACATAAATACATACAAAAATGTTCTGTGTCTCCAGCATTGATCACATGCTACAAACCGAACAAGCATTTCCTAAGGTTATATATATGTTAGCCTCTTGGAATTAAAAGTATATTACTTTTCTTGCATGGGTAGAGAGTTTGTTCAGAAATGAGAGATGCATTGAAAACAGAGCTCTGGTTACATCAAAGATGGGGAACCTTTTCATCCAAATGGGCAAAATCAAATTTAGATAAGTTTTGGGGGCCACCTTCCAGTGGCACATGGGATAAAAAGCAAAAGGACGGGACTGAAACTCTCTGCACGTTTTAGCCTAATGCTCATATACTTGGTAACTAAGCCTTAGGGAAATTACTGCAACCTTTTAGAACAGGAAAACAAAATTACAGCAGGAAAAATGTCACAGAACCCCTGGAATTCCCTATAGGATCTTATGTAGTTTTCAACCAATTGAAAGATTTCCACACCTGAAGAAGGACTCTGGAACACAGTATACCATTTTTATGAAAGTTCCAGTAAGAAGCAATTCTATATACTCTCCAATTCACATATACATACTTCAGCCCCTCAGATAATTAGTGGTCAAAAGTATAGCTATGGGTATTGGGAGACAGAACATGCAACTGATGGATGTCCACGAGAAGGAGGAAGAGGTGGAGGGAGGAGGAGATGTGAGGGGAAACCATGAATACATGGAGCTATACATAATGAGTGGGGAAAACAACATTAATTGAGCATTCCTCGCTATCTTGTTTCTTGGCCCTGAGTATTTGGGTTATTATATTTTAAAAGTATCACTATGTCAGCTTTAAATTTCCATTTCAAAATCTTAAAATGTGAGAGTGTCAAGATTTTAAGATGCGGCCATTCGCTCTCCTGATATACCCAGGAGATAACATGAAACAGGCATACTGTTTCATGTGTGGTCCTTCACATGTTTTTTGAGTGGAAGCCCTAGGATTCCTTACCGTTGCTTATGCTGGCTAGGGCTCCTAGGAGCTACGAACCAGCAACATCTGTAGAACTGCATAATTGCCACCCATTCTGTAAACTGTTCTTACCTCTCTGGCACCCCCCACACACATGTATGTGTGTGTGTTTGGTTTTAGGTTGCATCAAGTTGGAAGAAGAGTCCAAGAAGCTACTTTTAAGAATTCATATAACAGCACAATGGAGCTATCAATCGCTGGCAGTGGTAGATTGACGTTCTTTGACTGAATTCATTGTCCTACCATTGCTCACTCATGAATGGCTTCACTATGCCATATTCTCTTCTTTCTTCCTAAAAGTAGGTGTCCAAAAGTAACTTTCCAAGCTGCATGAGAGTGACCAACAAACAGAAGCTGAGATGGAAATATCCTAATCAAATGTGTTGAGCATATGCTACAAATAGGCTGAAATTCATCAGTGGTATAAATTGAATTATATGGAATAAAGTTAACAACCGGCAACACAACCATAGTTGAGAGGGAGCAATCCTGCCTTTCAGATATTTTGGCCTACAACTTCCATTCATTCCCCTCAGACTGGCCAGTTTTAAAGAAGTAGTGGAATCAGTGGAGAAGCAAAGTTTCTCCACCTTAAAATAAGTGGATCGCTGCCATTCATGAACCTGTAGGGAAAAAGCAAAGTGCTAAGTTCAGTTATAATTAATTTATTAATTTTTATAAGCTGTTAAAATTCATCTAAAACTCTGATATATTGTCAGCCTGTTGGGAGTTCTGATATAATGAATACAGCATCACCACATCTCTGATAAATACTTGTTTTTATTTGTTTATTTATTTAATTTTCCCCAGCATAGGGCCAAAGGAGGATTACAACAAAATTAAAACAGAGTACAGCTGAAAAGATTATTATTACGATTTTTTTAAAAAAATCGACAACAATTATATTAAAAGCACAAGGTTTAAAAAGTTTAAAATATAATAGAAAGGATAAATGCACTTTTCAGTACATTCATTGGGTTGCATTCAGGAAACCACCAACAATGATACCACAGGAATGGGCAATGTGTATCCAGATCATAAATAAGATGGACTTAAATCCTTAGACAATATATGGACTTAAATAGACTTAAATACATGTGCTTATTTAAATACAGGGTGCCTCATAAGTTCAGCAATGTACAGACCATGCACTTGTATCAGCATATTATTGATCAATGTAGCATCATTACTTCTGACATGATTAACTGAATTTGTGTATTGAGAAAAATGGTGAACATGTTGAGTAAATTCTGTAAATAAAAGTTTTTGTTTTGCCTTTTCAACTCTTCCATTTCTCCCCTATGATGCTAATCTTACAGAACAGCTCTTACATGGGCTTTATATCAGAATTAAAAGGGATAAAAATTTACAGCTGAAACATGTTCTTGCAGTTCTGGAAAGGAAAACATGTCTCAGTTCTTATTCACTTTCAAAGACCATGGATTTCCTAGCCCTTTCTATATACTGAACAGGCCAGCTCTCTGATTAAATTAAAACATGCCATTAATGGCTGCAAACTGCCTGAAAGAGAGTGAGCAATTTCTGTATTCCACCTTTCCCTCAGCTAAAATTCAGACCTTTTATCATTTTTTAAAGCAAAATGATTAAGTAGTAGTGGTTTAATGACTTCAAATACCACTAAAATAAACAGCTGTTCCTGGTGCATCCTGGACCATAAAGCCTATTAGCTCAACGACTCATGGCAAAGTGATTAGCTGCACTTGAGTACTAATGGAATAACTGGGAAACAACATACTGACAAGAGTTGTGCATTGACCCAAGCAGGTAAAAATTAATGCGAGGGGATGGCTTTTCCATTGTAACAGGCTCTGATCAACACCTGTTAGGAGTCATGCCATGCTACAGAACCCTTGATGAACTGGAAATACATTCAAATGACCCCTTTGCTCCTGGAGGAGCTCTGTGAAGCTCAAAAGACTGAACACAGACATTTGATGTGATTTTTTAAAAAGTGGCTTTCAGAAGTATTTGGGGCATAATCTATAATGGCTGCTGATTATAGTCTGGGGAACCTTTTCAACCATTTGCAGGCAGGAGTATTAAATGATTTCAATAAAAGGATGGACTTCACCCTTTTTTTTTTTTAATGTACATAGAGGAACAATTTAATCTGCTCAAATATTCTGGGTTCAGGGATGGGTGCTGTTATTGATTAACTGGACAAATATGAGGGCAATGTATTGATTATATATAGTTGTGAGCAATCCTTGCTAGAGTTGTTGAAACTCCAATTCTGTCAGGAAAAAAAAACGAAGAAGAAGAAGAAGAGAAATGATGCCAAGTGGGCAGTATTCGGCTCCAGGAGAGAATTAGGTGAGCAGAACAACTAGGACATCACTTACAGAAAGCCTGCAGAGGTAGTAGCAACTGTTCTGTTGACTATGGCAAATAGAGCAGAAGATTTGTACGTGATTAAGTGGTTTTCTTTCAGCTCTGCCTAGAGTTGCCACCTACAGTGAAATTCCAAGGTGAATTGGAGGTTGCAGCTCAGGAGAAAAGATTTGAGGTTACTTTTCTCTTAGGAAGCAAAATAAATAATAAATCAAACTAGCAGACTTTAGTATATCTGTCAGATACATAGCAATGGCATTTCCTGTAGCTCTCCTGACTGCTCTAGACAGAGCTGCACAACATCTCTGCAGTGGCTGGAGCAAGAGATGCAAAGAATACCATATTTACAATTTTTGTTTACATGTTGAAAAACAGAATTCCAAAGAACATGGGAACCATATCAAAAAGAACAAGATAACAAAAGATTTTTGCTAACTTTTTTCCCAATATTTGAATGTCCTAAAGTGTTATGCAGGAATTATTCTGCAGAAAAAAAATGTTAACTTTTTGGTGCCAAAAACATGTTTTGTGCACGTATGTTAAAACAACAACAACAACAAGACTTGTTTTCTCCACTCAGTAATACCTCCACACCACTTTGGGGCATTGAAATATGGGAGGCCACTGTGGAGAAATCTACAGCAATTCTTCATGCTTGCATGCAAGGAGAAAATAGTCAAAGAATTACATTCCTATCTGGAGAAAATGTGGGAAACTCTAAGCCTTCATGTATTGGTAGAATTGAGGGGAGAAATACAATAACATTGGGAGGACTGAACATTTTCCCAGCCTTAGTCTAGGGCAGTGATGAGCTTTGGGGCTATATGTACCCCCATGGTTTTATGGCCCTTAATCCTGTAACCTCTCCAGTTTGTCTTATTTTTGACAAAGCCTCCAAGAGAGGCAATTCATTCTTTGAATAAGTTGCAGGACTCCTGAACACATTTTAAACATATATTTTTAAAACCCTGTTTTTCAAAACCAGAGTGGGAATTCTGACTACTAGAGGGGACTTTGGGCAGTCTGTGCAGCCCACAGAGATTCCCAGGAGCACAAAAGTAGTCTTTTGACCTACCTGATATCCTCACCCATGGTCCAGGGCCTAACAGAAGCCCTTTTTGCACCTACCTTCATCGCGGCAGTGGGGAGCGGCACTCGCGCGAGCAGCCACTTGCGTGAGCCACTCATGACAGCCCCTCGACCTCCCACATTGGCTTCCTCCTAGCACGACTGTCGCACAAGCGCCCCACTGCTTCCTTCCGCGGTGCAGTCTGGGAGCTGTAGGCTGCGCTGGGGGAGGAAGCGCGACCAGCTCGCCTGGGACGACACACCGCAGGCAGGTAAGTGCACGAGGCCGCCGCGAGCATTGCGTGAGCGCGCATTATTGTCGACTTACAGCCAAAATAAAAAAATGTTCGCTCTCTCCACTTGAGCCTCATGAGCGTCGCACGAGTGGGAGTGCGTCATACGGAGCGACGCTCCCACTCACGCGACAGTCAAGGGGCTCTCGCACACAAAAAAAAGGCATGCGAAAAGGGCCAGAGTCCTGCTGTGAATCTCTTTCCCCTGTTGGTACCACCATCAAAGCCATTTCTGCACTAGGCTGTTATAGTGCTATGATTCCACTTTCGACATCCTATGGAGTCCTGGGGTTTGCAGTTTTGGGAGGGGCTAACTGGCCCCTCCCAAAACTACAAACCTCAGGATACCATAGGATGTTGAAAGTGGAATCATAGCGCTATAACAGCCTAGTGAGTAATGGCCCAAGTAAAGCAAAGGAACAAGGAGAAGAAGAGGGCCGGGGAATCAATAAGGGAATCAGTGAAAGGAAAGAAAGGGAAGAAGTCTCTGGAACGTGTACAGAGACGTCTTCTGTTGCTTCCCTCACTTGTTTTAAATGTTAAACTTAATGTGTTTTCTTTGAATGATATGCTCTGAGTAGCTGTGTTAAATGCTTAATATCTCATGCTTAATGACATCAGCAGTCCCTTCCCAATGTCACATCCAGTGGTGTATCTAGGCTTAAGAGTGCCTAAAGCAAGCGTGGAAGTTGCACTCGCCTAGGTGCTGCTTCTGCCCCGCACGAATACAGGAAAGACCCCAGCAGGGCCAGGGAGTGGCAGCGGGGATGAGGGTGGACAGGAGGGCTGCTGCTGCCACTGCCATCCCCTCGCACTGGGCCAGGAAGGACCCTGGCAGGGCCGTGGGGTGGGAGTGGGGGTGGGGGGTGGCAGGGCTGCTGCTGCCACCACCCCTGCACCAGGGCAGGAAGGACCCTGGTGGAGGTGGTGGGCAATAGCAACAGCAATAGCATTTATTTCTATACCACCTATCAACTAGTGTTATCTAAGCGGTTTACAATGTATTCTAGCTAATTGCCCCCAACAAGCTGGGTACTCATTTTACCGACCTGCGAAAGGATGGAAGGCTGAGTCAACCTTGGAGCCTGGCAGGATCGAACTCACAACCTTGTGGTTGCAGTACTGGCATTTAACCACTGTGCCACCAGGGCAGTGGCGGGATACGGCCAGGTGGGAGAGTGGGTGTAGTTCAGCCTTTTTGCCCCTCCCCAGCATTGGTGCCTAGGGCACATGTCCCAGTTGCCCCATTCTAGGTACCCCTCTGGGCACATCACCAGACGTTTTCCCCTGGTCCCAGATGTTGGATGTGAAATCTCAGGACCTGATCAGCCAAGCCTACTTTGTATTCAGTTACTCTGTACTATATATATTTTTATAAGCTGCTATAATGCTATAATGTTTTCCAGTAGCTTATAAAAATATACATGAATGTCTTCGTTGGAGCCAGTGGAGTGCAGTGGATTGAGTGTTGACCTTGGATGCTGGGAGATCAGGTTCAATTCCCGCTCAGCCGTGGAAACCCAGGGAATGACCCTGGGCAAGTCATACACTCTCAGCCTCAGAGGAAGGCAAGGGCAAATTCCCTCTGAACAAATCTGGCCATGGAAAACCCGTGGTAGCTTTACCTAAGGGTCACCATAAGTAAAAAACTACTTGAAGGGAAAAAACAACAGATAATGTCTTCTCTCAAACTTGTATCTGCTTGATTGCCAAGGAAACCTTCTGCTGTTGTTGCTTTACATGATGTACTCACAGCATTAAAAGATATACAGAAACTCATAAAAGGAAAATGTACACAATCAATAGAATGCTTTCCTGGGCAATGATGTTGGGATTGATCCAAAGTAATTTGATTTTGACCTTTTTTATCCTACACTGAAATTACCGTACTGGTGCCATTAACCAGAAGTAACTGTGGTTTGGAGCAAGCCTTTTAACAACTGGCATACTATTGATTCAAAATACAGAGCAAAGCTGCTACCATCAAACTGTTTATGTCATCAAAGCCTTTTTTAAAAATAATAATAATAAAGAAGATCTTCAATCACTAGTAAGTCCATAAGTATAAATTCTGTTTTTACATATGTGGCCACAAAGATGGAGAATTGATGTACACCAGATAATGGAATTAAAACAAAACATAGTCCCCTTCCTGTTTTAAACACAGCCTTTGAGGAAACATGGCTGCTTCCTTTGTATTGTGTGTCTCCTTTAGGATGTAAATCCTGGCTTGTTTTGCCCTTGTACAGTAAAAAAAATCAATTAAAGAAATACTCTCCTTGATGTCAGCTGTCACAGGACTGCAGGCTTTTGGTGGACCTGATCTTGCACATTTCCTTTAGCAGTTGGTATGTGTTGCTGTAAAAAGTATTGCTGTATGCCTCAAGTCATTTCTTATTTATGGTGGCCATAAGGTGAACCTATCATGGAGTTTTTGTGGCAAGATTTGTTCAGAAGGGTTTTACCTTTACCTTCTTCTGAGGCTGACAGAGTGTGCCCTGCCCAGGGAGCCCAGTGGGTTTCCATGGTGGAACAGGCATTTGAACCCTGATTTCTAGGATCGTAGTCCAATGCTCAATCTGCTACACTACACTGACTCCCTATAATGCTGGTAAAAAGCAGATAAGGATGTAATTATTTGCTAGTTTGATTCTCAAAGGAAGCAGTGAGTAATTTTAGGAAATTTTCCCACTGCCAGAAAATCTTTGAAAACTACAGTTTCAGTTTGAGGCAATTCTGTGCAAAATTCACATGTTCCTCTTTAGTGCAGAAAACAGCATTTTCTGCACATGAAGCAGCCTTTTCTGCATAGAAAATAATCAGAGGAAATGTTATTTTCTATGCAGAAAATGTAGTGGTTGGAGATTTATTCTGCACAAAATATGCACATGTTTTTTTTTCCTGCAAAAACACTACATGCAAATTTTGTGTAAAGTAAATCTCAAACAGTTAAGATTCATATCACCCCAGGTCTTCTTGTCAGGGTTTCATGACACTTTTTCAGCTATTTATGAATAATTTTGAATACTCTTTCCCTAGTAATGCAAAGGGGGTAGCTATTGCCTTTCTAACCAAAGCGGTTGCATTTGTACCCAACAGTCTAATGTGTTTGGCTTGTTGGATATGTGTCTTTTCAGCCTCACAAAGAGAAAGAAAAGACATGAGTTTTGCACAGAGGCAGGCATTTTACACAAAATTGCACAAGCTATGCCTTGGTCTCACAGAGAAGGCAAGCTCTAAAATGAGTTAGAGAATACTAGAGGTAGTAGTACTATCTCACTGAG
Source organism: Iguana delicatissima (assembly GCA_948472985.1). NCBI lineage: Eukaryota > Metazoa > Chordata > Lepidosauria > Squamata > Iguanidae > Iguana > Iguana delicatissima. Next base: position 536,013 of record CAOKZL010000471.1, on the reverse strand, counting down.
TTGAGCCAGCCAGTTTCAACAAAGATCTCAACGATGTCTTCATGGGTCTCTTTACATCCATCTCCTTGTTCAGTACTGTTGAGTAACCTGGGTTCCTATTTCACTGCTCCACAAGGCCTGCAAATCTTGTGACAATACTCATTAAATGTGACCCACCTTTTCTACAAGTTTGCCCCTTTTGTGGCTTAAAACCAGGATGTTGTCAAGCAACTGGCAGGTAGGTCATAAACTGTGGATGCCGGCTCCACATCACTAACTTTGTAATAGATAGCATTTGGAATTTGCTTGGTTGGCAACTCCTTTTATACTAGAACAACCCAAGTGGGAAACATTTTGTTAACGACTTGAAAACTCTCTAACTCAGTGGTTCTCAACCTGTGGGTCCCCAGATGTTTCTAGACTTCAGCTCCCAGAAGCCCTGAGCATTGACCATAGTGGCTGGGGCTTCTGGGAGCTGAAGTCCACAAACATCTGGGGACCCACAGGTTGAGAACCACTGCTCTAACTGAAGGGTGGTGGTGATGTGCCTTCAAGTCATTTCCAACTTATTGTGATCCTATTTTTAAATAACGTGATTATTCCATATATGGAAGTTTTAATAAATGATCTGTTCAGACTCAAAACTGGAGAACATGGATAGAAAATTCTTAGAATTTCTTATGACTGCTTCTCAGTAAGTACGGACTTACATTACAGACTTTGTTATGTAAAATGGTCCTATAATTGTACAACCATCCTTCCTATCATACCCAGAGCTTAGAAATAAATTGTAAATAACTAGCTACTTGTAATCATTTTATTTCCTTAATAATTGAGATTTAACTAAATTGCCTTAGAATTCTAATTTAACAAGGGATAACTTCTCACTGTAGTGTTAACTATTACTCAGTGCCCATGAGAACTAGTGGAGGAAGAATATCACATGATTCAAGTGCAGGCTTGAACTGTATTTTGTCCACTTGCTCAATCCTCTGTTGGATGTGTTAAGATGTTAATGAAGTAGATGGGAGGAAAGTATGATAGACCATATCACATATGATATAGGCCAGTGCCGCATAGATGTTGTTTTTAGCTACTTTTCAGAAACAAATGTTGCTATTTTAGTTGCTGCTTTTGGCAAGAAATAAAGGGATTTTTTTTAAAAAAAAAAGTATGTGTGACAGTAATTGATTACTTTTTGGGACCTAGGCCCAACATAACTTTTATCTTTCCTTGCAAGTTGTGATTTTCTCCTTCAGATTCTCTCATTGAGATTACAGTGGCCTCTCCACATTCACAAGGGTTCAGGGTGCAGAACCCTCGCGAAAGTGGAAAAATCGCAGATAGCTCCTCCTCCCATTCCCTTTTGGGGCTCTGTCATGGGAGCCTTCCTTCTCTGCACCCGGGTCAGAGGCAAGGGAGTGAGGGGAGGAGCTCTGGAAGAGAGAAGGAAAGAGCATGTGTGCATCCCCCCCCCCGAATTGCTTTACCTTTTGCCCCGCATGAGTTCTGGGAGAGCAGAGCTCTGGAGGGCATAAGGAAATGTGTGCACACTCAGCCCTGGGGCAGAGGCAAAGCAATGGGAGGGGAGAGTTCTGGAGGGGAGAAGGAAAGCGCATGCACATGTCTTCCCCCACTCCATTGCCTTAGCTTTTGCACTCATGTGAGTTCCCAGTGCCAGGGCAGAGGCAAAGCAATGAGAGGGGAAAGCTCTGGAGGGCACAAGGGAAGCACACATGTATGTCCTTCCCCCACCCCACTGCCTTACTTTTTGCCCCAGCACCAGTCCTCAGCAGTGGGGCCAGAGACAACGGGATGGGAGGGGAGCTCCGGAGGGCAGAAGGAAAGCGCACACTGCCTCCCCCCACCAATCCCCTTATCTTTTGCCTCACACAAGTTCAAGGCAAGGGAATGGGAGAGGGAGCTCTGGAGAGCAGAAGGAAAGTGTGCACATCTCTTCCCTGCCCCACTGCCTTACCTTTTGCCTGGGCATGTTTGCCTTATTTCTCTGCACCAGCAAGGGAATGGGAGGAGGAGAATGGGGGGAGGCACAGGTGACTTGCAAGTAATCAAATTCACAAGAGTCCAACCTGTGAATGTGTAGGGAGAACTGTACTCATTTTCTTTTCCTTGTGCCTAGAGCAGGTTGTGAGGCTGCTAGAGATAATATAGCTGTGGTTTTTTTAGGTGCTTATGTGGGCCATATAAGAAAAGTTTCATAGCATTGTCCTTTCTGAAATTGAGTATTATTAGAAGTTGAGTCTGACCTTTTAGCAATATTTCTCCATGTGCTTTCTTGTCCTTCCCTCTATTCCCCACCCTGTACACACACACACAGTTCAGAGCTGCTGATGGCACCATCAGTCATTAAGACCAACAGAAAATGACAAATTGAAGTTGTCCGTGCCAAGTCACTAGAGTTGTGACAAGCCAGATAAGCATTAGGAAGCTTTCCAAGAAGTTTAAAAACAAACAGAATTCCCCACACACTTTTTTTTTTTAAGAAAGGAAAAAATAAACTCTCTCTGCTGTGTCTGAAATGCCTCAGTCACTTTCCTTCTCACACTTCAGAAAATGTCATTCTGGTGCTAAATCATGGGCAGTGAACACTGGAGGTGGGCTTAGAGGAAAGGAGGTAGAGGGAGAGTAAGATTGTAGGCTGGGAGATTTGCTTCTAGAGGGAAGGTCTGTTTAGAAAATTTTGCAAGGCAATTATCACATGTTTTTATTTCACTTAATTAACTCTGGCTATGATAAGCAGCTGCGATTGTGGGCATTCATGCTATCTCTCCCAGCAGTTGCTGACAAAGATAATTCAGGACTTTGTAGTATTAACTGTTACCTAAAATATTGCTGCCTGTTCTCTTTATAATGCTTCATAAGAGGGAGACAATAAAGATTCCTTGTATGTCAACTTAAAGATTGATTACCTAAGAAGTAAACAGTTCCTTCTCTGGGAATGTGCACAGCTATTTTCTGTTTCTGTTTGGTCAGCATCCCATTTGGACAAAGATGCTCATTATTTGAATCCTCAAGAATTAAGGAATTAGAGAATTGTGACATGTACCATGTCGGGCATTGAACTGTGCCAGAAACTTCTATTGGTGCCAAATGCAACAGGTAGACTGCTGACCAGAGCTTAACTGTGTTTTAAGTGATAAATCCAAGAACATAAAAGGGTAATCACTATGGTGGATGAGACTGAAATCCTATCTAGTACAGCATTCTGTTCACACAGTATCTAGTTGCTTTCAGGAAGCCCAAAAGCAAAGCATGAGTGTAACAGCACCCTATTGCTCATGCTTCACAGCAGGGATGTAAATCTTCAGCTATTTTCTCTTCACATGCACTCAGTAATAATTTGCCTGGTTTTGTCCCTGCCGTCGGAGGAAAAAAAATAGTACTTTTCTGCAGTGTTCTCCCTGTATTGGCATATCCTAAAGAATTCCAGGGAATAAGTCTATGTGTCTGTATATTTTCAGGGGAAGCCCTTCTCTCTGCCCCAACATCTTCACAGGTACATCTGGTGGTGGCTTCTAAGCTATGGAACTAATTTCCTTCCTTACTATTCATTCATAAGCAGGTCAAGACCTGTCCATTTTCACACAGGCCTTTGAGGGTTGATTGTTCAGTGAAGAAAGGGCCTTTAATGTGCTGTGTTTATATTTGTGGTTCTTATTTTCAATAGTTAATGGCATATTATCATTATTATGCACAGACATGCACATATTTCTTTCTGTGGAAAAAGCACATTTTTGGACAGAAAATGTTTCCTCTCCCCCAAATAATGAACCTATCTGAGGGGAATTATTTCCCAGAGAACTTTGTAATTGGCCAATGTCAGGAAAAATCCACACCAAAGTCTTCTTACCGTTTTATTCTTCCATGTAGGGTTTCATGATCATTGGGAAACTCTTTTCTTGGCTGGGAAATGAATAACTAGAAATATTCCTTCCATCCCTCCTTTAGAGCAATTTCACAGCATACAGCCTCTGGTACTGGAGAGAATTGTTCTCTGACTTCACATTGTTTGTGACTTATGGTGATCCTAAGGTGAACATATCATGCAGTTTTCTGGGGCTGAGAGTGTGTAATGCACCCAAGGTGCATCAATTGGGAAATTGAACTCTGGTCTCGAAGGTTATAGTCTAATGCTCAGATCACTAAACCACACTGGTCCTTGCTGGAGACAATGGCCCTTTCCACACGGGGGAAAAAACACGGGGTAGGACGATCTCACCCAGAAGTCGTCCACACCGTGGACTGCGCTAGGGCGGTTAGAAATGTGGAGGTTCCACACCTTAAACTGCCCTCGCACGGCCACGGGGGTGGCGCCACATGTTTTATAAAGACCATATTTCATGTGGTCTTTATGAAACATGTGCGTGCTAGCCCGCTGCAGTGCCCCGTGTGGAATTGCAGGGGTGCGCAAGCGTGTCCCTGCAGAGCTGCCTGGGGGTGGGCTTCCGGCTGGTGTGCTTTTCCGATTGGTGGAGAGCCGCCAGAAGCCGCCAGCCGCCATTTGGGGCACCGCCGGACGCCGCTGCCGTGTAGAGCGGTGAACGCACGCTGCTCCCCGCAGCAACGGAGCTACCTGCGTCGAGGTAAGCTCCGTTTCCACGTGCGCCACCCCATTTCCCCACGTTTCATGCCCCCCCATGTGGAAAGGACCAATATGTATCTACCTTGACTAGTAGTCACTAGTTGTCAGAGTCCAACTCCCTGCCCGTGCCTCTCTGCCAGCAAGGGAAGGGAGGCATGAGTACTTGCCTAAGAGGAGAAGGTGCTGGGGAGTGTCCAAATACAAACAAACAAGTGGAAACGCTGAGCTGAGCCAAGTCAAGGTCACATCCAAAAGGTCCAGAAAGCTGAAAGTCCATCCAAAGGGGTCAATGGAACCAGAACACAAGGGTTATGAGAGCTTGCGTAGTGATTTGCTACAAGCAAACTGCAAGCCACACTGACAGACTTATATAGCTGATGAAAACAGGTTTCCTTATCACTGTTATGTTTTCTTAATGTTGCTAAAATGGCTTCCCTCTGAGCTTCTTGTTTCTGTCTCCTCTGTGATTGGAGGCTTGGGGGCAACAGTGAATCAAATTCCTCCAAATCATTGCTGGTCCCCTCTTCCCCTGGAGCGGGCTGCAACAACTCTGCCTCTGCTTGTCTTCCAACTGATGGTGGTCCTTACAAGCTAGTTTGGTCTATCACTGGCTCTGTTCCTGGCATAATCATCTATCACATTGGTAGTCCTCATGGTTGTCCTCCATGAATGCCAAAAGCTGTCATGAAAATGTAGCTGTCATGAAAACCTTGTGGAGGGAAAGCTGGACATGTGCATTGGGCATTTGAGTACAGCTTCCTGAGTGCTCATTGGACAGTATTGACCAATAACACTTGTCACAGATTCATTTGTGTGCTGCTTTCATGTGTTTGGATGACACTACCCACCAAAATTATCCATGCATCAAACACAATAATTCTTCCAGTATAGCAGCTAAAAATAAATTACAGTAAGAGGATAATTTCTGCTGGTCAATACTCAAACTGTAAGTGACTGGGAAACATACCTCAAGAAAGTCTGTGCAAAATGGAGACAGAAGTATTGTACTTGATAGGCTGTTATTGATATGGGTAAAATAAAAGATGCAAAATAATTTGTCCGTTAAGAATGAGATATAATGGTGCTAATTTCAGAACATTCTGGAACTACTTTCACACTGATGAATAAACTACAATAGCATACCTGCATTTATTTAAATTCTATTTAATATAGTGTGAGCTTCTGATGTGCTTTTGGAAACTGAGCCAAGTTCCACAATTTGATCCAAGACTTCCACTACTTCTCTCTGGAGGATGCAGGTTCCCTCTTCCTGTCCCAAACCTCTGCAGATGTTGATCAACTTGGTGAGAGCAGGTGTGTGTAAGGCGTTGGATGTAAGGATGTTTTACAAAGTTCCCAGTTTCACACAGTTCCCTGGAGTGCCCTATTTCTAAGAAAGTCAGGTTCTAGTTATACGTGTATAACAGATGTTTGGACCGGTGTTCAGTTATGAGAATGTGTAGGAAGCAGCTGGATAGCTTTTACAGTTGAGACTTGGATATGCTCGCCATTGTGTTTGGCTGGAATTTGGGAGAGGGGCTTACTTCCAGTAAATAGATGGAGGGGGAGGAAGCATATATAGAAGCTGTTCTTGCAACCTGGCGTTGATGCTCTGGTATACTTCTCAGTGAACATTCAAATTTCTACTGGCAGTGATGGCAGTTTTAGAGACTGTGATCCAAAGAAAAGAACTTACAGTGGAATTCAGAACCCAAATGAACTGAAATACATGGTTCTGGAGTCAATTATACTTTCTCTTAATCTTCTGCCTGTATGTGGTGGGGAAAGATCACATTGTCTATCACATGATGACAAAATCACATTATCTTACTGCCCATCACATGTGGTTCTCACAAAAGACACTAGGGAGGGGTAGAGCTGTCAGTTTTGCTTTCTCTTTGTTTCTCATTTTTTTGAGACTGTTGTTCATTCTTTCCTAATGATTTCTCTTCATACTGGAGATAACTGTCATGTAGGTTGCCTCAGGATTCTCTCCTAGGCCTAGTGTTCTTCAACATGTATAAATCACTTGGAAGATGGAAGAGAGGGCATGCTTATCAAATTCACAGATGAAACCAAACAAGGAAAGGTAGCTAATGTCCCAAAGAACAAAATCAGGATTAAAAATTACCTTAACAAATTGGAGAGCTGGGCCAAAACTAACAACATTAATTTCAATGGGAATAAATGTTATATAATTCATTTAGGCAGACAAAATGTAATGCATAAATATAGGAGGGGTGATAGTTGGCTTCACAACAGTACATGAAAAAAAAAAAAAAAAAATCCAAGGATCTTAATAGACTACAAGCCAAACACGAGTCAAGAGTATATTGCAGCAGCCAAAAAATGCCAGTGGAATTTTAAGCTTCATCAACAGGAGTATGGCACCCAGATCAAAGAAAGTAATAATGCCACTCTCTTCTGCTTCAGTCAGGCCTCAACTGCAATACAGTGTCCAGTTTTGGGCAACACAGTTCGAGAAGGATATTTTGTCATCAAGATGAGAAGACTGAGATGATATGATAGAGAGATCTTTAAATATTTGAAGGGGTATCATGTAGAAGATAGAACAAACTTTTGTTCTGCTTCTCCAGAGACTAGGACACAAACCAATGGATTCATGTTTCAAGAAAAGAGATCTCATATAAACAATGATATTCTTGCAAAGAAACTAGTAAAATGCGGGCTGGACAGGGCTACTGTTAGTTGGATTTGTAATTGGTTGACCGACCGAACCCAAAGAGTGATCACGAATGGCTGCTTCTCATCCTGGAGAGAAGTGACTAGCGGGGTGCCACAGGGTTCTGTCCTGGGCCCAGTGCTGTTCAATATTTTTATCAACGACTTGGATGAAGGAATAGAGGGCATGCTCATCAAATTTGCAGATGACACCAAATTGGGAGGGGTTGCTAATATGCCAGAGGACAGGATCAAAATTCAAAACGACCTGGATAGATTGGAGAACTGGGGCAAGGCTAACAAAATGAAATTCAACAGAGAGAAGTGTAAGGTCCTACACTTAGGTAGAAAAAATGGAATACAGAAATATAGGATGGGGGACACGTGGCTGGATAGCAGTACATGTGAAAGGGATCTAGGAGTCTTCATAGACCAGAAGCTGAACATGAGTCAGCAGTGTGATGTGGCAGCCAAGAAAGCCAATGCAATTCTCGGCTGCATCAATAGGAGTATGGTGTCTAGATTGAGGGAGGTACTGGTACCACTCTACTCTACTTTGGTTAGACCTCATCTTGAATACTGTGTCCAGTTCTGGGCACCCCAATTCAAGAATGACCTGGTCAAGCTGGAGCAAGTCCAGAGGAGGGTGACCAAAATGGTGAGAAGCCTGGAAGCCATGCCTTATGAGGATAGACTTGGAGAGCTGGGTATGTTTAGTCTGCAGAAGAGAAGGTTGAGAGGGGACATGATAGCCGTGTTTAAATATTTGAAGGGATGCCATGTAGAGGAAGGCGAGGGCTTGTTTTCTGCTACTCCAGAGACCAGGACAAGGAGCAATGGATTCAAGCTGCAGGAGGGGAGATTCCACCTGAACCTCAGGAAGAACTTCCTGACAGTCAGGGCTGTCTGGCAGTGGAACATGCTGCCTTGGAGTGTAGTGAAATCTCCTTCCTTGGAGGTTTTTAAGCAGAGGCTGGATGGCCATCTGTCGGGAATGCTTGAGGGTGTTCCTGCATGGCAGGGGGTTGGACTGGATGGCCCGTGTGGTCTCTTCCAACTCTACATTTCTATGATTCTATGATTCTATGAAGAAATTCCTGATGGTAAGAACTGCTCAGTAGTGGAATGTACTGTCTCAGAGGGTGGTGGACTTTCCTTTTTTTAAAGTCTTTAAACAGAGGCTGAATGGCCATCTCCCAGGAGTATTTTAGCCCTGTAGTCCTGCATGAGAGGGGTTTGGACCAGATGGCACTTGCGATCTGTGATTCTATGATTCCCATTCCTACATAGCTTTACAGCTTAAAGTCTGCATATAAATTGATATCATTTCTTGCATATTCCTTTACAAATGCATATTTTGGTACAGTTTTTTGTTTCACACACACACACATGTTTAACAGCATTTCCACCTTATATAATGCTTGTTTACATTATTTTCTTTAATATATATTTTTGTAATGTGAAAATTATAATTTGCATTATGATCTATTACAGTATTTTGACTAATATATGTTTTTGTAGAGAGTCAGTGTGGTGTAGTGGTTTGAACATTGTACTATGACTCTGGAGACCAGCATTCGAATCCCTGTTCAGCGATGGAAACCCACTGGGCGATCCTGGGCAAGTCACACTCTCTCAGCCTCAGAAGGAGCCTCTCATCTTTGACCAAATTTTGCCAAGAAGACCTCATGAGTAGGTTACCTTAGGGTTGCCATAAGTCCAAATGACTAGAAGGCACACAGCAGCAAACATGTACACTCTTTTTGTTAAAGAAAATTGAATTACAAAATTCTAAGACATGCGAATGCCAGTGGAAATTTGTCAAAAACAGAAAATGTTTGAGTTCCATCATATACATTGGAAATCAGTTGCAGCATTTGAGCCTACACATGCTATGTAGTTTGTGCCTACACAATTTCTTCAAGTAGTAAAGTATTGTTGAAATGTTTTTCGTGGTATAGAGAAAATGTATAAGGAGAGACACACTTTCTTTTTTATATTTTACTAGAACTAGGGCATACTATGAACCTGAATGATAGAAGATTCAAGACAGAGAAAGAGTAGTAGATTTTCAAAGAATGCGTGACCTAAACAGTGGGATTCAATACCACAAAATGTTGTGATGGTGACCAATTTAGCTGACTGTAGAAAGAGACTGGACATACCCATGGAGGATGAGGCTACCAATATCTACTAGCTGTAATGGATGTGTATTTTCTCAAATACCAGAGGCATATGCCTCTGTGTATCAATTGCTGAAGAAAATGAATGGGAGAGTACCCTTGCACTCATACCATTTGTAGGTTTCCAGCTGGCAACTACTTAATTACTCTGTGAACAGAATTTTAGATTATAGAGGCTCTTGGTCTCATCCAGCATATGGCTTTTTATGAATATCCAGTGGCCAGAGTAAGGAGATGTGATTTGGCTCCCCCATCACACACAGAGAGAAAGTGATCTTGGTCATGGATATGCAAGCAGATATGCTACACTTGACTACCCAGGAAGGGAAAAGAATCCTTTTTCCAGAAGATAGGCCAAAAAACTTTGCTGTTAAAAATCCCACCATCTACAGTGTCAGAGTAATTGTGAAACATGAGAGGTGATATAAGTTATAGCTCACTCGAGAACTATGAATCCATGAAAAATGTGGGCAAGTTGGATAATATAATTATCTGCAATGCTGCATGTGAAAAGTGAAGGGAAAGACCAAAAAGGATGGCTTGCTTTCACCTCCATTTTATTTAGAAAACATATGTTACAGATTCAAACAGAGTCTGACTTTCTGATGAACTGGCAGCTTGAAGTCAGCCTTTGAAAAAACTGAGTGGCTTATACAGAATAAACAGGAGTACATCTGCAGTGTAAATGAATATAACCTTTGCAGTTAAGGAAACCAGTGAAAGCCAGAAGAGGAAGAAGAAGATGACGAACTTGGGCAAGTGCTAAGCATTGTTTCATCTCTTTTATAAGGCATTTATTTTAAGCAGATGACACAAAAATACCTTAACTGTGCCAGTGTGAGCAGAGTGCATACTCATCTCATTACAAAATCCAAGGGATCATAGGGGAAAAAAACTCTGTCATGCTTGCTTATTGTGTGGATATAACTGGTCCAGAGTTATGGACCCTGGTTCGCAATGTAGTATTCATTGAATGTGTCAAGTTCATTAAAATCTCAACACTATATTTTTGAAAGACCATGGCTGACATTCTGCTTGGGACTTTCCTCTTTATGAATGGCAATGTATAGGTATCTGTTTTGCAATGGTGCCAGTGGAGTGACTAATGCACTACAGTCCAACATACAATAGGCACGAGCAGGCATCCAGACACCAGCTAGTAAGTGCAAAATGAGAGCACCCTATATGCATCAGAAGTGTCTGATACTCCTCAGAGCATTCTTGCTGATTTGCAACTCACTGACAGGATTTCACTGCGTTTCTGCATTGTAGCTACAAATTTGTAAACTCACAAAACATAGACTATGATATAGGATCTTAGCCTGTGTATTTATCCTATGTGACAGCAAGGAGAAGCTTCAAAATGCAAAGTCAATTTTTTGCCGCCCCTCTCAATTTGTAATTTAACTTGTGTGTTATACTAAGCCTTCTAAACACACACACACACAACTTGTTCTCTTAAATTCAAATGGTGAGCATTAAAAAATGATTAGGATTGTCAGTAGCTCCATGCAACATTGCTAGCAAGATGTCCATCAAATGACTGAAATATGTGTGGAAATTACTGAAGAGAGCCAGCAATAAACACCATCATCAGGCAGTCTAAGGGAGGAAAGAGATGGTTTTATTCAGATAATTCTAAACTGGCTCACAATGTTTTTGTACATGTGTGTTTTTGCACTGCTGCTTGAGAATTGTTGCCTGGCCAACTGTGCAACATTGCCTTTCTTTCTGTGGATGCTGTGAGCCATTATACCATGTCCCATGTAACTTACATTCCAATTTGCAAGACATTCAAGCCACTTGCAGCAACTGAAACAGCTTCACTGAGACCAGTAGAGTGTAATTAATTTCTTAGCTTGCCTTCAAATTGATTAGGGTCTCAGCCTCTTGGTTCTGAATATTGACCACACAAATGGAATGTGTCCAGAGGAGGGTGACCAAAATGGTGGAGTGTGGAAGCCATGCCCTATGAGGAACAGCTTAGGGAGCTGGGTATGTTTAGTCTGCAGAAGAGAAGGTTAAGAGGGGACATGATAGCCACGTTTAAATATTTGAAGGGATCTCATGTCGAGGAGGGAGCAGGCTTGTTTTCCACTGCTCCAGAGACTAGAACAAGGAGCAATAGATGCAAGCTGCAAGAAAGGAGATTCCACTTGAACCTCAGGAAGAACTTCCTGACAGTCAGAGCTGTCTGACAGTGGAATATGCTGCCTCAGAGTGTGGTGAAGTCTCCTTCTTTGGAAGTTTTTAAGCAGAGTCTGGATGGCCATCTGTTGGGAATGCTTTTATGGGTGTTCCTGCATAGCAGGGGGTTGGACTCAATGGCCCCCGTGGTCTTTTCCAACTCTATGATTCTATGATTCTGAGTGCAAATGTTGCACCAAAATTTGGAATAAATTTCATTTCTCATTGTGACTAAAAGTAAACAGTAATGAAATGCCCCCCCCCATGATAAAATGAATATTGGAAGTGGAAACAATCTTAGCTAGATGTGGCTAAAGTGTCAGCCTTAGATCTGGGAAACACTGGTTCATATCCCTACTCATCCACAAAATTCAGTCAGTGTTCCTAAGGTAGTCTGTCTGTCTGTCTCTGTCTCCCTCCGCTCCCTCCCCCTCCCCCTCCCCCTGCCATCTCTAAGCCTAAACTACCCTGTAAGTTTGTTGTAAGAATGAAATGAGAAGTCTGAGGAATTATTGGCAAAGGTGATGGCAAAAATACAGTAAAGCTAAAAAGGATGGAAAAATGGTTACCAAACAGTTATTGTTGGAGATTATTGGCAAAACCCCTGGACATCTCATTATAAAGATAGCAGCATATGTGTTCTCACTATGTGATGCAGCATTGTAAAAAAGGGTGGGGTGAAGAGTAGGGTTGCTCTCTGGGGCTGGTTGTGAATTTTCTCCTCCCTTTCCAGGAGACTTTTTTGCCACTATTATGTATGAAACAGTGGCAATTGGCTCTTGGTAAGTCAGTTAAATAGGGAATCACTGGCAGATAGGTGGTGGTGGTGGGGGGAACAGTGGTAGTTAGCAGCCCTAGATGCCTATCTGATGAGGGGGACATCTCCAGACTTGCTCCTGTGGGAAGGGAGACTACCCTTGAGGCCAGCCTAGGACATGTTATCCATTTGTATCACAGGGCCTTAGGAAGATTTTCCTTGTTGAGGATTGGCTGTGTTCACAGCCAGAACAGTGACTGGCATTCAGAATTTGAGTACTGCAACAAAGGGTGAAGCAGGTTGGCGTCCTATGCTCCAGTTAGCAAGCGTACCAGGAAGCAAGTGGTTGGAATTTGGAATGCAAGAGCTGTCGAGTAGTTATCCATTTCAGTCACAGGTTATCCAGCAGGAGGAAAGGAAAAGAAAAGAGAGCTGTTGTCAGCCAATCCAGAAGTCACATAGCAAGTCAGTAGTCCAAATATACAAAGCCAGGAAGGAGTAAAACAGAGCTCTAAATAGTAGCCAGTCCAAGGTCCAGAAAATGCAGAATGCCAAAGAGTATTGCCAGTCACTGGGATAGATGGTTGTAAGCAACAATGCTGCCAATGAACTGCTGGGATATTTATAGCCAGTTATCTCAAGGCCCCAGGTGTATAATTAGTTAGTATCACCTATTTAACAGCCTCTGGGACTGACATAACCTCTCCTTATGTCTTCTAGACTTAACAAATGACTGTACTACATGTTCAACTTCCTGCTGCCTCAGCCTCCAACACTTCTGACTCAGGGGGCTTTTCTGTTATAGTGCTATTATTCCACTTTCAACATCCTGTGGAATCCTGGAGTTTGCAGTTTAGGGAGGAGCGTTTAGAATTCTCAGCCAGCCTCAGTAACTGCAAACCCCAGAATTCCACAGGGTGTTGAAAGTGAAATAATAGCACTATAACAGTATAGTGTAGAAAGACCCCCTAGAAAGACCACTGACATCAGGAGTAGTAAATACCTGGCATTCCTAACACTCTCACTCTGTCTGAATCTTCTGATTCCAGTGGGTGAATTTTGAGAGTTGGGATCCCTTGCCTCAGCTGGAACCCACTCTCTGCTGAGAATTGCCTTTTGGCCAAGATCTGATGGTGTGCTTTGGTATCCTATACCAGCAGAATTGGGACTTTTATCCTCTTCCCCGTGCTGCAACCCCCTGGAGTACTAACAACTGTTCCAGTGAGTTTCCCAGCCTTCTAGAACAAGCTTTTAGGGTCGCTGAGGGCCTCAGCATACAAAGAAGAGTCACTGGTTTTGGCAAAAATGGCAGGATTCAGTAGAAGAGGGCAATCTGCTCTGGGATCCTAGACTTTGTTTGGACCTGGAACTCCTGTGAAAGCCCAATAAAGTCCACTTCGAAATTAGCCCTATTTGCAGCTCTTTTGCATTCCTCTCATTTATTTATAGCATAAAATTCTTTCTGCTTTCTTTCTCCCTTAAAGTCATGGGAGAGTAGATGTTGGCTGAGCCATAAGAGAAGGAAGAAATGGGTTATTTCCCCAATGGCCCTACAGCATTTAAAATAAATAGTAACTACAGTGGCTTAGATCCAACTACTGTTTTTTCTAAAAGGGGGAAAAAAGGATCGCTATGCCCCAGCTTGTCAGCTGAGCAAATCCAGCCATTTCATTTGAGCTGAATGGGGGTGTTTGGGTAAGCAAGAAGACTGTGCTGAGGAAATATCTACGAAAAGATTGTCAAATCCATTAACATCAAGGTACCTTCATTTTATTTCTTTATTGATTGTTCATAATGCTGGGGTTGGGTTACATTCTTGTGCTGCTTCCCCGCTCTCTCTTCTCATTTCTCAGAGCGTCCATTTCCACTTTTAGCTTTGTTTTATGAAACAGACCTTATTGGTAGAAGTGTGTGGTTATGCCATTGTGTTAAATGAGTGCATACTGGGTTGCTGGAGAAGGCTAGGTACAGACAGCACTTGGAATTTGTGCTAATCTCTAGGAGATGCTAGCAAAAAAAAAGACTGATGCTGGGTTTTTCAAACATAGAAAAAGAGAGAGACTTGCTAGCATATGGTTGCTGCAAGACTTTCGTTTCTGTAGTGTTGTTTTATCTAGGGAATGTAAAGTTCATAGCTGTTAAGACTGGATCTGTAGATGAACCACTGCGAATGCAGAATGGTTAAGCAGATGTATGAACTACTTGCTATGTTAATTCCTTAACAGTATGCATTACAGCTGCCCTCTATGTCAGGCATAGCCTGAGACTCTGTTAAGGAAATGTGCTTGAGGGATGATGATATGGGAATGCTAATTTGGCAAGCTTGGACCTCACTACAGTTTTCAGCACCAGAGAGTAGGGTTGCCTTTGCTGCTCTTCCCCTGGAGTTAAAATATTTTAATACTGCATAAATTTGAATGAATTAACATAAGTGAAGAAGGCACATTGGTTGTGGTAGCTGTCCTGCTTGGGAATGGGTTTCAGTGGAACTCTGAAATTTCTATAATTCCTAATTGATTCTTATTTGCATTGCATTTCCCACTTCCACTCAACTCATTTTCACCCTCTGATATTTTATAAGGGAGAAGCAATTCTCTTTGCATCTTTTTTTTTCCATCAAAGGAATTAGGTTCTCTTAATAGTCATGAATATATATATATCTTTTTTCCCAATAAATTGCTTCCCAAATTACAAGTGGGAGGAGAGAAAGGAAGCATTGAAAATATCCATTTTCAAGTGGTGGCGGTGGAGGAGGAAATTCTAAATGACTTTTGTGAGGGAGGGGGTGGCAGAGATTATTGGAAGCATAGTAGCCGTGGTGTTCACTCCCCACTTTTTTTGTTATGTTTTGCCAGTATTGCAAGAGGCAGCAGAGAAGTACTCCTGTGTCTCAGCATTTCTCCCCATAGTGTTCTGTTGAAACAAAGCTATATCATGATAGATGGGTAAGGGGGGGATGCCAGCCTTGCTATCCACAGTATCAATAATCATCGTAAGAATCAGGCTGGATGCCATCCCTGCTAAATCTGGGCTCTGATCCCAGCTTCCAATGAAGCATTTGCAGAAACGGCTGAGCACAGCATGAGAAATTTATTTTGGGGACTCCAGTCGCCATGTTGGTTGGGTGGGAGGGGAGTTCTGGAAATTCTAGTTCCTAAAAGTAACTTTTCTAAGCCCCGCCTAGGACCAACTGCTTTGCACAATAGATGAATTTCATTCTGTTCTGTTCTCCGTTGAGATACCGCTGGGTGGTTTTACTGTTCTCTTCCTGTAGCCAACTGCACTTAACACATTGTCCTGCACACAAGGGTCAACTGTATCAATCAATCAATCAATGTTTATAAGAGTCTATGATCAATGTTATCAATCATATATTATGAGTGTATCCTTTTAGTAAGTATTCTAAGTATAGAATTATACTATAAAGTTAAACACTTTTCTTTTCAAGATCAATTAGAAGCCATTTTTCTTTGCTATAGAGTATGGAAAAAGATGTGATGTTTCTTGCAGCCCTTTTCACTATTGGTAAAAAAAAAAGCGCAAAAGGAAAAGGAATGTATTTAACAGAAGTAGCTGTTCACTATTCAGGGGATGGCTATAACTGAAGAGATGTATTGATTTGATCACATCTGTATGTTTAATATTCCATCTTTCTCCCACGAGGATCCAAGGAGGCTTAGAATGTATGTTAAAGCAAAATATAGCTACTACATTGATGGTCACTAATTGTATTGACATAAATTTTATGAAATTTGGATTTTATAAACCATCTCATCTTTGCATATTTTGACTGGATTCCACTGTGTATTTTGCAAAGGCCTTTGACTAAGAGAAGAATCAGTCTTATCAACTGACTGTGTGCTCTTTGCAACATTGATTGTGTAAGAACTGGGGAAAATTTGCAGTATGTATTAAGCTGTGGTGACACACTTTGCTCTCACTGGCTGAATCTACATGGAGCAGAAAATGCAGCTTGGCCTTGACTCTAGATCTGACTAGACACACAATGTTCATTTCTTCCTCAAGCAGCACCAGATTTTTTTACACTCGGAGGGCTCTACTGAAGGTGAAAGCTAACTCATTTTTAATCCAGTCATCATCTCCCTCCCCCCTTAACTTCTTTATTCCTGACCTTTTTTGTAAGTGTCTTGTCATTTATCCTTGGGGTAGATCTAAGGAGGTGGGACCTGTCACCAGAGGTGTCAATCCATTAGAGGAGAGGTACCAAATATGAGCATGTGTACATATGTGAATGTGCAGGAACAAAACAACTGATCAGCTACTGATCATGTTCTTGTGGCCTGGAACAGAACTTAATGGAAATGGAGCTTCCATGTAAGTGTGATGGGCATGCTTTGTTGAAGTAAATGTGCCCACAAATTATAGTTCACAGTGTTGAGGTCACTTCAGCCTAAATTATCCTGCGTGGTCCAAATAACACCAAATTAGCTCCAGACTCTTGTGTAGACTGGGCCATATATCTACTTTTTTTCTGTTTGCTTGTTTTTCAAAGACTGCACATTCTAAAAGATCAGCCTTTTTTGCAGGGTTTTGTTACTGATAAAAAGTAAAAATTCAAAAATGTCTGCATCAGTTTAAATTAAGTGGCTCTTGAATGCAAGCACATAAAGACAAAGAAAGCTTGTGAAGGAGAAGAAGAGAAGGAGACTCCGCCATCTCTCTAAGCATTTGATTCCATTGCTGAACAGCCCCTACTGTCAAGAAGTAACATTCAATCAAAATCTGCTCTTCTGTAACTTCAGACCATTAGACCTGGTTCTAGCAGGCAGCAGAGACATCTGAGACATCTCTTGAGATATTTAAAGAGGGCACTTGTGTCACCCCTCAATCTTCTCTACACCAAGCTAAACAAACCCAGCTCCTTCAATTTTTCCTCATATATTTTGTCCTCCATACTGCTTTTCATCTTTGTTGCCCTTCTCTGAACCTGCTCCAACTTGTTTATGTCCTTCCTTAAATTGGGCACTCAAAAGTGAATGCAGTACTCCAGATGAGGCCTGAGCAGCACAGAATATAATGGGACTATTACTTCCCTCACCTTGAAAACTATATTTCTATTAATGTAGGCTAAGTTAGTATTTGTTTTCTATGCTGCAACATCACATTGCTGGCTCTTATTCAACTTATGGTCAAGAATAATCCACGGTCCTTTTTGCAGGCAGTACTGTTGTGCCATATATCCTGCACCCTATATCTTTGCATCTGGTTTTTGTGGTCTCGATGTAGAACTTTGCATTTGTCTCTGTTGAATTTCCTTTTATCAATTTTGGCCCCATTTTCTAGTTTGTCAGGGTCCTTTTGAATTCTGTTCCTATCTTCCAATGTGTTACCCACCACTCCCAGTCTTGTGTCATCTGCAGACTTGATAGGGGGATGCCCTCCATCCCACCATCTAAGTCACTGATAAAAATGTCTTAGAGTAACGACCCTAGGCCTGGGCAGGGTGGACACCTTCTCACATCAATTTGGGGTGAGGTTCCCTTGGAATGATCTGTGAGTCTCCCTGTAAGGTTAACAAATCTGCAATGTGAACTTCCCAGCATTTAAATGCTAATTTGGCTGGGTAAATTTGGCCAGTGACTCCATAACGTTCCATCATACATGCTCCCTGAGCTTCTTGACAAGGCTCCTGCTGGCTAGTTGAATTGTTGTGTATTGCCATTTTTCCCTGAAAAGAACAATCCCCACTGGATTTTATCATGCACAATATTTTCTCATTTAAAGGCACGGCAGAAAGTAGGGTGGAGGGAGGGGAAGTTTTCATTTGTTTTAAACATGCATGTCAGACAGTAAGTAACCTGAGGGGATGTTTGGTACAGGCAGTGCAGTACTTACATTAATAGCACGTGCCTCATTAGGCCTTTTTCGTTAGCCTGAGTCATCCATTGTTGACACTGCTTCATTAACCTGTCTGTAAGATATTATGGGCACCAACTACCCTCAAGCATAGCTAGTTGCCCAGAGAAATGGACTGATAAAATAGATACTGTGAGTCTGCCAGACAGGTAGAGATAAATATTAGTTATATTTGGCTCTGTTGTATGACAGAATTGTTTTGGAGTTCCAGTATCACTCAGAGTCATCCTCTCTAGGGCAAAGATACAAAATATTTAATCTAGCACCCAAGTTTTCAAGGATTTTGGTGGCACTCTTAATCCCCTCCAAGTCTTTAAGGCAGGATGGGGAATTCTGGCCCCCAGATGTTGATGAACCATCATTCCCCACTTTCAGGACTAATGGAAATTGGAGTTCAACATTTGGAGAACCACAAGGCCCTCCAGTCCTGCTATGTACACTGAATACCAGACCTACTGTATCTCTTGCAGTAACATAGACTGTATATGTCTGTACTCAGATGTACATGTATTCAAAGACACATATGCATAACTGGCTGGACACAAGAGCAAGCTCAGTGTACATCCTACAACTGTTATCTAGATAGCTGTCCTAATTTGATGTCATATTTTTGGGGGAGGGGTTCCCCCTCTCCTCTCTTCCAGAACTCATGGAACTAGCAACCAGCTTATCTTATTATTAATGATCTTCATTGACTCAGCTTCTTTCTACTCTCACCCCAAAAAGGAGTACTTGGCTGTCTGTTTTCACCTGTTTGTCGTTCAACACCATCAGAGCTGAAAATGAGAGAAGTGGGTCCCTTCAGAGCAACCAGCAAGCAATGAAACATCCACCTATGGCAACCACACTTCACTGAGCCAGAGGCAAAGCAGTCATTAGCAATACTGTTTTCTCCAGCACTCCTTTTCTCTCATGCAAGCAAAATGTTGAAGGTGAAGATTTACCTATCAGGATTTGCCAATGTTGCTCCTGTCCTCTTGAAAACAGGCTGGCGGATTGCCGTGCTTATTTTTTCTTTTGCACAAGATAAAACACTGCCTACCCTTTCAGGAAAGAAAAGGAATCTGAACAAGCCAACGGCGGAGTCATGTCCTTGTCAGATTGTGAGCTCCAAAGAGGCTGTTCAGTGGCATATAAAAGTATTGAAGAAAACTGGCATGATTTTAGGGCAGAGAGAGGGCACCGCTGGTTGCATTAGTAATTGTCTCTCAATGCAATTAATGTGCATAGAAACCTGTAAATAGCAACCCTGTGGGAGCTTGAGTAGCCTCACCATTGAACAGAGTGGAGAATGGGAATTTAACTGTTCCCACTGCTGTGTGCCCAATGAAAATCCCCCACCCACCTGCTCTTTGCTTGGGAGCGAAGATATGCTCTTGATACAGATAAACAACATCTGTGTGACTTCTGTTGGGTCCGCAGATGACACAGGATTGAGCTTTCCCTGTCACACAGCTTGTAAGTAAGTACTTGCAAATATTTCCTTGCAGAAATATTATTTTCTGTGCAGAAAATGTAATCATTTTCTGTGCATTCTGTTCTGTGGAGAATAGGCAGCCTATTTATGTGCAGAAACCTCTGTTTTCTGCACACACACAAAAACCCATGTGCAATTTTCTTTTGCGTGGGGTAAGTTTCAAACTGTGACGGATCTTTGAGAACTGTGCAGTTTTTGAAGGTTTGCTCTCAGTGAGAATAAAACTGCTAAAATTACTCATTGCTTCCTTTGAGAAGAAAATCAGTGAAGGATTAAATCCCCAGCTGATGGCTGCCTGTGTTTATGGGGACATTTAAACCTCCTGTTTGCAGGGATCCCTAAGACTGTGCTTCCGCTGGCTGCTCCAAAGTGTGTGCCAACTGATTTTTACCTTCAAGTACATTCCTATCTATGTGTTTACTTTAGCCATAGATTTGGGTGAAATATTAGGCAGATTGGGAAGCTATCTCCCTTCCTGGTTTGGGGAATGTAGCTTTTGCATGGAAATACGTACAGTTGATATTCATTTAAATTGCTTCCATGCAATGACTAAGTAATGCTCATATAATGTATTTAGGGTCAGGATTTAGAAACTGACATTTCCACTTGGAACAGCAACCTGGCTCCATCTGGAGATTGGCTCTCATTCCTCCATGTTAGCCGCTTCTCCTCCTCTATAATTCATTTGCTGTCCTTACTTTCTTATCCCATTATGAAGTCCTCTTGTATATGGAAAGACAGCTGTGAAGTTTGAGTAATAGTTAAAAGGGAACATATTTCTGAGTGCTACTAACTGTGTCTGAGTTTGAAGGCTGGCTGGCAACGGGCACCCCATATGGGAAGAATTGGAATTGTCTGAGTGAAGTGAGCACTAAAAGCACTGTAAAAATGGAATTTTCACACAGAGCAGTAATTCCCACAGTTTTCATGGTTGGAAGCTGTTGTGCTGAAACATAAACAGAATTATTTGAGAGTTACAGAACTTTATGGAGCCTCTGTAAATATCTAGATTATAGATTTTGTCTTGGCGACCATTTGATGGCTAACTTATATACCTGTGTCTGCTTGTTAAAAATGGCACCAGCTTGCAGTGCTCATATTGAATCTTATCAGAGCTTGGAAGTAACTTGTTAACGCATCACTACTCACTTGTAACTTTTTCTTTGCCCAATAATAATGATATAGCTAAGTTGTTCTCCATGTGTCATGTAATGAGAGAACATTTCACTTCTTCAGTGGAACAAATGTAACTTTTTTAGTTACTTTGATGGAAATGCAGGTATGGCTTCACAGGTGTGGGGAAGTGTGGAGGGGGCTCTCCTCAGCTGTGGGACTGTGGAGAAAGAATACTTCCTTCAAGGGCTAACGTACAGTGTCTCATACTGATGCTTCATTTTCTGTTGTGACTGTTGTGGTGACAACAAAGTGGATGGGAGGAGAGGGTTTTTTGTGCCACAAACCAGTGCCTTGCTCTTTTCAGCTGGTTTATAAAGTCATTTTCTGGGAAATACACAGTAAGTTCTAAAATTACTTTTAAAAAACTTAATTACAGTGTTAGCGTCTGAGAGACCAGGGTTCAGATCCTTTTTCAGTCATGGAAACCCAGCCTTGAGCAAGTCATACTCTCACAGCCTCAGAGGAAAGCCATGGGAGACTTCCTCTGAACAGATCTGGCCAAGAAAACCCTGTGTAGGTTTACCTTAGGGGTGCTATAAGTTCAGGAAGCATACTGACAAACTGGAATGTGTCCAGAGGAGGGTGGCGAAAATGCTAGAAGGTCAGGGAACCATGTGCTATGAGGAATGGCTTAGGGAGCTGGGTATGTTTATCGTGGAGAAGAGAAGGTTAACAGGCAAATTGATAGCTACATTTAAATATTTGAAGGGATGTCATATGTGTCAGAAAAGGTTGGACTAAACCTCAAGAAAAATACTTTCTGATGTAAGTGTAAATGTCATGTTGCTTAATTGCTTTAATTGTTAAGCGCACCTGTGGAAAGGAATGTGACTCAGGCTAGTTTGCGCTGAGTCATGCTGATGAGCACCAGGGGCAGACAATGCAAGAGTTGGCCAGGATTGGCTAGATGTCTGTATAAAGGTAGCACAATCCCAACCAACAACTGCACATGTTGTCTGATGCATGTTGCTGGAGGCTCTGCCGGAAAGAGCAAGCTAGATATGCTGGATTGCCATCTGGACTTTGTAAATATTGTATATATTTTGTAACAAAGAATAAAGAGCCTCCACATTGGAAGATTACAAGCTGAGTGGGTGAGTGTTACTGGCTTAGTGCATTTGCTGCTAAAGGTGTTCTCTGCAGCTTGGCATGCTTTGACAGCTGTGTGGAGCTATCTCTGCTTATCTATATAAAGTTTTTCTTGGCTGGCTTTTCTTTATTTTTCCCCTTGTTCTCAGGACAATATGGAGAATGGAGCAAGCCTATTTTCTGCTGCTCCAAAGACTAGAACATGGAGCAATGGCTTCAAACTTCAGGAAAAGAAATTCCATCTAAACATTTGAAAGAACTTCCTGATGATAAGAGCAGTTCAACAGTGGAATATGCTGACTTGGAGGGTGGTGGAATCTTCTTCTGTGGAAGTTTTTAAATAGAGGTTAGATGGCCGTCTGTCGGGAATGCTTTGATGTTGTATTCCTGCATGGGGGTGGGGGTTGAACTCGAAGGCCCTTGTGGTCTCTTCTACTATTCTATGATTCTAAGTGAGAAATTACTTGAAGGCACAGAACAACAACAGTAGTAATCAACTACTTGTTTACTTGGGAATATAATTTAATAAATATATTTTGAATTTCAGTTTCTAAGCTGTTTGAGTTAATCGGGTTATGTCATCTTTTCTTCTTTCAGCCCCCTTTTCATTTCCTTCTAATTTATTTGCATACTATTCTTTGGCTAAGGGGGAAAGCAGTGAAATCATATTAAAACAAAATCAAATACCATAAATCAATCATCAATCAAAGCAAAAATGGAAGACGGGGAAAATTTAAAAAAATTGGAGGTAGGGACTTCCGGGTCTCCAATGGCGTCGCGATCGGCGGGACAAAAGAGCTCTCACTGTCCAATATTCAAGCGGGAGGCTAAAGAAAATACTCGGCAAAGAACTTCCCCGGTAAAGGGGGGTTTCTGGGGGACTATGGGGACCCCGATCTTTTTTAGATGAGAGGAAGATTGCCTCGTAAGTCTAAAAGGGGGGGTTGAAGAGATCCCGCCCGCTTGGGCATTTGCTGGGAATGCAGCCTAGCGACCCCGGAGATTTTTAAATAAAATTTCTTGATATATACCATTAATTTGAAGAACGGGGACTTCCCTTTAATCTTAAAACTATGTCTCAGAGATTAAAAGATAAGCCGAACTTTAAATATAAAATCAGTGGAGTTTTTGTGGAGGAGAGAGTGGTAAAGAAGTTGAGAGGAGGGGGGGAAAAGGAGAAAACGAATGGATATAAAAGAAATAATACAGTAAATAAAAGAAATACTTTTGGATTGAAGAAATTAATCAGGACTGACAAAAATAAGAAAAAAGGGGGGTTGCGAGGAAGTTGTAAATTGAAAGACTAGTTTAAGGGAAAAAGCAGCGGTGGTGATTAGAAGTGACTGAGACGGGAAGCGACAGAAATGGCGGCAGTTCAAAGTGTACAGTGAAAGTGTGGAGCGCGTTGGACTACAAAAACCCGGGAGTTTGTTGTAATAAACATTTAGGAATTAAAAATTTTGTTGGAAATAACTGCTGGAAAGTATCTAAGTTAAAAAAAACAGAGGTAAACTGAAAAGTTATATTGCGGCTAAATTTGGAGATGAGATCAGTCTAAAGGGATTGAAGGAGGACGGATTTTTAATAAATTATCCAGGCAAAGAGACGTTTAACAAGTACAGGACATAGACGACGCAAAAAGGGAGAAATTAGAAGACAGTTGGAGCTCACGAACAAAGCGTTTGAGCTCACTGGAAGAACGGATGACGGAGAGTGGACAGTAATAGAAAGATTTGGGACGGACGGAGAATCGAAGAAGATACAGAGGACACACGAGAAAAGGGAGAAGTTAGTAAGCGGCTGAAGCTCAGGGACAAACTTTTGAGCCCGCTGGAAGCAGAGGAGCGGAGAGTGGAGTGTGGAGGAAGAGATAGCAATTAAAAGTTTAAAGAGACTGAAGCAGGACTGAGTAATAGTAATTAAAAAAAAAGGAAGGAAAGGGAAAAAAGAAAAAAAAAAACAGGGTAAAAGAGAGACGAATAGCAAATACAGGACATAAGAACAAACGGGAAAAGAGAAGTTTGTACAGTTGGGACTTATAAACAGATGTTGGCGCTGGAAGCCGGAGGAGTGGTAAAAATACAGATTGTTGTTGACTTGATGTAATAAGTAGTTTGTGTAAAAAGATTTTTTTTTTTCTAACATTGGGCTGTAAAGAAATAGAAATATTGGTTTAAACTGGACTTGTCTCAAAGCTAACGGATCTAATTGAATCAGTGGAGTACAGATAATTGGATATATTAAATTTTGCTAGATTTGGGTTTGTTTGGGTATAATCCGTTAAAACTGGTGTAAAAAGAAAGAAAAAAAAAAAAGGGAAAAAAAAAAGGGGGGAAGGGGGAAAAAAAAAAGTTAAAAGGGGGGGGGGATTGATTAAAGAGGAAGAAAGTATAGCAAAAGTTATAATTGTTATAACTTCAATTGTAATAACTTTAAAGGAAATAGATTGCTTAACTGTTTAAGTAATATTATGGAGTTTGGGGGAGATAGTATTGAGGGAGAAGCTGTGGAAAAATGGCATCTGGTACTAAAAAGGGAATAGGATACAAACCCAGACACAATTACAACTGATAGACCCTACAAGAAGAGCTTCGGCTGAAATAGGTAACCCAATGAGGGAAATATTAAATGAAATAAGAAGTTTAAAGTGGAATGAGGAAAGAAATGAAAAAAAAAGGGCAAAATTAAAAAATAGGAAAAAATTGGAGGGAATAGGGAAAAGAATAGATGATATAAGTAAAGACATGAATACAATAAAAATGATATTCAGGAAATGCAAGAAAGGACAAGGAAAATTGAAAGGAGAAGGATATTCTAAAGGAAAAGTCAAAGACAAGGAGACATGAGAATTAGTAACAAAACTGAGATATAGAGACAAATGTATTAAAATGAGAGGCATTGGAGAAGTTCCGGGGGAACTGTTGGAGGAGAAGGTCATTACATTATTGGTTTTCATTGGTATGAGGGAAGAGGATTTTGAGCGGGAGGTAGATAGAATTTTCAGGGAATTCAAGAATAGCAAGGGAAAGGAATTGGCCAAGGGATGTTATTGTGTTTTTTAGAAGAACAAAAATTAAGGAGAAATACTTAAGTTAATTATGAAAAGCAGTTAGTGAGGGGAGGTAGAAGTAAAAAATTTACAAAGATATTCCATATGAAATATTGAAAAGAAGGCAAATTATAGACCCTTGACACAATTGTTACAAAAATAGGAAATTTAGTCAATAAAGGTAAGGTTTCTTTTTCCCAACAAAAAATAAAAAATTAAATGTTAATAGGGTGAGAGAGATGATCGAGAAATTAAGAGGAAAGCTTGAAAAATCATCAGATCGATTTGGGGAAAAGAGAACAGGAGCAAGGACAAGACACCCAAGAAAGAACGGGGGAAGGAGGAGAAGAGGAACGGACTGGGATATGAAGATAATAAAGATAAGGAAGAGAGAGATGAGAAGGAGAGTTATTCAGAGCCAGAAATAGAGAAAAAGGGAAAAACAGACTCACAGAAAGCGGAGTTAGTTTGGGAAAGACTTATACGCAAAGAAGAAGACATATAAGAGAATAGCAATAGAAGAAGAAGATGTCCATAAAGATATTTTTGTGGAATATTAAGGGTTTGAATTCAAATTACAAAAGAAGACAAGTTTTCCATTATGTAAAAAAAGAGTAAGGTGGATGTGGTATGTTTGCAGGAAACAAAGAAAAAGGGAAAAAAGATGACAAATATTTGAGAAATCCCAAATTAGGTAAATGTTACATTTCGGCTTTCTAAGAAAAAGGGTGTAGTGTTGTATGTTAATCAAAATATCCCTCAGAGTTGAGATTTGGGGGATAATAAGGGACATTATGTGGGGGTGGAGGTACAATTTCTTAAAAAGAAAATATTACTGATTGGAATTTATGCCCCATTAGAAGGGAAAAATAAATTTTACAAAAATTACACCAGGTTATATTGAATTACTCGGCAGAATTAAATCAGGAGAATTACTTATTGTTAGGGGACATGAATGGGGTGTTAGATCCCTTGATAGATAGGTCTAGGGGAAAAAGTTCAGGGAAAAGCCCCCACTTTCCCTTTTTTCAGAATGGGAAAAAATTTTGGGGGCTACAGGATGTATGGAGGGGAATTCATAAAGATTCATATGGATATACTTTTTTTCAGATACCCATAAGTCGATGTCACGTATAGATTTATTTTTAATCTCTAAAAACTTATTGTATATGGTCAAGGACATAGAGATTCTCCCTCATTTATCTGATATAATCCTATCCAATTGGATTTGAGAATGTTGAGGAAAAAGACAAGATGGAGGTTAAATGATATTCTTTTTCAGAATGAGGATTACTTGGATAGAAAAAAGAAAACAATTAAATTTTACTTTAAGGAAAACACGTCTGATGAATTAAAATGGAGTACAGTAGGGATGCTAGCAAGGCGGTTTAAGAGGGCAGTTCATTAAACTAAGCTCCGAACTTAAGAAGGTGAGACAGCAAAAATATCAGGAACTGTTAAAAGATAAAAATACAGGAAATGAAATTAAAGGGGAAAAACCATTGGATAGAACAGTGCAAATGGAATTGAAAATATTGCGAGGGCAGGTTATAGATGAAAATCAGCAGGAAATGTGTAAAAATCTGTTGTGGTTGAAACAAAGGCATTTTGAGCAAGCAGATAAGCCAGGACGGTGGCGGCAAAATTAAAAAGGGGAAGGAAAGGAGATTAATTTTGGAAAAAAATAAGGGAAATAAAATAACGACGAATCAGGAAGAAATAAAGAAATTTTTTTTTTTAACTATTATAAAAATCTTTAAAATTAGGGTAAGAGGAAACATTTCGAAAAGCTAGAAGAATACTTGAAGAAACAAAAAATCCCCCAATTTTAAAGGGAAAAGCACAGACAGATGATAAATAGGAAAATTACGATAAAGGAAATAAAGGAGGCATTCAGAAATTGGACACATCTAAAGCTCCAGGTCCCGGGTGGATTAACAGCAACTTATTATAAGAAAACAAGAGTATGTAAAGAACCATTGGAAAAGACGTTTTAAAGACATTATAGAAATGGAAATAAAACCCGGGGGGGGTTATATAATTTAAAAGAAGGAAAAGGATTTTAAAAAAACCAGGGAACTATCGTTCTATATGTTGCTTAAAATTGACTATAAAATTTTTACTAATATATTGGCTGAGAGTTGAAGATAGTGTTGCAAGAAATTATTCATAAAGATCAAAATGGTTTTCTTCCAAAACGTCAAATCAGAAATAATTAAGAATCCTTTTAAAATTATAAACATTATGAAAAGAATAATGAAAGGAAATTGGCATTAGTTTTCATTGACGCAGAGAAGGCTTTTGACAATCTTCATGGGGTTTTATGATGAGGGTGTTAGAGAAAATGGATATTGGTGGTTCTTTTTTAAAAGGACTAAGGAAATTTATAAGGAACAAAATGCAACATTGATTATTAATGGGGGCAAAAAAAATATTTTAGCATAGAAAAAGGAACAAGGCAGGGATGTCCACTTTCCCCACTTTTGTTTATTACAGTTTTGGAGGTGTTGTTAAATGCGATTAGAAGTGATCCAGAAATAAGAGGATGTAAAATCAATAAGCATATATTTAAAGTAAGAGCTTATGCTGATGATATGATGGTTATTTTGGAAAACCCAGAACAGGACATGGAAATTTTGATAAGAAAAAGGATCAATTTGGGAAAATGGAATTAAAGATAAATAGAGATAAAACATTAATTTTAACAAAAAAAAGGAAAAAGGAAGAAGATAACTTTATTTGGGTACTGGATTTAAAGAAAAACAGAAGATTAAATATTTAGGAATTTGGCTGTCAAAAAGAAATAATGAGTTGTATGACAACAATTATAAAAAAACTTGGAAAGACATAAAAATTCGTTAAAAATTGGAACTCTTTAAAGGGTATCTATGCTGGGAAGAATTTCAGCAATAAAAATGAAAGTTTTGCCCAGATTAAATTTCTTATTTAGAACCTGCCGATAATAATTAATGATAAACCCTTTAAGAAATGGCAGAAAGAAATTTTAAAGTTTGTTTTGGGGGAATAAAAAACCTAGGATTAAGTGGAAGCTTTTAACAGAAAAAAAAGGGAAAAAGGGGGTTTTGATTTGCCAGATGAAATTATATTTTTGCTAGTGGTTTAGTATGGATTAGAGATTGGATAACATTACAGGATGAAGAGTTGTTAAATTTAGAAGGGGCAGGGAACGAATGGGCTGGCATGCATACATGTGGTATGGTAAGCAAAAAATTGATAAAGATTTTCAAAACCACTATTTAAGAAGAGCATTACTGAAATTTTTGAAATTTAGGAAGAGTTATTATATGAAAAAACCAAGATGGTTGTCTCCACATGAAGCATTATATGGGAGATGGAAAGATCCAAAAGATAAGTGGTTACGCTATAAAATATATTGAAGGAAGAGGAAATCAGGACCTAAAATTAAAATCGAGGGGAAAAAATTTTTAAAAAAGGGAAAGGGTTTAAATGTCATTGGTTTTTGCATCGACAATTGAGGGAAAGATTTATAATGGATAAAAAGTTGGAAGGGGGGGAATCTTTTAGAAAAGGGAAAATATTTTTTAAAAAAAAATTTATCTCAGAGAAACAGACAAATTAAATTATATAATTTGCTATTGGAAAGAAATTAGAACAGAAAAAGAAAAAAAGGTTATGGTGAAATGGTCAAAAAATGTGGGTGAAATTTTTTTTGATTATTGGGAAAGTAGTTGGAAAGTACAAATAAATTTACTGCTGCTCAAAAACTGAAGGAAAAAATCTTAAGATGTTTTACAGGTGGTATTTGGATCCTGTAAAATTAGTAAAATATTGGGGAAAAGAAAAAAAATAAATGTTGGAAGTGCGGTAAAGATAATGGAACTTTCTTTCATCTATGGTGGACATGTGAGAAGGCAAAGAAGTATTGGAGAGAAATTCAAGAAAAAATGGAAAAAACATTAAAATTAAGATACCACTGGAGCCTGAATTATTTTTATTGAAAATGATGCAGAAAATTGAGAAAAAACAAAAAAAGGGAAAAATGGAGAGTTATTTTTACATGGTCACTGCAGCGAGGCTAATTATGCAAAAAATTGGAAAAGTAAAATATACCCCAACGGAGGAATGGTTTGTAAAATTAAAAAAGATGGAAATGGATAGATTAACAGGGATAATTAAGGAAAAATGCAAGGCTTGCATAAAGAGAGTTGGAGATTAGTAAAGGAACATATAGAGATAGAACTTAAGGATGTGACAAAACAGGATGGAGGAGATAATGATGATTAGAAGAAGAAAGGGGGTAAAAAATTGTTGGGAAAGGGAAGAATAAATAATTATATAATATAAATATAAATTAATAAATAAAAAGGCTGACAAGTTTTAATAATAAATAAATACAACACAATGGTGGAGGGAAAAATATGTCATTAATAAGGTTCTAATTATAAATATATTTTTTATAAATAATGATAGAAAGAAAATTTAAAAGGGCAATGAGAAGAGAATTTAATAAAAAACGAGGGAAATGAGATAAGGTAATGTGAAGGAAGTAACGAATGAGGAAGAATGAGTAAAAGGGGGAAATTACAAGGTAATTAACGGGTAGATAGTGTGAGAGATTGTCTGGTTGTGTGTAATAGAATATAGGGAAAAAATAAGTTGAAGTTTGGTATATATCAAGTTGGAATGTAGTTGGTATATGTAGAAGAATGTAAGTAATTGTACGTGTGTACGAGCTGTGATTTTTTAAATATAATGGAAAATGGAATAAAGAATATTTTAAAAAAAAATTGGAGGATAGGAATGTAAAAGAGCCTTTTGAAGCTGAAGGGGGTGTTCTCGCCAGTCCTCAAGCTACCTCACCCATCCCTCCCACCTACAAGCTAAAAGCAGACAAACTCCAAGAGAAAATTTTTAAAAGATGTGGGTAAGTTGGCTGACATGTGAAACCTATACAGCACAAAAAAACTGACTTGATTCCAGAAAACAAAAACAGACAAAAGAAAAAAACCCAAGACTGTTGCTTTAAAAATATGGATGTAAACTATACCAAGTTATAGATAATCCAAACTAGTTTGCTGTATCAAGTATTTTTACACCACCAGCAAAAGGGATCATTTGACTTCAGATGCTATAAATTGTTAATAAGGGGATGAAGGCCTTCTCATCCTAAAAGCAGATTTGAGAATTAGAACGCTTAGATTTTACACTGGATATGGAAAAAAAATTTTTTATTAACTGTTAAACAGAAAAGAATTCTCAGATCTGTTTCTTGGCTTCAATGCCTCATGTAAACAATTGCTTCTTCCTGTTCTACTATGCTGATATCTTAATTTACAGTTTCTCATTTTGCAGTCCTGTCACCATCTTTCTTTTCTCTTCTCAGTCCCTTTCCTGATTTTAAAGCCTTCATAAGATTCCCTGTTTCATATACCATGAAATCTTCATACACCATAAAGTCATTTAAGAACAGGTATTCAGTGTTCATGAAGTGCACATTTGAATCCTGGGGTGAAAGCAGAAAAGTGGGCACAAGAAAGCAATAAATAATTATCAGTTTATTTGTCTTCTATTCAGCCTCTATCTTGTGTCTTATTCACTGAGATACATATGAGCACAAAAAAGGGAATATACATAGGCATACCTTGGTTAATGATGTAAATGCATTCCTGGGCATTTCTTCTCTAACAAAAGGTTAGGAGCAGAAATGACATGTAAAGAGCAGGGATAGATCTCACAGACCCCTGCCAAAAGCAGTTCAATGTGGTCAGCAGACCTTTTATTCAAACCAACAATATGCACACATGAAATGATACAACCAGATCATGTAAGTCTTACATGATTAGACAAAACCATTTTGAACCTACTAGAGGCCTTCTTGCAAAATGTAAATATGTCTGCCTTGCCTTCTCACTTTTCTCGTGTGGGATCTCACTGTACAAACTAAATGAACACAGTTCTCAGAAGCTTCAGTTGAACGACTTAGGCTCCGTCACTGAAAAACTGAACACAAAGAGTTAATCCATACCCTAATAAGTTGGGAGGAGACTTTGAAAACTGCTGCAGCAATTTCCTCTCTCTTTCTCTCTCTCTCTCTCTGAACAAAATTAATCTGCACTATGCTGTTAAGTATGCCTGTGTAAATTTTAGTTCCAGTTAACTTTTGTTAGCAACCTAAAGCATTAGGCTATTTCTGCACTACACTGTTATAGCGCTATTATTCCATTTTCAATATCCTATGGAATCCTGGGGTTTGCAGTTTGGAGAAGGCCTTAGGCCCTCCCCAAACTGCAAACCCCAAGATACTATAGGATGTTGAAAATAGAATAATAGCATTATAACAGTGTAGTGTGGTAGTCTTATTGACCGTGGTCATATGTGCCCAAAAGTTTCCATAAAAAGAACCTCGAGTCTCAGAGATTTCTTTCACTGAGGTATGTCTGTAAAAATATAATGAGAACATCTATATCCAGTAAGAAATAGTTTCAGCATGTCATTACAGTCAGCCCTCCATATTTGCAGGTTTAACTTTTAATAGATTTGATTATTTGTGAGTTTTTCCAATCTTGCCCTCCAACCTCAACTGCTTCTTTTATGGGGAAACTTTCTTTCTCATTGGCTCTGATCCTCCTGTTCCAACACCAGCAGTTGCCAGACCAGCTAAGGACAGTTCACAGCCTGATTTCTCAGCACCACAAACTCTCTCCTGATTCCTCCCCCATACCCAAGGAAGGAGACAGTTGTGAGAGGAGAGGTACAGTGACCTACCCCTTTTCCGTCTCCTTTCCATGTCCCAGGCCCTTTTCTCAAGGCATTTGCCATGTGAAAGGGCCCCTGGAGCATTGCGCGATTGCGAGGAGTGACCCACACGACGCACTCGCAATTGCGTGATGCTTCCAGGGCCAGTAGGCGCTGATCGCGCACTGTTTCATTTTTGGCTTTGAGCCAAAA
Source organism: Iguana delicatissima (assembly GCA_948472985.1). NCBI lineage: Eukaryota > Metazoa > Chordata > Lepidosauria > Squamata > Iguanidae > Iguana > Iguana delicatissima. Next base: position 504,024 of record CAOKZL010000471.1, on the reverse strand, counting down.
ATGGTGCACGATCACACATTGCTCCGAGGCCCCACAAGCACTTACTGTGCATGCGGAGCTCTGGAGCTGTGGCGCTTGCGCTTCCTGACCCAGTGCAGCCTGGGAAAATCCCAGGCTGCGCTGTGGAAGGAAGAGGAGGGCCTCTCACGCTGCCTGCTAGCGAGCAGGCAGCAGCTGCAGAGCTGAAGCAACGGGGACACAAGAGCCTCTCACAAGAGGCTGCTCGCACGATCCCTGCACCCCAGCGCTGAGAAAAGGTAAGCTGCGGAAAGGGCCCCAGTTTGGGTCCTGGATGCCTGTTTTCCTCACAGTGCGTCTGCTCCCTTTCTGCAGACATACACACCCATTTTCATATTTGCAATTTTTCTGCTTTTGCAGGGGTCCTGTAATCCCTAGGAAATATGGAGGACCAATTGTGTAAGCATTCTTCTTAGAAGTAACTTTGCAAACTGTCTCCATAGATTGGACTAGACAGGCATTTGGTCTGATGTACCATAGCTCTTATGTTTGTGTCCTTCTCTGAAAGATGGTTAGGGAGAGTTTCCTTTTTTACTGTGGGAAGAGCAAGCTTTCTCTTTCTAATTCGTTTCTATGCCTGATATTAACCTAATCTCATTTTCTGGTTGACTGGTTCCATTGTCTGTGAATAACAACTATGGAAATCCAAATGTTTGTGTGTTCCTGAGTCCCTCGCCTCTACCCATGGATGTTTTGTTGGCCTTTGTTCTTCTTCACATTCTGCTTAAATTGGGTGTCAAATTCTAGCTGGAAGTCAGGTTGCTTGTTGCCCTTATGGCTAATTGGCCATTCATAGGTAGGAGAAAGATATATCACATTTGCCTCCAAATTTTATTAGTGTCCTACTGTTCAGTTTTCTCTCCCTGGGAGGCAAAAGTTATTTGTCAATGTCTCTTGCCTTATATCTGGTCATTCCCCAGTTGTGGTTGGATACTTCTCTTGCTCTCATTTTGTTACTTTTATCTAGTGTTACACAGTTTAAAAAAATTTATGTCTAGGAGGAGAGCCAAAGACCTTTATACAATTAAGGCTTACATTGGTGTAAATTTTAATCAGTAGAAAGACACTTCAGAAACTAGGCAGTCAAAGGACAGCTCCTTTTGTTACTTCCTGTTTTTTATCCAGTCCATGAGCCATATGAAAAATTGCTGTCAAGATCTGCTGATGGCTTATGATATGAACAACAATTTTTCTGCTGCATGTCTTTTTCAAACATCAAATAAAATGAATATAAAGACGGTGGACTTGGGTGGTCTTGCTTCGCAATTGAAGAATGGGGGGTAGGGAGGAAGTTCAGGGGGCAGTCCAAGACCAAAACAAATTGTAGGGTCATGGACCGGGAGTCAAATAATAAATCAAAGAAGTAGCTATAGGAACATTTATTAACTATTGTAACCAGGATCAAAGAGAGCAGTTGTCAGGATAGGCAGTTTCTGTTAGAACTAGGGAGAAATATCAGCGTAATTCTTCTCCAGTATGCCAGTGCTGATTCAACCCGCTATTTTCCTGCAGAGCAGGGATGGGGAACATTTGACAGTCCAAATATTTTGACCTTCAACTCCAAAAATCCCAATCAGCATGCCCAGTAATAAGGGGTTATAGTAGTTGTAGTCTAGAACATCTACAGGACCATATGTTTCCTCCTATTGCCAACTTTTAGTTTTTCTTACTGTCTCATAGCTCCAAACAAACAGAAATTAATGACGCTATTCCCTATCTTCTTGGTTTCCCCACAGCACTTCACATGATACTGGTAAATACTTTCTGCTAGTAGCCAAGCAGAATAACTGAACGGAAACTTGTCTGGTTGTAGCTTTATATTCCTGTCTATTTTTTGCTGACCGCTTCATGTGCTGTTGGCATCCATGCTCCAGGGCTGCCCTTATTATTGGACACTGTTAGGAAACCGCCTCAGGTCGCAGATGCTTTGAGCTCAGGAGCAGAGACATGATGTCATAGGATGGGGCTATGGGTGCCATGTTATTTCCCTGCTGTCCTCACCTGTGGTGGGTGAAATTATCCAAAGGGAATAAGCTTCAACTGCCATTCTAGTTGGTTTCTGTACATGAAAATGGCAGAGGCAACATTTTCTCCCCTTCCCCAGGGAAGCAAACTATCTTCACCATACCACCATTTCCCAGTTCTGTCCTTCTTTCAGTTATCTCTCCAGCATAAATGTTCAACATACCAGATGCGGAGGGAAGAAAATTTTAGGAATTACTTTTGAATGGCATGAAGGTTAAGAGATAGCACAGCTGGAGATCTGAATATGGCATGTTCTGAGTGAAGAAGCAGAATATGTGCTTGGAGGTTCAAGGGTAGTCTACCACATTATTATTTCCTAGAAGGTCAAATGAGCAGTTTGGAAGGATAAGTTTCCAAAATAACATGGATGCCAAGCCAGAACATTGACCAAAGGACGGGTCACAGGGCAGATTCCACAGATATTCTCAAACCAGAAATCTTCTGTTAACGTTTTTCTTGGTGGAGGGCAATGAAAGAAAATAATAGAGCTCACAAGCAAGACTTGCAACAAAATACACCAAGATATTCTCACTACTAAAGGGAATGTTTTTCCTCAGAATATCTCCAGTCATGCTATCCAAATAATGTATTCTGTTCTCTGTTATCCAGCCTCCAGTTATGTTTTTCATTTCTAAGCCCATAGCTACTCACCATCAGACTGTGGTTTAAGCTAGAGAAGCACTTCATTCCTCGGTGGAAGGTTGAAGCACCCAGTAGCTGGGACCATGGGCTACTAGTGGTCTCTAACACAGAATGGAACACATCCATTTTTTATTAAGCTATTTGTGTGTATTGCAGGGCTGGTCCTGCTATTAGCCTCAGTAAAGCAATCACCTTAGCCAAAGGACTGATAGAGGAAGCAAAATGAGCTATTCCCTGCTCTTTCGTGTCACTCTGTAGAGCTGTCATAAATCCAGGGTGTTCTCAAGCACTGGCAGTTTCCTGAATGCCTACCTGTGTATCTTAAAAACCCAGCCAGTTCAGTGAGAGGAGGGCAGAGGTGTCCTGGAAAATCACCTTTGCTGCAACACAGGTAATTTTCCTAGACATCTCTGCCTCTCCCCTAGAATCCCTGGCACAATTGATTGATTGTCCAAGTTTTCTCTTATATGGGACCCAAATTGGTCTTAAGACCCAGTGGCAGGAATTCAGGAAGCTAATGGTGGCTTTGTCCATCATTGCTTCCACCCTCATCTTGGTAGCAGCAGGCTTTGCCACTGCCAGACCTGAACAGCCATGTTCATTCTGCTGTGTCCTCATTTCATTTTCCTCCTCCTTTATAAATGAATAGGGAGTTGCCTGGACATCAGGCCTGCTAGTCGGGAGGACAGCAAGTAAGCAGGGAACAGTAGACAACCACAGCTGCAGCTCCGTTTCTCCTCCTTTACTGGAGTGAGAGATATCTGCTGGTGATGCCATGGGGAGCAGTATTTCTCTTCCACCTCAGATAGTGAGAGTTTGGTGTGTTGTATATTCCTGTGGATTTTTGTTTTTTATATTGTACTACTTCCAACTTTGGGGGCCCCTGAACATGCTTTAGTTTCACAGTAGTCATATTTTGCTTACAATCTTGTTCAACATTCCCCAGCAGAGTTTGCCAGTTGGAGGAGTTGAATTGTAAGATGGTGTGTGTGTGTGTGTGTGTGAGAGAGAGAGAGAGAGAGTGTGTGCAAGTGTATGAGAGAAAGAGGAAAGCAAGCTGAAAGTTCTATTACCAGCTGAAACAAAGCACACAATCAAGCAAATATGGAAATGTTTTCATCAAGATAATAGTATTCTTAACTCTCAGATCTACCAAAGGGACTACTTTCACCTCCCCCAACAAATAAATGCACAGACAGGCATATCCCTATTTTTAGAAAACGGAGAGAACACATTCCACAATGCATCATTTTTTATACAAGAAACCCCTCGGCTTTCCCCTACAGCAGCTTTTCTCCACTTCTACCCTGCTTTTATGTTCAGAGGCATCCTTGGAACCTGAAATGTACAGGGGAATATCAATTGCTTAGAAAGTCTGGTGGGAGATGTAGGGGTGTGGGGAAGTCAAGCATGAGAAAGTGGATCTTGATGGAAAATAGTAAAGGATTCTTGATTGTATTTCCATATAGGATAAATTAGTGTTTAGCCACAGGGATTAAGCAATGCTTCACAACTGCCTGTCTCTTAGAACATATGTCTCATGCTCAGAGCTAAATGGCTAAAGGAATGTGGAAAATACAGCCTTAATGGTGAATGTGAATCTGGAGAGTGTGGCACATGCAGGCATAAACATCTGACAAAATAAATAAGGTGTTGAATTTGCTCATTCATCTAACCTTAGCAGGGCATGCAGTGCCATGAAAGGAAGGGCAGCAAATTCCAAAGGAGATGCAATTGCACACACTGTTCATATTTTTGCAAAGAGGGGTGGAGGGATACCATAAGGGTACAGTGAATCATACAGAATGAATTCTTTTTATGAGGAAAATTATAAGAAGATGTAGCCTGGCAATTTTAGAAACTGACACAGGGATATTTTTTACCTCATTAGTTATCCAATTACCATTTTGGAGAATCCATTGTGACCATTTACTTGCTAAGTCTAGAGAAGGGAGGAAAAATCAGTTCTTTTTCTTACCTTCGATTTGTGTAAGCTCAAGTTCTTTCTGTCCTAAATAGGGAGAACTTTGCCCATTTTGGCAAATATTTCAAAACTAAACTGAAATTCTCCCCCATTTGTACCAGTCAGATTCAGATAGTGCTGCTCTTCACATGGGCACAACTGTAATTTTCTGCTGTATAGGTACTGAAGATGAAGAATCTCTCCCCACCATCCATAACAGTTGTCAAACGCAGTTCACTATTAACATGGTTGACAGCATGGGAATTCAAACATAAACATTTATGAGTTAAGCACTACGTTTGATTTTATGGAAAACTATGAATGAACAAACCTGCCAGTGTTGGAAATGCGCAAATATTGGTAAAGAAATTTTCAGCCACCAACCAAAGGCTGCTTGGAATAAACTGTTGCTATCAGCAGATTTGCAAAGTTAAAATGGATGCTAAGTTTCTCAAGAGAACTGCAGTTTTTGCTACCCAGCTGCCACTTCTCAGGCATCTATTATCATTCCTGTCTGTGCTGTTTTGTTTCTAGGTTAGTTTATGGGTTACAGCAATGTGTTTTTCATATATATATGCTTAGTACTTGAGTCAGAAAGCCTATGTGGCACATATATCAAATTCTCTTGTACATAGACCTTTCCCTAGTGGGGCAAAGTTGCCCTCTTTCTCTTGCAGAAGTGTTAAGTTTGCCAGAAGCTGTGTAAAAAATGCACACTCTGCTCTCAAACACATCTGTAAAACAAATCCCAGGATTTATTAAACTGAAGCTTCAGTTTATCAGAGTGAATTATCACCGTCTAAAGTTCTTGTCCAGCAAATAACAGATTTTATACAGACTAACAGAATGGGTTGCACATCAGGAGGTGCTTCCTAAAATTTATTTTAATTTTTAAGTAATGGCTAAATGTTTCAGATCTATGGATAGTTTCAATCTGTGCTGTTTCTCCTGCTTACAGTTAAGAGTTTAGCTGCCAAAAACTTTTATTCAGATAGGACACTGATGGCATTGACTCCCATCAGCCCCAGCTGGCATAGCTGAAAGTCAGAATATAGGTTCATGCCAACCAACTGCCCCAGTTTTGCAGGGCCAGACTCAATTAATCCTCTAACATCCCACTTTTTCACCTGCTTTTAAAATGTCCCAGTTTCTTCTCTTCCCCCCTTCTCCTTAGCTTACTTTAATTGGTACAAGCTAAGTTCAAAAGTAGTTTAGACTCAATTAATTCAGTGAGCGGAGAGGAGAGGGAGCAGTATCTTGTGCTTCCCTGTAGACTCAGGCAAAAGCAAAGTGCTGTGGCCTCTCCTAGCTTGTGCATTCTTCTTCATCAATTATTTTTTGCCATCTTGACCACATTCCAATGTGGCTTGGCCACCTATGTTGCAGTTTTCATCTGTGGCATGTTGGAAAGTGAGTGGGAGTGGCATGAAAGCTGGACAATGAAGAAAGCTGATAGGAAGAAAATCAATGTATTGTTTTGCACATTGTACATTGTACAATACAAATCAATGTATTGAAGTGTGCTGGATGAGAATTCTAGAGCAAATAAGGCTTGAACTCTCATTAGAAATCAAGATGTCTAAACTGAGTTTGGCATACTTTGGATATATCAGTAGATGATGTGACTCACTGGAAAAGAGAATAAAGTTTGTTAAAATACAAAGAGGAAAAGAGGAAGTCTGCATTACAGGTAGATTGACTCAATCAGGAAAGACTTAAGTAGAGCAGTTGACCACTGAGGCTCTTGCAGGCTCATAGAGTTTTTTCAAACAAAAGTCACTCTGACAATATATAACAACAATGGTTTTACATCATCTGAACGGTGACCTGTCCCTCAGGAAGGAAGGAAAGGTCTCAGAGAAAATAATACTACCTTCCCAAGCTAATAAGAATATTACTAATCAAAAATGTTGTTCAAAACATCTGTCTTACATTCTTACTTGGCTTTTCTAGGTCAGACACTAGTGAAATAAGGGGATTGTTCTAATATTCTATATCCATGTACATGGGAGTAAGCGCACTGAATTCATTAGAACTTACCTGTGAGTGTGCATACACAGTATTGCAGTATTAATGAAGCCAAAGTATCAGCTTTTTAACCTAGGGAACAAAAACTGGGGAGCAACCAATACAGCCAGTAGAAAACAGGAGACATCTCTCAAGAAGCTCAATTATTGAATGATTTCAAACAGCCCCTGAAGAAGGCCTTTGAGAGCATACACCATTTGAAATGCATTAGGGCTTTTAATTATTATTTATTATTGAATGCCTGTGAAGAAAAATGGCAGCAATCAGGGGCAGCTGCCCCCATTTGGTGGCAGTAGAACTTTGCCATCTCCATGGAATGACCCCTCAACTTGGGCCCTTTCCGCACCTTACCTTTTTCCGGCGCTGGGGTGCGGGGATCGCGCGAGCAGCCTCCGGCGAGAGGCTCTCACGTCCCTGCTGCTTCAGCTCCACGTGAGCTGCCTGCTCACACAAGAGCCCTACCTCTTCCTTCCACAGTGTAGCCTAGGAGTTTCCCAGGCTGCGCTGGGGCAGGAAGCGTGACCAGCACTGCTCCAGAGGCTTCGCATGCCAGGTAAGTGCACGCAGGGCCTGGGAACAATGCACAATCACACACCATTTTTGGCTTCCAGCCAAAAATGAAAAGATGCATGATTGGTGCCTGCCGGCCCCTGGAGCATCACACGATTGTGAGGGCATCATGCAGATTGCTCCTCACAATCGCGCAGTGCTCCAGGAGCCCTTTCACATGGCAAATCCCATGCGGAAAAGGCCTTATCCATGGATCATATGAAAATCCATAATTTTGGCCCCCAAATCTACCTTTGACTTACACATGAGGTTGACTTATACAATAGTATATATGGCATCTTATTTCTTGACAGTGAAAGTTCCATGTTAGTATGCTGTTTCTCAGATAATTACAAAAGGCTACAGAATTAAATGAGAAGAAAAAAATCATTTACAAGCTGAGGGGCAGGGTATAAGTGTGCTAAATAAATAAATAAATAAATAAATAAATACTAATGCAGCACCTCACCATTTTCATAAGTTTCTCAAGCAGGAAAGTCATAGAATCATAGAATCTCAGATTTGGAAGGGGCTCCAAAGGCCATCTAGTTCAATTCTCTGCTATGGAAGAACAGCCAACCAAAGCACTCCTGAGAAATGTCCATCTGAACTCTACCTCCAAGATAGAAAAACCACCATCCTCTGAGTCCGTCTGTTCCACTATCCAAGAGCTTTCACAGTAAGGAAGTTCTGGTGAAATCTCTTTTCTTGTAATTTGAATACATTGGTTCGTGTGCTAGTTACTGGAGCAGCAGAAAACAAGCTTGCTCCATCTTCTACATGACAGCCTTTCATATATTTAATGATGTTATCATGTCACCTCTCAGCCTACTCTTTGAACTAAACAATCCAGCTCCCTAAGTTGTTCCTCATAAATTGTCTAGATCTTTGATGGTCTTGGTCACTTTTCTTTGGACATGTTCCGCCTTGTCAATATTCTTCTGGAACCGTGGTGCTCAAATCAAATCTTTCCTCTAGTTTTCTGACTTTCTCACTGTCTGAGAGTCAGTCTTCCATGCCCACTGAGCATGTTTATTTGTTGGAATACCTGGGGAAGATTACCCACCCACAGCAGCTTTTTCCTTTAGAATTATACTTTTGCAAACCTCAGGGTCCCTCCAAGCGCACTAATACTTCCCTTTCTGTACTCCTTGGGTGATGATGGTGTAGTTCAGGCTATACTTGTTTTCTGAGAGGGAGCAATGCTAGATCATGGCCTGTGTTTAGAATGTAATGTATGTGTAGGAAAGGGGAAAGCCTAACAGATAACTTCAAAAGCAACTTCCCCCAATTAGTTTTTTTTTAAAAGTTTATTTCATGAAACAAGGTAAAATGGATGAGGTGATTATCACAGCAGGGTGGAAGAAATGGGCTTTAGTCAAAGCACACATTGAGGCATATGGTTCCCTTAATTCACATCAGCTTTAATTACTTTTTGATTATATTGCATATGTTACCTAAAGAAATAACTGTGCAATATTGCTCAATGAGGAGGATTTCTTCTCAAAAGAAATGGAATAACTCAACAACAGATACACTGACCCGCCATCTCTCTGCTTTGATGATTAAATGAAAAGCAACAGCACTAGACAGTTCCTGTATCAAATCTTATATATTTGGACCAGTGCCAACATATCTGAGATTGTTTTCCCTCACAGTTAGAAGCACTGTGTCAAACCATTCATGTAACCAGCTAATAAAAATACTAGTGAAATGGAAGATCAGACGTGCTTGCTTTATTGACTGACATATCCATTCATCTTCCTTTGCAATGTCTCATCTTTGTATACCGGTATCTAACCGCCATATGTAGAAAACTATTACAGGTTGGATGAGTTACATTTTGAGAGTATAGTGCTTAGACTACAGCTGGAGTCAGACTACAGCTCCAGCTAGTGTGGTAACCAGCCATACTGGCTGGGGAACCCAGGGAGTTATAGCCCAAAAAGTAACTTTTCCAAATGCTGGAAAAAATACGTAACAATAAAGCAAGGCTGGGGGGATTTCAAATGTTGTTGGATGCAGCTCTCAGCATCCCAGAATGATGAACCATGATGCCTTGAGCTGATATGAGTTGGAGTCTATCAACATCTGGAGCTCCACAATTTCCCCACCCTTGCCACAGGGTACATGTTCAAGATCCATTGCACAATTGCATTTTTATTGCCATGCTATGTTCTTTTTAATATGAATTCTTTGGCAACTCTTTAAAGGCTATTTCCATGACCAGCCTTTAGAGCAGTGGTTCTCAACTTGTGGGTCCCCAGATGTTTGTGGACTTCAGCTCCCAGAAGCCCCAGCCACTATGGTCAATGCTCATGGCTTCTGGGAGCTGAAGTCCACAAACATCTAGGGACCCACAGGTTGAGAACCATTGCTTTAGAGGGTACCCAGTTTAATACCTTTCTTCCAGGCCAGTCTTCCATTCAAGGTTAGATAATTGAAGAGTGCTCTGTGCCTCAAGAAATAAGTTAGCAGAGATTTTGTAAGTTTGGACTCAAACCATCTAGCTGTAAAGAACCTTACAGGAAATAATTCCTAAATAATAAATGCCGTAATATATGCAATCAACAATCTTAATCTAAAAAGTTTCACAGATATTAACCTTGTCAATAAGACAGCTTTTATAAGAAGCCTGTTTCTGATTGGTTAATAGGTTATATTGAAATGATTTGCAGACAAAGATGAAGCATGATAAACAGCCAGAAAACAAATACAGTTTTAAAAAATTGGCACGTCATAATTTAAAATTCTCCTTGCGAAACTATCGGTCATGTGAGAAAGGACAGTCAAGGGTTGCTGTTTTTTTCCTTTTCCCAGCTAATAAAATACTTGCCAAAGGATCTAAAAATACTTAATGTTTCTTTTCCATGTTAACAATTTACTGCTGTTACCACAACAATCTTAAATTGTCACAGGCAGGAAAGGAATAGGCCTCAATAGAAATGACGATATGAAAAAGTATATATTAGACTATTTATTTATTTCACCATGGTGTAGTGGTAAATTCTGCAGTTTAGGACCTCAGTCCTGACAGTCTTTATAATGATATCCCCGAGGAAGTTGGCTATGTTAATCTATTTTTTAAAGAAAAAACAATTTCTAGCTATTTTCTTCTTACTCAGGGACAAATCTTTCATAAAGTATGATATTTCACACTTGAGACCAAGTTACTTCCAAATACTTTGGGTTACAACAAGGACAGTTCATAATAATACTTTATTCCTGGGGAACTCCATTTTCTCTCTAGCTACTGTGGAGATTGCAGCTAAACCCAGAGGGAACAAGGATATTGGATGGAGAGGGGGCAGTGTCAGAAGGTGCTAGAGTCCTTTTTAATCAGTTTTGACCCTAAGAGCCTTGCATCCACATACCACTAATCTTCACCTTTCCATGGACAGAGGAAGGTAGCTTGCAAAAGGCTCACTGTGGTCTCCAGTCCAGTTCTGACCAACAGGATCAGCCTGACTATTAGAAAGGAGGAGGCATCCCTCTCAGGTGGAGAACAGTGGCAAGCTCCTGGAGAACTGAGCTCTGTGTGGCATGCAGTCTCCTCTTCATACCCTAAACATAAATGTGGTGGAGGACACAGCCTTGTCTCCAGAATGCAAGCAAGAGACAACTGCCTGTTCGTTCTCAGCAGGTGGAATGGAGAGAGTCGTGCCATCTTGTCCTTTGCTTGAGACAGCAAGATAGTGTGGGCCAGCCCTAATGATCAGATTTATGCCTGATTAGTTTCAACAGTGCTAAAAATGACACATATTCTTAGATGATTAGAAATGTTAATAGATAATAGGAGTTATTAACATATGACTAGAAATACTGTACAAACATCTCTATATGTCAGTGGCTCCTAAATGTTTTTTTATGCTTGGCTATCATCCTCTTCTATATCACCCACAAAATTGTTATTGTACTGTCAACATCCTGTAGTGCTGTATGCAATTTCAACAATATCTATCATTTTCAATCAACAAAATCAAAAAGCAATTAAAATACAATAGAGCAGTCACCAGTAGTGCCATAAAACCTGACACTAGAATTGCAAATCTGTGGCCAGAACTAATACCATATAACCAGGGCATTTGGCTGCTATTTGGAAGCTAGATATAGACCGTATAGTACTATGTACTGAATGCTTTCTATAAGCTATTCTAAATATTATATTTGGCATCATGATTGGTTTATACCTGTGATGCAAGTTGTGGTCTTCACTTGCAAATTATACTAAATTACGGAACACAGATAGAGAAGCTTTCAATATGATGGCATCAGGAGAGACAAAAGAGCTGACAGTATTAAATCTCTTGCAATCAAAATTCTGAATCAGAATCTACAGTCACCTTGAAGACTAATATGTGCATTATTCCATAATCGTTCACGGACATCAGCCCACTTCATCAGATACATGAACTGTTTGTTATCCAGAGTTTCAAGTCCATAGAGAGTACACATAGGTGGGGATAGGTATTGCAGTTAGTGAACTCAGAGGGAAATTGAATTGACATTATATTTTGCATGTATAAAATGTTCATGAAGTTATATTATCAACACTAGTCATTTGTAAAACTTGCTGATGACACAAACATCCTGGCAGTGGATGAGCAAGGAATAGTCAGAAGTGATTTTGCACATACAAGAATATTCATTTTTTAAAAAAATCCCAATACAAATTGTTGGCAATGCACTAGAATTTCCTAATGAACTATAACTTAACAAGTTTTTTCCTCTAATCTCGCTGTGAGATTTTTTTTGGTCTACAACAGCCTCTTTAAAATCAGTGACAGGAGGTCATTGCCACTACTTTGAAAGAAGAAAGAAAATAGCCCTACAAATCTTTTATTCTTCAATTAAAGAAAGCTGTCTCCCAACATCCCCATGAAAGGTCTTTAGAAGTACATGACTCCACCTGAATCTAACATAACATTTTGCCACTAACTGTTAAAAACATCATAAATATTCAGATGTCATGTGCCCTTTGGTCATTTTATATGAAAAAGACAGGCAAAATTCTTTGTTAACTTTGTAGTGTTGTACATATCCACCTGAAGTATGGCAAGAGTGTTGCATTTTTGGAAATTCCTTCCCGGAGAGATTCACTTAGGCCATTTCCACACTAGGCTGTTATAGCACTATTATTCCACTTTCAACATCCTGTGGAACCCTGGGGTTTGCAGTTTCGGGAGGGGCTGGGCAGCCCCTCCTGAAACTGCAAACCCAGGTTCCACAGGATGTTGAAAGTGGAATAATAGCGCTATAACAGCCTAGTGAGGAAATGGCTTTAGTATCAACTTTATTTTCGTATTGATGCCATATGAAAAACTTGTTTACCCAGTGTTATGGAGCCCATATGCAGGCTGGTGCAGCAATTCCAGCCCTGTCGCTCACGTTGACGTTTTGCCCTCAGGATCCCTCCTTGGATCTGGTAGTCAGGCCTCAAAGTGGTGTCTATGCTGGATAAACGGCTGTATTGACCAATGGGTTCAGTGTGGTAAAGTGTGACTAGTTATCCCTTTCCATGGAAACAGTCACGGTTATAGAAAATAAAACTAATAAATATTTAGTATAGAACAATTAAAATAAAGAAGAACTCCTTGTAACTCTTTCCACATTCCCAACTCCCAGAATTCTGTTCTGATCTTATTGATTCGTTTCTTCCTAACTGGTCTTCACTCTGGCTCTGACTACCCTACTTCACTCTTTTTCAGTCCAGTTTTCAGGCTGGTAATCCTAGTAATAAGCCCTTCCAAATATAATATTTGAAAGACCCTGCAGTATTTTCTGACCCTAGAAAATGACAAGTAGTATGGAATTAAAATTTCCCCCCAAAAAATGCTGAGATTTTTTTAAAAAAATATTTCACTCCACTCCATTTTGCAGAATGGTATTCAAATTTTCTCCATCATTTTTGTTGTTGTTGGGAGAGGAGGCGGATGCCAGTTATGTCCCAGTTGTGTCAGGTAGAGTGCACTGTGAAGTGTACAAAATTGTGACCATATTTCCAGCCCAGTTGCTCTTGTTGCCACTTTCAGTGGCAGTACAAAATGCTGGGAAGTGTGAGAGAAAATGCTGGATCTCTCAAGAAGAGTAATCAAACTGGCGTGGTAGAAGCTGAATGACATCCAATCCCACATCCACCTCTCCATAGAGGGCTGAGCAGAGAAAAGAACTAATCTTTGGAAAATGTACAAAAGTAGCTTTAGTTACTAAATTACTTGTTCATACTCAAATATCTGGCACAATGAAGGAGAGAGAAAATGGCTGCCGAATGGACTGATAGAGTGGATGTAGAAAGGCAGATGACCAAGAAGTCTGCAAACATTCAGACTAGCAATATGTATTTGGCATGCTAACTCTAACCTGAAAAAAACAAAAATCTTTAGCAAAAGATCAAAGCTGCAATACAGCCTCTGTTAATAGCGTCACCACTGAGAAGCTGCTTGAGAATTTCTCCTCCTCCTATTAATTAAAATGGTCTGCACATTTTCTCTGCCTACAAATGCAGTAGATCATTTTTGAGTGATCCATTGTGTGTAGTTAGTTTTTTTAAAAAAAAAATCTCTGCAGTTTTTGCATTGCTTTGGTTATGCAGTGTACGAAGAAAAATTCAGAGCAATCTATTGCTTTGAATATACTTCTAATGAAGGAAAAGGTTGTTTTCTTTTGTTTGTTTCTAGTTGGAAGACTAAAACTAAGGTCTTTATTATTGTCTCTTTCTAAATTAATCACACTCACTTTCCTTATAGAGCAGGAAACCAGAAGAATGGATCAATTTCATCAATTTAAATTTTAAAGGTGATTTTTTTTTCTATCTACAAATTTCAATGTTCTTTTTGAAAAATCTCATGTATTGATCTTATGTATGTGGTACATTAATACAAGACACTTTATCAATCCCCTGCTGTATTAGACCTAGTTGTTTATGACTGAGATACAGGTCTGTAAATAAACGCCTCTAACGGATTCAGAGGAAATCTTTACACACTTTAATTGCATAGACAGGTTCAATCCCTTGGAAGGCCAAGAGGGAAATCAATTGGTAATTTTAATGCAAAATCAATTGGGATTATCTTTATCAAATGTGCTGATGCAGCTTCTTAAGCAGCATCTGTTTTCTCAAGAAAATGTGATGGGCTGGTATCCTAATGAATTACATTCCTACTTGGGTTTTTTTATTCCCCAATACGCGGTATTCCCAAAGGAAAATTAAGCCTGCTTGGCATTTTGATGACTATCCTGGCAATTATTAAAATTAACTTTTCAGGGAACACTTGTTTCAGAACAAGATTGCAAGTAGATGAAGTTTAACATGTTAGACATCTAGCCAGGCTCAGTTATTGCATTATGCTGTATCTGCAAAAATTCCTGTTGCATGTTTAATTTTGCACATGCAGAAACTATCCTTTCTGTTCTATAACTTAGAGTATTTTCCAAACAGTGGCCATCCAGCAAAGCTATCTGAGACACAAAATAACCTTGCTAGCCAGGACTACAGAGCACAAAATTATATGACACTGAGTGACATTTGCATTTGGAAAAACTCCTGGGAGTCCAGAAGAAGAAGCAGAGCAGTGGCTGGATGGAACTTCATACCACCAATATCAAAAGGGATTACGTCCTAATAACTGGCTTAACTTCATTGGCAGTACAGGGAACTACAGGATAGCCTTTTAAGCATCATCAATAAAGCAGAGATACCACAGATTTGTGTAAAATGTACCTATATTGATTTATTGGTATACATGCAAGGGTAGAAGTAATAATTCCAGTATAAATACAACCAATGTCACCGCTGTGAGGAGGAATGTGAGCACACAACCTCTTTGCCTGCTGGCTCTTGCTTTGATGTTCCGCTTGACAGGCAACTTGGAAGCTCCAGCTGTTCTCCCTCTTTATGGTTCTATATCTTTAAAGTGGACTTGGACTGGACAAGTCAAATGCTCTGACAGAGGACACCTTCAAATAGAGGATGCCTTTTGAAAATTAGGCCACATGGCCTGCCTAGTACAATGGTATGCCAGCCAGCGCTATTCATAATCAGAACCTAACCTAGCTTACTCCTGAGGACCAAACCAGACCAAATGTTGACAGCATGTATGTAAAGTGTTATGTTTTTCCTTAAAAATAATGGTCCAGGTGAGCAACTGGGACTTTGGCACATGGGAAGGGGATCTTTTGACACATCAGTGGTCCTCATGAATGGTGGCTCATGACTCTGATCTCAGAGTGGTAGGAATCTACTTCTGGGTTTAGTCCAAACTTTAAAGGACTATTCAAGTTGCTGACTCTTGTCCCTAAAAGAGGTTCAATAGCTTGCATTTAAAAGTCAGAGTAAAACCAGGAATGGACTCCCACTGATATCAGACATGCCATCTACCACTGGTCCCAATGAAAATGCCTTTCAGTCTGGTATCTAACCCAGGATGGCAACTTTCTTTGGTGACAACGATAACTTTCCTTATCCTCACTACCATGAATTTGAGGTATGGAAGAAATTCCTTTGTTTCAACAACCACCAAAAACTGATGGTTTCACTTGTGCTGATAATATTGCAATAGTTACTATGAAGGCAAGTATAAAATTAACCAAAATGCTCCTGAAATGCAATGTTCTTTTCCCCTTTAGTCTTAAATTTTTCAGAAAATAAGTGCTTACTCCTTGCTCTCTCACTCTCTCTCACACACATTGACTATAATGCAGTGGTTCTCAACCTGTGGGTCCCCAGATGTTCGTGGACTTCAGCTCCCAGAAGCCCCAGCCACTATGGTCAATGCTCAGGGCTTCTGGGAGCTGAAGTCCACGAACATCTGGGGACCCACAGGTTAAGAACCACTGCTATAATGGGACATGACGCTTTGGACACCCTTGCATTTGTGCATGTGGAAGTCGCGGTAAGAGAGGGGCCACTATATGCACATGTACATACTTTTCTTCCCCAGTTTGACTGAAAACTGAAGAGAAGATATTGGATACACCTTCAGAATTTCTGAATTTGCCTTGCTAAGTGACCCAGAATCATGACAAATATGGAGAGAGAAAAAAAGAGGATGGATGGATGGATGCTCAGCTCCAAGATTTAGTGAAGCATTTCTTGAACTTCCCATTTTGCATTTGGAGTTTGTTATAAATCAAGAAAAGCCATCTGGCCTAAGGAGATGTCCAAAAAACAGTGAGGCTTAGTTCAAACAGAATGATCTGATTCCAGAAACCACTCTTATCAGATGCAAAACAATCCTTCTGTGTTTCACTTTTTCCTAACTCACTTTCTCTCAGCTTACTTACACATTCTGCTAACTCATATCCTCCTAACTTACTTGTACTTTCTCCTACCTTTCTCCCTATCCTTTCTGATTTGCATCTTAGCCTGTGGTGAGGTGGAGTCAGGATTCACAAAGATGGAGCACCAGGCTTTTTTTTTTTTTCAGCAAGGATGATGAGATCATCTCTCACCCTTCTAAAATTTTCTGTCCTTCTGAGCTTAGCTGCAATTCTCACAGCAGCTGGAGGGAAAATGGATTTCCCAAGCCACAACACAGAGGCTACATAGAGGCTAGGGTCAATTTCACTTGAACATCCAGCAGTCTACTCCCCACCACAGCAAGCCCAAACACACCTGCTTTTCTCTGCAAGAACAGGAAGTGATGTCATGTCACTTTCTATCACCATTTCGAGAAGGACCACCAAGTTCAGCAGATGTACAGGAAGCCCCCACCTTTTGATGCCCTGTTATCTGACAACTCACTCTTTCAAAAATTCCAAGTTAAGGACAAGGTCCATTAATTCAGTGGGTTTCCACTCTTTTATTGGTTCTTCTTGTGTACAGAGGCTTGCTTGGAACCACTTGTGTGCACTGCTGGCGAAGTTAGCGGAGAGGGGAAAAAAAGTGGTAAGCCAGCTGAGAGACTCTGCAAGCAGCACACATGTGGTGGGTCCAAAGTAATCCTCTGTAAGTCCTTCATGCTCCCTACAGTACATTACATGGGTTCTACTTTTCAATGAGTTCCATTTTCTGACAGAGATCCAGTCTCTAACCTGTCAGATAAATGGAGGAAGCTTGTATTTGGGGCTCTTCAGGGTTTCTGGGGTGCTTTGGGGGTGGCAATATTTTTATATGTTTTTATACATTTGGGGGTCTTTCTGCATGCTTTGGGGGCAAAAAAAAGAAATCATGCCTTTTTTAGAAAAGTGGGTGGTCTTCAAAAGGGGTTACAGAATTGGTGAGGACATCAGTGACTACAAAAGTGGGATCTGAGGGCCATATGCAGTCTACAATTTGTCCACCCTGTTGCAAATTATCCATGCTACAATGTGAAGTATTTTAGGGCAGCTTGGTCTTGGATGAGCAGTCAAAACCAATCAGCTTTACAAATGACTTGTTCAGTAGAGATGAAAACTGCTAGAACTGTTGCCTTGATACAGACTGGCACTACTGCCTGCATTTTGTGAAAGTCCATGTTGGTGTGGCTATGGAGACTGTACTGATGAACTCCTATACTTCAGAATTTACCAATGCAGCACTAATTCATCTCCTGGTTTAATGAACCAGTTTCCCATGATGCTGAAATTTGGTAAGTGTGGTTTAAGTAAGTGTGGTTTAAGTAAAGTACATCAACTCAGGAAATGATGCTTTGAGACTACTTTTAATAATCTGGTTATAGGGTCACAGAGCCATAGATTTAGAAGGGCTCTCAAGGGTTATCTAATCCAACTAATACAGGAATCCACAGAAAAGGATCACTGAGAGGTGGCCATTCAAACACTGCTTAGAAATCTCTGAAAGGGGAGCGTCCATCCTCCAAGGCAGTCTTCCAAGTCACCTTTTGTGCATAATGTAAATAGAAGAATTTTAAGAAGGATGTAGACAAGATGGAGCCAGTTCAGAAAAGGGAAACAAGGATGATAAGAGGTATAGAGAATAAAACATATTATTATAAAACATATTATAATAAAACATAAGTTGGGCATGTTCAGCCTCGTGAAGAGAATACTGAGGAGCAACATGATTATACTCTTTAAATATCTAAAGGGCTGCCAAAAAGAGGAGAAGACAGGTATGTTCTCTGCTGTCCCAAAGGGTAGGACCAGATTTAATGTTTTTTTGTTACAGGAGAGCAGATTTTGATGGAACATTAGAGGGAGCAACTTGAGGATAAGAATAGTCTGACAGGGAATCAGTTACCTAGAGAGGTAGTGGGGGTCTCTCCATGTTTAGAGGTCTTAAAAGAGGCTGGGCAGTTAAGCTGCTGGGGATGCTCTCGCTGGATTTCTGCACTGAGTGAAGGATTGGACTCCCTAGTCTGTGGGACCCCTTCCAAAATAAACCATTAAATTTAAAGTTCAATTTTTTGTTCTGTAGTCATAGTGTTTGGCCATTAGGCCCCTCCCTAAACTGCCAACCCCAGGATTCCATAGGATGTTGAAAGTGGAATAATAGCACTATAACAGTCGAGTGCAGAAATGGCCTAAATCTAATCAATCAACAGAAAAGTAGCTTTCACCTGGATCTCTCCTATTCGCCCCCAGCATATTTTCCAGATATCCTGGCCTCTAGCCATTTTAGAGCTCTGTAGGTCAAAACCAGCACCTTGGAATGAACTTGGAAGCAAATTAGAAACCAGAGGAGTTCTTATACGAATGGTGGTACATCGTCTCTAGTTAATCAGTGCTTACATTCATCCTGTTAATTTCAGTGGTTTTACTCTAATTAAGTCTCACATTGGATTTAGCCGAAGTTTTACTGTACTTAAACTGGGCCTAATTTTTTCAGGGTTGCATTTTATCAGTTTTTTAATGATTTATGGGAGCTAATATAACATATGTTAACAGTTTTACAAAGAAGAAGAACATAAAATAAGGTCATATGAGGGAGGAGTAAGTGAAGAGAGTGGCACTTGGTTTTCTTAGTTCTAATACTGTGATTCTGTGACAAATAAGTCCCTACTCAACTCACTGTACAAAACGTTTTTGCATAACATTGCTGAATGCCATCCTTTTTTCAAACGAGAACTAAATGTCTCTTTCCATTATCCCTTGACAATTTTCTGTAAGGCAATGTCTACTGCAAAGCACACTCTCAAATGCTTTCACTAGATTTATGACCTCAGGACTTGTTTTTGTTTTCCTTTCCCAAAGGAGGAAGTAGAGCTATATGTCAAGTGCCTCCATTCAGGTTGGCAAAAGCTGGAGATTACAGGCAGCAGATGACATTTAAGTGCTGTGTCACATATTGTGCCCAACAACCTTGTCAAAGTTAAGAGCCCATATATCTCATGGAGGCTATAGATCTGACCCTAAGGTTCTTGTAATTTCTAATCCACTTCCTGTGCAATAGAAGACCCAAAGACTCTTATAAAATGAACTAGACTAAGTATTACATTTTACCTACAGATAAACAGATGGAGACAAAGAGAGAATGAGGGAACAAGGCAGCTAGTAGCTCCCATATCAGTTTTGGGTTTTAGTCATACTTTAAAGGAACTGTCTAGAGTGCTGAAACATTTGGAAGATAAACTTCAGCAGGTTGAATAGATCCTTTAAAGCCTGGATTTTCAACTCAGATTCACTGTACTCTTTGAAGCCACCAACTGACACTGTAGACATGCAGTTAAAAAGAAGAAGATGAAGAAAATGAAGATGATCTTGATCTGCCTCTTTCCCGGTTTGGACAGAAGGCAGCTTACAACAATTAAAAGAGATATGGCAGTTAGCAGTAGCAGTAAATGTCTATACAGTTTATCACTGCAAAGCACTCTCTAAGTGGTTTACAATGCGTAAGTAATTGCCTCCAACAAGCTGGGTACTCATTTACTAACCTACAGAAGGATGGAAGGCTCAGTCAACCTGGAGCCCTGCAGGATTTAATTCACAACTTTGTGGCTGCACTACCAGCATTTAACCACTGCTCCGCCAGGGCTCATAGCTTAAAAATACACCAAATGCAAAAGTTAAGATTATCCATAAGATTAAACCCAGTTAAAAAGTAGCTATTAAAAATGATTAATAAATGAAACAGATAGATAGTACAGCAGAGTTCTGCAAGGCCCAGACTGCTTGAGTAGTCAGTCAGTCTTCAGAGCCTTGCCAAAATAAAAGATATTTCTTAACCTGCCAGCAGAAAGACAGCATGGAGGATATCAGTCTAACATCTCTTGGAAGGGAGCTGCTGAGCTTGGGAGCAGCCACCAAGAAGCCCCTTTCCCATGTTCCCACCAGGTGTACCTGTGAGGGTGATAGGACAGAGAGAAGACTCTTGGCAGAGGACCTCAAAACACAGGCAGGCTTATATAGGAGAATACAATTGTTCAGATAACTTGGATCTGAGCTGTATAGGGCTTTAAAGGTGATGGGTGGGATCCAGAGAACATTCTATGAAAAGAACTTGGCTCATGGGATACTGAGATTGGAGGAGGCCAGTATCCCATGAGCCAGGTTCTTTTCATAGAATGTTCTCTGGATCCCACCCACCAGCTTTCATCCCTCGCCTGCTTGCAGTCCTCTCTGTCCCTTAAAAAAGCAGATGCAGAGGCTTACAGGAACCCCTGAAACAATGTGGCTAACACACTTAGCAATTAGTTTGCTTCTGATTCTCCCACCTCATTCCAGCATCCATACTTCTCTGGCCTTGGTCAATAAAACTTGGTGTTCTAGTAAAAACAAAACAAAACAAAGCAAAGCAGAATGTGCTAATCTGAGGTCTGTCTGTGCCTGATATAATATATCCATGCCTCTGAGTTTACTGTGGTGCTAGTTGTTACAGTCAGTAGTAACTGATAGACTTATCCTCCATGTAGGTGTGCCCCATCTTCTCTAGAGTATGGGCTGTATGGGGGCTGAATATAAGATGTCACACATCCAAAGAGAGAATCATGTTCCTAGACTGTTACATGGACTAATGACTGGTTTATAATGTTTCTTCTCTGTTGTAGGACTAGTTGACTCATATTTCAGTGCATTCAGTGCATCATGTGACTGGATCCTCAGCCTCGATCCGATGACTAGTGTCCCATTTTCTTTTCTCTTACTTGTATCATCCTGTCTTCTAAAGATATTGCTCATTGCTGACTGATCTCTCTGTGTTTGCCAATGAAGTGTATGTTTTGGAGGGCATAATATTCTCATAGTAGGCTGGGAACTCCAGATGATTGTGTCCCGCATCCTCACCCTGATATTTACTTGCTCCAGTATAAAGCATGTTTTGTTAGGCTTTGAAAAGGGGTCATCATGATCAAGCCCTGGAGGGCCATTGCACAAATGGTTTATTGATTACAATTAGGTGCTGCTTTCATGAAGTAGAGCCACCAGAGTGCTTTGATAGCAGAGAAAGAGATGAGGTCATTTAAGGAGAGAGTTGAGTGACTACTTTCAGCTATATGAAAGAAGAACAAAGATGGAGTGCTGTGAGCATTGTGGGGCGTTACTGGATTCATTCCTTATTTCAGACACAAAGCACTTCTTTATCCTTTTACCACTTTACTAGGGGAATGTTGCAAAATTAATCTGGGATCGTGGGCATTCCCATTTGAATGCCAACATTCACTAAATTTTGATCATTTGCGTTCTGAGTTTTGGGGAGATCTCGTGAAACTTTATTGGGATTCTACATGACAGGTCTTATGTATGTGTTACAGTGAATACTCAAATATGAAGATCAGCAACATTCATTCACATATGGAGGGTGATCATCTGAGAAGAAATTTATGAATGCTCAAATAGACATAAAAAGAGAGAAATAGATACAAAAAGGCTTCATTTTTTCAGGTTTGGACATGTGAATGTTGACAATCATACTTAACTGCTTGTCAACATACATAGATGTATGTCCTAAGTTCTTGGTAATTCGTATCTAGGATGGACACCATTCGTGCATAAAAAGTCTGCAGTACAGGTTCTAAGTTATTTACATCTCCCAATTCTTTTTCTTTGGCTGATTGATCTTATCCACCAAATCTGCCAGAGGCAATAGCACTGAGATGGTATTACCTTTGACTTGTCTGATGTGGGTCACCAAGAGCAAACATCAAGAGCAGTTAGTTGACTGGCTGTAAGAACAAAAGTGCAAAGCCTGTTCCATGGCTTAGAATCACATATATTCTCTCCTGCCATTGCAAGACTGGTGTGTGACAGCCTTGCACCAGCAACTCTTGTAAATCAGACTGTCAGGCTGCTGACACATGTAAAAACAATTTTGTCCATTGCTGTTTCGAGCAGACATTCAAACGGCACATGACAAAGGCCTGAGATTGTTTTTAGAGCATAGAAATGTGAAACAGTAAGCAAGGGCTTCACAGAGCTTTAGTCATGCGTGTGTCTACAAACTGTAACACTGTGCAATGTGCCTTGAATCTGTGAGAACTTTGTGCATGAGAAACTTAAATTTTCCATGAAAGAAATAAATTTGTGTCTACTTCCTTTCTCATGACACCAGCTGCAACAGTGGCTCTTCTTGCCTCTTTACATCAGAGCAGTGAGCAATCTTATGCCGCAGAGATTCCCGCTTCAAATGAGAAAGCACATCATTGCCCTAGAGCTAAGTTTGTACTTAAATGTGGCTCTACAGATACTCTGATAAAAAAAGGCTCCTCTCAAACAAAGTCAGGGATCAGGAACTGGGGAGACCTTTTGAAACAAATAGGTCTCTTCTGTCATCAGTGGAAACTAAACCTCGAGCTTCTCTAGGAAAAGTGTTTCATAATGTACCACCATAGAGGAAGGTTTATTTCACAGCCCCATCCTTTTCATGTGTGTAATTGAAGATAGAAGAGATGGATCTTCTTACTTCAAGGATTCATTCCATGTTTACTGGACTTGTGCCATACAGAATTGAACAGACACTGCTTTCCAAACAAACTTTTAAAGCTTAACTTAAATGTTGCAGACATCCTGATGCATGTGGAGTCACCAAGAAGCAAAACCCAGGATGAAGCTGTGCCTTTGGGATCTGGCTTTTTTTCCTCGGTGGCTGGCAGACACATAGAAACTTGCCACTGCCCTGGGATGCACTCTTTTACTGTCTGTGATATACATGAGTGATTTTAATTCATTCTTATACAAACAAACAAACAAACCAAAACAAAAAAACAAAAACCAAGTGCCAGGTTGGGATGAAGTCCCTGTCCTCCACCCAAGTGTTGGATGGTCTGGGTAGCTCTAACAACAGCAGTCTTACAGCCAAGAGTGTATACTATATGTTTCAGGGTGCAAAGATTATAGAGATATGTGCTGCTCTGTGTACATGTGCAAGTCTCCCTTTAAATATACCCAGAGAGAGGTAGAGAAGACAAGATACTGTCATAATGATGGGTGGTTGTTGTTGTTTTTTTGCTGTTGTTGCTATTGTTGCGCCTTCAAGTTATTTCTGAATTGCGGCAGCCCTAAGGTTAACCCATCACAGAATTTTCATGGCAGAATTTGTTTGGAGGGGTGCCCTTGTCTCCCTTTAAAGCTGAGGGAGTGTAACTTGCCCATGGCCAACCTTTAAGTTTCCATGGCCAAGTGGAGATTTCAACCCTGGTCTCCCAGTGTTTTAGTCCAACTCCCAAATCATTGCAGCATGCTGGTGTTTTGCAAGAGATGCACTGTGAAGCATCTTGCAAGAGTGACAGCTAGACATACTCTTTTCCAAGATACTCCATTTGCTTCTTCCTCTGACCTTGCTCTCCCTCTTTGATAAAAATCAGCACTCTCTGATCGCTATATGTACTTAGTCTTATTATTTATTATTATATTGCTCATCATCATCATCATCATCTCTATTTATATCCAACCTTTTTCCCAGTTCAGGACTGAATTTAAAAATTTCAATAAGACAAAAGTTAAAAAGTAAATTATGAAACCTATCCAAAAATTAAAAGTAATTTAAAACACGTAGACTGTATGAATCAGCAGCGTAACAGAAATAACAAATGGAAAACCCAGCATGATGTTTAGGTGGGACAGGCGTTGTAGAATCAACCCTCAAAACAGAAGTGTCTGCATCTGTTTAGGGAACGAGAGTAGGGAGGTGTGAATATAACTTCTCTGGGAAAGGAGTTTTAGAACCTGGAGGCAGCCCCTGAGAAGACCCTCTCCCTTGTTCCTGCCAGATGCACCTGGCAGGAACCCAGGCAGGTTCATATGGGAGAATATGGGCCTTCAGATAAGCTGGACAGCACCTTGAATTGTGCCTAGAAATAGACTCTTAGCCAGTGGAGCTTTTGCAGCAAGGGAGTTGTGTGCTTCCTGTAGCCAGCCCTGGTTAGCAATCTGGGGTTAGAGATTTTTATTTTATTTATACTCTACTTTATCATTATAAATAGGATTTGAGATGGCTATCGACGAGAAAATGCAAGATCAAATACAATGTTATAATCACAAGCGTGAAAACAAGTCTATTACTCTGTGTGTGTGTGTGTGTGTGTGTGTGTGTGTGTGTGACTTATAGAGTACAGTCATCCCTCCACATTCACTAAGGTTAGGGTCACAGGAAGCCTGTGAAAGTGAAAAAACCATAAATAACTCTAGGCCCTCTCAAACCATATTCAACACACAAAAAAGGAATGATCACCATATTCAACCCACCATGGATTCCTCTGAGGCATCAGATGTCCTTCACAAGGCACAAGTGGGTGGCCAGTGGGGCTGACTGCCACCTTCACTGCTGCCCCACACCATTTTTAATAGGGACCTACAAATCTTTTTTGCAGTTTCTTAGTCTCACGAGGCTTGCAGTCCCTATTAAAAACGGCATAGGGAAGTAGCAGAGGTGACAGCAAATAATCCATGAATAATCAAATCCGCAAAAGTGAAATCCACAAATGTGGAGGGTTGACTGTATAGTAATAGACTATATATATATAGTAATAGACTTATTTTCGTATATGTATGTATGTATATCTGCAAACCTGGAAGTTACTCCCAGTCTGATGCCTCTGTTTTGTACATAGGTGATGCTGTTTTGGCTGCAGAATGATGAATCTATATGCTATTAGCATATAGATTGGGGAGTTTTCAAAACAAAACTACTGGAGTATTTGAGCCAATGGATTAAAAAGAGCGAGTCATTGAAGGACAGTTGCCTTTCCCCACAGAATCATTGGTAACAATCCACAGGCTGTTTCAGAAGAATGAAATTGAAGACTTGAGGGAGGAAACAGTTGGCTCTTAAAATATCTTTTAAATGCTCTCTCATTAATAGCAGCTAGCGGTCCTATCGCACAGGACAGCAACAACAGATGGCTTCACGAAGGGAAATAGAGGCTCAGCTCCAATCCCACTAAATTATGCAGAAAGAAACTGGTGTGCTGTTAATACCCCGTCTCTGCTAAGAGAGCCAAAGGGAAAACAGTAAACTGTCTCCCAGACATCCTTATGTATAGATTATGACATGCTATTTTGACCATGTTTAGTCAGCAAAGGCTGGATGGGGCAAGCAGAGGTTTTAGGGCCCCATGCCAAGGGGCTACTGCATTTGCAAGAACCCTGACAGTAAACCACACACGCACACTCACACAGGCACACATGACTGAGAACACGGATATACTGAAGGGAACATATCCTGCTTTTAGCAACCTGAATGAATAAATCATGACTTCCTACACTGCCTGGCTCTCTGAGGTAAGAGTAAACACAACTGTTATTAAAAATAGTATTTCTTCTCTTCCTGTGTTTCCAGAAAAATTGAACTATTTTTAAAACTGTCTGCCCCACGTTTCATGGAGATTTATAGCCTTCTTCACAACTTCTGACTCTAGGTTTGCCAGAATGAAAACTGGAGGGGAGCTCTTGTACCTTTTTAATGGTTGTGTAGAAGAGGAAATTTAAGCAGGTGTTGCTTCTTACCCGGTTATGTGACAAGCAACACCTTTGAAATTCTCTTTTTCTAAAGGTATAGAAGCTGTGTCCAATTTTCAGTCTGACAACCCTAACTGACTTGGGTGTTGTTGTTTTTCAATCCAGTCAATGAGGGGAACTTCCATTAGTACTGAAATAACAAATGAATTTGTCCTTTCTTCCACTTCCATCACCACCACTACCAACAAATTCAATTCAGCGATCATTTCTGTGTTAGAGGGACAGTGAATCTGCTCTGTGCTTCAGTCTGAATTTTAAAAGATCTATCCAAAGTGCCAAACTCTATCTGCAAAATTGGTTGGAACCTGTGGACAGCTGATTTCAAGTTTAGACTAAAATGCAGAGCAGAAATACCACCGCACATAGAAGTCACCAACTGCTGCTTAAGGTTTTTCTATATAGAACTTCAATATCAACTGTAGATATTTTTGGAGACAATGGTATTGCCAGCCCACAGTATTCATGACACTTTCTTTTTTGCTCTTTGATTTTAATGATTGTTTTCAAAACTGAATAACTGGAAGTTGGCATGTAACACACCATCTGGTACACAACATCATTATTTTCACTGATGTTCTGCATTTGGAAATTTGGATCTCTGAGAGTTCTTCAGTATCAGAACTCTTGATGTGGCATGGCTAGGGTCTTTTCATGTCTTTAGGGGAAATTTTCAGTGAAGACTCCAGCAATGGGAGTTAAAGCACAGCAGTCATCTGGAACAGATAGGAAACGAGCCATTACCTGGCAACCAGCAGCAGCCATTCTGTCCAGGGTAAACCCATTTTGGCATCTCTGGCAATGGTGATAGAAAGGGGGATTGTGGTTTGGAGATTGAAATCTCCAATGCCGGACCTGCAATTGACAGACTCCAATGCCGGACCTGCAATTGACAGATTTATTCAATCCAGGTTCTGTTATTCTGAAAGAGTGTCTCTAAATCTCTTTTCTCCATCTAAAAAATTCTATCTTTTTCAAATATAAGGATTTTGATTCATTCCTTTCACCATATGAATTGTTATTTTCACTAATTTTTCTGAAGTATCAAGGACTGCACGTGCTGGATACAGTAAAAAGGGGAATAACGGTCATTTATTTTTGTAGAGCTCAGCTTTCCAAACACAGTGTTGGATTGTGGACATTCAACTTTGATACATCTTTTCAGTCTTCGTTCATTATTATTCTTAACTTTGAATTTCTTCCTTAGTCTTCATCACAATGAACTTGGAAATGTATTTGTATTAGGGTCAGCCAGACTAAGAATGCGATTCTGGAAGTAGGCCTAATTGAAAACATTAGACCAGAGGTGGAAATCATGCAGCTGTCCAGATGTTGTTGGAGTGCAACTCCAGCAGCCCCAACTACTTCTGCCAAGAGTGAATAATGCTGGGAGCTGCAGTCCAAAAACTGCTCAAAGGTGGTATGATTCACAGCTCTTCAGTAGCTCTACTGCCAGATAAATGTGACTAGAACTGGGCTGCTTTCAGTTAAATACCGTGGAGACACTGTTGCTTTGCTGGATTTGGCAAAATTTGCTTCAATAACTGATTCTTTGATCCAATATGATACTACAACTCTATCATTCCACCCTTCAGCCCTCGCTGTGCATTAACAGTCAGTTTGTGCACAAACTAGACTGGAATCTGGCTCTCATTCCCAACAATCTGTTGGCTTTGAGGAGCCAACAGGTGTTAAAACTAATAAAAAACTTTGTGACTCAGCTGAGCACACATGACACCAAAACTAAGCTACTATCCATTGAACACAGTGTGGCACAGAGGCAGGAAATTGCCAGGGTAATGTGAAAGAACAAAAGAGACAAAAGCATGTTGATATTTCTTGATTTGTTGAGAGGTCACAGGCTCTAGCAATTCATACACACGTCCTTACCCAGAAGCCTAAAAGAGAAGGGAAGGATGCAGCCATGGTATCTTCACAATACTTGCTTTACTCACAGTACCCATTTTACAAACAAAGCATTAATATACAAGCTACATTCAGGAACAACTTTTCTGGTCCAGGGACCCTTTGAGGTCGCATGGCCTGCCAAAAATGCACATACAAAAAAGAAAAAAAAAATCCTCAAGTAGCCAGAGCTCCAGTTCTGGCTTTGAAAAAAAAGCAAGGTTTTAAAGTCTTAAATAATTCAGGAGTGGGGGGTTTGCAACCTATTAAGAGATGAATTCACACTTCTGAAGGCTTTGACAATACACACATCTGGGAAAAACAGGAGAAAAAACAAAACAAACACTTTTGGAGTCTGGAGGGGTTGAGGTCCAGAAAAACAGTCTTGGGAGGCCTGATCTGGAGTAACAGTCTGATTCTATGAAGCTGCTTTAGCTGCGGCAGTTCCAAGGCCAGTGAAAACAGTATCTTTTCTTCTATATGGAAAAAATGTCAAGTCATGGAGCTTAGTCCCATTAGTCCCATAGTCCCATTTGATGACAAAGCCCTGGCATTATAGAATGGAGGAATCAACCACCCAAAGCATTATGATTGTGTTTGTATCCTACCTTTTAGATTGTAAGTAAACTATTGTTATAAAACCAAAAGCCATCTGAAAGCCCCTCCAAATCTCTGAAAGTCTCAGGTTTCATTTCTGCACAGGCTGATTTTTATACTGGAGATCCACATGACATTTTCATCATTCCAAAGTATTTCCTGAGAACTCTCAGCATTATCAAGGACTTTTCATTCTTACTTATCAGCTTAATTTAAATTAGCCTAGTATCTTTGAAAATGAAATGTATTGCTACTTGGCAGTCTGTTTGTAATATTCCAGAACTAGCTAAAATGGTTGCCCCCAGTAAAACACAGCTGTTGTTTCCAGAACACAGTTTCAACAGAGATCAACTGAGGAAAAGAGCAATGTCAGCACTGAAACAAAATGATTCTAATGCTTAACTGATATTCCTAAAGCACTTCAGCATTTTGGCAATAACTCCATAATAATAATAAAGGAGGCTCTGTGGAAATTGCTAAAAATCAGTTTCTGAAATGTTACATAAGTCTAGATGTGATACGTGATGAAGCGGAAGATGAGGATGACAAAAAACACTTGGGAGGTGGGGAGGGAAACATTATTTCAAGAAAAATTTGGATGCAAATCTGGGAATGTGCTGGTAAAATCCAACCCCCTTACACCCAAAAGTCTTGATACGTCCAGGGACTTTCTTCAGTTTTAGCCAGCTTGGTGAAGAGTGGCATAGAAATGTATTTAGTAAGTAACAAGTTCCTCTGTATTCCATTTATTATTCAAGTGCTGTGGTGTTCTATACAATATACCTTTGTGGAGCATCAGCATATCCAGAAGGTATGCTTCAACCAATTTCATCCCTAATTAACTTTCATGGCTTTCAATGAAGAGACCTTGGATCTTATGGTTTAAGGGAAGGGCCAGAAGCTCAGATGCAGAGAACATGCTTTGCATGCAGAGGGTTCAAGACCTGACTTCTTTATTTCAAAGAATCTGGTAGCAGTTGGAGGCAAAAGCCACTCTCTGTCTGAAATGGTTGGGGTCAGAGTAGACAACACAAGGGCTGGACCCTCTTCTCTGGTACTCAGGATGAGGGTGAGGAAACTTATGGTGAAAGTGCTGCCTTGAAAGTGTGCGTGCATGTGAGTATATGTATGTACCTCATTTGTTATGCTTTTTTTCCAATAGCATACTCTGTGCATTTGTGATCAATACTTAAAATATCATTCCTAATGTTTCACGGATGGAAACCAGGACACACGTGGCCAAGCAATATCAGAGTGTGGTCAAGATGGCAGAAGGTATTAATGAGGAAGAACACATAAGCTAGGAGAGACTGTAGCAGTTTCCTTTTGTCTGAGCCTACTGGGAAGGGCAAGATTCTGCCCTCTGCTGTATTACTTGAGTGCTTTGAACCAGTGGCATACCGAGGCTCAACAGTGCCAAGGGCAAGGGGGCAAGGCGAGTGGCGGGTGGGGCGGGGGCAGGAGCAAGGCAAGCAGCAGGGGGCAGGCAGTGTTCTTCATTTTTGTGCCCCCCTGACATTGGTATCCAAGGCATGCGTCCCAGTTGCCCCACCCTGGATCCGTCTCTGCTTTGAACTCGCTTTACAGCAATTGAAGGACAAAGCATTTGAGGACAAAGAGGGAAGTGGGAGGAGGAGAAAAGACTGGGACATTTTAAAAGCAGTTGAAAAAGTGGGACAAAAAGGATTTATTAGGACAGTCCCTGTCAAATCAAGACAATTGGAAGGTATGTTAATGGTATCACCAGGTGTGGTGCCTCTTGTAATATCACCAAGGCCTGCCTCCTGTCACTTCACAAAGTGTCTTCCCTAAGTATCAGGTTTTGTCTTAGAGACCTCATGCATCTAATAAGTTCTGTGCTAGGGACCTTCAAAAATAATTGTCATTACTTCATAGAGTAATACCAGTTCTCAAGGTACTTTAACTCAGAGCTTAGAAAAGCAAAGTTCCCAAGTTTTGCTTTGATTGGGGGATGTGTGTGTGTGTGTGTGTGTGTTGGAAGGAGGCAGTAGTTCTTCTTATTGAAGATAAATATACAGTAGGGACAAGAAATTTATGACCTTCCAGAAGTTGCTATATAACAATGTTTATGATTCTTTACCATTTTCTATGCCAGATAAGGCTTATGAGACAAGAGTCCAGTAATACCTGAGGAGCCTCAAGTTGGCCATATAAGCTTCCCTCACCTATTTGACAGGTTAAGGACAGAACACAGAATTGGTGGAAAAGCAGAACCCATGTATTGTATTGTAGGGAGTGTTACCCTGTTTACTGGGGGTCCTGGGAGGGACTCCAAAATGTGCTCTACTATAGGTGGGGAAAATTAGCTCAGAGCACTGCTTTAGCATTACGAGAGGCAGGGTAACTTAGCAGGATCTTGTAACCCAGTGTTTATGAGGTCAGGCCAAGTCAAGAAGCAGACCGGTTCAAAAACAATGAATGATCTTTATTAAATACAGGCACACAATGTAAGCAACACATGCACACAGATAACTAAGGAAAGTAAAGGTGTGAGTAAGATAGTGGGATTTTCAGAGGGATAGTTGGTTCGGGTGATACGACACCTGTTCCTGAAGCTTGAGTTCGTTGGTCTGGAGTCTCAGTACGTGGGACTGAGGGGACAGCTCGCCAAGCAATGCGGCAGCAAGGCGGTCTGGAACTGGGGAGCAATCTGAGGAAAGTCTCAGAACCAGGAGTTTTTATAGGGAGAAGTGTGACTGCAGGTTATGCCTTACTCGGGGACAACAATGAGTTTTGGGTGCAAGACAATGTCTCCAAAAGGTCATAATTTAGCATGATTGAGTTAAGTCTGAATTGACAAAGAGGTAGACTGTATGCAAAT
The DNA here is from genome assembly GCA_948472985.1 of Iguana delicatissima. Taxonomy (NCBI): domain Eukaryota; kingdom Metazoa; phylum Chordata; class Lepidosauria; order Squamata; family Iguanidae; genus Iguana; species Iguana delicatissima. The sequence goes on along the minus strand of CAOKZL010000471.1, from coordinate 472,630 downwards.
ACTCAGTGCTTGGCAGTTAAGCTTCTAGCTTGCCAAGTTACCTGCTCAGACAGGAAGTCCTTTGTAAACAGTGTGCATACATAATGAGGGTGTTCACAAAGAGGTCTCCTAAAGTGGTGATCTGGCTATTTCTGGCCTGCCTGTATTGTCTGGGGATATTGCAACATTTGATGGCCGAGCCTAGTTCTGTACTTGTCCGGGGGCCTCACAAACACATGGAGAGGGGTGGTATGGTAAGGCCGAATTATGATATCAAAGTGATATCTAGTGCTATCGCCAGGTAGGCCTAAACTGCAGTAACAATCCCCCCCCCCGAAAATGAGCAATGTTGGGACAATATCAGACATTTTCCAATTAAACATTTCAAAACAAATTCAGCGTCGAATAGGGGTCTACAGGCACAGAAGTCGTATCACTCTTTGGGCCAAGGGGCTTTTGCAATGAGCACGAGGGATTCCTAACTTATAAAAACATTCCTGCCTAAAAACCTAAACCTAAACCTAAACATTCACACAAACATACACAGTAGCAATAAACAATGAGCAGTAACCAATGAAAGAACCCTCCCACCAGTGGAGAAGGTAATGTAGCAAATGTAAAATGAAATAGTCAATGAAATACTCTAAATCCAATGCAGGGCATGGCAGTGAAGGCAATCCAAGGAGCAACCAGTTCAATGGGGATGATGGAATGAAAGTTTGTAGTCCGGGGGAGGTGAGGTGTAAGCAAAAGTCTCTGCACACACACCCTGAAACAGGAAAAGTCTTGTAACTGGAGCAGATGAGCAAAGCATGAGTCCATCTGGGCAGCAGAGCAGGAACGGCAACAAAATGTCCAAGTCTGCAGACAAGCTAGCCAGGAAGCACTAGCTCTTTGCAGGATGCAACTTGCAGAGCGTTGGCAACAGGAATAGTCCAAAAGGCAAATGCAAATGTTCTTGGAGCCAAAGAGTTCGGCAAACAGTTCTTTAAATTCGCTGGGGAGTGGCTGGATCACTCCTTCGTGGGTCCCACAGCTGTATCAGAGGGCTCGGGTCGTCTCCAGGACCTTGCTCCCAACTGGAGCAGTGATATTTCGGATTTCATCCCCCCCCACAGTGCCCGGGGGTGATGGTCGGGTCCGGGGTCGTCCCGGTTCTCGGGAGCCGTCAACCTGTAGCTTATTGGTGTAAGACTGACATGGTTAGTAGCCAATGTAGAGTAACAATGCAAATCACTAGCATGGAGCCTACTGGGAGTTGGGTTCGGAGTGGAAAGCCAATTATCGAGGGGTGATGGGAGCCTCAGTTGGTATTAACAAGATGCCTGGCAAAGTTGCTAACACGGAGGGTGCAGGGGTGACTGCCTCAGACCTAGTCCACCCTAGAGTGAAGGTCGGTCTGACCACACCTCAGTAGAGGAAGGCCCTCCGGGCACAGTGTACCATCTGTGGTGGACTGGGCCTGCAACAAATATCACGGTGTAATATGAGGGGCCTGGTAATGCAGTCATTTGTATTTTGTTGCCCTATGCTGTGAGCACATAGGCATAAACTGCAGAGGTACATTTTGCAAAGGCAGTGATACACACTTTCTCAGTTGGACTAGGTTAGGCTCTGGCCTTCACCTGGTGGTGAGGGCTCCCACACTGTTTAAAAGACAGACAATGAAACCAATCTGAGACAAGCGCAGACTACGCTTGCTCGTTGCCAGAGCGGATGCTGACTCTCTCGATGATCGGTCAGGATGGTTGGGCATACGTATGCAAACGCTCTAATAGCATATGCAAATCAGACACAATGCACCGGGGCCGGGCGTCGAGCCAATTGTGTGGGTCTCCGGCCCTTATGGGGCGTTGGAGAATAGTCCTAAATTTGTGAATTCAAAGCCGAATTGAGTAACAAGTGAGGTAGCGGCTCAGATTGTTCTCACCCTAACAATCAAAGCTCACAGACAAAAGGAGGAGAAAGGGTCTCTCAAAGGCGGGGGTTATTCTGGGCAGTAGACTGGGAGTCCAGAGTCAGACCTGGTTCTTCTGAGAGGTTCGTGAGACCCCCGTCATCTAGCCCTTTTCCCCAGGATGCCATTGCACAAGGCAATCCCTCAGAGTTAGAGAATGCCGGCATCTCGGTCAGACTCGTGCCCCTTCCTCAGGGCATCAGGGCTGACTCTGAAGGCCCGATCTACCTCAGAGGTTAGGAGGGCCTTGGGGCAGCCATCCCGTAGGTCTTCCCCCAGAACAGTACGAAGAAAGAAACAACTGCTTAAACAATACCAAAACTACCAAAACTATTTACATGGTGGAACTATTCTACAATGACAAGGAGCGCAGAGGGGTCACCACTCCGCCTCTGCTCCGTGCAGACAGGGGCCGTTCAACCATTATCAAAAGCCTCGTAGATGGAGACAAGCATCTCAGACCAATTAATGGCTGGCACTTCCTTGCGACTCAAGGAAGTCTGGGAAATGATTGGGCTTGCATTGGGTCTTTGGGCACCAGGATCTTCTGGCTCGGGGATGACCACCGATGCAGGATCAACCGGCTGACCCTTCCATTCTTTCTGCAGGGTCTCCGGAATTACCGGCAGGAGCGTCAGAGCCCGCTCCTGGTTAGGGACCCTTGCTTTCAGTTCAAAGAGGAGGCTGGTCTTGGACCCATACACCTCCTGGAAAACTGCCTCTCCAGGTATGATGGTGACCAAGATGGAGCCGTAAACTAGCTTGGCCCCTCTCAAAGTCACCAGGGTCACAATCAAGATGGTGCCGTGGCCCTTAAGGACAAGACGGCACCAGAATGTCTGTACAGAGGGGGAGGCAGTAGCCAAATTCACCTCCGTGGGGCAGTTAGGTCTCATACTGGCTGAAATCTCCCCTGTTGGAATGCTGCAAAGGGGGTGTGTGTGGTGTTACCACAGGGAGTGCCAGGGCGAGAGCTGTTGTTGACCTTTGCTCTGGCTGGGCAGGAACCTCTTGCGGTTTAAATCCCCAGTCTCCTTCGAGATTCCCCTGAAAGATGGCACGAAGTAGAAGAACTCTCCAGGCCACGGCCTCAAGGAAATTTCGGGGGAAACTGTTGGGTTCCAGCCGGGGGCTCAGAGCAGGGACAAGGGAGAGCTTTGGAAGCGTGAGGCTGGTTTTCTCTGGCAGTGTGTTCTCCATTTCCTGGCCCTCACACATGCTGGCAGCGCCCTGTGTCTTGTTAAATTTGGTGGGGGCTTCCTCCTGAGCCTGAGTCTGGTGCGATCCTTCTCGGTGCTCTGAAAGCACTATGGTCTTATGGGTGTTTGGATTTGCACTCGGGGCTGTGTCAGGAGGAGGGGCAATTGGCTGAGTTCTAGTGCGCCCTGGGCACTTGTTTCCCTTGAAGGGCTTAGGTTGGGTTCCCCCCGCCATATCCGGGCAAACAGATAGCGTCTGCGGTGGGCTCACCCTGTCTTGTCAAGTTGGGGAGCAGCACTTTTGGCGCTGCTCCGGAGTCTGCAAGAGGGGTGGCAGGGGTCTTTTCCCTATTGGTCCTAGTGCCTGCCTTCATTCAGAACCTTCCCCACTTGTCTGGCTTCAACCTAGCCACAACGTTGTGGGGAAGCTTCCTGGACCAAGGGCACCTCTATTCTTGCAGGTCCAGGTTTGGATAGTATCCAGCCGGAGGAGGGCCGTTGGTCACGACGCTGACCTGGTGTTTACCTCCTGTCTGAAGCTGCTTCTCTAGAGCTTCCAAAAGCTCCGATGTTGGCCACTTCTTGAACTGGCTCACGTCCAGTCCGAACCTATGTAGCATGCCCCAGATTCTTATTCTATCAGAGGAGTAGGTCTGGGCCATGGGATCATACCCACCAGAGGTCTCCCTGGGAGAGCTTGAGTCATAGGGCTGTTTGGGGGCAGTTGGCTGATGTGGGGGACTCCCTGCCTTGCCGGGCTGGCTGTGGAGGTCTCGTCCCTGCCACTGCCTGTTGTCCTGTCTGGGAGTTGGGCACTGGTTCCAGTTCCTCTTGGGAACTGAACTTGGTGCCATTTTCCTGTGCTGCAAATGGGGCCCATAGTTCGAGTACGTCACCCTGTTTACTGGGGGTCCCAGTAAAGTGATATCTAGTGCTATTGCCAGGTAGGCCTAAACTGCAGTAACAGGAGCATGAAGGATTTACAGAGACTCCCTTAGGACTGACTGTGTGCACACTGCTTGCAAAGTCTCTCAGCCAGCTTCGCACCTTTTTCCCTCCTCAGAGCTTGCTTTGCAAGCAGCACACGGATGCAAGCAGTTCCAAGCAAGAGGACTTTTCCAAACTCTGATTGGCAGTCAATTTTCACACTTTGGAACTACACCTACTAGAACTCCAACATCTTGCACATTTTGGACTACAGTGTGGTCAACTGACATGGGGACATGCTGTACTGTCAATTAATTGCCACTTTGTACCTCTCCAGATGGAAGTCAGTTCTCTTACTTCTGCTTTAATCTCCAGTCCTTTTTTCCCCCAAAGCTCTGCGCCAAAACACAATAAAGCTGCTGCAGATTCATTTTCAACAAAGGCCTGAACTGCACTTCAGTCTTTCTTGTTGCTTGCTGATAGTTAACTAGCTGCCTAGTCACATGGCATTCAGCCCAAGGGTGATTTGGGCAAGTGCTTGAACAAAAAAGTCCAACACTATTTTCAGTTCCTAATCAACAAACCACTTGGCTTTGGTGGGGGGAAGAGGGCTGAAAGTAACAGAAGTTACTTTGTTACTTGACCTCATCTTGACTGCACAGAAGTAGTTCAAGTCATTTAAAAATATATATCGTGCATGTCTGATGCACGGTGAGTGTGCCATGCAGTCTAAGCCCTTATGGTCTTCAATCTTATCTTGTTACACTCACATAAATATATGTGTCACTTTTTGCTCTTTTCCTATAAACAAGTAACCCGAGGGACACAATCCCTTGGATTGCTTTCTCATGCAATCATCGGCACAATTAATTGACTTTGTATCCTGTGTCTAAGGAAAAACGTATGAGGAAGATTAGTACACAGCCACAGCTACTGATTAAGACTTTAATGGTTTCATTCCACAAATTCCTTTCACAACCATCAGCTATTAAAACATATTTCCTTCTGTAGGATCTAGGAACTGAGTCAAAACACCAAACAGGGATAAACTCATGATTTAAAAAAATATAGAGACACAAAAAGGAAGCCCCAAATAATTTTTTTTGGGGGGGGGATGAGGAAGTTGGGCTCTCGGACAATTTTGCTGGGATTGTGGAAAGGACAGATTTTTTTAAAATTGCTCCTGAGGAGTGGGCTGATCTTGATCTTCCTTATGGTCTTAGCTGAAATGTTCTCCATTCTCTCTTCTGCCCAATCCATTCCTCTCTTTTCCCACATACTTCTCCATTCAGAACTGAATGGATCTAGCTGGGATTGCCCTCTGTGTGATGGCAAATGCTGCAGCCTAAAAGATACTTCCTTCTGTGTTTTGTTTACAACCAGGGAGACAGCGAGAGGGTTCTGATGTGTTCAGCCTGGCTCCAAGTCAGTATCCCTTTTGGATTGTCTGATTCATTGCACTCCTGACCTTCTGTTTGTCTCAGGCTGTGATTTATATAGCACAGCACTACTTTCAAAAGCTAGTCCCTCTCCAAAGGAGTTGAGAGTTGCGGGGGAGGTCCCTTCGTTCTTTGAGTTCCAGCGGTACACCTTGCACTGGCCCTGTGTACTCCCCCTACCTGACTTGTAACAGCAGTGTGTGTGTATGTATGTGCCAGCCAGTGTAGCACCGGTGCTAGAAGTTGTTGCCATTCCTGCATGATGGAGTCATGGGAGAAATTGCGGCTAGCACACAGATAGTGGGAGAGCGAGCAGCAAAGCTGACTGAGCCTGGGAGCAGCTGAGAGCAGCAGCAACAGCAGCAGCTTTAGTTGGCTGAGCTGGAGGTGACTACATTTGCAGCTGGCTCTTGTTCCCTTAGAGAACTCGCTGGAAGAAGGTGAGAGCTCCGTCTTGCTTTAGATTTCTTGCATGTTTCCAGCTACAGGGCTGGAGGGAGGAGTGTTTCTCTCAATCTTGTTCACATCTAATCTATTACTAACATTGCCAAGACCTACGCAGGCATGGTGTGTGGATTTTTCTGGTAATTTTTTTTTAATACATCCTAATTCTTCCTAATGCACCAGTTCTGACAGTGAGGACTTGGAGAATCAAAGGTTCAGTAGGGTTGGATTTAGTTTCTTGTTCTCCTTTTGCTTAGTAGAGAGAATTTCACATGTGACTAACTATAAAGTCTTTTTGGCAGTTTATTTGTACAAAACCTAGATGATAGCACTCACCACCTATAAATTTGACTATACTTTTCAGTTTGGATTTTTTTTTTTCAGTAGTCCTGCATGTTGTTTATTCTTGTTTCAGGCAAAGGATCAAACTTGACAGAGAAACTTGTGGGATTGCCTGTCTCTTTTTATTGTATTCAGAATGTATTAGAAAAGTTTAACCTGATTCACAGAGAAACCAGGTCCTGAGAGTTACCATTAACTCTGACACATAGAGTCATTGTAAGCATTAAGTAGTCCAAATAGCATGCCTCTTGTTTGAGACTCTGTACTTTGTAAAGTTATCTTGCTATTATTTGTTGTGGTTTTATATGCAGACATGAAAAGCGATGTGATAAAAACTCTGGTTCAATAGACCTTCTTAAATTGCAGTTAATAATGGGTTTGGCATAGCATATTCAGGGTCTCCTTTGTAAAATTACAGTATCATTATCGTAACAGCACTTGAGCTTTGTACACCATATGGTTCTAGCAAAAATATTGGGCCTGACTTCCAGACTTTATATCTGCCTTGAAATATGTAAATTTAGGATAGTTGCATACCACTGTTGTGGCTGCTGTATCTTATTTCTAGTGATTTCCCTTCACTGGAGTTGTCTCAAATGTCTCCTGTCATAGTATATATGAGGAGGAGTAACACTGTAAATTGGTGGGCGTGCCCAAGTGTGTAAGGATCCAGATATAGAGAGATGGAGAAATTGAAGTTTGGTTGGAAACTTTCCCTGATGAAGAAGACCCATTTCCTTTCTCTGTCACCCAAACCTACACCCGAACAGCAACAAACTTCCATATTTGCCCCTCATTTAAAGGATAACTCAGTCACCATAGTCCACACACTGGGAACTTCCCAATCGGACTATATGGGGCTGCCCTTGAAGATGTCTTGGAATCTACAGTTACTGCAAAATACACAGTAAGATTGCTGGCTGAGGTACCATAAAGACAATACACAACACCTGTCTTAAAGGAAGTGTGCTGTCTGCCAGTTCATTTCCAGTCTGAAGTCAAGATCCTGGTACTGACATTTAAAGCCCTAAATGGCCTGAGACCTCAATATTTAAAGAAGTGCCTCTTTCTGTATATATTCCTGAGGACTGGGGTCTGTCAGATCCCCCCAGTGAGGGCTTTATGATGGGGAAAGACACTGGAAAGGGCCTTTGTTTTATGTTGCCAGACTTGTAGAGTGCTTTCTTTTCAGCACCAGGTAAAGACATGGCTTTTTTTTATGGCCTTTGGCGTCTAATTTTCTTCTAAGCATCTATTTTTGTTTGTTTGTTTTAAAAAGCCTTTTAAAGCTGTTTTAACTTGTTTCAATCATTTTGTAGGTTTTATCTTGTTTAAATTATTCATTGATTTTAATCTGGAATGATCTAGACTGTTTATATTGTTTTATTTGCTTGCTGTCTGAGATCTTATGATAAATGGGTGGGAGAAAAATATTTTAATAAATATATAACTATGTTATGTTGATATTTTAAATTGAGAAAACACTTTCTTACATGCTGGACAAAGAATATGTGGAGGGAAAGTCTGCATAATACAAAGATGCCCCATAATGGATCTTTGTATGTTGAGTCCATGCAAAAATATGCAATGTCTCTTCTTCATTCAAAACAAATGGCAACCATTCACTTATATGGGACAACATAAAGGATCCTTGCAAGTATACCACTGAAGTTTGAGTTAAATCCACTGACTGCTCCTGCCATGGAGCACCCATCTGTATTGCCCTGCCTTGTTTGTCTAAGTTATGCCCAGCCCAGAATGATGGCAGAGTACTGGGAAATTGCCAATGAATGATTAGAACAAGTATGTGCCACAGCTGGTGTTAACATATGTTATTCTTCACTAAGTTTCTTTGTGATGAAAGCAGCGAATAATTTTAGCAATTTTCTTCCCACTGCAATAAAGATTTCAGAAATCACACGGTTTACAAAGTCTACTTGCAATTCAGGACTTATTCTGTGCAAAATTCACGCAGGGTTGTTTCAACAGAAAGCAGCATTTTCTGCACAGGGCAAAGCTTTTTCTATACCGAAGATCGTATTTCTGCATGGAAATATTATTTACTGTGCAGGAAAAAAAAGTGTATCATGCACAGAAAAAGTTGGATTTTGCACAGAACAAGTCCTGAACTGTGACAGTTTTTGTCAGTCTAGGATTCTTCTCATCAAGTTTTCTCAGTATTTGGAAAACATGTTTTTCTATCATTTTTCAAACATTTCTGAATATTCTTTCCATTTGTAGTTGATGTGTGTCAGAACTGTTTGTTCAAGAGCTAGAAAAATGGTAATATTTTAGACTACAAATCCCACTGGCCATGGGAGTCTGGAAGCTGGAGTTAAAAAAAATTAATGTTTCCCACTTCTGGATTGGTTGCAATTTTCTAGGGGTTTCTGCACACTGAAGCAGGGACTAATTACTTGTATGTTGGACCAGGATTGATTCCTTTGCCATTTGAGTCTTAGACACTGAGAGTGTGCCATCTTTCACTGGAGGGCTTTGGGAAGAGACTGGACTGCTATCTGTTAGGGATACTCTAGCTTGGGAATTTCTGCATCAAAAGAGACAGTGGAGATAATATTGGATGCTCCACATTGTGATCAGTGGTGGCTAGTGAGTTCCTCATCAGCAAAACCATGAGTCTGAGTTTTAAAGGGGCTATCCAAGCTGCCGAACCTATTTTGGGGATAGGGTTCAGGATCTTGGATAGCCCCTTTAAAGACAGAACAGATTCACTCTCGTACTAATATGGAAGCCGCCAGCTGCCATTGACTATGATACTGCTGTCACTTTCAGGACGGGACCCCAATGTAGGTCCAGGAGATGTTGAGCAAGCTGCTTTGAAGCATGGAGGAGATAGCAGATAAAGTGTTTGAAAAGGGCAAGAGATAGTGAGCTGCAAAGTGGGAGAAAATGACCTATTGTCTCTGGATCAGCTGATACCAGATATTCCGTTCAAGGGAAAATGAAAAATGCCTTTTTCCCTCAAGTCATAGCATAAACATTTTAGGTACCTGTCCTAGGGGGATTCCACACTCTTGACATGTTCCTAGTAGAGGTGTTAACAATATTGGCAACTTTTCTCAAGTTTGGTAAAAAACAGTGTCTTAACCAATCAAGCCATCCTATAGGAAAACATGTCAACCACGGTGAGATTTTTTTGCCCATCTAATTGAACAGAGAGGCTGGTGCTCCATTCAGTAGAAGCAGCAATACCCCCCAAAAAAAAGTTTATGTAAGAAAACTAAGGAGAAAATGAACAAAAAACACTTTCACAATTTTTAAATGTTTTATTTATTTTACACAGGAAGTCCCCAAATGCACAAGATTATTGGACTATGTGCAAAATGTCTTATAATCTTGCCCCACAGAGAAGAAACTTTTGAAATATTTCATTCTTGTTTGCAATAGTGAAATGAATGAAGATTTATCTCCCTTGGGTCCAGGTACAATTATAGGTGATATCAGGGTTTATTTGGGAAGATATAATTCCTATCTGTGGTATTCACCTCTGAGACTCAAGGCATGCAAGATGTGGCTTTTCTCTCTCTCTCCCCCTTTTTGTAGTGCTTGAATAACAGCAGGAAAGACATTGAGTTCTTTTAAAGTAACACATGTGTGTCCCCCAATTTTAGTCAAATGGTGTCCCCTGAGACTGTCCAAAAAGAATAGCCAAGAGGGCCCAACAACATGTGGTTTGAGTGTTAGACTAAGGCCCTTTCCGCATGCAGTTTTTTTTTGTGTGAGGGCCCCTTGAGCGTCACGTAAATGGGAGCATCGGTCCGTATGACACACTCCCACTCACGCGATGCTAAGGAGCCTAAAGCGAGGCGCACGCGCATTTTTTTATTTTCGGCTCTAAGCTGAAAATGCTGCACGGCCGTGCAAAGCTCGCAGGACCCTCACGCACTTACCTGCATGCGGTACATCGAACAAGCTGGCCGGGTCACGCTTCATTCCCCCAGTGCAGCCTACAGCTCCCAGACTGCACTGAGGAAGGAAGGAAGGGGCTCTAGCGCGACAGTTGCGCTACCAGGAAGTGACCTGCGGGACGAAGGAGCGGGGAAGCAGCAGGTTTCCGACTGAGGCTTTTCACACGAGACGCCCCCCCCCAGCCGCACAAACGGGTAACGTGCAAAAAGGGCCTAAGATTCTAGGAGAACAGAATCCAAATCCCTGTTTGGTCATGGAAACCCACTGGGCATCCTTCAGCAAGTCACATGCTCCCAACCTTAGACAAAAGCCATGGCAAAAATCCTCTGATTAAATCTTACCAAGAAAACCCTATGGCAAACAAGAGGGAGAGAAAGATGATGAGATAGCCCTCCCCAGGCTTCCCTGTAACTCAGGCACAAGTCTTCTGGTACATGCAGAAGCATCTTATTCAACCTGGTGTCCTCTACATGTTTTGGATTTGAAGTTCCACTGTCTCTCACTATTGGCTGGGAAAGATGAGAGTTTCAGTCCAAAACATATGAATATCACTAAGATGAGAAAAGATTGACAAAGATGTTGCTCCAAACAGGAACTTATTCTTTATTAAACAAATTTATACAACTGCAGTGCCTGATACGTTCAGAAAATTCCTCCTTAGCTCAGGTCTGTCTGGCTTTGGATCTGTTTCTGCCATTCCATAATACTCTGTGATTCATCCTCTGCATGAACTTCCTGTCCTAGACCTGACCTTACCAGGCTTCATCTCTAGACCTGGTTCTAAAATAAGCCTAGACTGGATCTCATTAAGTCTACCCATTACTTGTGCCAGCTGGCTTCATCCATAAAAGAAGGTTCCAGAACAGAGCAGCTTAGATCTGTGAAGCTTTATTTTACTTCATTCCCTATGTCAGTAAAGCAGTATATCCACTTCTTTGGCAAATGATGAGACTGCTTGGAAGAAATTTCAATTGAATATATATTACAGCACAAACATAACCAAAACACTTCAGGAAAATAAAGCTCAGTAACAAGCTGAGAAGGTTAATTAGAATTGCTACAGTCCAAATGTCCATTCCCATTATCCATTGCCTGGTTACTGTAAATGTTTTTGGCCTTATTTATGTGCATGAATGTTGCCTGGTCGTTAGTTTAAGATGTATTAACCCCAAAGGGCACGTTTGTCCACTTTCTGCTAATAAAAGCTGTTGCGGCTCTGCTGCTTGTGTCTTTGTTTAGAAAGCAAGAAAGGCTATTCTCTCATTTGTCACAGTTCTGCTCTGGTTTTGTGCTGTCTTGTTATGCTGAATGAATTTTTGAGCATCCACAGGGGGTGACTTTGAGTTGTGAACTCTTGTTGCTGTTTGGAAAGTCAGCTCAAGCCTTTTGAATGCTTAATAAAGTAGCAGTCCTAAGAGACACTCAGCTCCTGCATTTTTGTCTAAAGATTTGGTCATGGACCTGCCTGAATGGAACTCAGGAAAAGAAAAGCAAACTTTGCAATGAAATACAAGGGGAAAAAAAGATGTTTCTTTAGGGCATGTTTGTGCACCAGTTAATTCTGGGGTTGCTGTTTCACACTGTGAAACCATGAGGCAAAGCTAATATTCTTCTTTAACAGATATGGTAGTGGAAAGCCAACACAATGTTTTAAAGTGCAATCTCTACTCACTCCTTTGAGCTGAAGCCAGTATTAGTTCCAGCTAAAGTAGACCTAGTAAAATCAGTGATGACTACAAAGTATCAGAGAACTAGAACAGAATATAGTCTGTTCTAGTAGACATTAACACTGGCTACAACAACGATTTTTTGGACAGTTTGATATTTGGACTGAGTATCTTCCCATCATTTCCGCACTAGACTGTTATAGTGCTATTATTCCACTTTCAACATCCTATGGAATCCTGGGGTTTGCAGTTTAGGGAGGTGCCTCAAAGGATTCCATAGGATGTTGAAAGTGGAATAATAGCGCTATAACAGTCCAGTGCAGAAATGGCCTGTCAGGCTCAGATCTACAGAAGACGTGATTCCTCTAGAACAGTGGTTCTCAACCTGTGGGTCCCCAGATGTTTTTGGACTTCAGCTCCCAGAAGCCCTGAGCATTGACCATAGTGGCTGGGGCTTCTGGGAGCTGAAGTCCACAAACATCTGGGGACCCACAGGTTGAGAACCACTGCTCTAGAATGATGAGAAGAATGTTTCAAAATATATCTAAAATGGTCAAAAACATGTTTCTTGAACATTGAGAAACTTTGATGATAGGCATCCTGGACTGATGAGAATCTTCACAGTTCAGGACATACTTTACCCAAAATTTGCATGTGATGGTTTTCTATACAGAAAATGTGCAGAAAATGCTCTCTTCTCCACATAAAAGCCACATGTTAATTTTGCACAGGATAAGTCCTAAACTGTGAATAGTCTTTGAAAACTGAGACTAGCTAGAAGTTTTCAAAGGCAAGAAGAAAATTTACAGCAAGAAGAAAATTGCTAAAATTGCTTGTTGCTTCATTGGAGAAGAACATTAGCAAAGAATTGCACCCTACTGGAATGTTCTCAAATGTCCTTTGAAAGTATGAAGAATCTTTGTTTTCAGCCTAGTGGCATCCAAGTATGTATAATATTTTGAAACAGACTCAATAAACAGGGGCTGAAAGACAGTGGGAAAAATTGAGTTGAAAGGTACTGTTGGGAAACCAAAAAGAGATGGTCCTCGAGGAAAGCTGTGACTGCTCTGGAAAATAGATTTCTGAGGAGAGAATGATAGCTTTTAGAAATATTTTCACTAGAGGCTAGAAGTTGGTTGGTCAGTCAGTCTGTCTGTCTGTCTGTCTGTCTGTCTGTCTATCTTTTAAAAATATTATATTCTGCTTTATTTCAGGAGAAACAAATGGCTGCTATTTGTGTGTGTGTGTGTGTGTGTGTGTGTGTCCATTCCTGGTAAGAATAATAAATACACTACAATTTAATGTAATAGGCTGGCATGGACAACTGTGGATTTCCAAATGTTTTTGACTGCAGCTTCTACCATCTTTCACCATTGATTGTGGTAGCTAAGGCTGATTTTGCAGACCCAAAACCTTCTGTAGGACCAGTTTTCTGCACAGGTGATGAACAACAGCAATGACAAAAATAAAATTCTAGAGATAGTGCACAAATGGACTAAAGCAACTTTGTAAAGATTAATTGCTTCAGTGTTCAAATCTATTACATTTTGTGTATTATTCCTTTGTTTGACTTTGGAACACTTTTTTCTACACTTCCTTGAATGTTTATGCCATGCATGTGTAGAGATCTTGAGATATTTTTGGTAACATGAGAATGGACCTGCAGTGGACCACTTGTTGTAACTTATAACCTGTTTGTCTCTTTAGGCTTCATGTATGGTTGTGGAGCTTCAACAAAGATGTGTGTATGGGCCTTCAAGTTGCCTATCAACTTACAGCAACCCTGTGAATTTCATGGGGTTTTCTTAGGCATGGAATACTCAGAAGTATATGTGCCAGATCCTTCCTGTGACAACACGTGGTTATTTGTTGGTAGTCTCCCACCCAACTACCAACCAGGGATGACCCTGCTTAGCTTTCAATATCAGACAGGATCTGGTGCCTTTAGGGTATCTAGGCCTTTTAACAAAGAAACACAACACAAATTTGACCCCTTCCGAGGACAATTCTAACCTTCTGCGAGTTGAGCTTGACTTCACTGATACTCAGTTAGTGTATTCTTTGTATCAAGTACCAGGGTTATTTTTGCTTTGTTTTTCATGCTGCTAATCCTGTTTGCATGCTCGGCTGTGCCAGGCAGTTCCAATATTTCTATTATCTTGCAGAACTGGCAGATAACAATCAACTGACCTACTTGATTTTTCATCAGTGTCCTTCTGATTCCTATCAGTCATGGTCAATGGCAGAATGCATAGATTGAATCACAGCTCGGAAAGTTACTTTTCTGATCAATAGTTAGCAGAATGCAATGCTGGCTGGGAGATTTTGAGAGGTGCAGTTCAAACAACTATTTGTTTATTTGTTGCCATGTTTTTTATGGATGGATGAGGTTCCTGGTTAAAGACTTGACAATTTAGGAAAATCAAGACCGGGCGAGGAGAAGACTCTGCCTGAACTCAGTTAGGATCAGTGTCTCTTGCATATCAAGCTAGCTTGGTATAAAGAGGCCTACATGAACTGTAGATCAGTAATATTGACCTATCCTATGAAGCTGCCATAACAATTGCAAAGCATTGTGTAAACCCCATCCTTCAATAGACAAGGTGCTGAATTTAAATAATCTGTTATACATTTAACATTAGCCGTTAGCCACTAGATGGCAGACAAAATAGAAAGGTGTTGCACTGCTCCCAAACAACGTTCAAATAAATAATAATCTAAATTTGGGCTGCCTAAAGAAGGTTTCAAAGGGAAAGAAATTTAAAAAGCTGTGCTGTTCACAGGGGCTAACTTTGTAGACATTTCTGAGTGAAAGTGTATCTTTGTGGTATGACTGCTTTCTCTTTTAGCTTTACGACCTGAAGTTGCATTGCTACCAGCACGTATTGATCGGGGTGCCTTGATTGATGCTAGAAGTTTGGGGACTGAAGGGAAATTTCATTTGAGAGGGTAGAATTCTTATTTGTTGGCCAGTGCTCTCATCCCACCCCCAGCACTTCACCCCGGTGATCCACATAGGGATAAATGCAGTGAGTCCTGGATACTATATGAGTGGTAAAAAGGTGGTGTTCATACTATGGTTCATTTCATGAGTGATTGGGCACAATGGGAACTTGACCTGTGAGTTCAAATCTAGATCTCCCTATCAGATGCCAATACTTAATGCAATGTTATTGAGGCTTCTCAGTAGGTTATGGAAAATATTGTTAAGTCTTAACATGTGCAATAGCAGATATTACTGCACCAGGATGAAAAAGTTACAGTTCATTGTGCTTTCATCTATCCCACTGCTCCCATCTCCTGCCACTTTGATCTCTGGTTCGGTATGAAATGAAACAAAAAGATGATTGCCTGTGTTCAGATCTCTCATGTCCAGGTCATAGGCTGGAAAGATTCTGCCACCCCCAAATAATTCCATGATGAAAAAGTACCACTAAATATTTTTAAACAGGTAAGTAGTGACATACACAGGCTTTTGTAGTAAAGGCCTATTAAAGAATAGTGATGTGTGAATTTGCTCTTTTCTTTCCTAAGCCTTATCGGATGTAGAATTGTCTCTTTTTTTTAATGGAATAGGAAATGAAATGTAGTCCAATTCAAGAGTCAAGACTGAAATTAACTGGGTTGTAAAACTGATTCCTCTTTGTACCCTACCCTCCCACAAACATCTAAATTTAGGGCACCTTGAACTAGCTTGGAGATCAGCAATGAAACTTACGTTATCCCTTGAATTTACTGACATAGAATCTGTGCTCACAGAGCCATTGAGATGTTATGAGTTGGAAAGCAGGCAAGTCAGCTGTTTTAACATTTTTTTCTCAACTGTAGCAACTCATAGAAGAACACAGACCAGAAGCCCAACTGTTCTAAGTAGTTCATGCAGGACAACAAAACACATACATGTACAGGCAGTTTGCAGGGCCATCCTAAGACATTTTTCTGTCAAAGGACAAGATGGTGCCCCTACCCATTCAACATACAGAAGTCAACTGAAATAGCAGCTGAATCTACATCAACTCTGGTCACAGGACAGCAGGTTAGCTTATAGAGGGATCATGAAGCAGCTTGACAGCCTTGATTCCACCCTTTTTTTCCCAGCATCTGCTGGGGCAGCTGCCTCACTCTGCCCCATGGTAGGACCAAACGTTTGATTTTGGGCTGAATAATTCTTTACAGCATGATCCACAAAAAATAGCCTGTACCTGGTCTTTGTTAGTACAGAAATAACGTTTCTGGTAACAGAGGGAGGTGGCTGTCTACTCTGCAAGACTGGAGAACCTTGGTGTGTTGGAGATGGCAGTGTTTATGTGGAGCGGAGCATACATGAAATCTCTACTAGGAATGTGCAAATGAGCAAAACGTAGGCTTGTCAAGTTCATCTGATTCATACCTCAAAGTTCATTCTGACTTAGACGTCTAATGGATTGTACTATTTTCTCCTTGCCTAGAAACGCATATGTATATCGATGTGCTTTTTTCTTAATGTATACATTTTTGGTGCACATTTATGAAAGGCACACATTTTTTCCAATTGAGTAAAGCAATGGTTCTTAAGCTTTACTTTATTGGATACTCCCTGTAAATACAATTTTTTGCCGAGGAGCCCCAAGACTTAACTCAGTATTTAAATTTAGATTTAAATATTCAAATATTCAAATATTTATTTATTTATTTATTTATTTATTTAAGGCTTCTGGAAACTAGGATTCGAATCTCCACGCAGACACTGGATGACCTTGGGCAAGTGACATTCTCTCAGGGAAGGCAAAGGCAAACCCTCTGCACAAATCTTGCAAAAAACCAAACCAAAACATAACCCTGTCAAAAGTTCACCTTAGTCGCCATAAATCAGAAGTGACCTGAAGGGACACAACAAGAAACAGCCACTATTGGGAGGTTCGTTCTTGCCATCATGTATCTCTTCTTTGAAAATTGACTTGTAGTGACCCAAAGGCAAACTTATTATAGGGGTTTTCTTGGCAAGATTTCTTTTCTTTGCCTTTCACTGAGGTTGAGAGAATGTGACTTGCCTGAGGTGGGTTTCCATGGATGAATGGAGATTCAAACCTTGATCTGCAGAGTAATAATTTGGGCACATGTGCATGCCTGCCACCATGTCCCTTTTGTCAGGGACATTGCAGCAAAGGAACACTGAAACTGGCCTGGTGTCCCTTCATCTCCAAGGTAACTAGGAGAGAGAAGGTGCAGGCAGTGGCTTTGCCACGGAGACACAGAAGCTGGGCCTTCTTGTGGCAGGAGCCACACCTTCTTCTTCCATTCATCCTCAGCCTCCCCTCAAAAGTTTCTCTGGCCAGTGCTCACTCTCACAGGCATTCATGGTCTTCTTCCCACCCTCCTTCCCCATCCCCATGGTCTTTTTCGATTGCAAACCTGACTGCTTCTCCCATTGTTATAGTTACATAGGCCCCTATGGACAGCCTTTCCATTAGAGAGAGACTTATAAGTGAAACAGATCCGTTTCCCCCACAGCACAAAATTGACTCCTTAAAAAGCAGTTTGTTATAATAAGAATGAATTATAATTCTTAATGATTTTAAACATTATTTTAAATGTTTTAGCGGCAACAGTTTGGTCACGTGCATCAACCTGTGGGAGCCAAGGGACAGGGTGGTAGGCACGTGCACATGCCCAAACTCTTCCCTTGTATGATTCCCCAGTACCCACACACCCCCTGCCATGTCCCTCTTGCTGCTGCTGCTGCTGTCCAGCGGCAGGGCTTTGCGGCCCCCCCATGAGGACTTTACGGACCAGATTGAAAACCACTAGACCAGTGGTTCTCAACCTGTGGGTCCCCAGATGTTTGTGGACTTCAGCTCCCAGAAGCCCCAGCCACTATGGTCAATGCTCAGGGCTTCTGGGAGCTGAAGTCCAAAAACATCTGGGGACCCACAGGTTGACAACCCCTGCACTAGACTAAAGCATTTGCATGCATTTCTTAAATGTGCACCTGTTCATTTTGCTTTTTTTTTCTTCAGTGTATCCATCTATGTAACACACATTTTTGGCACAGAGTGTGATTATAAGCTCAGAAATCAGTCACAGCATGTGTTCAGGTTTAGCTTTGAGGATCCTCCCCCTATATACAGTTTTGGGAACAGATTGCCGTAATCTCTTCTCCTTCCAAAATGAATCCAGCCCAATCCCTCCCTCAGCAGTTTTGACAGAGAAGGCAACATAAAACCTGTATAAAATAAACACACAAATTGCTATGAAGATGGTAATATGTAATCCCACCATGATAGGTCTAGTCCTGCCAGTGTGTAAAATTCCTGCCAGTGTGGGGGCCTGCTATCTAGTGGGGGAGCATAGAGGAGTAGAGCTGCTATTTTCCATACGGCAGGTAGCCATGTGGGGTCTGGAGTGTGATCCTACCACATTTTCTACTTATTGGATCCTTATGGGTCACACATTTAGGACTCTTTCATGCTATGCAATTATTCACTATGATTCCATAGTTGCTGCATCCTGTGGAATCCTGGGTTTATAGTTCAGTTCTCTGGCTAGAATTCTACGTACCCCTCACTAAACTGCACATCCTAGGACTCTATAGGATGGAAAAATAGCAGTTAAAGTGGGATCATAGTGCACTAATTGTGTAGTGTGAAAAGGCCATCAGTTTTTGATGAACACACAGTTGTTTGTGACAACTGTTTTGGAATTATAATATGGTGTATGTTGTGCCTGGTTTTAGCTGAGAACTATGCACCCTGGAGGCTTTTGAGAAGACATAGTTTGCTACTCCCCCCGTTTTTCAGTGGGTGCTTGGGGGATATAAGGGGCACCTCTGTGAGCCCTAGCAGTGGCCTTGTTGAGGCACTTGTGGCCTAATAGCCACATTATCCCTACTGTAGAGAAAAATGCAAAAGGCAAGTTTTTTGATGCCTTGGAAGCAAACAGAACCAAATCCATGTATTTTCCTCCTGAACAGGGAGGTAAGCAATATATGCAAACTTACTTGGCCTTGATGGGAACGGGTCCTTGACATACCAAGACACTCCATAAATAATTAAACAAATAAGGCCAGCTCGTGTGAGAGTTTTCTGCACAAATAAATTTTTCACTTAAGAAATCCTGAAAGGTGTTGCGAGGGGAGGAGGCAGTTTTTTGTTTTTTTTAACAGCTTTCATAAGCTTGCCTGGCAGGAAAAATTTTTTTGAAATTCTGTGTTCCTCACTGAAGAAATCAAATGAACACTGTTTTACATTGCTACTCTTGAGAACATGTTCTTCTTTCCCAATTTCACATATCCAGCAATTGTATTGAACATGCTGTTAACCATCTCAAAGTTTCACAGTTATTAACTACATTTTCAGTCTTGTTGGTGAAGTCAGTCTTGGCATCTTAACTCCCATATCTGGACCCTGATAACACTATGGAGGAGAGCAGATTAGGCAAAACCCATCAATACAGAGAATTTCTCTCTCTCTCACGTTTGTGTGCACACACACACACACCACCCTAGCATTCTCAACCTACCACAGTATAGAGGAGACCTGGCCCTTCAACAATGACAAGAATGTACTGCTTGGTGTGATATATACCAAGAAACCAATTTATTGCCATAAAGATAAATGAAAGCTTTACAAAATATGGGGTGAAGCTATTGGGTATCTTGCTAGATAAGCACTAAATATATTACAAGGCATAGTTGGTCGATATTTAAGAGATTAATTTTCAGCCTCCTAAATTACAGCTATTACAATGAGACATATATTAAGTGTGCTGTCTTTTGCACACCAGGCTACAGATTTTTGTGTGTCTGCATGTTGTGCTAAACGCTAGTCTGCCCTAAGGCATGCCATCATTATAATTTAGCAGAGGAACCCACAGAGAAGGCTATTTTGATAGAGCTGCTGTTAGACAGCTATTGTTTAAATTGCTTTTTAACTTTCTGTCAGATGAAACACTCATCAGTTATTTCAGAAATATGAAGATGAGATTCCCCCTTCTACTAGCTCAGTTACAGAACAGAATTAAAATGTGAAGATCAAGTTTTTCTTAATCTTCTTCTCAGTTTTAAGGTATGCATTGCTTCAGCATTGTCTTGAAGGTATTCCTTAAGGTCACCATGAGTCAGAAATGATTCAAAGGCACGCAACAGCAGCAACAACAGCAGCTTCCTGGATGTATCTGTACTGGAAACATCTAAACCACATGTATCAAACACAAGGCCTGAGGGCTGAATCCGGCCCACCAGGCCATTTCC
Organism: Iguana delicatissima; assembly: GCA_948472985.1. Classification (NCBI taxonomy): domain Eukaryota; kingdom Metazoa; phylum Chordata; class Lepidosauria; order Squamata; family Iguanidae; genus Iguana; species Iguana delicatissima. The sequence continues at coordinate 452,519 of CAOKZL010000471.1, read as the reverse complement.
TGTGGCCCTCGCACCTCTCCTGCAGCTGTGGCACTCCCTCCACCTACTGATCCTGATCCCCACATTGTGGGCCTCTGGCTGTCTGTATTCTGAAGAGGAGCCCAGCAGCCAATACTCACGATCTACTTCTATTTCTGACTGCTCCTCTGTCCAAGTCTTTCCATCAAAGTGTTGCTGCAGTTTACCATGGCAACATTCCGCACAGCTCACGATCGTTGGACAGACGTAGAAGTGGATCACGAGTGCGGGCTGCTGGGCCCCTCTTCAGAATACCGGCAACAGGGGGCCTGTGGGGATCGGACTCACCAGGTACTGAGAGGGGCAGGGGGGCAGAAAGAGGCACAGAGGAGGGGAAGAAACAGAAAGAGGCACAGAGAGGGTGGGGGGCAGAAAGAGGCACAGAAAAGGTCTCAACTGAGACCAAAAAGTTAAAGTTAATTAAACAGTGCTTGGTAATATTTATCTGATGATTAAAAAAATAACTTTCTGTTTTCAAAACTCATTTTTCAATAAATTGTGTAACAGTTGTACACTTGAATATCTGCTTGTCATTATTTTTCCTAGACATCTAGTTTCAGAGCTAGTTATTGCTAAAAGCAGTAATAATTGAATGCAGAGGCAATTATTTAATATGATAAAAGAGTAGATACATTTATATAGTCTTACAGATACAACCGGCCCTTTGAGGGCAACTATAATGGTGGTGTGGCCCAAGATGAAATTGAGTTTGACATCCCTGATGTAAATCAAGGTGGGGAAGGTTTGACCCTCTAAATGTTTTAGACTTCAGCTTTAATTGCCCCCTCCCATCATGGGCTGTTGGTGTCTAGAATATCTGGAAATTCAAGGAAATTACAAAGGAAGACTAGAAAGAGAAACAGCTGAACTGAATTATATTCCTGTCCATTAGCAAAGATAAGAACAAAGACAATGGCTTCATGGCACACCATATATATTCATACAAGCATCCTCACTACTGCACATATAATAAAAGGAATCTTCTCAGAGAGAGCTTAGAACCCTGGGAAACTGACTTTTGGTAGGCGGATGTATTCCTTTCACACATCAACACCAACTGACCACTGTCAGGATATAAAAGACTTGTTATCACCTTACCTGGCCCTTGAGAATTCAGGGCAAGGGTCATGACTTGCATCTTTCTGGATCCTATTAATTCCCTCCCACTCCATAACTGTGTAAACATGCTTTATCCCTGAGCACTTATTATCACTTTGTACTGCATCCATAGAAGTGCATCCACGAAAGCTCATGCAAAAATAAAAAACGGTTAGTCTTAAAAGTGCTGCTATATTTTTCCCCTTTTTTTTCCTTCTCCTTTCTCCTTTTTATGCTACAAGAGACAAACATGGCTGCTTCTTTGGAAACTCAAAGGTAGTCCACCAATGATCAAACCAATTCCATGCATTATATACCACCATAGCCATTAGTAGTATGCGTCATTTTAACATATAGGCACATATGGTATCATCTTGGAAATACCGTTGTTCCTCTGTCATCAGAGGATGCTTGAGAATTTTTTCAGTGTCTATCAACAAAATGGTCTTATTTCTACGTCTTAAATTCATGCACATCATCCTTTGGTTTTCAAACATACTGGTTTTGGTTTTTATTTTTTTCAAAACAGTACCTAATTTAAAACAAAAATCATACCACTATGTAGCTAAATCTAATTTGCTGCATGGCACCATGATTGTTCTATGCTGGTGAGATTCCCTGATTGGTTGGAATCATCTGTCCATCAGGAACATGGCAAGTTGTCAAGAGAAGCAAAACTGTACAGACAAGTTGGGAGGGGGTATGGCTTGCTTTTGAACATTTTCAGTAGAAAGTTTTCAAGCAGGAGAGAGAAATGAAATTCTCTCCCCCTGTGCTTCAGATATGTTTTGTTCACTGTTGGTTAGCTCCTCCTCTTAGCAGCTGGTCATCTTCAACCAATTTTGATGCCAGTGAGAGCTCAAGCTGGTCTGTCTCCCTGATCTATTTGAAGATGGTTGTGCCACTGTGTTTTTTTTTGGGGGGGGAGCATCATGAATTCCTAATACATTAAAAAAATACTTGCTGCATCTTATCTTTTTCTCTGCCTCTTTTCTTTGTCTCCTGTGGGAATTGCCATACTTCCAAATGAATAATCTTTTGCTCCTAGCTTTCTGTTGCTTTAAATAAGATGGAAGTATCCCATTAGAAACTGGGACTACCTCAAAGGCCATAATTTGTGCTAATTATACAAGAAAAAGCCCGTTTTAGAGGTCTATGTGCTGATAGATTTGAACTGGGGAATTGTTTTCCTCTTAAGAGTCTAGTTAGTTTTTAGTTCCCAGGAGATATCTAACGGTTGACCAAACTGCTGATAGACTCCGTGCATTTTTGCATATCTGCACATGTGAAACAGAAGTTGCTGGTGGATGAAGTTTCCTTTAAAAAAAAAATGTGTTCCTGGAAACTGAAAGGAAAAAAAAAAGCAGCGATGGTAACATTTTGGACAAAAAAGAGACTTGTTGAGACAGGACTGACAGGCAAGAAAGGTCTTGGACTGTCATGTGGCAGAGAGGGAAGTTCTGCCAGCTTAGGTACAAGGAGTCTGGGCTGCTAGGGAGGGAGGACAGAAGTGGCCAACCAAGTGGTAGCACAAAGGAACTTCCCCAACACCCCCATGGTCAATCAGTGGCCATTTGGGTATGGGGGCAGAGCTGTGCCTGGGTGCCATCTAGTAGCTGTCCCAGTGCTGAGGAAATCTCTTGCATAATAAAGTATTGTATACCTCCTTGTGCACCATTGTAAAAAGTAGATCCATTTGTGTAGATCCATTCCAGATCCCTTCTGTCTTTGGATACTTCTTACGTAGCTTGAATCTTGAATTGACTAAGCTGTAGTTTGAAAAGTTTTTGAATAACCACTCCAGGATTTCTTGCCAGGGGTTCTGGAGGTTGTATTTAGAAAGTTATATTTCCAAGCTCTGGTCTTGATCCTGCTGATTGATTCCCACTATGTCTTGAAGTAGACCTCCCACCATGTAGCATCAGCTGGTTGATGGCATTGTGTTCTATTTTGACACCTAGTCAAATGAATGAAAAGGTGAATGAAAAGGAAGTAAATGTTATTTTAAAAGTAACTCTAATATTAACTAACTATTTCTGTGCCATGAATATATTTAATTACTTTTTAAAAGAAATTTCTAGTCCTTGTCAATTTAAGTTCAAACTGTATCAGAAGTCTTTTTAACTCTGCCAGGCATTTATTCAGAAAGACCAGCTACTGGTATTTTTAAGCTTCAGTGCTCACATTATAAAACCTCTTCAAAGATCATGATGTCTGAAGGAACAAAATGAAACTTAATCATGAGATGAGAATCTAAAGATTGGCTTTAATTTTTAATGCTAGTGCCCGTGATGAGATACATATTGTGCTGGATGGAGAAGAAGGATTGCAGAAATGTGCAGTCTATGTGAATGTGAAAACTGATTCTTTTTCAAAAGAAGAAGCATGAAGCAAGGCGTGGCAGGCAGTGTAATGCAGCCAACGTGGTGGGTGATTACTTATTCAAGTTTTACGTGAACAAGGTACAAAAGATAAATTAGAGAGTAGGGTGGAAGAGATTGTTAGAGGCAATCTAAAATACAGTGGGGCATTGAAACAGCATGAAATACAGATTGAAGGTGTGTGCAAGAGTAAACCTACGAGCAACATTATAGGAAGAAAAACTCCTAGGATTTTCAGTGATCATTTCCCCAAAAGAAATTAATTATTTCCTGGAAGCTTTTGTTGTGGCATCTCTCTATCACAACACAATTCATCAATTGTCTAGTGTTATATCTAAGGAAAACATCTTTAATAGCTTGTTTATCAGTTAAGCTAAAAAGAATTTACACAGAAGCAGTATTTACATTTATATTATAGAAACATGCTGGCCATCACCAAAATTACACACAAAATTGATAGTTTCATTTAAAGAGGCGAATCATTTGACCAAACACCATTGATAGTAGAAGTGACAAACGTTTATGGGACTAAAAATTATCAATGAATTTTCAGTGACTGACCATCAGGAGTTGTTTTAATAGTCTTGGTAGAATCAATATCTAATCCATAGTAATTTGCGGAAATTACTATTCACAGACAAATGGCCTTATGAATGACTTTAAGCAGGCAGTTGGATGCATTCGTCTCCTCATCATGGCAGTCTAGGATTGCTTCTCCCTGTTCTGCTTGCTTACGAAGTCCCAAACCTGGGGAAGTCCTATCACTTGCTTAACCTACCTGCTTTGGTTAGACCTCACCTGGAATACTGTGTCCAGTTCTGGGCACAACAATTCAAGAAGGATATTGACAAGCTAGATCGTGTCCAGCAGAGAGTAACCAAAATGGTGAAGGGTCTGAAAACCATGCCCTATGAGGAGTGGCTTAGGGAGCTAGGTGTGTTTAGTCTGATGAAACAAACGTTAGGAGGTGACCTGATAACCATGTTTAAATATTTGAAGAGATGTCATGTTGAAGATGGAGCAAGCTTGTTTTCTGCTGCCCCAGAGACTACGGCCATTTCCGTACTAGCCTGTTATAGCATGATGATTCCACTTTCAACATCCTCTGGAATCCTGGGGTTTGCAGTTTCGGGAGGGGCCAGCCGGCCCCTCCCCAAACTGCAAATCCCAGGATTCCAGAGGATGTTGAAAGTGGAATCATTGCACTATAACAGGCTAGTGCAGAAATGGCCCACAACACAGAATAAGGGATTCAAACTACAGGAAAAGAGATTTCACATAAACATCACGAAGAACTTCCTGATAGTAAGAGCCATTTGATAGTGGAATATGCTGCTTCGGAGTGTGAGGGAGCCGCCTTCTTTTGAGGTTTTTAAACAGAGGCTGGATGGCCACTTGTTGGGGGTGCTTTGATGGTGTGTTCCTGCATGGGTGGGGTTGGAGTCAGTGTCTGTTGTGGTCTCTTATGATCCTATGATTCTTGCAGAACTGTTGGGAGGGCAGAATATTGCTCAGAATGCCTTGAAGGAAAAGTAGCCTTCAAATCAAAGGCATAATAACTAGAACATTGACAATGAATTTTCTTTATTCATTTGTCAAGGCTGATTCACACATGAAGGTTGTAATGGCCTCAGGACTACAAAGACCACTGTTGGCTGAGCAGAACTTGCATGAGGTAGAAACTCTGGAATGTAAACAGGAGTCAGGGGTCACTGGTAATTGCTAGTCAGTAGGCCCCAAAACCTTTGTAGGAAAGACTAAAGTTAAGTATTAGAGAACCTGATTTCTGTACAGAAGGTTCCAGGTTCATTCTCTGGAATACACATGAACAGCAGTGATCACTGTCTCTAATGCTGGAGAGTCATTGCCAGTCAAAGCAGACAATACTGACCAGTGGCCTAACTTCATAAGAAGACTGCTTTCTGTATTCCTATGACCTGTGACAATCACCAGGCAAAAGTATCTTGTATCCTTATGCCACATGAGCCTTGCAAGCACTCAAAGCATCTGTGTGAGTTAGGATCATTGTACTATGGCTTATCAAAGCTTTCCCATACCTTTGAGATCATTGGACAGATGTTTTATTAGTCCAACATTTGTGGAGGAGTAATCTTCTGTGAATATCCCTTCCTAGCCCTGTTCAAGGCCCTTTTTCGCATAGCATTTGCCATGCGAAAGGGCCTCCGGAGCATCATGCGATTGCGAGGAGCATTCCAGACGACATCCTCACAGTTGCATGACGCTGCCAGGGCCAGCAGGTGCTGATCGCGCACTATTTCATTTTTGGCTTGTAGCTGAAAATGGTGCATGATCGTGCATCATTCCAGGGCCCCTCACGCACTTACCGTGCATGTGGAGCCTCCAGAGCCACGGCGCTCATGCTTCCTGCCCCAGCACAGCCTGGGAAAATGCCCGGCTGTGCTGCAGAAGGAAGAGGCAGAGCCCTCATGCTGCCTACTGGCTGGCAGGCAGCAGCTGCGGAGCCAAAGCAGCGGGGATGTGGGAGCCTCTCGCAAGAGGTTGCTCGCGCGATTTCCACACCCCAGCGCTGAGAAGAGGTAAGTTGCAGAAAGGGTCCAAAAGTCCCTAGATCAGGGGTGAGCAACACATGGCCCACAGCACTATGTAACCAATTCAGAGTGCTGGTTATGACCTATAAAGCCCTATACAGCTTTAGACTATGAGGAAGATTCTATATATATCTGTGTCCCTGCCAAATTCTTAGATTCTTGGAAGAGGGCTTTCTATCAGTCCTATCACCCTCACCAGCCCAACTGGTAAAGATGTGTGAAAGGGCCTTCTCAGTGGCTGTTCCAAGGCTATGGAATTCTCTTTTGCAGAAGGCTCCCTCTTTGCTTTCTTTCTGCTAGTAAGTTTTTATTTTTTTATTTTATTTTTATTTAATGAGGCATTTAGAAATTAACATTGCAGAAGGAATTTTAATGTTTGCTGTATTCATCATGCTATGTTTTTCATTTAATTGTTTGTAAACTTTTTTATCATGAGCTTTTTAATATAATTTGTTTTAATCTTTATTGTAAACTGCTTTCTGGTGTTAGCAGAATGATGGAATAAAATTATTAAGTAAATAAAGCTTCTGCTTATGTGATTCATTACCAGGGATGTGAAGAATGTCTCTAGCTGCATTTTCTTGAATTTCACCTCTATTTTCCTTCTAACTTTATTTTACATCAGGTTGCAATACTGGGGGACAGAGTAGGAGAGGGAAATTTTGCATATATTGTGATATGCACTTTTCTTCATGGACATGAATTTTAAGGCATTTTTCTTAATGTATACATTTTTGTAGACGTTTTCCTGTTGACTAAAATGTGTTTGTGCTCATTTGCATTTTGACTTGTGTATTTATTTGCGTGTAATTTGAAAAGCAATAAATAAATACTTGCAATTTGCAGTTTCTTCCCAGGATGAAAAAACTCAAGGATAAGTCCACATGGTTACTAATCATCTTGCAGACCACAATTTGGATTTACAGTTTTTGGTAATACAAATTTTGTGTTCATCACTTTTCATAATTCGATGCAAATAGGGTTAGAGAACCTGAATTTTGAGCAGCTTTCTGGAAGTTTTTACCCTTTGCAAAACCAATGGCAAAGCAGGTCTTGCTTATCCTTTGATCAACAAGCCAACTTTCCCCCTTCCAAATCAGCTTAGTCCTGAGTGCAAGATCACACACAACCCTTCCCGGATAGAAATGTGAACTTGATGGACTTTGTTGACCTTTTTCATGCTGGCTGTAGGAACCTTGAACTGTACACCACAGGATGTCTTTGAAATGTGATGTCTTGACTCTAGCAAATAACTAAATGGATTAACCTTTCCTAAGAAGTGAATTCCATCGAGTCAAATCCCATAGCTTGCTGGAAAGATTTTTTTCCCTTTTACTATTTTTCTACCTGCTTAGCAGTGGTTGTGTTTTGCAATCACTGCAGACTACTTCAGCTTCTGTTGAGATAAATAAGAGAACAACATTTTAATGAGATTCCTGAAGGGCTGTCTCCATATCCCCTTGATAATTCATGAGGGGATATTACTTTCAGTACTGTAGCTATTCAAACCAGCAGGGTTGTCAGATCACAGGGCCTGGTCCCAAGTCTCCTGTTTTATTGGGTCATCTCCAGGTGAGAGGCAAGGTTGCAAATTTACAAGTTTGCTAGGCTCAGCTCTAGGCAACAGCAAAGAGCTAGATGCAGATCTTAAGTTCAGTTTGCTACAATTTGCAAGGCTTAATTCAGAGTTTTCCAGACTATGGGCTTTTCCGCACCTTACCTTTTAACGCTGCTGGGTTGGGGTTTTCACGTGAGAAGGCTTGGAAAGAACGCTCTCACAAGCCTCTTGCTTCAGCTCCACAGCTCCTTCCTGCTTGCGCGAGAGCCCTGCTCGCGCCCCGCCCCTTCCTTCCTCAGTGCAGCCTGGGAGTTGTTGGCTGCGCTGGGGCAGGAAGCGTGACCGGCGCAGCTCAGGAGGCTTCACATGGCAGGTGAGTACGCCCCAGGCCCCTGAGCGATGCATGAGCGCAGAGCATTTTCGACTTGAAGCCAAAAATGAAAAAATCCATGTGCACTTCACGTCAGGCTCTTGAGCATCATGCAGACCGCTCCTCACATTTACACGACACTCAAGGGGCCCTCTCGCTTCCAAAACACCATGTGAAAAGGGCCTATGTCTAGTGGCACATTAGTGTATCACTGCAGTGTATAGATGTGTTGCGCAAACATAACAGGTGGAGAGTCTGCCTCCCCCACCACCACTGTGGGCCAGGTTCAGGTGGGGGGACTGCTTCTCTTGCTGCCACCGTCCCAGGTTGAGGAAGACCCGGTGAAGGTGGTGGTGGGCCAGGCTCAGGTAGAGGGACTACCTCCACTTACTGAATTGCTTACTGAATTACTGTGTTGCGAAGTGATGCATGTCTAACAAGTGTGTCACCAACATGAAAAGTTTGGAAAGTTCCAGCTTAATTAATTTGTTGCTGCAGTTTGCAAAGATTCTCCACAGGTTCTATATCTTTACTTAATTAGCTTCTTCTTATCCTTCCAATCATTGTAGTTCCAGAGCTCATCCTCTACTCCACTCTGCGTCCGCCTTCTGGGTAGAAGGCTGTTGTTGTTGTTGTTGTTGTTGTTGTTGTTGTTGTTGTTGTTGTTGTGCTTTCAAGTCATTTCCAACTTACGGCAACCCTAAGGCAAACATATCACGGGTTTGCTGGAGTGTGTGATGTGCCCAAGGTCAGCCAGTGGGTTTCCATGGCTGAGGAGGGAATCATCGCAAGGGTCATAGGTCAATGCTCAAACCACTACACCATGCTGGCTCTGGTGGGCTAGATTAAATGTTTCTTATTACGTCTCCTTGAGTAGTGAGAAAGACTGATTCACTGATTTCCTCTTGATCGGGGAACAGCTCCTTTAGCTAAGATTTCTGTCTCAGGCCATTTCCGCACTACACTCTTCTAGTGCGATTATTCCACTTTCAACATCCTATGGAATCCTGGGGTTTGCAGTTTCAGGAGGGGCCGGTGAGCCCCTCCCGAAACTGCAAGCCCCAGGATTCCATAGGATGTTGAAAGTGGAGTAATTGCACTATAAGTGTGTAGTGAGGAAATGGCCTCAGTTTCCAAACATGAATATATAGCATGTCTGTGTGTGTGCATTTGAATGAAAAGCTGGGGTTAGTACTAAATGCATAGCACTTAGTAGCATCACCCAGGGCCTTCCCTAGATTTCAAGTTTTGGCCTGGAAACAATCCTGAATGGGCAACCCTATAAACCAGTCCTTTCTTTTAAATATTTTTTTAACTGTCAATAAGGAGCCTCGATCATTATTGACCGACATGTGTCATTCTTCGAGGTAAATTCAGTTTTTAAGTGGCATTGAATAAGGTCCCCTCTCAGTTAGAAGGAGGGAAACAAAGACCTGAATAATGAGAAATTCAGTTGGGAATAGGTACAATATGCTATGTCCTACTCCAAAAGAAATTATTCTATTACAATTTAATTTATTTCCCTCAAACTGGTGGTTCCTGATACTGGTATCTCAGAACATTAACTAAAAAGGTACAGATTAAAAACACAAAACTTTACTATGTTAAAACACCATTAAGCACAATATATTATTAAAATACAGTTGAATTAAAAAACACAGACTACAAGCAGAAATGTAATTATAAAACTACAACACCATTAAACAACTTACATTATTTTAAAAATGCAGTTGATTAAAAGCAATTAAAAAAACACATATGGGCAGGGGGAGAATCTAAAAAAGCAATTTCAAAGCACATAAAAGATGTCAACCAAATTAAGATTATCACCAATGGATCAAGCTAAAGCTATATCTAATCCAGCATCCAATTTTTCTTAATGTCTAACCATATGACTTTTAAAAGTCTTACCAGTATGTCATGAAAAAATGGACCTACACTCTATTTTTATATATTAGCTAGGTGTATTTCCCACCTTTCTTCAGTGAGCTCAAAGTACTACCATACATGGCCTTCCTTCTCCCCATTTTATTCTTAAAACAATCTTGTCAAGTACATCAGTCTGGAAAAAAATGTGTGGTTTAAAGTCATTAAGTGGGTTTTGTTGCTCAGTGTAGACTTACAGTTGAACCTCCCAAATCCAAACCCTCTCTCGTACCCTCCAACATTTCATAGATGAAAACCAAGAGGGGACATGATAGCCATGTTTAAATATATGAAGAGATGTCATGTCGAAGAGGGAGCGGGCTTGTTTTCCACTGCTCCAGAGACTAGGACAAGGAGCAATGGATTCAAGCTGCAGGAAAGGAGATTCCACCTGAACCTCAGGAAGAATTTCCTGAGGGTCAGAGTTGTCTGACAGTACAATATGCTGCCTTGGAGTGTGGTGGAGTCTCTTTCTTTGGAGGTTTTTAAACAGAGCCTGGATGGCCATCTGTTGGAAATGCTTTGATGGGTGTTCCTGCATGGCAGGGAGTTGGACTGGATGGCCCCTGTGGTTCTTCCATCTCTATGATTCTATAGTTCTATGGGGCCAAGCAACATCAGAGTGTCGTCAAGATGGCAAACGTAATTAATGAGGAAGAACAGACAAGCAAAGTGAAGCTGCAGCAGTTTGCTTTCACCTAGCAAGGAAGGGCAAGACTCTGCCTCCTCCTCTCCTAAGGAGAGGGAAGTTGGAGTATGAGAGAGAGATGGGAACATGTTAAAATCAGTTGGACAAGTAGGGCAAAGAGGATGAGTTGGGTCTGTCCCTGCCAATTGGGACAGTTGGAGGGCATGCTGTCTAGTAGTCATGTAGACTCGAGTCAATAGACTAGGACTCAAGTCAGACTTAAATCACTTCAGTGACTCGACTCAGATTCGACTCGGCCATAAATGATGCACTGACTTGACTCAGCTCAACTCGAGACTTGTATATTTTTAATGACTGACTTGATGCCCTTGGTTCAGTTAACATAACATATTCATCCAGGAACCCTACAACTTAGAACAATGCCTCCATCTCTTTTTGCCTACTAGTCACATGACAATCTCTTTCAAGCCCAGAGTGTAGGCACATTTCTCAGAGGGGAACAACAGCAAACAGGTTAGGCAATGGACTTGAGGCAGGCTTGTGAAGTCTGCTCAGCAGCCTGTCCCCGCTGCATATCGCTGAAGCCTTCTAAAATGTTTCCTAAAAGCAAAAGACAAGACTCAATCCAAAGAGTATAGGGTGTGTTTCTCAGAGCGAAACAGCAAATGTGTTAGGCAACGGGCTTGAGGAAGAAGGATCCTTCTTTCTAAAGCCTTTGAATCTTCAGTAATAGGGAATAAGGTAGGATCCTATTCCCCACTTCTGAAGCTGCAGGTGGCAAAATTGCAAATGTGGAGAGCCGACTCTGCTTAAATTGTTAAAACTGAATTTATTTCTCTCTATCCAATAATTCTGGGGTTTTGGTTGGGGTATAAAGTTGGCTTCCAGACTTGAGACTTGGCTTGGGACTGGACTTGAAAGTATCTTCAAGGATCTGAGACTTCATTTGAGACTTGAAGGTAGAAACTTGAGACTTGGAGTAAAAGACTTAAATACATCACTGCTGTCTAGCCAAAAAAGTGCACTGCCTCCTTATCAATTTATGTAAGCATTAACCTTTCAGTAAATACCTATGTATCTATCTATTATCTCTCTAATTGTCTATCTGTCTAGCTGAAGTTTAGACGGCCAGTCAATTTGACTTGAATTGACTGGTGTCAATCAATTTGATTGAATGAAGTCAAAGTTCTAATTTCATGGAAGAGAGCAGAATAAAAAATAGGCCCCTAAGTTTGTATTCAGAACCAGCATGGTTAGAGCATTTGACTATGACTTTGGAGATCAGAGTTCAATTCCCCGCTTGGTCATGGAAACCCACTGGGTGACCCTGGGAAAGTCACAATCTCTCAGCCCCAGAAAACCCTGTGATAGGTTTGCCTTAGGGACATCGTAAGTCAGAAACAACTTGAACAAACAAGTTTGCTGAGTGAATTTCTCCCCTTGCTCTAGCCGAAAGGGTAGCAGGGGGTATTGTGCCCCCCTGCCCAACTCCATACCTTCAAACATTCCCAGTCTGGCACAAACACTCCCAGTTCATCTTCTGCCACCCCATCTATTCAGCTGCTTTTAAAATGTTCCAGTTTCTCCTCCTCACACTGCCTCCCTTTACCGTTAGCTTATCAATTACTGTAAACTGAGTTCAACGTGCAAAACTACTTTGCAGTTAGTTAACTTGGCAGGGAGGGGAGGAGAGGAGAGGTAGGGCACGATCTTGCCCTTCCTGGTAGACTCAGGCAAAAACTGCTGCATCTGCTCCTAGCTTGTGTGTTCTTCCTCATTTATGGCTTTTGCCACCTTGACTGCACTCTAATATTGTTTGGCCATAAGTGTTCTGGTTTTCATCTGTGAACTATTGGAGGGTATGACATCCTTGCAATGGGGCCGGGCTTGTAATATCTGTTCAGACTTGCTGACCTCACACGTGAGCAGAGGTTAATTTTGGGCAGAATAGAGCAGCTGTGTTATCTTAAGACTAAAAACTGAACACACCTACTAAACAAGTAGAACGCCAAGACAAAAAGGGCAATAAAATTGTTCCACTTGGTAGCTTGAACAGAGTGATACCAGCATTAACATTCCATTGCATAGTTCGCAGGTTCCCGCTGATTCTGTGTAGTGTGTGTGTGTGTGTAAAAATCAGAATGAGAATTTCCAAAGCTAAGAAGGGCACCTGTGCTGGATTCAGAATAAAGTGCATTTTTAATAATTACTTGGAAACATTCAGATTCAAATCCATTCAGCTTTCATGTTGACATAAACTATGCTGGACCAGGCATAACCTAGGTCAAGAAGACAAATAATATTTCACAGACTGTGAAATGTATTAGTGTTGGCATCTTATAAAGTTGCTACCAACTCAGTGCTTTCAGTTTTTGAAGGATTTTTCTACTAAATTTAAAATCAATGAAGCAACCGTTTAGGTTCTTAAGCTTTAATGTGTTTCTCTGGGCTGTTTACGAAAAGAAACAATTACTTTTAAATGTTGTATTTAAAAGTGTTACATGTTAACTTATGTTAAAAGTGCTAAGTGTTAAGATGTTGTATAAAAATATCTGTAATCTTGTATCACCAGATGATCTCCTGCCTTCAGTGATGAGTAATGTTGGACTGATTCAGATGGCATTACAACTGAAAAAGAAAGTTGGTCCCACGTCATCCGCTGAAGCCATTTCCGCGCTAGAGTGTTATAGCGCTATTATTCCACTTTCAACATCCTACAGAATCCTGGGGTTGCCCCTCCCGAAACTGCAAACCCCAGGATTCCGTAGGATGTTGAAAGTGGAATAATAGTGCTATAACACTCTAGTGCAGAAATTGCCTGAGTCTCATGGGTCAGTGGAGACTTTTGCCTGAATTTCCCAAATACCTGCCTACTCTGTTAACAAAGCTACACAAAACTGCTTCCTTATATATATTTTTTTTAACCATTACCATTACTTTTTTGTAAAGCCATCTGAAGTTTAAGTGACTAAATGGTGTTATTGAACTGACCACTGCATGGTTGTGAACTGATACAAAGTGTTCTACGTGCATCTTCCTTCTGCTTGTCCATATTGATTTTGAGTAAATTCATACATAAACTTAGGAGTATTGTTCAAGATGTTTCCTGCTCCAAGGCTTTGTGTACTTCTCTCCCAGCCCCACTGCTGCATTTGAGTATCTCTGATATCTTTGTGTGACACACTTCATAACTGACTTGGATCCTGAGGGATTCTGTGCACACTGGCATACACAAACATCACTTTCTGTCACTTTCCTTAGTTTGTTCCAATTCTTCGCCCTGCCTAGCAGCATGTCACCATGCCTTTCTGGATGGTCCTCCTGAGAACTGGAAAAACCTTTGGGCTACAGCAGGGAAGGAAGGGAAGAAAATCCCAATATTGTGAGTGGGTATATCTAGTTCTGCTTCCCTGGATGTAACTCAATGTGCTTGTTATTACTGGATGTAACTCAATATGCTTCTTAATGTTTGTTAAGGCAGAGATGGAGGTGGACTTCCAGATGCTATTGGAAAGCAGTTGTGTTCAATCTTCATCAGTCTCCATCTTTGACTAGGGCTGATAAGCATTTTAATCCAACAGTGTCTGAGGGACAAACATCTTCTCCACCCCAGTGTTAAGCCTGTCGGCGGTTAGCCAGCAAGTTGATCAGTTGACAGAGGAATCAGACAACTGGTTCCCAAAGAGTGTCTTGCACTGGAAATTGTGAGCACAGCATTAGAGGAGCATCTTGCTCTTCATTCCCACTTCATGGTCCTGTTAAAAAGTCCCCCTCCTATAGCTATTTGCTTTGGATGTGAATGCAGTGATCTTACAAATATCAACACAGACCCAATCCTGAGTGATTCCTCTTACATGTAAAGTTTTGAAAAGTATCATGCAGCACCACACTATGTCCAAGACAGTATGCTGCTTTGACCCTAAATGTGTGTAGGGCTGTGCCTAGTCTGTGAGTCACCATGTTGTAAAAGGCATATCAGTTCTTTAAATATACATCAAGTTTGGAATGTGAGAGAAGAAAGGAAAAGTAGCCCTGTTAACCCAAAAGCATCCCTGTTAACCCAATAGGACTTCAACTGGATTAAATCTTTAACTTAACTTGATGGATGAGGCTGATTGCCAACAAACTCTGCTAATTACTTTTCAGATGAAGAACAAAGGAATCTATCAAAAGCAGCTGAATTTTGAGTAGCTTGGTTCCTCTCCTGGAAGAATGGTCATTATAAGATAATAAGTCAAAATCAAGCATTGTGATCCTCTTAAGATATAGATAGAAGGATTTTTCTAAATTAAGAACAGGATTATTCGAACATTTCTTTCCACTACTTCTGATGCTATCAAAGATGTTTCAGGGAATCAAAACAGGCCTGCTCTGATATAAAGTCAAAGGTTTTTTCAGCCAGAATCCTTGGGTTGTGGGTTTTTCAGGCTATGAGGCCATGTTCTAGTAGTATTTTCTCCTGATATTTCACCTGCATCTGTGGCTAGCATCTTCAGAGGATCTGAAGACATGGAGTGGAATGGAGTATATATACTTGTGTGATCTCTAGGTGGGAGGGATTTGCATTTGTAATGCATTGGTGATGCAGCTGGCCTGTGAGATAGCCCATTGTTGAGTGGACTAGCCCCCAGGGCTGCGTGCTAGTCAGGTACTTAAATGCACACACAACTGTTATGTATATCCCCTGACTAACACGCAACCCTGGGGGCTAGTCCACTCAACAATGGACTATCTTACAGTCTAGCTGCATCACTAATGCATCACAAATACAAATCCCTCCCACCTGTGGATCATACAAGTATGTATACTTCATTCCACTCCCAATGTCTCCAGATCCTCTGAAGATGCCACCCACAGATACAGGTGAAACATCAGGAGCAAATACTACTAGAACATGGCCTCATAGCCTGAAAAACCCACAGCAACCGAGGCCTGCTCTGAGTTTGCAGAAGTGCAGAAAATTGGTGAAGAAACAAACTACATGGAGTCCAATCCCATATAAATTTATTGGAGCTTGGAAGAGATATCTAGAAGAAATTGGAAGGGGGCATAACTCAGTGACCGACTACACAGTTGTGCACACAAAGGAACCCAAGTTCTGCCCTTGCTTTCTCCCCACCTGTAAGGACTAGATAATAGACTGTCTGAGAGGATCAGCTAATGGGCTAAGAGTCTGCCAGATACTCTGGTTAATGGCTGCCAATCAGAGCAGACAGTGCTGACCTAGGGGACTACTCACTTGAGTATAAGGCAACATCATAGGTGTTCTGAATAGGCATGGGCACCAACCACAATATTTGATTAAGATTCCAACTTGGCTGTTGAGAGAGCAGTATAGTTCAGGTGGGGCCAGTTCAGAGGGTTTCTGCTTCTACTGGGATTTGACCTTATTCTCCTTGTCTACCCTATCACTGATTTTCACTGCAAATTTACACATGGCTCTAATACATCACATACCCTCCACTAAAATGATTTTCACAATCCTGCTGTTGTGAAAGAGAACTATCAAAAACTACTGGACACTGTGATGTTATCATCCTTAAAGATGATAAAATCATTGGCTGGAATCAAGTATAACCTCTCCTGGACTGACACCCCCCTCCAAAAAAATAAAACCTGAGAGACACCTCATTCACCCATACCTCAGTTGCTAGCAGAAGGGATCTCTTTTTCCCCTTGGAAGGGAAGCTTGGTAAAGTAGGTTTAAGGGGAATTACAATCATAGAATCATAGAATCATAGAAATGTAGAGTTGGAACAGACCACAAGGGCCATCCAGTCCAACCCCCTGCCATGCAGGAAAACCCTCAAAGCACTCCCGACAAGTGGCCATCCAGCCTCCACTTAAAAACCTCCAAAGAAGGAGACTCCACCACACTCTGTGGCAGCACATTCCACCGTCGGACAGCCCTGACCGTCAGGAAATTCCTCCTGAGGTTCAGGCGGAATCTCCCCTCCTGCAGCTTGCATCCATTGCTCCTTGTCCTGGTCTCAAGAGCAGGAGAAAACAAGCCCACTCCCTCCTTGACATGACACCCCTTCAAATATTTAAACATGGCTATCATGTCCCCTCTCAACCTTCTCTTCTGCAGACTAAACATACCCAGCTCTCTAAGTCTGTCCTCATAGGGCATGGCTTCCAGGCCCCTCACCATTTTGGTTGCCCTCCTCTGGACCTGCTCCAGCTTATCCATATCCTTCTTGAATTGGGGTGCCCAGAACTGGACACAGTATTCAAGATGAGGTCTAACCAATGCAGAATAAAGTGGTACCAATACCTCCCTCGATCTAGACACCATACTCCTATTGATGCAACCAAGAATTGCGTTGGCCTTCTTGGCTGCCACATCACACTGCTGACTCATGTTCAGCTTGTGGTCTATGAAGACTCCTAAACCCTTTTCACACGTACTGTTAGCCAGCCACGTGTCCCCCATCCTATATTTCTGCATACCATTTTTTCTGCCGAAGTGTAGGACCTTACATTTCTCTCTGTTGAAATTCATTTTGTTAGCCTTGGCCCAGCTCTCCAATCTGTCCAGGTCCTTTTGAATTTTGTTCCTGTCATCAGGCGTATTAGCAACCCCTCCCAATTTGGTGTCATCTGCAAAATTGATCAGCGTGCCCTCTATTCCTTCATCCAAGTCATTAATGAAGATATTGAACAGCACCGGGCCCAGGACAGAACCCTGTGGCACCCCACTAGTCACTTCTCTCCAGGATGAGAATCTGCCATTGGAGACCACCTTTTGGGTACGGTCAGTCAACCAGTTACAAATCCACCTGACAGTAGCCCTGTCCAGTCCACATCTTACTAGCTTCTTTGCAAGAATGTCATGGGGAACTTTGTCAAAGGCCTTACTGAAATCAAGATATACTATGTCCACAGCATTCCCTTCATCTATCAAGCAAGTAACTCTATCATAAAAAGAAATAAGATTAGTCTGGCATGACCTATTTTTGAGAAATCCATGTTGACTTTTCGTAATTACGGCATTGTTTTCTAAGTAATTAGAAACTGACTGTTTGATGATCCGCTCCAGGATCTTTCCAGGTACTGATGTCAGGCTGACTGGGCGATAATTATTTGGGTCCTCTTTTTTCCCTTCTTGAAGATGGGGAGAACATTTGCCCTCCTCCAGTCTGCCGGAACTTCTCCGGTCCGCCAAGAGTTTTCAAAGATTATAGCAAGAGGTTCTGAAATGACCTCTGCTAGTTCTTTTAAAATCCTAGGATGCAATTCATCTGGCCCTGGAGACTTGAATTCATCCAGTGTGGCCAGGTATTCCTGTACTACCTCTCTACCTATTCTGTGCTGCATTTCCCCCACTTCCTCACCTGCTCCCCAACCGCCAGGTTGCGTGTTTTTATCCTTTCGGGAAAAAACTGAGGCGAAGAAGGTGTTGAGGAGTTCTGCCTTTTCTCTTCCTCCTGTTATTAATTCACCATCTTCCTTGCGCAGTGACCCTATCGTCTCCTTCTTTTTCCTTTTGCTGCGGACGTATTTAAAAAAGCTCTTTTTATTGTTTTTAATGTCTCTGGCCAGCCTAAGTTTGTTCTGTGCTTTAGCCTTTCTGACCTTCTCCCTACATCTCCTGGCTACTTGCTTATAATCTTCTTTGGTGATTTCCCCCTTCTTCCATTTCCTGTACATGTTTTTCTTAATACTTAGCTCAGCTGAGAGCTCTTTAGTCAACCATTCCGGTTTGTTCAGATGCCTTCCATTTTTCCTCCTTAATGGCACAGTTTTAGCCTGTGCCTTCAGTACCTCCCTTTTAAAGAACTCCCATGCATCCTGAACTCCTTTCTCATTGACTATTCTTGACCACGGGATTTCAGCCAGCAGCTCCTTCAGTTTACAGAAGTCTGCTTTTTAAAAATCTAAGACGAATGCCTGGCTACACTTGCCTTCTCTTCCCCACTGAATGCCAAATTCTAATAGGGCATGGTCACTCTCCCCTAAAGATCATTAACAAGGTCTTCCCTGTTGGTCAGGATCAGATCCAGAATATTTGATCCCCTTGTCGCCTCTTCCACCTTCTGGACCATGAAGTTGTCTGCAAGACAAGCAAGAAACTTGCTGGACCTTGCCGCCTTTGCAGAGTTTGACTGCCAACATATATCCGGGTAGTTGAAATCTCCCATTATTACTGTATCTCTCCTTTTTGAATGTGCAGTCATTTGGTCTATGAAAGCGCCATCGAGGTCCTCAGTCTGGCTTGGAGGTCTGTAGTAAACCCCCACTATAATATCCCTATTGTTTCTCGCTCCCTTAATTCTTACCCAGATGCTCTCGACCTGGCTTCCGGTGTTCAAGTCATGGATCTCTTCACAGGTGAAAACATCCTTGACATATAAGGCTGCTACTCCTCCTTTCTTATTTGGTCTATTTCTACAAAATAGGCTATACCCCTCTATTCCTATATTCCAATCGTGAGATTCATCCCACCAGGTCTCAGTGATGCCTATCAAATCATATTTATTTTGCTGTACTAGGAGTTCAAATTCATCTTGTTTGTTTCCCATACTCCGTGCATTAGTGTAGAGACACTTAAGTCCCCGTGCCCTTCCTGCAAGTCCCATAGCATTGTTTCCACCCCTCCCACGATTGGATGCTATTCCTACTTGGCCAATATCATTTGGGCCTTTTCCCCCACACTTGCCGAGTCCTTGTCCTGAATAATCTTGTCTCCCTCCCCAGTTGTACTTAGTTTAAAGCCCTCCTAATCCTCCTTGTGAGACTGTTTGCAAAAACGTTCCTGCCAAGTTTCGTGAGGTGCAGCCCATCCCTTGCCAGAAGCCCATGTTCCTGGAATTTCAAGCCATGATCCAAAAAGCCAAACTGTTGGCGGCGGCAAAATGTGCGGAGCCAGCTGTTGACCTCTACTATTGTCCTTTCCCTTCGTGCACCATATCCTTGAACAGGGAGGATTGATGAAATGACCACCTGCGCACCAAGGTCCTTAAGCTTTCTCCCCATAAGCTCGTAGTCCTTTGTGATGTGGTGAAAGCTGCGCTTCACTGTGTCATTGGTTCCAACGTGAACCAAAACGAGGGGCTTACGGTCAGTGGGCTTGACCAGCCTGGCTAGCCTCTCCGTTACGTGGTTTATCCTGGCCCCGGGAAGACAGCAGACCTCTCGATTGAGCTTGTCCGGTTTGCAAACTGCCGGTTCGGTTCCTCTGAGCAAGGAGTCCCCAACCACCAGAACTCGCCTCCTCTGAGGCCTGTCCAGGGTTCTTCGACAAGCAGATTCTTCCAGGATTGCCTGGGCATTGTGTTGAGGCCGGGAGTGCTGGTCTTCCCAATGTTGGATGCTGTCCTGTAGGTGTTCAAGTTCCAGTTGCCAAAGTTGGATTCCTTCTTGCTGATGTTGTGTTCCCTCCTTCTGGTGTTCCTCATCAATCACAGCACCAAGAATGTTGAAGCGATTCTGTAGTTTGAGAGTCTCTGTTTCCTTCCTGGCCCTTCTACTTCTCCGTGTGACATTCCTCCAAGCATCGCTTTCGTGGCTCACGGAACTGATTTCCTCATCAGGCAGCTCCTCCGCATATCCGGTCTTCAGGAAGGTCCTCTCTGCCCTATCTAAGAAGTCCTCACCTTCCCTAATAAGACGAAGATTAGAAACCTGTGCCTCCAGCTGCCGCACCTTGACCTCTAAGAAGGTGACCAGCTTGCACTTGCTGCAGGTGTACCCGACCACATCTTGTGGCAAGAAAAGGAACATGCCACAAGTGCTACAGGTGACAGCAGCAGCTCCCTCACCTTCCATACTTGATAATACAGAGAATAGAAAAGAAAACAAAAACAAAAACTGGGCCTCCTTTCTTAATTTGAGCTGTATAAGCTATGTCTGCTCAGTTAACTACCAAGCTCAGTTGAACTCTTCCTAAATTTGTTCAGTCGCTATAAGGATCGGTTGTCCCTAAACTTGAATGGTTGAACTTGAAGGATTGAAGTAGATGAATGAAATTGTGCGCGCCGCTGGGAGTTCCTAATAAAGCCTCCTTCCCCTAGCTGGCTCCTCCCCCTAGCTCAGTGGTTCTCAACCTGTGGGTCCCCAGATGTTCGTGGACTTCAGCTCCTAGAAGCCCCAGCCACTATGGTCAATGCTCAGGGCTTCTGGGAGCTGAAGTCCAAAAACATCTGGGGACCCACAGGTTGAGAACCACTGCCCTAGCTTGATTAACTCTCCCTAGTTTGATTGACAGTTAACTGACTAACTAACAAACAATTAGCTGACAATAGGCTGTGAGCTCAGGGAGAGCACATGGCCAGCGCAAGCAAAAAAACAAACAAACAAACAAACAAACAAACAAACAAACAAAACAACACAGAGAATAAGCAAACAAACTCAGCCCCACAGTCCTGCAAAAACACCTATCAAAGTTGTCTTCACAGACCCAGCTTACCTTCTGCTCTCTCCTCTGGATGGTATCACAATAATAACCAAGTAGCAATTGTGAAGATGGAACAATCATGGATGAGTAAATTTAGGTAACTGTTCTGTATTCATGATTGCTACTTAGTCATGATTGTGACACTATTGGCACAATTATTACTTCTCCCAACTAACTTTACCAGGCATCAGCCGCATGGAGAGAAGAAGGTCCTGTCTGCCAGTGATTGAAGCACTGAAGAATAAGGTCTCCATCATGTTTGGGGAGGATTGGGCCAGGAGAAGTTATTTAGTTAGGTATATCTGCCTTAGGGGGTGATACAAGATTCTGGCTATCCTTTATCATTTCAAGATTCTTTCCACTAAGCACTGAGAGTGGAGATCTATGATAAAACTTAAAAGATTAGAAGACAGAGCAGCCAGTTAGAAAACAATCCCACCTCTTCTACGTCACCTGCTCCACACCCTGTTTTTTATTATGTAGACTGTTTTGGAAGGAACACATCAGTTTTTGGAATCACGTCTTTGTCTTTGTGTCTCTCTGAATCTAAACTGCTAATGAATCTTCAGGAATGTTCTTATTTGAGCCACTTTGGAGGAGCATAATTTTAACCTGGACATCTTCTGAATCTGCCCAGATCATCCTGATTTGGTTCTGGATGTTGTACTGGTCTGAGCTCAAACTACAGCTCTAGTTTTTGGATATATTTAATTAGGATTGCAACCTAGTGCTCCCAGCTTTCTTTTTTCATTGTTACAAAGAAGCATTTGGAAACTTTTGGGCATTGCCTGGTCAGACCTCATAAACTTGAGGGGATGAAGAATAAGATTTATAGTGCTTGCCAAGTTCTCTGTTTCTCTGCATAGTAATGTCCCCTTACCATGACTAGCAGAAGAAGCAGAATAAATTGTGAGAAACAGTGGAACGAATGCAGAATAAATTATGCAAAATAAGAGGAAGGGAAAGAAAATTTGCTTAAGTTTGCATAAATTATACAGCCTACAAATTCCATTCCAATTTCTCTTTTACAGCATTTCAGTTATCCCAAGGCAGAGTTAAGAGTTTTGAGTTTATTATTTGACAGATAAAATTGCCTGTAGATACTATTGTAATGCTGTGAAAAAGCCTGTATCACCCTTTGCATATTCCACTGTAGGGATGGAGGGATTTGTTTTATTGCATTGTTGCACATGAAAATGAGGAATTTCTGGCATTATCTCCCTGCCAGACAAGATTATAAAATCTATAAGTTTATTTTACTTTGAATTTGAGGATAGTTTTATATCAAAATTTGGTTTGCTTCCAAAGTCTTACCTTTGGCCAAAAACATTTTTGTACAGAAAAATATCTTTTTGTGCAAAATACCTTTTTTGTCCCAAACACTGGACTTTGCACATAAACTATTGCAAAAATAAATAAAAAAAAAAACTACTGGTGAAAAATCTTGCAATAGTTGACAATTTTTCAAGGATAAGAAAATTGGCAAATAATTCTTTTCCTCCTTCCTCCACCATAATAAGCAGTCCTGCTGGGAGTAAGTTAATTCATGCACAAAGTATGAGCAGGTTTTGATTCTGTGCAGTAAAACTTGGGATTCTATACACCAAGAAGATGTATTTGTAGATGACAAAGTTGCTACAGCAAGCATGAACTTATCTGCTGAGGAGCAATTGATTCTTGAGATGACTTGAGATGGCCCTTACAGTTTGCAAGGTTTCTTCACCATTGACATGATTGCTTGCAAGCATTTTAGAGTAAGATGATGATTGTCACTCTACCGTTGTACCTACCTGGATGCTTGATAGATTATTGAAGGACAGTTGATTGGTTTGATTGATAGATAAGTTGACATGCCCAAAGTCAGGAATGCAGATCACATACATTTGCAGGCTGGGTGCCCAAACCAGGGTCACCTCCGTGTTTGGAGTAGGAGGGGAGGTTTGAAGGTGGAAAGAATTCTACAGTCTGAGTTCAGTCTAATAAGAAGCAGGCTTGTTAGCCTGCATGATGTTCCCTTTGTGGATTTAATATTAAGTGAGACCTGCAACACTATGTTGCTGTGTATTACCAGTCTAATGGGAGTGTTCCAGCTCAAGATCCCAACCAACCATATATTCCTACAGGATATGATGAGTTGTGAGGCATTCCATTCCCCACCTTTGGTTTCCATTTTTCTTTTCCAAATGACACCTAGGTCAGAATCCTGTTGGTGTCTTTGCAGGTCTTATGTTTCTCTGTTGAAACAGTTGAACATTTTTTGTCCTATGGAAGATATCCATATTCAGGTCAAGGTTGTGGTAGCAGGGTTATGTGCGTGGTGCCATTGCACATGGAGATACATATCGTGCATGGATGTATCAGGATGTGCCTTACGGTTGTGCATTAAAGTTTTTTGTTTTTGTTTTTTGGTGTTTTGGTTCAGTCATGCAATGTTGGCATTCAACATGAGGGCTTTGTAGCACAGTTAATGGCTAGCTGGGCATAAGAAGATTTGTGCTTTGCAACCTCAATGTGATATTGGTGTATGGGAGCTAGCAAGCTTTACATGTTCAAGTGTTAGGATCTTTCTTTTACTTCCAGAAACCTCAGATTCTCCTGAGTATGTCTATCCTACTCTTTGGTTTTTCAGTGGTTCTTTGCAGGCTCCAATCCTGTTGTCACCTACCAGCTCAATTTGTTGCTAGAAGGAGTGATGCTCATAGTCTATTTATCTAGTAAATTTTGAGTTTTCAAACGGCTTGACAGGTATCACTCCAAAAGTTCCCTGTAAAGATTAGCATTTGTTCTTTAATTGTTTGCCTGCTCTTCAGATTTGTTGTTGTGTGCCTTCAAGTTGTTTCTGATTTATGCTTGCATCATAGTAAATAGGTAATACCATGAACTTGGCCAGCAGTTCAGTAAATCATTCGATATCATTTTGTTCCTCATGGAGCAGCATCAGTCATTGTTCTCCTACCACCTTCAGGCATCTCCAGTCCAGAGACACAGGAGAGTTAAGGACCTTTGCCCTTCAGCCTGAAAGCTACATATGTTTTGAAATAGCTTCCACAAGTGAAAGATGTTCTAGATTCTGGTCCCTGTTCACTATAACTGGAATTTGACATGCCATTTAATCAACCTTATTTTTTTTTATGAGCTCAGCTGTCTGCTGCCATTATTGCAGGAGAATAAGTTGGTAGAATTTAGTTTATTTATACATACTTCCTGATCTACAAAGCAGCTAGCAGCCATAAAATGTAAAATGACTGTATAGAAGATCAAAATTTGTTCCCTAAAGGTTTTTCTTAAACTGTTTTCTAAAATCAGAAGGAAGTAAGCAATGTGGACCTCAAGAACGCCTGCTGTGGTAGCAAAATCTACAGTACTACTTCTGGTAGTAGACGCAGGGAGAGGGAAACTTAAATTTTCCCATTTTTAAAAATCAAATTCAGGGAACTCCCTGCATGTAAAAAAAAACTGCCATACAATTTTGGAAAGTTTTAATTCAGCCAGAAAATTTTATTGTCATTTCCAATAAAGTAATAATAAGCATATCAAGAATATTACTCATTATCTTATCATAATTAAAATTTAAAAGATCAATTTTTTCCATAAAAAAGAACAAGTTTGAACTACATATTTGGTCATATCATTGCAGTACCAATAAAGCGTCTCCAACATTAAAATGCAGACACCTGAAACTTTGCATGAATAGTAAGATACCCTACAGGTATGCACTTTGAATTTATTTGGGTTTTTAAAAACAGATCAATTTTAAGTAATTTGAATCTGTCTCTAGCTTCCAGTACAGTCTTTAGTCACTAGGTGGCAGATTTCCTTAATGAACCAAAAGAAAGCTGCAATCAGGCCAGTTATACAGACTTTCCTCACTTATCTGACAGATTGGGAACTGGAGCACTGTCAGAAATTGGAATTCGTTGAAAAGCAGAACCCACATACTGTGCTGTAGGGAGCACAAAGCTCCCTTGGGATTGAATGTGCATGTATCACTTGCAAAGTCTCTCAGCTGGTTTAATGTGTTTTTCCTCTCTTAGCTTGCTTTGCAAAGCAGTGCACACGTGTGAGCAATTCCAAGCAAGCCTCTGTAGGCAAGAAGAACTGATGAAAGACCAAAACTCCTAATAAATTAACAGAACTTGTCCTTAATTGGAAGTGTCAAAAGAGTGAGTCATATAACAGGGCATCAGAAAGTAGGGGCATCCTGTATTCATTCCTTCAGAAGATCTCTGGGCAACTGCATGTGGACTTGAGGCCATGCTTCCCCCGCCTTTTAAAGAAGGTTACAGGAGGGTCGTAGTTCTAGTGAGTATAATGGGAGGGGACTGAAGAGAAGAAAAAGCTGAATGAGAACCAGGATGGGAGAGAGGGAAACCACCAAAAAAGAAAAAGTTTGGAGGGACAAAGTAACGAGAAAGAGCAGAGAGAAGAAGAAAGCACATTGGTGGAGGTGGAGGACTAAGAGGTTTCTAAGCCATGTGAAGCTGAATAGCCTGCTAATGTGATTGTGCCAGAAACTTAAGATTCTCAGGGATGGGCTTTCTCTTGGTCCTACCACTATCACAGCCTTCCACAGAAGGCTAGGCTGGTTCCCTCTCTGCTTTCCTTTCATTCACAGGCAAAGACTTTTCTATGTCAACAGGCATTTAATGATCAATTGGTTACAGAGACCCTTTTCAATGGAATTTTTTTAACCATATTGTTGTGTTTTTAAATGATTATATACTTTTAAATAGATAATCATCTTTTAATGGTGTTTTGGGTTTTTAGCTTATATTGTTTTACCCTTTTATAAGAAGGATTGCATCCCATTCTGGGAGAAAGGTATCGGAAAAAGAAAATCAAAGAAAAAAAAGAACAAAAAGATTGCATTTTTGTGACGGTTTGCTTTGTTCCCTACTCTCTCTGACTTTAATTATACGTGTGAGGTTGTTCACATAGCCCATGCTGTGAGTCATAATGCTTGTTTTCTCTTTGGAGAGGCGTACGTGTGTGTGTGTGTGTGTTTAAACATTGGGGAGTATTTGGCAATATGATTCCCTTGTCTGCAGTCTGAAATGTTGTAGTCTATCTTCCCACCTGGTGTGACTGACTCCGTGTAAGCCAAGCCTGTGGAATGATTTGTGTGATAGGCTGGCCCAGAAATGTATTAGGAAGAGAATGCTGTTTCAAAAACATTCCCTCATGTATTAATTACTCAGGCACTGCGTTTCAAGGATATTCTGAGATGCACTTAATGTCTTATTTTCAGACTGCATTTATGAAATGTATGAAACTGTGCTCTTGCTCCTCCTGCACACACTCTTCCTGCTGGCTGACACTGTATGAAACAGCGAAACAAGCAAGCAAGCAAAACACTGTACAAATTGAGGAGGCTACTGCTGTGAAAGTCGCCCATTCCTTGTAAAGAACTAATTTGCTAGGCCTAGTGCAGCAAAACAGATGCCAGTTTTGATAAAGGGATGGATGGAAGAGCATTCCTTATTATTAGCATCCAAGAGAAAGCCTGTTTTAGTTTCAGATTATTTTTTAACTGCTTCAATTACTCTTGTTTGCCTCCCTGGCTTCTGCTGTGAGGAAGTACATAATAATTTCACAGTCCTGATTAATTTTCTGTCGTCTAACTTTTTTCCAACAGCTTTTAAACTGTCCTAGTTTCTCTTCTCCTTTCTCCCCTCATCTCAGCCAACTTCAATTGCTGCAAATTGAGATCAGAGTCCAAAAGTACTTTCCATTCAATTAGCTCAAGCGGGGGAAGGGAGTGAAGAGGGCAGAATCCTGCCCTTCCCAGTCATGTCAGGCAAAAGCAAACTGCTGCAACCCCTCGTACTTTGTGTGCTCTTCCTCATAAATAACTTTGGCCATCTTGCTTAGTCACACATTTCCTCTTTTTCATCTGTGAAATGTTGAAAGGTATAGAAGTAACATATCCATACTTCAATCACATAACTTAACCATAGATTAAGTAAGTAAATAAATAAATAAAGTGTGAAAGGACAATTACAGGGAAAGTTTCAAATACTGTCTACTCTAGCTGCAGAACAGACATAGGTTTATGCCAGTGAAGCCCAATGTAAAGCCTAGCAGCATCTGTTCAGTTGTGTAATGGCTAATCTTTGGCATGTAGACATCCCAAAAACTTAGACCCACCACTGAGAAGAATACAGAAATGCAGGCACTTGTGTTGATCCATGTGAAGAAAACCATTCTAATTTTTGATCTCCACACAGATCAGGTCTTTTGTAAGGCTAATAATTCTTAATTGTCCATTCAAGACCAAACTGCCCGCAAATATTTTGGAAAAATACAGTGGCCCCTTCATTTTCGCAAGGGTTCAGCATGCAGAACGAATAACTCCCTCTGCCCGAATGAGTGCTCCTCATTCCATTCCCTTCCAGGGCTCCCCCCTCCCATTCCCTTGTCTTTGGCCCAGGTGTGCATGCCTTCCTTCTGTGCATCTGGGCAAAAGGCAAGAAAATGGGGGGAACATTCCCTCTCGTGGAGAAAGTGCATGTGTGCTGCCTTCTCTGTTTTCCCCTTCTCATTACCTTGCCTTATGCCAGGGTGCATGTGCCTTCCTTTCATGTGTCTCAGCATAAGGCAAGAGAACTGGGGAGGGGAGGAAGGAACGTATGCACATTCTCTGTGAATGAGGCTGCACCTCTCACATTTACTTGCCATTTGCCCAGGTAAACGGAAGAAAGGCATGCATGCCCAGGCAAAAGACAAGAGAATGGGCCAGGGAGGCACACACACACACACTTTCTCTGGGTGCAGGGTTGCCCTCTCCCATTCACTTGCCTTTTGCCCAGGCAAGTGGAAGGAAAACATGCATGCCTGGGCAAAAGGCAAGGGAATGGAAGGGGGAAAAGTGGGGGAGGCAAGCAGGTGCCTTGCAAATAATCAGATTCACCAGTGTCATATCTGTGAATGTTGAAGGAGGCCTGTACAAGAGGAAACTCAAGTCACAGCTCTCCCATAGTTATCATGAGCACTACTGGAAAGCAAAATAGGTAGAGGGAGACTTGAGAGGAGTGGCAGATGATGTCATCATTTCTTCCAATAAGAAATTCTCAGTGCAAGTCTGGGTTCAACTACACTGTTGTATCCAATGCAGAAGCAATAAGCAGGTGTGGACTAGGTCAGTTTCTTGAATGAGAAGCTGCAATGAATTCCAAGTAAGTTCAAAAAAGACAGAATAACAAATATGTTCTTGGAAATTTATAAGTCCTGCAATTCACATCTTCCAGCATTTCATAGATGAAAGCTGGGACACATGTGGCCAAGAAGCAGCAGAGTATGGTCACAATGATAAATGTTAATGAGGAAGAACACACAAGCTAGGAGAGGCTGCAGCAATTTGCTTCTGCCTGACACTCCTAGGAAGGGTAAAATTCCACCCTGTCCTCTGCTTTGCTCTCCTCTCTCTTCTTCTGAGTTAGTTGACTCCAAATTCCTTTTGCATTTTGAAGTTTGCTTCAACTGATAAAGGGAGTAAGTAGGAGGAGGAGATATTTTAAAAGCAGCTGAAAAACTGAGATGAGAGAGGATTCCCGTATTTGCGTATAAGATGCACTGGCATATAAGGCGCACCCCATTTATATGTCAGCAAATGCTATTTTCTTGTGTATAAGACACATGGGTGTGTAAGACGCACTCCGTTTTGAAACGGTATTATTTGGGAGGGGGGAATGAGTCTTATATGCCAGTAAATAGAGTAATCCAGGACTATTCCTGCCAAGTCAGGAGAGCTGGAGAGTGTGTCATTTAGTATGCTAAGTCCAGAGTGCCCTCCTTTATTAGCAAATTAAAATACATGCCAAATTTCAGGATGGACCTGTCTAGAGGAGGCCCACTGAATGACAAATCCCATTTCAATCAGTGTACCCTAAATAGGACTAACCTGAGATTTAGTTTAGGAGCAGAGATTATGTGGCCTTTCAGATGTTACTGAACTACAACTCCATTGGCTCTGCTGGCTAATCTGGTGGGAGCTGCAGTCCCAACTGTATCTGGAAGACCACAGAATATCAACCCCTGATTTAGCCCAGCATTTCCATGTATCTGTTTTTATGTATATGTGTGATATACCATACTCTCCAACATTTTGTCACGTATGGCCAAGCAATGTCAAACTGTGGTCAAGATGGTGGAAGTAATTAACGAGGAAAAACAGACAAGCTAGGGGAGTCTTCAGCAGTTTGCTTTTACCAAAGCTTTTGCCAATCTTGCTGGGAAAGGCAAAATACCACTTCCCTCATCTCTTCTCCCTCCTGCTAAGTTAATTCACTGCAAACTGCTTTTGTATTTTCAACTCAGTTTGCAGCAATTGAAATAAGCCAACACCAAAACAAGAAAGTGAGAGAGAAACTGGGACATTTTGGAAGCAGCTGTGGGGTGACTCAGGATGATCTGGTACTCCCTGTGCCAAATTGGAACAGTTGAAGAGTGTTCATATATATCATATATGTTCATATATATTCATATATATCATTTTCCTTGCTTCCCATCAATAGTTCTGACAGTAGCCTCATGTAAAGCTTGTTTACTTAGAGGTAAGCCCTACTAAATCAACTCAAACTTCCTTCCTGGTAAAGTATGTTCAACGCTGTTACAGTTGATTAGTGGTATTTAAGCAGACTAACCATGCTAGAAGATAGTTATTGCCACTGCTGTGACTGAGCTTATTTCAGAGATGCTGATGTCAGATACATTTATAACTTTGTCTTCTCAAAGCTTCTGTCTTATTTTGGGACCCAGAACCTAAACCGAACTTCACAAATGTGCCATTTTATCCAGGGAGAAAATTGTAGCTCCACGAAACAAAGGCCAATCTAGCATCCCTCTTGCTTCTGAAAGTTTGATCCCTCAGCCTCTAAAGAATCAGAAAGGCTGTGGAGCAGAGTGTTATGTTTATACTGCCCTTTACTGAAGCAGTGACAGTGAAACATAGTAAAATACTCCAGTTCAAAGACAGCCTTTTGATGACTTTAATCTACTCATTGTATAGTGCCTTTTGTTACCAGAAGACTAGCTGGTGTGAAGGTTTTTTTGTTTTGTTTTTTAAACGAAAAATTATCCTGCAATCGTCTACTGTCCTGTCTAGTCATGTAAGTTCTGCTGAAAGAAAAATTTGGAACTATTATATGTAGGTCACTGGTTCCTCATCTTAGATTAAGCATGTGGAGGCAGGGATGAATGTGAAATAAAGGCAGACCTGAGTCTGGGTCACCTTTTGTAGTGCATCTTTATGAAAAGGCACTCCGAAATGGTATAAAGAGATTACTGCCTGTCAAGTGGCTTAGCTATGAAAAAAGTAAAGTTTGATGTTCAGGGCAGGGTGGAGAAAAACTGTAAAAATGGCTCCTAGTGAAATTCTTTTATTGGTATTTGAAGTGTGATAATTTTACATAAATTTGCATATGCAAATCAGCATGCACAAATTTTGTGTGATCTGTTTCCACTTTGGTCTCTTTATTTGGGGAGGAGGAGGATGGGAGGGCAATGTGGTCGCCAAATTAGTAATTTGGAAGATGACCTTGATGAAGTCTTGGTCTCAGAAAATAAAATCAGTAATGGAAGGAGTCCAGCATACTCCAGTTGCTTGATAGGATTTCTTTCCTCTCTCCTATGATAGAGCCACAACATGGTTATGAAATTAGTGTTCCACATTGGTTGCACTATAAGCATGTTGACTCTTGTTTCAAGAGAAAGTCAACTTGGAGACTAATTAACAAGTGGTAGATGGTGGCTTCCCTGATGAAGAGGTGGTGAATCCACTCTGAGTTTTAGTCTGAATTTTAAAGGAGCTATCCAAAGGGCTGAACCCTATCCCCAAAACAGATGGATTCCTCTATTAAATTTCAAACCAAAGCCAGAGCAGATTCAGCACCCTGCTAGTATGAAAGGCTCTAACAGCCACATAAGATTAAATCTAATCTTGGGTTCCAATGGACCCCAGTGCAGTTTTTGATAATATTTATGTTTCATATTGTTTCCAGATCTCTTTATCAGGCAAGATAGGAGGCAACAGAGAGGACTGATATTCTAGATATAGAGTATGTAACCAAGTTATTAACTAAGTTGAAAAGTGGTAGGAGGTGGCAGACATTTTAGGCTCTAGGTTAAGCTCTGCCAGATAATGAGCTGGTTTTACGTTGTACCTAGGACTCCTCCAAGATTTGCTGAGAAGGCACATACAATGATGGTTTATTCTCCTTTTAATGAAAATACAAACTCAGCTGCAACTCTAAATTCTTATAGTTCCTTGACTGAGAGAAGCAAAAGCATTTTTCCGTTAACAATGCTAGATATATTCAGAGTGTGTATGAGATACAAGGAAGTCAATAGAATCCAAATTGGGTAGCTTTACTTAATAGTTGTAGAGTGACATCCCAGATTCAGGTAGCATATAATCCTCTTTCTCCTGTGTAGTATTTCACAGCTGAACGAGCAATTTGCTTAAAAATTTAAAAGAAGAGGATAGGTAAGGGTGGGGCAGAAGCACTACAAGCAAGTGATATACCCTCCAGTATTTTACGGATGAAAACCAGGGCACTTGGCCAAGTGACATCAGAGTGCGGTCCAGATGGCAAAAGTTATTAATGAGGAAGATGAACAAGAAGAAGCTTCAGCAGTGTGCTTTTACCTGAGCCTACTGGGAGGGCAAACCTCTGTCTCCTTGTTTTTTCTCGTCTGCCTCCTCCTTAGTTCATTGCGTGCAAACTACTTTTGCACTTTGAACTGTTTGTAGCAGTAGAAGTAAGCTGTAGACAAAGGGTGAAAATGGAGGCAGGGGAGAAAAATAAAATACTAGGTTGTTTTTAAGACAGATGAAAAAGTAAGATGACAAAGGATTCATTGGGACTGTCCCTGCCAAGCTGGGACAGTATGTATTGATGCCGTAATTCAAAGACATAGGCCATTTCCACACTAGACTGTTATAGCGCTATTATTCCACTTGCAACATCCTATGGAATCCTGGGGTTTGCAGTTTCGGGAGGGGCTGGCCAGCCCCTCCCAAAACTGCAGACCCCAGGATTCCACAGGATGTTGCAAGTGGAATAATAGCGCTATAACAGTCTGGTGCGGAAATAGTCATAGTTCTGTTAATCTAGGAAAGCTTTTGCTTCTTTCTCTCAGCCTCAAAGGTGTTGCCAGATCCCTTTGCATACCGATCTCATAATTGTTAAAGGATATCTGAAGTATAAAGTGACTGAGACTTGGTGTATGTGTGGTTTTTTCCCCAAGTTACAAATAATATTTCAAACAGTGGCTAGGGTCCATAGTACTTGTTTTAATTCAGGAAACCTATTCAGGGAAGCCATGTTGGCTATGCAGCAAAATACAACAAAATGTGACTGTAACATCATCACTTTTCTTCTTCTATATGATTTTGTTACCTCTCTACCTGATGAAGAATCCAGTGAAGCTTCTAAAGCTTGTGTGATGTATTTTCTGCATTTTGGTTGGCCAATAAAGGCATCACACTCTGGTGGATTTTGGATTTTGTTATACTTTACTTGTTTAATTGTATGTGGAGAATGTATACCTTTCTCTTCTGGCCAGCTATCTTCTCTTACAAGAGTAATTCTGTCTATTTTCTTAATGGATTTATGTCAAAAGACAGCTTGGCATTTGTAGTTAATGAGATAAAGTTCTGAGGATTTCATGTATAAAGTGACATATGTGACGTAGCATTCAGCAGTTGATTTGGTGGGTTTGATCTAGCTTGAATGAACAAGTGGTTTTATTTCCTATGTAAAGAGACTCCGTATATCATTTTGTTTTTTTCTTTCACTATTAAATAAGTGGCTGTCTTTATGTCAGCCCCAAATCTGAACAAAAGTTCATGTAAAATTCATGTCCATGTCCCATAGGTAAATTAGTCCCTGCCAGATTCTGATATTATATTTAACTTGTTGATCAATATTTTGTGTGTAATTTTGACATGGAAGCTGCTTGCATGCCAAATAGTTTGGACTGATCCAGCTTTGAACTTTAGTGCCACGCCTTCTCATTTACAAAGCTGAATTAATTGTCAGCATTTCTGCATTCTTTCAGCATTTAATTAAATTAATGCTGCGAATTTATTTTGGCATTCTGCATTAGCTGTGCCACCAGCATTTTGTCACTGAGCTTCTTCTGCTGAATTATACATTTAATATGTGCAATAGGAGTTAGATTATTCTTTAATAAGTGCTGTAATCACTATGTATTAATAATATGCTTGTCCTCTTAATGGTCAGAGAGGCAGAGAAACACTTAGAGAAGGTAATTTGGAGATGGCACAGCACTTGTTCTGTTTGATTTTAATGTGACATAGTATATTAATTAGTACTCA
Source organism: Iguana delicatissima (assembly GCA_948472985.1). Taxonomy (NCBI): domain Eukaryota; kingdom Metazoa; phylum Chordata; class Lepidosauria; order Squamata; family Iguanidae; genus Iguana; species Iguana delicatissima. The sequence goes on along the minus strand of CAOKZL010000471.1, from coordinate 419,210 downwards.
AATTTTGGTCATTATTAATTACCAACCAAATCATGCTTCTGAGCCCATACCATAAATTGAACAAGTGTGTTATGAAGATGTATGAATGAATTAAATTAATAGAAGTTTATATTACATTCACCTAATTTGATTTTCATATGCAAAGGAAAATAAGTAGACTGATTTATAAGACTGTTTCTGAAATGGTTTGATTAACACCAGCTACATGGATTTTTGATGTGTTGCTCCTGTAAATACTCTTGCCTCTCATAATCAAGCATTTTCCAAATGTTTTCAGGGTCTGAAGAGTGAGCCATCAGTTGAGCATGTCTCAGAGGAGAACAGTTCAGCATAATGAAAACCCAATGAAACCCCTTCCCAGAGAATTACATTGTTTTCCAAAGCAAAGAGTGCTTATGTGCATGGAATTCTTAATATTCATATATTTCTTCATCTATTACATACATATAGTCAAAAGTTACAGGAAACATATACCCTCCCCTTTGCTGAAACAGCCTCACTGGCTACCGTATCATTTGGGGGCACAATTCAAACTGCTGGTCAGGATCTGTGAAAACCCTGTATGATTAACATTCAGGTTACCCGAGGCCATTTCTGCCCTACACTGCTATAGTGTTATTATTCCAATTTCAACGTCCTGTGGAATCCTGGGGTTTGTAGTTTAGGGAGGAGCATTTAGAGTTCTTAACCAGAGAGCTCTTTGGCCTCAGTAAACTACAAACCCCAGAATTCCACAGTATGTTGAAAGTAGAGTAATAGCACTATAACACTGTAGGGCAGAAATAGCCTGAGAGAATGTATTTCCCTGTATGAACCTGCTTGAGTCTCATCACCTTCACGTGCACATGTGGAGAGGACAAGGAAAATGTCTTTTTGGCGGCTGCTCCCAGGCTGTGGAACTCTCTGCCAAAGGAAGTTAGCCTGGCCCCCTCCCTGTTCTCCTTCTGTTGGCAGATAAAGACCTTTTTATTTGAATAAGAATTTGGCAATTAAGCAGCTCCCTGAAACAAAGGCCATTTCCGCACTAGGCTGTTATAGCGCGATGATTCCACTTTCCCTCCTGAAACTGCAAACCCCAGGATTCCAGAGGATGTTGAAAGTGGAATCATCACGCTATAACAGCCTAGTGAGGAAATGGCCAAAGACTTTAATGGGGTTCATGTGCTGCCCTTTTATCATTCTTGTCATTGTTTTAAATGGTTTTATATAATTTTAAAGTATGGATGCTTTAATATAGTAGCTTCTTTAATTTTAAACTTGTTTTTTAATAATTTTTAGCTCCTGTTGTTGTTGTTGTTGTTGTTGTGTGGCTTTAAGACTTATGGCAATCCTAAGGTGAACCTATCACAAAGCTTTACTGGCAAGATTTGTTCAGAGAGGGTTTGCAGCTGATTCATATTTTAAAAGAATATGCAAGCATAAATGTGCATTTATATCTAGGGAGGTAACCTGAATTACATTCTCATGCACAGCTTGGGAAACTGCTAATTAAAAATAGTCACCGTTATAGCTCCAATTTGTTGTTGTTGTGTGCCTTCAAATAATTTCTGATTTACGGTGGCCCTAAGGCGAACCTAATCCAGGGTTTTCTTGCCAGAATTTGTTCAGAGAGGGGTTGCCCTTGCTTTATCTGAGGATGAGAGAGTATAACCTGCCCAAGATCACCCAGTTAGTCGTTTTTGTGTGCCTTCAAGTTGTTTCCAATATATGGTGACCTTAAGGTGAACCTATCACAGGGGATTCTGGGGCTGAGAGTGTGTGATGTGACCAGGTTCACCGAGTGAGTGTCTGTGACTGAACGAGGAATTGAACCCTGGTCTCTAGGCTGATAGTCCAATGCTCAAACCACTACATCAAGCTACAGCAGACATCATGCTGGCTCTCTACCCTGTTTTAATTCATGTATGAGCCACTTTTGAGTCCCATTCAGGAGAAACGTGGTATATAAATTAAATTAATTAATAATTAAATGTTGAGAGTTAAAACTTGACCTTATTCACTGTAAGGCAGCAATTTCAAATTCTCTGCATTTTCAATCTACTTTATCCTAAAACTATAGACTCATGAAAATAAAAGAGCCCTACTGAATCAGACTGAAGGCCTAGAATAGGGGTGGGGAACTTCAGGCTCTGGAAGTAGCCACAATCCAGCCATCTGTTTCTCCACTGCGTGATGGTTTTCCAGTTTTTGAGCTTTTCTCACTCCAAGAGGTTGAATTGCCTAGCTACCAGCAGGAAGCACTTTGCACTAAAATATGCCTTTCTACCCCAAGAACTTCTCTGAATTTAATTCAGTTCTTGCACTGATAGATGTTCCCCATCTTTGGTCTATCTAACCCAGCATCCTGTTTCCCACAGTGACTAATGAGGTGCCTTTAGGAAGTCCACAGATGGGCTATGTGGGCAATATACCTTCATGCTCTTATTTCTCAATAATTGGTATTCAGGAGCATGCCGCCTCTGATCCTGGAGATAGCACAGAGTTATCATTACTAGTAGTCCTGATACCGCATGTGGTTTTAATATTCTGCATGGTTACTCTTTTCAGAAATAGGAGTCTCTGGAATTATGCCTGGGCAGTTACAATAAGATTACAGTTTCTCAGAGCCCATATTTTGAATACTGTCTAAGACGCTTTTATGCACAGCTGCTGGATGCAATATTTGCATTGGAATCGGCTAGCAGTGGGTGTTTGTGGCATCTCCATTTCATTCCAGTGTTTAATCTAAATCTTCCTTTCATTTAAAAACTATTTTATGTCTTTGTTTAGAGTTTTCAAAAAGAAGGTTGAGAAATGTTTAACAAAGAGGATACCTAGTTTGAAGGTAGATCCATTCCCCCAACTTCTGAAACCTTAATGTTCTTTTATCTATAGAAATTAACTTCTGTCAGCTTCTTTCTACTGACTTTCTACTGGGAGGATTTTAGTAGACTGGGGATGTGTAAATATATGTTGTTTATGTGTGCCTTCGAGTCATTTCTGACTTACGATGACCCCAAGGCAAATCTATCACAGGTTTTTTGGGGGCTGACAGTATGTGACACACCCAGGGTCCCCCAGTGGGTTTCCATGGCAGAGTGGTGGATCAAACCCTGCTCTCCAGGGTTGTAGTCCAGTGCTCAAAGCACTACACTATGGTGGCTCTCTGTGTAAGTATATACACATTTTAAATCCAAAATGAGTTCTAGGTAGATTAACATGGCCCATTGAAAAGAATGGGGCATGTTAATCATAAATAGCTGAAGTCCCACGGGTCTACTCTAGGTAGCATTCATTTTGAATTTTGCATCTATAATACTTCTAGGGATTTTCTTGTGTCTCGCCAAGCAAAATGGGGGAAAATGCCCCTAAGCATTAAAAATATATGGATGAGGGATACTTGGAATAAAATTGGTGGAGGGAAATTATGTATATTTCATGAAAACTCTTTAAAAACTGGCTAAAATATTGACAGCAGTGACATTCCCCTGCTTCTTTGGTCTAAAAGGTCTAAAAGACTCTCATCTGATTAACTCAGTTATAATCATCTTCCACCTGGTTTCTTCTTTTTCTTCCCCTATGCCAAGCCTTCTGCTTTCACTCTTTCTCTGGTCATATGGTTCCAAACAATCTTGCTGCTGCGATGAAATTTGGAGAAACCATGATAAAAACTAGGCAGACTTAGTAATAAAAAATATAAATATAGGAGTGGCAATACATCAGGAATAAAGGACTAGGTCTGACAGACTAGTAATGTACTGCTTAAGTCTTTTCCTATGTGCCCTTAAGGGATTCTTGTTCAAGATTTGTTCAGGGGGTTTGCCTTCCTCTGAGGCTGAGAGAGTGTCACTTGACCAAGGTCATCCAGTAGGTTTCCATGGCTGAGAAGGGATTCAACTGCTGGTCTCCATTGTCATAGTCCAACGCTCAAATTACTACAGCACATTGGCTGTAGTAATGTTTATATAGCTGAAAAGAGAAGTAAATAGGTATTAGAGCAAATCAAGCCTGAACTCTCCCTAGAAGTCAAGATGACTAAAGTGAGACAGTTACACTTAGGACATATCATAAGAAGATATGTCTCATTAGAAAATACAATAATGCTTGGCAAAGTGGAAGGTAGTAGGAAAAGATGAAGAGCAACTTAAGGTGGATGTACTCAATCCAGGAAGCCATGACCCTGAATTTTCAAGATCTGAGCAAGGCTGTTGATAATGGGATGATTGGAGATCTCTCATCACAGGGACATCGTTAAGTCGAAGTCGACTTGATTGCAAGTAACAACAAATGTTTAAAGACTAAAGCAAAAGATGACTCACAGCCACATCAGCCAAAATAATGTTTTCATCAAGCAGCTGGTGTTTAAATAGACAACTGCACTTTTTCAAAATAAATTAAAAAATCACCGTTGCCATCTTCATCCCAGACTGTCCTTAAATAGATTTTTTAAGAAAAAGTTCACCAGCCAGATCTAACCACAAGCAGTAATACTGCCCATATTAACAGTGAAACAATGAACAAATAAAGTTTGTCCGAGGAAATGCTGTCACTTTTTCTCCTTTGTGCCATTTAGAACAGTCCCTTCACCAAGGTGACTTGCAGGAGGTGTTTTCTCCACGTCTGAGCTACGTCAACTAGCAGGGAAAAGCCATACATCAGTGGTAGAACACATTGACTTGCTAAATTGTCTCAGCTTCAGTCCTTAGCATCTCTAGATAAAACTGGGAGGTCCCATGCCTGAAACCCTGGAGAACTGATACTGGTCAGTTTAGAGAGGCTACTGAACTAATTGGATGATTGGTCTGGGCACCTCTTTCTGTTCTACCTCTCCTATTAGCTTTGGGAATCCACTGCCTCTCAAGTTCAGTTCCATGTTGAAGAACAGTGACTTGCTTCAGCCCTGCCCATTTGTGGGTTTCACTTTAACAGATTTGATTATTTGAAAGTTTCTTTAACTCCTGCCCCCCCCGTGCTTCTTTTCTGGGGGAACTTTCCCTCTCGGTGGCTCCAACCAAGCTGTGCAGCCCTTTAAAACCACACCTCTGGACCTTCTTATCCTCCACCAGCCACTGCCCAGCCAGCTGAGATGGATTGCAGCCTGGTTTCCCAGCATCAGAAACCTTCTCCCCATACACCCAAGGAAGCAATAGCATTTATTTCTATACCGCCTATCAACTAGTGTTATCTAAGCAGTTTACAATGTATTTTAGCTAATTGCCCCCAACAAGCTGGGTACTCATTTTATCGACCTACGAAAGGATGGAAGGCTGAGTCAACCTTGGAGCCTGGCAGGGTCGAACTCACAACCTTGTGGTTGCAGTACTGGCATTTAACCACTGCGCCACCAGGGCTCCCTCTTTCCCCCTCCTTTCCCTGCCCTGGTTTGAACCTTCAGTGCCTGCTGTCCCAACCATGCTTTGCCCCCCTTCCCACTGACACACAACATATTTTGATATTTGCACTTTTTCTACTTTTGCTGGGGGTCCTGTGTCCCTAACACTAGCAATTGTGGAGGGCCAGTTGTACTTTTGAGATGATGATGATGATGATGATGATGATGATGATGATGATGATGACAATGAAGAAGATCATCATCCAGTTCTGCCAAATCTTGACATACTTTTCTTTCTAAGTTTTCAAAACTCACAGATTTACAAAATTGTTCTAGACAGAATAAGAAGAGAAAGAATATTCACAATTATCCATTCCTAGGTTGAAAAATGGGTTTCTTACCAGCCAAGAAGAGTAATAGACCAGTGAGAATTTTGTTATGTTTTCTCCTGGTGCCTGATGTGTTGAATTGTTTCACAGAGATTATTCTATGGAGAAAACATTTTTTGTGTATGTGCAGAAAATGGGTTTCCTGAGCAGAAAACATGTTTTTGTGCAGAAAACATCCCTGCATTCCGCACAGAAAATCTTTTTCTCTGTGTGAGAGAAAACATGTTATTCTATAATTCCTGAGAAAAAAATTGGGATCTTCAAAGACAAGGGGAATACTGCAAAAGAAGATTTGCTTTTTCTTCCAATGAGGATAAAACTACTTTGATCATGCATCCTCAAAGTGATGACAAAATAGTCCAGGATTTACATCCATACCCTAGAATCAGCCACATTCAATAAACTGCCCTCTGGCATCTCAAACAATTGTCAGTCCATTTTTGGACGCTCTGCAATAGCTCTGTTCACCTTTGTGAAAGAATCTCAGACATCCTTCCTTCTCGCATCTCTCCTCCCCCAGCATGCCTAATTTTAATCCCTTTCTTTCCAATTTGACTAAACCAGAACTTGATGTGACATCTCAGCTCTACTCAGGATTTACTGGAATAATGCATTGAGGGAGCCCTGGTGGTGCACTGGTTAAATGCCGGTACTGCAACCACAAGGTTGTGAGTTCAATCCTGCTGGGCTCCAGGTTGACTCAGCCTTCCATCCTTCTGCAGGTCAGTAAGATGAGTACCCAGCTTGTTGAGAGCAATTAGCTAACACATTGTAAACTGCTTAAAGAGCTGATAAATGGTATAAAAATACACATGCTATTGTTATTTGATTGGTTTCAAATTGCAAGGTAACAATATTTATTGTAACAAAAGATAGGAAATATTGGGATAATTTCTTCTGTCTCTAACTGATGTATCATTGCTTAAAATAATTTTACAAGCATCTGTTCTTTCAGAAAGGAGAAGAACTTCTTTGGCTTCCAAAGCTGTTGTCTTTTGATGCTGTAGCAGATTAGCACTCCAGTATGTTTTCCTTAATGAGTAATCGCATTTGCGGTCCAACCAATTATTTTTTCCAATGCAGCATTTCTCAGGCCATTTCTGCAGTACACTATTATAGTGCTATTATTCCACTTTCAACATCTTGTGAAATTCTGGGGTTTGTAGTTTACTGATGCCAAAAGCTCTCTGGCTGAGAATTCTAAATGCCCTCCCTAAACTGTAAACCCCAGAATTCCATAGGATGTTGAAAGTGGAATAATAGCACTATAACAAGGTAGTGCAGAAATGGCCTCAGTTGTGGAATTTCTTACTCTGATAACTTGACTAGCAGGCTGCTCTAGTACTCTTTGGCATAGTATTGTGAAGAAACAGAATGAATGGAAGAGCATTGTGAACTGGTGTTGCTTTTTTTAATCTTTACCCTCCTTGTTCCTTTTTCCTTTGACGTTATGTCACAGAATACATTGAAAAATAAGTAATAAATAGTAGTCATAGTTGTTGTGATCGTTGTTGTTGTTGTGTGCCTTCAAACAGTTTCTGTCTTATGGTGACCCTATCACAGGGTTTTCTGGAGCTGAGTGTGTGTGATGTGCCCAGGGTCATCCAGTGGATTTCCATAGCCAAGCAGGGACTGAACCCTGATCTCTGGGGTTATAGTCCAACTCTCAGACCACAACACTATGGCCATTTCCACACTAGCCTGTTATAGCGCTATGATTCCACTTTCAACATCCTATGGAATCCTGGGGTTTGCAGTTTAGGGAGGGGCCAGCCGGCTCCTCCCTAAACTGCAAACCCCGGGATTCCATAGAATGTTGAAAGTGGAATCATAGCGCTATGACAGGCTAGTGCGGAAATGGCCTCAGACTATAACACGTAACTGTGCCACACTGGCTCTCTGTCTTTCATTTATCAATCTCATATAATTTATTGATTACGTTATTTATTTATATTTGTATCCCACCTTCCCACTGAAAAGAACATTGAAGGCATCTAACATGCATCAATAAAAAAACAGTTTTCTAACAATAGGACCACTTAAAGAGGCCAAATTGAAGAGAGAGTTTTCTGCTGAAGAAGAGGATTTTTTAGCAATGTTGCTAAATAAATGACTCCGCTGCTGATTCACGAGCTTTAGTCTTCTGTTGAAAATATATCATCTGGCTTAAGACTTTAATAGAATATGGACCTTAATATTAATAATAATAATCAGGCTCAAACAGATCCAGATGACAGTGAAGTATCTGGCTAAAACTGAGAAAAGGCCAAAGGTTCTCAGATTATAATTATGTCTCTTTAAATTCTCTGGTTTATTCCTTGCCCTGGATCCAGAATGTTTGCATTTTACCAAATAAGTTACTTGAAGATGCCCGTTAAATGGCAAGGACTGTCTGAAGAAAGAATTAAAGTAGATATAGTATAAGATTAGATTAAGTTACATTAATCAAACTCATCCCCAAATGCATAATTTAGCTTTCAGTTGGGCATGAAATTGTTCCAAAGGCCTAAATCCACTTGTTAGTCTCAGCTACAATAGATCCACTGAATCAATGGAATTTAAATAACAGCTGACTTCCTGTGTTCCTGCTGATTAAGTGGGTCTACTTTAGTTGGGGCTGACAGTTGAATTTAAGTCATTATTAGCAAGAATATTGGACACATGGATGTATCAGTATGTGGCAAACATGCCTTCCAATTAATCCTCTGTTGTCCCATTTTTCTCAGCTTTTTAAATGTCCCCATTTCTCTCTCTTCCTCCCTTTCTCCTTTTACCCTCAGCTTTCTTCAGTTCCTGCAAACTGATTTCAAAGTGCAAAAGTAGTTTGCACTCATTGAACTTAGTAGGATGCCCTTCTCTGTAGGTTCAGGCAAAAGCATATGACTGCAGCCTCTCCTAGACTGTGTGTTCTTCCTCTTCAGTAACTTTAGCCATCTTGATCATACTCTGACATTACTTGGCCACATGTGTTCCACTCTTCATCATAGCAATGTTGGAGAATATGAGCGAAACAAGTATTCATCCTCATATAAGCTGACAAAATAGTCAAGGATTGATTATTGGCGTTGCAGTGGGCGCGCCTCAGTGTATTGTGTTGCTATCAAATTTAACTCTAAACCAAGACTCAGAAAAAATATCGGAGTTTTTCCCCTTTGTGAAACTTTTATAACTCTGGTTTGTAAGTCTTTATGTGTTAATTTAGACATTACACCAAACAGTAGTTAGAAATGCTTAACTGGGATGTGGTAGGATGTCTGAACTGGGGGATCATGGTTTTCAATCATCTGGGCAACCAGGATTAGAAATCATATCTTTTTCCGTCACCTGCATTAACAAATCATATAGTTCTGTCATACTTTCCAGGGTTTTTCCATGAAGGACATGAGAGTGGACTTACAAACCTGAACGCTGAAAGGATAGAAAATGAAAGCATTTAACCATACTATTGTTGTGTGTGCCTTCAAGTCATTTCTGACTTACGGTGACCCTAAGGCAGTGGTTCTCAACCTGTGGGTCCCCAGATGTTTTTGGACTTGAGCTCCCAGAAGCCCCAGCCACTATGGTCAATGCTCAGGGCTTCTGGGAGCTGAAGTCCAAAAACATCTGGGGACCCACAGGTTGAGAACCACTGCCCTAAGGCAAAACATGGGGTTTTCTAGGGCTGGGAGTGCATGCAATGTCATCCAGTGGGTTTCCATGGCTGGGTAGGGAATTGAACCTTGGTCTCAGGCCTGTAGTATATTTGACAGCTCAGTAGTATGGCAAGGATTCTAAACTATGTTCTGTCCAGTTAGTTGCATGCCTGAGTTGAACCAAAATAATGTTAATGAGACAACTGAGTATTCTTAAGTGGATTCCCTCATCTCCCACTGGTTAGATTTTGTTTAAAATGAAGTTCAAGTGTAATTTCAATGTTTATTCTCAAGTGCAACTACTGAAGGAGTTTCAAGGGGACCAAATGAGAGTTTCAGTAACAGAAGAAATATTTTGAAGGGGCAGGGTTCCATGGAGTTGTTGCTAGGCCTCTTGGAACAGTTTTGTTCAATGTCAGCTCAGTCACAAGGTGGGCATGAGATGAAGGACTATAACATTGCTTCACTATGTGCTGAATTCTGCACAGATTTGCTCAGCTTCTGTTCCCAACACCACTGTTTAACAGTCATGAATTCTCGGCACTACAAAAGCCAGATGTTGCAAAGAAATGGCTTGTCTCATTTAATGAGTTATTTATATCTGGCATTGTATTTGGTCAGCTAACCAAGCCTCCTAGACAGAGTTCTCTGTGTATTCAACAAGAGTGAATTTACTACTAGCTTTACTTTCCTGGCTGAGATAATTTCTTCTTTATCGACAAAGGCATTTCTATTTTAAAATAAGTTTAGGTGACCTTCTGATTAATCAGGTACCCATCTTGAGAATTAGATAAGGAGCTGTTCTGCTTTGACTTCTTTCAAGGTTAAACCTACTGTTTGCATTGGCTCAAGGAGGGAGAGTTGCCTACTGATATCCTTGTTTTACAACTGATTCTTTGCATCCCCTTTCTAGAATATATTCACATGCCTATATATGCATGCTATTCACCTGTGTCTTACAAAGAAAAAATTGTTCTCTTTTGTCCTGCAAAACTTTTAAGCAGTAAAAACAGACCATTGGGAACAATGTTATAAAATGTTCAAGTTTTGAGAGAGGCATTCTTTTTAAAACTATTAAACAGTTCTACTGAACTGTGTACTATCCGTCATTTCACAGATAAAAACTGGGACACGTGGGACCAAGCAATATCGGAGTGTTGGTGAAAATGGCAAAAGTTGCTGAAAGGGAACAACACATGAGCTGGGAGATGTTGCAGCTGTTTGCTTTTGCCTCGCCTTACTTAGGCAAGACTCACCCCATTCTCTACTCTCTTCTCTGCTTTCCTCTCACTGATTTAACTGAGTGCAAACTACTTTTGCACTTGGGATTCAGTTTGCGTCAGTGGAGGTAAGATGAGAACAAAGGGGGAAAGTGGAAGGAAGAGAGAGAAACTAGAACGTTTTAAAAGCAGCTGAAAAAGTTGGATGGCAGAGAACTAATTGGGACTGTCCCTGCCAAATTGAGACAGTTGGAAAGTATGGAACCAGGATTTCTGTTGTCTTCTTTCTCAACAACCTATAACAGTGGTACTGTGGGCTTCTCTAATTAAAAACGGGCACACCATAAAGGTATAGACAGTGCCAGAAGGAGACAAGGGAGAAGTAATCCCCAAAATAAGGAGCTTGTTTCCCTAGTAGGGAGGGGGAGCAATAGGGTCCTGTAAAGCTCATGGTTTTGATGTGTCTCCCTAAATCCCACCTGCATTCCCATTGCATCCTTGGTTCACACCACTGTTTGTGAGACTTTGCTTATTTTCTTGGTATGAAAATTTTATGCAATGTGGCACCAGACCCCATGTGATTTTGGAAGGTAAGCACAGTCTGCCCTGGTTAGTATTTGGATAGTGGACCCCCAACAAATACCAGGTGCTATAGGCTACCACCTCTGAATATTCTCTGCTGAAGAAAACCATATGAAATTCATGGGGTCACCATAAATCAGCAGGTGACTTGAAGATGCACACACACACACGCATTTATTTATACTCCTTTCCTCTCGTAGATCAATTTCTACACATTTCCTCCATTGACTACTACACATGGTTGTGTTTTATCATTGAATGCATTTCGGGCCCTTTACATTTCTTGGATATGAAATGTACCACAGGGAAGCAATGAATCCATTCTGTGTTTTAGCTCTACATGTGTGCAGATTTCTGAGGTGAGATCCACTTTGTCCTGCAGCAAGCCTAAGTAGATAAGAAATAGGTAATTTTTGCAAGAATTTTGAAGAGAGTAAAGTTCTTTTCCATCCATGAAGAACAAATCTATTTGGAACTTTTGCAACTGTTTCACCACGTTCCCTGCACTGAACAGCTCGGTCTCACCAGAACGTCCCCAAGGAGGACATGAAATCAAATTCCTTCCATCATGGTCTGTCCCCAATATCTTATATTCCAAATTGTGTTCCCACTGAATACAGAACTTTATTTTCCTCCTGTGGCTACTAGCTAGTAATATATCTGTCTTCTATCAATTATTCTAGTCTTTTTTAAAAAAATATTCTAACAATGTTCCATAAGTTAATCTTGATCTGAAGATCATGTTTTTGTTTATTTGCTATTGCAGATCCATTTCTATGACTGACCTTGCATTCTAATAGTGTTATGAACTAACTGGGATCTCTTGGCAGAGTTGTAGTCTAAAAAAGTAACTTTTCCAAGATCTGCCCTCATGGCATTGGCTAGCCAAGCTTCAGACTAAACATTCCCCAAAATAAATAAGGTCAGAAATGCCTGCTGAAACAGGATGCAAATGCGTCCTTTGCTGTTTTGGGGGGGGGGGGTCAGTGTTTTTCTAGTACCAAATTAATTTCATATTTCTTAATCTTCAATGCCTCTTTATATCGCTCTCTACATTTATTAATGGAGCAACCCTTTTAAAATGCCATTTAGTAACACAACCATTAGCATATCAGTTTAGCTGTCCAATTCATGGCCCCATGACTATGCATAGAAATGAAGTACTTAGTCTGTATGCTGAATTTTTAAAAACCATCTGTTTCATTTCTTGCAGTCTAGCATTTTGCTGACATGAAGCTGGGTTTCTTCTTTATGGTAAGCTGAGTCAGCAGTTCACTTTTCAGTAAGAGGCTCCTCCAGACAAAGCACAATAAATTCTCCTTGGAAATTTGCAAAGCTGGGGCCACAAGGATTTGATGGAGAAGGAATATTGCAAGCCAGCACATAGTTCATAATGGGGAAGGGTGGATAATTGTGCTTTGCCAGTAACAAAGAAATGCATCAACTCTCAAAAAAAGAGGACAAAAGAGAACATAGATCTGCATAGAAGTTGCATGCGCTGATTGACATGTCTCATCATGCGCTTAAAAATAATGATGAAAATGTCTGTAAAAAAACACAATACATTTTCTAGTAGTGGAGAAAACTTTTGCTAGGTGATCTGTGTGCCTGCTATGTGTGCTGTCCAGCTGATTTTGACAACAATCCCAAGGACCTTAACTCTGCCTTCAGACCATTTTTAAAAAATGTATATTTAAATAAGAATTGGTCTGGGCAGCACATCAAAAAAAGGGTCCTTTAAAGAGAGAGCAATCCTTTAACAATTCTTCAGACAGAAGCCTCTCTTCCCTCCAGAGCAACCTTAAGAAGGAAAATAAACAAGACTGCTGTTTTCTATTTCAGACAAGATTTATAGAATATGCTCTTATATGCTCTTAAGCAGTTTCTTAGCCATAATGGAAAGAAACTAAAGTCATCCCTGCACATTCGCTAGGGTTAGGGTCACAGGACCGCCATGAAAGTGGAAAAACCATGAGTAACTCTAGGCCCTCTAAACCATATTTAACACAAAAAAAATGTATGGTCACTGTATTCAACCCACCAGGGATTCCTTCAGGGTTCCTTCACAAGGCAGAAGTGGGTGGCTGGTGGGGCTTACTGCCACCTCCACTGCTACTCCACATCATTTTTAATAGGGACTTACAAGCCTCGCTTGCTGTTTCTCAGTCTCATGAGGCCTGCAGTCCCTATTAAAAATGGCATTTGACAACAAATAATCCGTGAATAATCAAATCCACAAAAGTAAAGACCGCAAATGTGGAGGGCTGACTGTACGTTCAAACTTTGGAGCTGGAATCTGGTTTCTATCATTTGTCATTATTTGCTTTCAAGTTGACTTGTACATATGGTAACCCTATTATTAACAGCCTTGTTAAGAACCTGCAAACTCTGGGCTGTAACCTCCTCGATTGATTCAATCCACTTGTACTGCCACCCCCTCTGTTCCTACTGTCTTCCAAACATTGGCCCTTTTTGCACCTTACCCGTTTGCGCGACGGGGGAGGGCATCTCACACAAGAAGCCTCATTCGGAATGCTGCCGCTTCCCCGCACCTTCCTACCGCAGGTCGCTTGCTGCTAGCGCGACTGTCGCTCTAGCGCCCCACCCCTTCCTTCCGCAGCACAGTCTGGGAGCTGTAGGCTGCGCTGGGGGAAGGAAGCACGACCCGCCCAGCTCGCCGAAGCACTGCACGCAGGTAAATGTGTGAGGGCGCTGCGAGCATTGCACGAGCGCACAGTATTTTCAGTTTATAGCCAAAAATAAAAAAATTCATGTGCACCCCGCTTTAGCCTCGTGAGCGTCACGCGAGTGGGAGTGCGTCATACGGAGCAACGCTCCCATTCACGCGACACTCAAGGGGCGCTCGTGCAAAAAAAAAGGCATGCGAAAAGGGCCTTTATCATCTTCTCCAGTGAGCTGTCTCATCTCGTGATGGGTCCAAACTATTACAGCCTCAGCTTATCTTCATTTCTAGGTCTTATTTGCTCTCTGACCCATTTGTTTGTGACTCTAACAGTCCATGGTATCCATAGAACTCTTCTCCAGCACTACATCCAAAATGAGTTGATTTTCTTTCTGTCAGCTTTCCTCACTGTCAAGCTTTCACAACCATACATAGAAATGGAATATCTTTCTATTTATTTTGCTGCAGTTGTACTTTTTTGGCTTTGATGCAACAGATATATGCAGTTTGTGGTTGTGTAAAAAGTTCCATCAATGTAACCATTTCATACAGGCCTAAATCCTGTTGTTAGCCCAAGGCCGTTTCTGCCCTACACTGTTATAGTGCTATTATTCCACTTTCAACATCCTGGGGAATTTTGGGGTTTGTAGTTTACTGAGGCCAAAGAGCTCTCTGGCTGAGAATTCTAAATGTCCCTCCTTAAACCGCAAACCACAGGATTCCATAGCATGCTGAAAGTGGAATAATAGCACTATAACAGTATAGTAAGGAAATGGCCCTAGTTGGAGCGGAGCCATTGAATCAACTGGATAAGTTACCCAGGTGTACAACACCAACAGGATTCTGCCTGCAGTCTTTTGTGTCCTGAGGTTTGACTACATATGATGGAGAGCCATGTGGTCGATTGTTTTAACATTGACTACATAACATTAATAACTCTCTCCTTAGATTCCAGCTATGTGGTTAAACCCAGCATAACCAGTCCTCTGTTTTCACATATGTAAAAGGTTGCTAATCCACACAGCTGCCCTAATTCACATGATAGGAGGATGCAGATAACTACTTCTCAATATCTATGGTAAGCCTGTGGTAGACTTTAAAGTAATTATGCCATGTGGTTTCTCTACCCAGATACACCAAGAAAGCTATTTCCTAACTCCCTATTCCAAATCTTTTCCTCTAATAGAACCAGTAATCCCCAGTAAGAGTGAGGTTTTCTTTTTCCCAGCAAAAAGGAAATCTGGAAAGTATTTCATCCACCCTGAAGTCTGTTAACTGCTGCTAAAAGATTAAGAGGCAGACTTGGCATGGACTGTGAGGAACAGTATAACCTCATATTTTTGGAAGACCATCCTGTGCATTCTCTTGCGGTTTCTTATAAACCAGCTTAGACTGCTTAAGGAGAACACCTGGAAGCTAATTATTGTTCTCATAGTTGTAGTTCTTTTCTTGATATTCTTGTTAGGTGCAGGTAATTTTTAATCTTAGTGACATTCTGCTGACATTGCGCTAGTAGTATGGACTAAAATTTTGTTTTGCAACATATTGGGCAGATGTACTGTTGGCATAAAATTCTATCTGCATTGCTTTTAGTTTGCTCTCTGGGTGCTGTCATGTTCTGAAGCTTTTTTTTAAGGTGCTGCAATCAGAGGCAGATCTAGTGTGGGGCAACTGGGGCATGCCTCAGGCACCAATGTCAGGGGGGTGCAAGAAAGAGGAATCCCCCCACCTGCCCCCTGCCACTACTCACCCTGCCCATTTCCACCTGCCGTCCACCCTGCCCACCTCCATTCACCCTCTCTCACCCACTGCTGCTTGCCCCACCTACTTCTTCCCACCACTAACCCCACCCCCACCAGTAGCCCTGGATTCTGTTAAGCCTTGATATGCCACTGATTGAAGTAGTATTACAATTATACAATATTGCAATCATCAGTTAAGATATTATGTAGGGCAGCCTGGCATTTCACAACTCATGAAGGCAACAAGGAATCCCATGCTAGCAAATGAGTTGGCTGGTGAGATAGAGGTGGATTGTCTTCCTTTGCCAACCCCTTGAGTTTCTATGTTTTGACAGAGTGAGAGGGTTTCCCCTCCTTCACACCCAGTATTGTTATGGTGGCTCTGGTGTCAGTGAGGTAGTGAATCCACTGATTTAGCTGAAACTTTAAAGAAGGTATTTGTGGTGCTGAATTCCGTCCCTGAAACAGGCTCAGCACCTTGTTAGCTTGTTAGTTTGGACTAAAACTCTGAGTGAATGTACTATTCCATACTCCACTAACACGATATTTTCATGCTAGCTGCAGAAAAGAGAACTTACCCTCCTCCTTGGCCAGCCTAGAAGCACAAGTTTCTAGCCTTTTAGCAAGCTAGAGCGGGTTTGTTTATTTCTGGCAAGCTGGTAAATTTTAGCAGTTATCCACAAGACTGCTGTTTTAATCATAACAATTTGGTACATTTCCTATTATAGCACACATGCTTGTGCCAAACAAAATATAATAAGCATATATCATTCAATAATTATAAATCTACTGTGATTATATTCCATGTATTTTGGACTTAATAGGCTGCATTGGTACATCTACTGGAAGATACATGCACTTGTATATTCTGGCAGTCAAGACTGGCCCTGCTGTTGGACAGAGGGAGGAAACTGTCTCAGGCAGTAGATGCTGGAGAACATGAGTGGCAGCATTCCAGCTATCCTGAATTCTATCTCCTATGGCCATTAGCAACTCTTGAAGGACAGAATTGTGTGGTTTCCCACAGCCTGTTCTCCAGTCCCTAAACTACAGGAGGAAATATGTTCAAAAACTGCTTAAAAAAAAGTTTTTTTGAGTGTCAAGAAATCTGGAGGAGAAGAATCCTGGACTGGTTAGAATTTTCACAGTTTGGGACTTATTATGCACAAAATTTGCACACAGTTGTTTTGTGCAAAAAACAGTATTTTCTGCACAGGAACAGAAAAAGTTGTTTCCTGTAGGAAAAAAAATCCTGTAGTTGGGGGAATCTATTCTGTACAAAATTCACACATTATTTTGCACAGAACAGTAGTAATTTCTATTCCTGTGCAAAAAATGCTATTTTCAGTACAAAATGACAATGTGCAAATTTTGCATAGAATAAATCGCAAATTGTAAATAGTCATGAAATCTGAGCAGTATTCAAAGACTTTATCTCCATGAAAAGAAGAAAAATGCAAAAAGCACTCATTGTATCCTTTATGAAAAAAATGATCACATCTGCACCCTATGCTAGCTAGTGCTTTTAGGTGTGGTAGAAATCTCCACCCTGCTACCAATGTTGGGGGAAAAAATACTCAGTTGCCATTCCAGTCAGCTTTAATACATGGAATGGAGATGCAGCAATACCTTAGGCAGGAACAGGTTTTGTGCTGGCTTTGCTGGAAGTCTAGATTGGAAATTGAGCAGTTTGATTAAATAAATTGAAGATCCTTCATGGTAATGTTTTCAATAGATTATATTCAATAGATTATATTACATCCAATATAATATATTTTAGCTCAATGCATCTGTATTTACACCTTCACTTGTTAATACATTCCAATTAAGAACATGTGTCCAAAATTTGCAGCCGCTTACATATTTTTCTAGCCTCTTCCTTGTTTATCTCTGTTATATTACCACCCTCAAAATCTCTGCAAAGATTTTTGTGCTTAGGAACTGAAATTTGCAGTTAACATGGACTGCTGACCAACTGGATGCTCAGCTTTTATTGTCTGTTGATTAACTGAGAAGTTGACACAATGAATGGCTATTCCCAAATGGATGATTGCGTGCTTCAGTTTGCCCTATGTGAAAGGTTATCTTTTCTTGGCTTTATCATCTTGAGTTTATGTTTCACAGTGTGTGCACCTTCAGATTTGGTCCCAGTACTGTTACAGCTGCACTTTTATGAACATTTGCTTTTGTGCACAAAATATTTTGCGTAAATAAATCACTACTGGTAAAAACTGTATTTGAGTAACAGCATGGTGTGGTGATTTGAGTGTTGGACAAAGACTCTGAATATTGTTAATTGCCATCCAATCAGTTTCAACTTATGGTGACCCCATGAATGAAAAGTCTTCTAGTCATCCTATTATTGCAAGAGCTGTCCTGCTCAGGTCTTGCAAACTCACAGCCATGGCTTCTTTGATTGGGTATATCCATCTGTAATATGCTCTTCCTCTTCTCCTACTGCAGAGCTTTCCAAACTTTCCATGTTGGTGGCACACTTTTTAGACATGCATCATTTTGTGACACAGTAATTTAGTAAGTAATTCAGTAAGTGGAGGCAGTCCCTCTACCTGAACCTGGCCCACTGCCACCCTCACCAGAGTCTTCCTCAGCCTGGGGCGGCTGTAGCAGTGGCGGAAGAAGCAGCCCCTCCACCTGAGCCTGGCCTGATGCTGCCCTCGCTGAGATCTTCCTCAGCCCAAGGCAGTGGTGGTGGCAGTGGGAGAGGCAGCTCCTCCAGCTGGGCTTGGCCCTCTGCCACTGTCCTCATTGGGGTCTTCGTCAGCCTGAGGCAGTGACAATGGTGAGAACAGAGGCAGTCTCTTCACCTAGGCCTGGCCCACCACCATGGCAGGAGAAGCAGCCCCTCCACCTGTTAAGTTCGCATGACACACCTACACATTTCAGGCAACACGCTAACATGTCATGACACACAGTTTGGAAAGCTCTGTCCTACTGTCTTCCACTTTGCCAAGCATTATTGTCTTTTCTAACAAGACATGTCCACTCATATGTCCAAAGTACAATGATCTCCGATTAGTTATCTTGGCTTCTAGGGAGAGTTCAGACCTGATTTGCTCTGGAACCATTTATTTGTCTTCTTGGCAGTCCCTGGTATCCCCAGAACTTCATCCAGCACCACATTTTAAATGCATCAGTTCTCTTCCTGTCAGCTTTCTTCACTGTCCAGCCTTCACAAACATACATGGAAATTAGAAATACAATGGCATGGTCAATCCTAATTTTGGTATTCAGTAATATATCTTTACACTTCAGGGTCTTGAGAGGTTCTTCCTAGTTGCCCTTCAAATAACTGACCAGCCATGGAAAACCCTCTGTTTGACCATGGGCAAGCCACACAACAACTACCACAGCCTGATTTATTTTGCATTGAAAATCAGTGTGGAAAACCACATTGATTTAGATGTAGAGATAGAGAATTGGATCTGACGTTGGATGTAGGGACAGACAGATCATGTTATTTGTGATCCTCATCTGTCTTGCATGTCTTTATTCATATTTCTATTCTATAGCTTGAAAAGTTTACTCTTTTGGACTACAGTGTTCACAGTCCCACAGCCACCCCCCTCAACAATTTTTGCATCTGTCTGTCTGTCTGTCTGTCTGTCTGTCTGTCTGTCTGTCTTTCTTTCTTTCTTTCTTTCTTTCTTTCTTTCTTTCTTTCTTTCTTTCTTTCTGGTTATGTCCAACTTTTCTTCCACCTATGGGACCCAAAGTGGCTCCCAAATTTGAGTTAAAACAAAATACAGTTAAAATTATATCTGTGAATATTTTGAATAGTCTGTGGATAATCCCTGAATAATCTGTGAATTAAAAAACTCAGAAAACATATTTTACTTGTATTTTTTTCTATGAAACAATGTGTGTGCATTCAGTCTAAAATACATGTTGTTATGTGCATTTTGGGTCCTTTTGTTTTTGAACTGAGAACTGTTGCAAAATTGGAAGTGTGAAAATTGTATTCTGATCTGCATGAAAGTTAAACCCATGAATATGGAGGGCTGCATGTAATTTGAATCCACCATAGTGGAAAAGGCTGACCTACCTGCCTGTACAGGCATTCTTACACCACCTGCCATCTCTCTGCTTTACGATTCTTTTACCTTTGCAATAAATGTGGAGAAATCCATCAGTTGTATAGCACACATTTTACATGAAGAAGGCCTCAGGTTCAGTCCTGGAATGCCCAGTATGAAGGATCAGGAAGCAAGATGATGAGAATGCCCTCTGGCTTGCACTGTGGAGAACCATGGTAATTCTCATCTTAACAATACCCCACTTCACCCAATGTGGATTGCTTATCCCATCACTGGCCATGCCAGTGAGAAAAAGGAGTTGTAGTCTAAAAGGAGACCTGGGGTGGAAATTGTTGGTAGGCTGAATGGCCAAATAACCCTGAGGTGGTTTAAGGCCATTTCCTAGGTTATGCTAATAAATGAACAAAATGTTCAGTTGGCAACATGTTGTGGCACAGTTGAGAAAGTTCAAGGTAAACCAAGCTTTTGGAGAGCTTAATTAGAGAAAAAGAAATTCCTGCCAACAAAGTTAATTACACATCAGGAGCAGTTACTGTTTCTGAGCTGCTATAAACTTCTTTTCCCAAGAGTTTCTGTGCCTTTGCACATTCCTTGCTTGACTTCACAGTGGAATGCTTTCCATTGTACTGTTCTTCTACCCTCCCATCTTCCCTCCTCCTTGTGAGCTCGGTGTAAAGCAAAAAGGCTCAAAGATTTCCTCTGGATAAACATCAAACAGTTTTTTATCTGCACTGTATCAGCAATCTGTTATGTCTAGAAGTTAGGCAAGGAATCTCCCAAAAAGAGTACATCCAAGGACAAGGGTGAGAGAAGCAGAATTTAGAGTCATACACAAACCCAGAATTTCTTATTCCAAGTAAGTGATGATTTGAACTTTACTGATGTGGGAGACAGACTTATGAAGAAGGCCACATGTTTAGAGAAACTGAGCAACTCCCTTATAGCTTGCAAAGAAAAGGGCAAGAAATTAATGCTGGTCATTTGAAGGACTGGTTGCACCCGTATGATTGGTTTTTCATGCAGGAGTGTCATCAAAATCCATCAGACTATCAGGCACTTTCAAGATGGGGCCTTCATGCTGATAGCCATAAATCCCTGGAACTCTCTCTCAAAGTATATAGAGGGCCATCTATGGCCCTTTCCTCACGTGGAGGGGGAAACGGGGGAAACCGTGCTGAAACAGAGCTTACCAGCAGCCGGGTAGGTCCGTCCTCATGCGGAGCAGTGTGAGCTCGCTGTTCCACAGTCCCCAGCATCCAAAATGGCGGCTTCCAGTTGGTGGAGGCTCTCCACCAACCAGAGAAGCTCGCCAGCTGGAAGCCCACCCCCGGCAGATCTGCAGACACACACTGGTGCGCGTCTGCAAATCTGCACCAGAGCGCGGAAACGGAGTGGCACGGAGTGGCGCACTCCGTGCTTTTGAAAAACCTGTAAAAACGGGTTTTTAAAAAGCAGACTGCGTGGCCACTTCGGGTCACTCCAGAGTGGACTGAGGTGCGGAACTGCGACAAGTAGTCCGACCCAGTCCGCTCCCACAGTGCGAATGACCTCCGTCAGAGGTTGCACCATACCGTACTACTTACCCTGTGTGGAAAGGGCCTATGTTAGCTTTTCAACAGAGCTTTGTTCATTTCAGTTTGCTCTTTACTAAAGGTGCTGTGCTGGCTTTATATGCTTCTCTGTTTTTAGCTGTGCAGTTAGATTGTTTTGTGCATGCTCATATTTATTTTGTTAGGCCATTTCATTTTGTTACCAACATTGGTCAGCAGAACAGAGACACAGGCAGTAAATTTGTTCATGTATCCTGACACACAGTTCAGTGACACCAGCACAATTTAAGTACAAATACACTGGATTTAAACCACAAATCCCAACTACAGTAGACTCATATTATTAGTGGGAATTTGGTGAGTCAATATTTATGTAAATTCCATTGATTTAATGGGTCTGCTCTAGTTGGGATTAGCAACAGAATCCAGGCCTTGGTCTCTGTAGTCACAACCAATAGGGAATAAAGCTATGCTTAGACTGGGAAGAAAAGAGGAGGGTGAGAAGATGATGAATGATAAATGCGCTGTTACCAAAATTGTTCAAAAGAGATCCAGAAGTTTTACAGTGTAAACACAACTCAAGGAAATGGGGAAATAGAGGCACATAATGAGCCTGCCCAGGTTTTAAAATCAAGGAGGGGAAGCCCCATTTGTAGGCCTCATCTGGAGGCCTTGGTAAGTCTTGGGAAGCAAGTTTGCTAAATGAAGCAAGTTTGCTCCCTATCTGTTCTTCTGCCAGCTGGCAAATATATTTCTATACAGGCAGAACTTTGGAAGTTTGCTATATGGGGGGGGGGGCGCTAATTGGTTCAGTACTCATTCTGTATTTTATGAGTGGCTTTCAGTTTTAGTTATTCCTATAATTTTTCATTTTTTTTGTTTTAATTTATCATCATGATTTTCACTTGCATTTTATTTGTGTTTTCTCCATTTATCAAGTTCTTACATTCCACCTGTATTCTGGTTTTGGTAGCCATTCTGATCATCTTTGTTGTTGCTGTCGTCATGGCAGAAAGCAGAGCGTTAATAATTTTATAAAGTATACCACAGTGCAGTCAATGTGAGTATAGATGTACGTCGGCTTCTATATAGATTGATGCTCATGTAGGCCCCAATGGCACCTCTTTTTGGTGTATGCAGAGAACGTAGAGAATCCCACACCTATGCAGAATGACACAGTAGTGTAGAATCCCTTGCTGGCTGGAGGATTCCAGGAGCTGTAACTCAAAAAGTGACTTTCCCAAGATCCGTAGATGTTAGTGTGTGTTCACATTCTCCAGTTCTACTTATCATACTGTTGTTGTCGTCTGGATGAGGTTGCTTGGAGGCATTGGGTAGAAGGGAACTTTCTGTTTACGTGACCCTTGGACTCTCATTTTGGAATTTCTTTGAACATTTCCAGTTGTCTCTCAGGTTGAGCTTTGAGAGGGTTAATGGTTGTGAGGGCAGATGGGGTCATTCTGGTGCTGTGGAATGTTTGCTGAATGTGATCTTGCGAGTTAATACAGTGTCAGTGTTTCAGGCGGTCACTGATTAACTTTGTCACTGAGTGATCGTTTTTCACATCATCTGGCTCCTATGAAAAGAAGCAAAGCTCAGACAAATTGCCACTGCCAAAGGCCCTGTGTAACTTTTCTTTCATTCGATGCTGAATTAGTTGCTACTGGGGAATTTCTCCTCCTCTTCTTTCTAATTTCATTGCATCTAATGGGAGAAGGATAACATGCAACACCTTTCAAAGGATTTAGGCATAGAAGGAGCTCTGTAGGTCTCAGCTGTTCATGATGCCAGAACAACAAAACTGGGAGAACAATGGCTGGCATTTTGTATCTTGAGGTGTTCATCTGGCATGTTTCCATAATTGTTTCTCCTGATGCTATCCCACCAAACCATCTTTTAAGTAACTTCTGCCCAGCCTGCACGAGCACAGCTATTTTTTGCATCATTGGAGAATGGATTGGTGGGAGAGATCAGTGGAGAGTCATCCAGCTACTTTCCTGCATTCAGCACTGCCGTTGACATCTGCAGGGACTTCTAAGGGTCCTCAGCAGGTCTTTGCAGATGATGTCCTTGCAACACATCCATCTACAGGGAAATAGCTGGGCACATCTCTGCTGTTCCCCCTGTTCTCCAGTCATTCAGAAATAACTTTTTGGGGGCCATTGTAGTTAGTAAAGAACTCTGATCTCCAAGGTGACCAAAGAAGTGGGTTATAATAGTGTAAATGGACTTATGATATCAGAACTTTCTAACAGGACATCAGCCAATATCTTTTATGGACCTTTTGATGTGGAGAGGGGTTAGAAATGGCAGTATGCAAGCTTTGATATCACACAGATGTATTACACAAAACAGAGGGACACCTCAGATTATACTCTCCTACCCACACACATACACTTTGCTCCAGCCCTGCACTTGGCATGAAAGTATTCTCCGAAATTATGAAATTGTGTGAATGGTAGGGTATTAATAATGTTGAAATCAAAGACATAACATGCATATATGGGCCAGGTTCTGAAACACCACATGACTAGTTGTGTACTCTGGGATGCCTGTCTTGGGGTTTTTCAGATGTCTGCTTCCCCTTGTAACATGACAAATGGCTTTGAAACTGAAAAGGCTCACAAAGGAGGTTTGTGACACATAAAGGTGGAAAAACTATTTATTTTCTATTATTTATTTATTTACTTTGAAAAATTGCACTGAGGCATGCCTAAGCCTTTTAGGACTGCCTAAAGTAAAGCATTGCCTTCAAGTCATGATTTTAATAAGGAATCAATTGCCCTTGATTGTTCATTATCATTTTCAGGGAGGTAATCTCCTGCATATTTAAAGAGCAAACATACAAGGCCTCTGGTTGCAATTTGGTTTTGCATTTATTTTTCCAGCACAGCCTGGTGCCTTTTTGTTGTTTTGGAAAAAGAGACCATTTTAACTGCCATGGCAACGTCCCAAGGAATCCTAGGGTTTGCAGTTTAGGGTGGGCTATTCAGAACACTCGGCCAGAGAGCTGTAGTGCCTTACAGAACTACAAACCCCTGAATTCCATAGGATTTAAGTGGAATATAGTGCTATAATTGTGTGGTGTGAATATGTCCTAGTTCACCTCTCCTATTCTGGAATATATCTGGAAACTGATATGATGGCATGATTCATCTCTGCAGTCTGTACATTCTTCCTTTCCAGGGGTAGAGGGCAGAGATAATACACTGAACATCATAATGTTAGAAGTATAGGGAATATCTACTTTACAGACACTAGGGAACTAGATAAACATTTTCCATTTCCACCACATGGCTTCTGCTTCACACCTGTTATCCTAGAAAGTGACATTTGTGAATGTTAATGTATGATAGAGAGTTTGTTAGATAGTTCTAGACCCAAAGCGCAGCTAGGTAACACGGATGTTGACTTTGAATTCCAATTCTAGCTAATGCAAAAAGAGAAAATGATCAAGGGTCTACTCGGTCTGAAGTAGCCTTGAAATTAGTTTGGAAAACATTTATCTCAGCTCTGGGTCCTCACACAAATACTCCTATTCATATCTGGCATTCCTCCAGACTTTCCAATCGCTCCCACACCCTTCCTTTTTAATCTGCAACACTTTGCTACAAATATTCCTCTCAGCCGTTTGCGCGAGCACAGTTGACACAGCAGTGCTGTGTGGGTCCTTCCATTAACTGGTGATGAAAAAAACAAACAGGGTCTGTTTTCTTAAGGAGAGTTTTTACCTTTCAACATCAAATAGAAATCAGCAGCCATAGACATGCTTAACTGAGAGAGACATGCCTGTTGGTGCATGAACTCTAGTTGTCTAAACCTATGCACATTATTTTTCAAGATTAAAAATAAAGACATACTCGAAGTGAGCTATTTGCATAATGGAGAACCTGGACTGGGACATGGGGAAAGGAAGAAAAGGAGACTGGTACCCCAGCTTGTTCAGCCGACATCTGTATTTTGCATTTCATCTTTTCTATTAGTAGGCATGGGGGAGAAATGGCTCTGGTTCACATTTTAATACTCATTAATGTAATGTGCATTTTCTAAACTCGTCTGAAATACAAATTAAATACAAATGTCACAATTCTCCAGATTGGTACACTGTTCTGATAAGGAATGTGTACAAAAATGCATTCCTTATTGGGTAATATATAAAAAAATGAATACACAGGGGCAACATGGCCTCCAGCTGTCCCAGTTTGTCAGGGATAGTCTTGATTTACACTTTGCCACCCCACTTTTTCAGCTGCTTTAAGAATGTCCCAGTTTCTCCATCCTCCTCCCACATTCCCCCTTTGTCCTAGGTTTACTTCCTTAGCTGGAAATTGAGTTAAAAGCACCAGAGTAAGTTGCATTCCATTAATAAGTGAGAGGAGCGGTGAGGTGAGGAGAAAAGAGGAGGAGACAGAATCTTGCTCTTTCTTCCCAGTAGGCTCAGGCAAAAGCAAAATGATGAGCTTCTCCATCTGTGAACTGTTGTAGGTTGTTCCGGAAACAGGACAAAAGGCCAGTCTTAGGATAACATTATTGTAAAAAAAAAGAAAGAAAGAAAATAAAAAAGAACCTTTAAAAAAAAGTTGATGTGAAAACAGATCAGAAGAAATTTCCACTTGAAAATACACAGACATTATAGAAAGCAAGGCAGATAGATGCACTCCTTTCAGCTCTCAGGCAATTATTCTACTGATAGCAAGCAAAAATAGGCACCGAAGTATTTCATGAGTGTTTTTTTTTTAGGGATGGAGTCCTAATAAACATCAAGTGAGAAAAAGAAAAAGAAATTCAAGGCAATATTTGTTTAATTGGTGTATAGAGAGAGGGAAAGAGAGAGGGAGAGAGATGTTTCTAGATTGTTTTTTGAGACAAAATGTTCTTAAAATATTTCTATATTGCTTCCCTAATGTAGGCTCATAAATTAAAAATCTAAGTGTAAAATATAAAATTCAGTCAATTAAATCATAAAACATTTAAAATAGCCATACTGGTAAAAAGTTGAGCCATCATAGCATAGCGGTTTTGAGCATTGGACCTAGGATTCCAGGAGACCAGGGTTTGAATCCCCACTTCTCCATGGAAACCACCTGAGCAAATCACACTTTCTCACCCACAGAGGAAGGCAAAGGCAAACCCCCTCTTCTGTGTAAAGAAAACCTAAAGAACCAGATGTTTACAATCTTGACCTGAGGAGTACTTCAGAGTTGCAGGAAACTGCTGTGTAAGTCACATTTGCAACTTGATTTGAGTGAGAGCTAACTAGACTAAATCATCAATTTGATGAAATCAAGCATAAGTTTCTAAGACATCCCATGATTGCAGTCTTGGTCATTAAAGATCTCATGTCACCTTTCACAACCCAGAGGACACTGACTGTTGAGTCTCTGGACAAATTCTGTCTTGAGTAATTGCATTCTGCCTATCTAAATTTGCTAGTCCTTTTCAGTTGAGTAAATTGGTTAGCTCTCTATTTCAAACTGCTACATTCAATTGACTGGTATGGAGGTATGGAGATTTTGCATGTGTCTTGCATGCAGTATATACATGCATGGTGTTTTTGTGTACCAGCTGCTTGGTCTTGTATTGTCATTGCTGGCATATGTCGGTAGTTCATGGACCAGTTCAGGAGAAACGGTTTGTTTTCTTCAAAATGGGCTTTCCAGTTACATGGAAAGAAAAGGAAGAGTGATGGTGAGGAATTGCTACATCCCCTTCACACAGACCCTCTGGGTTTAAAAAATAAGTTTGAAATGAGAAGGTATGTGGCTGTCCCTAAAGCCATTTTATGGATGAGCAGATCTTCCTGGACTTGTTTGGTTTAGAGCCTCGCATGCCTCTTACATCCCAGTTGCAGTGTGACTAGCTATTGGGAGTACTCAACAAGCATCCCATGAAATCTTGGCACCCTGCCTCTCACTCTGTGTTGATTGCACTGCCTCGTTGTCCATTTAGAAGGAGTGTGTGCAACTTGTCCCTTCAGATTTTAACCTTGGCTGCCCAGGCCCTGCATATCACATTGCAAAGAAGATTCTATTTTGGCTAGACACCTAGTGCTGACTATCTTATTGGAGCCCTTATTCCTATGATGACCTCCGACACTTGAGTCTCAGCCTGAGATCTAGGAGGGTCTGAGAATTCACAAAAGCTCAAGCCTTTTGGCAGATGCCTGGTTGAAATGCTTTCATAATGTTTGCCTGTGCTAGAAACATCTAGCTTTCTCCCATTCCCAAACCAAATATCTTATTTTGAGGATTATAAGGAAAGTGGCAAAAATGGCTGCAGGCCTTTTCCAGAGTTTTAGTGGTGTGTAACCACTTCCTGGGGGTGTGAACTAGCAGGGACTAGCAGTTTCACCATCAGATTTGAGAAAATATATTTTTTCAGGTTCTCTTCTCAGTGTGAAAGCTTGTCCCATCAAAACTTGCAGAGCACTTGCCACCACTGCCTAGCCTACCTTGCTTCTTCATCTCCCCAAAATATGTACTAGGTTTTGGGACTAGGAAATGGTGAGATGATGGAGAGAAGCACTTGCAGATTTCAGGCAAGAAGTCCATGCTTGCAACAGGTTTTAAAGAGAAATTTGTTTGCTTTAGACCTGCTCACAAGTATTTGGACAACGTCATTAACTTATCAATGTTCACAATATCCGTAGAAGATAATCAAGGAATGTACATTATGGAGATCAGAGACACTAATCTAGTCCTCTAATCTAGTGGCTTTCATCCCCAGAAAAAAAATATGTTTGAGAGATTACCTTCTGGTCAGTTTCTGGTGTGTGTCTTTTTTGGCCAGATTGATTTCCCCTCAACACAGTTAGTACCGCATGCAGACTCTACTCATGGTGTTGGTGAA
Organism: Iguana delicatissima; assembly: GCA_948472985.1. Taxonomy (NCBI): domain Eukaryota; kingdom Metazoa; phylum Chordata; class Lepidosauria; order Squamata; family Iguanidae; genus Iguana; species Iguana delicatissima. Next base: position 391,197 of record CAOKZL010000471.1, on the reverse strand, counting down.
TTCTGATAGAACAAAACCAGAGGAAAACTCTTCAAAGAATGTACCTACTCTACTCAGCTACTATGCCACTAAAATAGGGCAGCAACGGGCAAAAACAGACAGGTGCCCAATGGGTCATCCTATCTACTCAATACTCACCAGCTGCCCTGATTTGACAGAAATAGTTCTGATTAATCCTCTTTCATCCCACTTTTTCAGCTGCTTTTAAAATGTCCCAGTTTCTCTCCCTTCCTCCCACTTTCCCTCTTTCGCTTTAGCTTACTTCTGTTCCTACAAACTGAATTCAAAGTGCAAAAGTAGTTTGCACTGAGTTAATTCCACTGGAGGGAGGAGAGAGAGGGTGGAATCTTGACCTTCCCAGTAGACTCAGGCAAAAACAAACTTCTGCAGCCTCTCCTAGCTTGTGTATTCTTCCTTATTAATAACTATTGCCATCTTTACCACACTTTCATGCTGCTTGGCCACCCATGGCATAGTTTTCATCTGTGAAATGTTGGAGGGTAAGCCACCCTACACTAAACTGAAGTAAGACCCAGAGGTACATTGAAATAGCTTTGGCTCCCTCTGCAGAAATAAGGATGAGCCTGGTTTTATGGAGGGCTTTGTCACACACAAGCCACCATATAGCAGCTGTTGCATATTATTCTCTCTTCCAGTGAATCTGGTAGATTACTGAGGTTGGTTCAAGACATTTTGAAGCATGAGGCCCAGCAGCAAAGGATCCCAGTCAAAGTCTACCAGATGACACAGTTATTTTGGAAAATTAGACAGTGAATTTCAGAAGAGCCCACCCTTGGGATAAATGTGCAACACTAACAGTTTAAATAAATAACATGTTGTTGCTTTTCAGTGGTAGTATTACTAAAAACAACGGAAGCTGTTGGAATGCATTTCAGTTCTGCTGTCTGCTTGTTCATGGATTTGGATGTTTGCAATTTTACTTTATATTCCAGAAATGGACAAAGTATGTACATGCATCCTACATGCCTATTTTGCTCCTTCATGCCCCAACTGCTCTCCAAATTCTGAGCACCAGAAATGACCATGTGTACATTTAACATCCTTCCAAAGCATGTAACTATCCATTTTAGGTCATTTTTACTGCCCACACCTGTTCTAAGCATGGGACACATTTTGTTTTCAAAACTGGAAATATCCTGGGGGAAAAAACAATTAGAGGCAGATATGTCTCAAAATGATCAGCCATGCCCCATCCCTTTTTGGGATGGAGAGTACGGGGGCAAAAATGGCAGGGAGAGGCACTTGATATGTATAGATATGTATGTGTGCCTGATATTGTAACAAATTTTCCCCCTCCCAAAAAAGTTCAATCAATGCAAGATCTTTGGTCACTGAATGAGAACCAAAAGACCAGTTCTTTTTCTATTTCTTTTTTCCTATGGGTTTTGCACATAATAAATACCTTTTGCATAAGACCCCAGTGGTTTTTTATACAAACAAAATTTTCAAAACACTCCCAATACACCCTCCACTCATTTATGAAAAAAAAAATGCAAAATCTCTCATAATCTCATCCAGAGGGGAAGAAACTTTTGAATTTTTTTTGTTTCCATTTGTAAGAATGAAATGAACAAAGATTTTATTCTATAATTTCTAAGAATCAGGAAGACATTTTTGCCCTAGGAAAAAAAAATCAATTCTCCACTCTAGTGACAGACTTTATCCCCCTGGCATCATCTTGCCAACATGTTGTAGTGGTTTGAGCAGTAGGCTATGATCCTAGAGACCGGGGTTCAATTCCCCGTTCAGCCATGGAAACCCATGTGTGCATCACGTACTCTCAGCACCAGAAAACCCCATGATAGGTCCAGAAAACCACTTAACAGATTTTCCTTAGGGTCACCATAGGATGGAAAGAACTTGAAGGCACACAACAATCTTGGTAACATTCACTCTGACCAACCTCAGATCCAGTGCCTTCAAAGATATTCCCACAGTTATTGATACTACCAACACTGTAAAATAATAATAATAATAATAATTGTATTTATTTTTGGATTGATTTCTGTTGGAAGTAGGTTTTATACCTAGTATCCTCAAGATCTAGGTATTAAACTGTCAACTTATTTTTTTAAAAAAAAAAATTCCTGCTAGTCATGTGGAGATAATAAGTAAAACATGAGGGCAGACAAGCAGAAACAATTAACAGAGTCCTGTCAGATTATAGCTGGCAGCAGTTTTGATGCTTGCTAAATAGAAGGAAATAACCCTGCAATCATGCTGTCATCTACATTTTGTTCTTTCTGTAGACGGCCATCACTAGAACATGGCCATTCAAATTTTTGCATTTAGGTATCACTTCATCTTTCTTCCTGCCTCATTCAGGTGGGATTATGCTTAAACTGGCAGGATACAAAGACTGAGATGTATCAGCTACTGGTTCAGTGTTGCACCGTAATGAACCACCAGTAACTTAATGAGGATTTGTTGATAGCTGAGATTATTAAGAGCCCCAAACTGCCTTCCTTGTTATGTGTGGCATTTATTATCAGTCACCTGGGACAAAAGCAGCTCTTGCTGCTGAACAGGTTTAGCTGGCTGGTGACGCTAATGAGATGGCTGAAGTTCATTTAACAGCAAAGAACGGGAGGGAAAAAGTGATTCTAGTCTCTTTGGCAAAGTTCAGGCATTTAAAAAGCTTACTTTGGAAAGCGAGGGCATTTACTTACCTTTTGTCTTCACCTATTTTCTCTCTGTTTCTCTCTCTCTACCATTTGAAATGCAATGCAAATATGCACTGAGTGGATGACATTTCAAGCCAATCCATTTAAATTAGTTCTTGTGTATGAGGGCAAGGTACAGTTTCTACAATAAAGAGAATGCAGAGGTTGCTTTTGCAACAGTTGGGTACCATTTCCAAATTGTCATCCTTCAAGAAAGAAGACTCAAATGCAATCTCAGAGGTTATGCACTAGTATTGAGGGGTTGATCAGTTAAATATAGAATACTCATACTGGGTGACTGTTCCATATTCACTATCACTGCTTGATCATGATGGTGACACTATTGCTACCATCATAACTCCCCCCAATCTACTTTAATGGGTATCAGCTACAGGGAGAGAAAGAGCTGGATTCTGCCACAGGAGCACAAGTGAATGATGTTTCTTTCTGGTTTGAGAGGGCTCAGGCCAAGCAAGACTACTTAGTTATTTATACTTAACCTAGCAGCCGACGTAGAATACTGGCCTCTTCTTCTATACATTTTTAACAAGTTTCCAAAAATTCACAAATTTCTTAATAATTGTGATGGAAAGAACTTGAAGTTAAAAAAAGTCTAAATGCAGAGGAAAGCAAAACTGACCAATTTTTCTACCCCTGGGATTTTAAGGCTCTTTTTATAACCTTTGCAGCAACAAAGTGAATGTACATTCTACATGGAGCCATAGCTAATCCTGGCTTGTTGGTGTATGAACAGCTAGGATATGCCCAATTTTGAAAACCTGTTTGTCACATTCCCACTTTACATTTGTATTTTTATTTTTTAAAAAATCAGTTGATTGCCTTATCTGTACTCCCACCCTTTTTTTTTTTTTCAAGGAGGAGACAAACCAGCCTACCTTAAAATCAGGCACAATATTTAAAAAGTCAGAGGTAGGCTAATGAGCAAAGTGAAGAAGCCCCCTGACATGCACTTTTGGGCTGCTATCCAGCGTCCCTTCAGTGTAACGTAAATATACTCATAGGGAGATATCTTGGGGGATAGCTACAACCCCATTGTGCAATATGTGTTAATGACTGAGGGCTGTTGTGAAATGCTCAATGTGCAAGGCTCAACTGCAATATGCAGTGCAAAGTGAGCAATGTTGATTGTGCAACCACAACACACAATCACAATGAAAAATCATAATGTGCAAAGTGTTACCATAATGTGCAATTTGCAATACACAACTGCAGTGTACAATGCACAGTTGCAATGCACCGTGTATGACAGTGCACAGAATATGCCTGTTGCACTATGGCAAAGAATTTGCCCCACAGACGTAGTGCAATTTAAGCATGCATATGTCACTAGCAGAATGTCAGTCAGCCTTAATATCTAATCTGTCTGCCCTGTCCTTCATAAGGTTCTTAGCTGAAGTAAGATTCACCTGCTGGTACCAGTCCAAAGTGCCTCTCTTGTATCAAGATTGTATTGATTTTTAGTTTGCTGTAATGCTCCCATCATCCTCAGCAGTGCTCAAGCCAAAGCAGGAAAATTCCTCATTTTTTATTTATGCGGCTCAATGGGTGCTGCTTTCCTTTGTTGCATTTCTTTCTTCGTGAGGAACTATGATGTAATGCAATGCCCTCTAGGGACTAGACTGAAATTACTTGTATTTTTGTCCTCCTGTCCATTAAGGCACTTAGAAAAGGAGTCCAGCCTTTAGCTTTTTAAAGCTGACTGTTCCATCCAATGAATGGCTCACTAAGTCTGAGGGCTGCTGTTTGGAATGAGGAGCAGAAAAAAAAAGAAGAAGTTGGATACTGAGAATCAGAATGGCAAAAGGTCACAACAAAACCCAGCAAACAAACACGCATGCACACAGTGATGTAATGGTTGTTTCTTTTCAAATTACTTTTACTCACAAGAAAAGTTGTGAGACATGGAATGAAAATAGCAAAACAGGCAGCTGTCACATCAGTATCCATTGTGCCAACTACTTTTCCTGGCTGCTTTTGTCTCCTGGCTTCCACCTATGTCATGTTTTTAAGTCTACCTTCTAGTGCATTAGTAAAGGAGGAGTTTATCAATGGAAAAGTTGGCTTGGCACCTTTCTTTCCTTGGTAAACAGCAATTTTGAGATGGAAAAGTACATACACAGTTGCACAGTTGGCTTACATGATTCAGTAAGTGCAACTTATGATGGTTAAATGGATAAACATTTAGATACACAATATTTGCTTAATCTCAACAGTGTCACTGTTGGTTCAGTACTGACTGTAAATAATGCAGTCATCATGCCCAGTGATCATATGCTAAGTGCTATGGGACTACACATTCGCTTTCTCTGCCTTTTACATTGTAACTGACAGCACGCTCCTCTAAGACTTTTAACAGGTGCACAGTAAATGACACAAAGAATCTGCTTACTGTTAACTGCCGTGGTGAGCTTGTACCTATCCTAGCTCCATGCATTACCTGTCATCGAGGATTTAGATGTGCTCCAATTTAATGGATCTCAAAATAACCGACTCTGTTTGAAACGCATTTTGTAAATGATACACCGATTGTTGACAGAATCAACAATACAAATGAGAATACTGTTGTTGCTGCTGCTGTGAGAATTGCTGAGCTGCACCAATCGCTCAAAGCCACTCTTTCTGCTGGCCAGCAATGGGATGTTTCCACCAGTGCAGTGGCTATGCAAGTATGTTTGTATGTGTTATTTTTCTTTTCTGTCTACTGCACAAGGTAGGTAACCACTTTTTAAAATAAAGGCTGGAATCCTGTTGGTGACTTAACACCAGCATACACCACTATATGTGACTTTATGGATGAAATAGAAAGAGGTGTTTACAATCTCCTTCTGTAACCATCCATCCTCCCACAAGGAAATCAGTGGTCCTGGTGAGAGAATATGCTCCCATGACCATTTAGTGGTTCAGGGAAAGCAGGGGAGGTGATTGAGCAGTAGCTGGCTACGATTTTCAGCCTGATGTTGAGACATCATTTTCACAGGGATTCGGCATTCATAGAGATCCAGGAAATTAAAAGCTCTTCCAATTGCCCAGCTATAAAATTGCAGCCAGCAACTGCTCAGATGTTCCCCTGCACTCAACCAACTCCTAAATGGCCAGTGGGGTGTTTTCTTCTGCTGAGGATTGATGCTTCTGCGGGATCAGAAAGCAGCAGGGATCTCTGTCAGCGGCATCTTTACATGTAAATTCAGTTTGTGCTCCTAAAACACAGAAATATTGCAAGCTGTGAAGCCACAGTCTATGCCTTGTTGAAGCATGGGACGGGGAAGGATGCTGTGAGCCTCTGGTGTAAATCTAGTTTGCTAGTCCAAGCTACAGTATGCAGTATACCTCATGAATCAATTTAGAGAAGAAACTGCATATTGTGCTTAGCATATTGTGCTTGCAGTGTGTGGTTTGTAACAGCCGTTTTCTTTTTTCAAAAACAGCAACTGAATAGGGTCATGGTGAAGAACAAAACTGAGAGATGGGGTGTTTTATCACCCAAAATGGCCCTCTGGCAGCAATTTTTCCAAAAGCTGCAAATTCTATGAATAGCCCAGACCCGAATAATCTCCTGTCTTCTCATTTTTTCAGCTATTTTTAAAATTTCACAGTTTCTCTCTCTTTCTTCTGCTTTCCTTTCATCTTTAGCATACTTTAGTTGCTGCAAACTTGAGTTCAAAGTGCAAAAGTAGTTTGCACCCATCTTAACTCAGTGGGGAGGAAACAGAAGGGAGGAGGGGCAGAATCTTGCCCCTCTGCATGGCAAAAGCAAACCATTGTAGCCATTCCTGTTTTGTGTGTTCTTCCTCAATAACTTCTGCCATCTTGACCACACTCTGATCTTCCTTAGCCATATTCATCCTGGTTTTCACCGGTGAAATGTTGGAGGATATGGCACTGTTTTTCTTTTGGATCAAGCCCCCTCCCCACTGCTTTTGAAAAAGTACATGACCTTGTGGTGTACACATGTTTGGAATGGCAAGCTTAACAGTCTGTAGTGTAAGTCTGTGAGGGAGTAAGAAGATGCAGTAAAGTAGCAATAAATTCCACCATGCCGTTCCCACCTTAAATCAGACTTAGAACATTCCCTTCCCGTGTTTATCATAGTGCTTCCTTTATTAGTATCTTGTTACTTTTCTTAAGTGCAGAGGCTCTAATAACTCATTTGGGAATTATTGTTAGAAGGTTTTTATAAATGGATGTTGGCACAGGGCACCTGTCCTGCACAGAATTATGGTGTTCTTTTTAAACTTTAATACCATGGCCAGATTGTTTATATACATGCCGTGTCACCTGAAGGATGGAGACATTAATCCTGGACGAGTCTTCAAATCAGTGCTGCGATACTGTAATGAAATGGAATTTGCAGGACAAAACATTATAGAATGAAATAGCTGGGGAGTGTGGCTTGTAGCAGTTAGATTTCAAAAATAATATTTTCCCTTTCTTTATAAAATAAAGTTGAAGCAGCTTGCCAAAAAAAAAAAAAAATCATGTAACATACAAAAACCAGTTAAAAACAGATCTGCATTACTAAAATCAGTTTTGAACAAATCTGTTTTTAACACAAGGAGTATCGGCAGTAAGTACCATCTGGACAATGACTCAAAACAAGTGTCAAAGATAATGCAGTACATTGGCAGCAATGATGATAATGTGACATTTAATAAATAAAGAACAGATAGTCATTTGCTCATGGGCTTAGTAAAGGCACCAGGCCAACCAGAGCGGTTCCACTACAAGTTGTAATTGGCCTCATGCCTTCAGTAAACACAGTAAATTAGATGAGTAAAATACGTTCAGATTCTCAGTGCTGCTGGTGGGGAAAGGGGCAATTAGAAGTGAATATCTTTATTTAGCCACTGCTGTAGTCCAATCCGAAATGACTCCATAGACTTACACAGAGTAGGTGACGTTCTTCCCCAATTAATTTCCTTCTGCTCCACTCACTTCCCTGGCATTTTGTCAAAATATATTAAGGTCCTTTATAGATGTATTTTCACTGCAAAGGTATAGCACTTTGATATCACTTAAGTGTCATGGTTCCATCCTGTGGAACCTTGGGATTTGTAGTTTGCTGTATTTCAGGGAGGAGGACTAGAGCTCCCTAAGAAAAAAATCCCCCCAACTACAAATCCCAGATTCTGTAGGACAGACCCATGTTAGGTAGAGTGTTATCAAATTACAATAATTGTGTAGAGTGGATACACCTTTCCTTAGGGAAGGTCCTTGCTACTTCTTGGCTTGCTCAAATTAGTTTTTTCTAGCATTATCCTTGTCTCCAGCAGCAGGCCAAAGTATTATTAGGGATGATAGGTTGGTTTCAGAGTCACAACAGCTTATGTTTGAAGAAATTTCGGTTTTCCTGTTAGTACTGCTTAAGCATCTTATTTGGGTGTTTGACTGAGAAATAGTGTTCTAGCCTGATGTTACTGAAAGTGGTGGTCCGTGGATTGGTGGCAGCCCACAAGCCATTGGTTGCTGGTCCCTGACAAGTTTTCAGGAAAGAAACAAAAAATTATAGCTAGTGGGCACCAATATCGTGCCCTTCTCTGGCCCACTGGCAAAAACATAATTGCTGGTCCCTCACATCACATAGCCAGAGGAGTACTGATTAAGACCTAGTCCCTAGATCCCAATGTTTGTAACAACCATTCCTTTCAGTGGACATAGATCTGAAAGAGATTTGTAAATATACATACATCCAACTCCTTCTACAATGGGGATGAAGAACAGTTGGCTGTCTAGACATTTTGACTTACAACTTTCACAGCCCCTTTCTACTGATGATGCTGGCTAGGGCTAATCTGAATTGTTGGTCAAAAAGGCTGGAGAACCAAAGTTCCCCATCCCTTCTACATACCATTGGTTCTCAAATGAAGATCTCTAGCTGATGCTGAACATCAACTCCCAGAAGGACCAGACAGCAATAGTAAAGATTGATTGCTAATGGTAAAGAATTCTGGGAGCTGTAATCCAACATGTGGGGACCAAAGATTGGAAATCACTGCTTTCTAGAGTTGGAAACCTAGGTCAATTAGAATTCCCATCCCCGTGAAGTGAGCTCTGTATGCATGCTCACAGAGATCTCTTACAGACTGGTGTTGCTCATGTATCATTAGAAGTATGACTGGACACTGAGGCTATGTCATATATTCTTGATAGTTTCTTTGCACATTTGGTCTCTATGAGTTCAAATCCTGTCTAGGGTTGAAATCCACCATAATACTTGACTCTTTTAGGGGAATAAGAGAATGTTAAAAATAATCAATTGCACAGCATACAACCATTTACTTTTTGGAACCAGCCAATATAGCAAGTATATAGTTCATTTTGCAAATTTTATAACCAAATTACTGTACTTGCTATTAGTGTTTTTTTGTTCTTCTTGCTTTTAATGAAATGAATGCATCTCCTTAACTGAAAACAAGCTATGTGTTATTGGGACACTGGGAGTCATCCCATCAGTAACTTTTGGACAAGCAGGGGGAATTAGTACAGGGGTAATTAGCACTGGATCTAGTTAATTAATTAATTAGCACTGGATCTAGTCCAAAAATAGCATGGACTCATGTTGTTTCACAGTAGAAATGGCTTCTGTGGAAGTACAGGGATTTGCATCACTGCTGCGATATCTTCCATGCTGCTTCTTAAATACTGCTGCCACTGTGTAACTCACTAGTGCTGTTAACTCACAATAATACATAGGCTCCTCTGGCTTTGAAAAGATACTTCCTTGCTTCACAATCATTTTCCTAATGGCTAATAGTGCTATGAGAGGCAGGATGCTATGATCTTCCTCCCATCCCAGTGCAAGAGTAGCTCCATGCTTTACAATTTCAGTGTTTCTCACTGCAGTTTCCCACTGAAAGCACAGTGAAATGTGAGCATCAGATATATATAAATAGGAATTTGTAAATATTCATCCATCCCTGCCATATGCTCAATAATGCTCAGAGGCCCAAGGCTCCCAAACCTGTGAACACAAGGTTTTTAAATCAGGGGTGGGAAAGGTTTTTCATCCTGAAGGCCACACTGTCTTGTATATAAGCTTCCAAGGGTTGCACACAAGCAATGATCAGAGCTAAAATCCAAAGTGGATAGGGCCAAGACCCCAAATCATACCTTTCAACTGTTCTGATTTGTCAGGTAGAGTCCTGATGAATCCTCTGCCATTCCGCTTTTTCAGCTGCTTTTAAAATGTCTCAGGTTCTCCCTTCCTCCCACTTTCCCTTTTTATCTTTGGCTTACTTTTGTTGCTGCAAACTCAATTCAAATGCAAAAGCAGTTTGCATTCAATGGACTTCACGGTGGGGGGGGGAAAAGAAGGTGGACTCTTGCCCTTCCCAGGAGGCTCAGGCAAAAGCAAACTGCTGCAGCCTCTCCTAACCTGTATGTTCTTCCTCTTTTATATCTTTGGCCATCTTGACCACTCTCTGATGTCTTACTCCCACTTCATCCATCTATATACTTTCCTCATTCACACACTCTTGTACACATACAGTCTCTCCCTGACCTCCCATTCTGCAGTTAGGTTTGAAAAAGCTTCTCCTTTCTGCATTGGAAGACTTTTTCTCAACTGTAACTGTTGCATGATGTCCTCATATCACATGTGATGCTTCTTTTTCTTGCAATAGTTGTGATCTTCTGTCATGTCATTAATTTAGAACACTTGCATTCCACTTTCTCTGTTTCTGAAGACATGAAAGATATGGCTGAGATCTTGCATCAGAGATTATGAAGCATAATATTGCAATGACAGTGCTGTGTGGCTGACATGATATGCATCCATGATAGTGAATTGTGACAAATGTATAATGAGACACCACATAAGCTGTGCAGTGAGGGCTCCATTGCTCATTGGGACTTATGCAATGGGATACATTGTGCTTTGGGGCAATTGTGCAATTGCAAACTACAGCTGTACTTGTGTAATGGTTCTGATGGTGCAGCCGTGTTTCCATTCCCTTCCCGAGAACATGAACATTGTGCAACGTCAACTTTCATAGAATCATAGAATTGTAGAGCTAGAAGAGACCACCACAAGGGCCATCAAATCCAACCCTCCTGCCATGCAGGAATATACCATCAAAGCACTCCCAACAGATGGACAACTATACTCTGTTTAAAAACCTCCAAAGAAGGAGCCTCCACCACAGTCCAAGGCAGTGTATTCCACTGTCACACAGCTCTTAACCATCAGGAAGTTCTTCCTAACGTTTAGATAGAAACCATAAAGTGATTTATAATGAGGTAACTTCCCAACAGGATGCCAGTGTATGTTTGTCCAAGCTTTATGTGGTTCCTAAAATTTTCACAGTTTTGGTGCCACCCCCTGAAAAAAGAGTTCTCCATTTGTTGCAGGTAGGGAGCTTAGTGATAAGGCAGATATTTCGTTTAAGGGGTGGGAAAAGTGTGGCCCTTGATTTTGCAGGTTTCGGCCTCTCCAGGCACTCTGGACCATCCTTTCTCTTGGAAGAAAATTGTGTGAATTGCCTTTCCTTGTAGTGCCCAGAAGTTGCAGTTTGCCTTTTAAACAATTTTCAGGGCCATCCTGCACTGTTTGTTGCTCTTATGTGACTTCAAGTCAACTCTAACTTATGGAGATCCTATCCTAGGGCTTTCTTGACAGAGGTTTGTCACTGCCTTCCTCTTAGGTTGAAGGGATGAAACCATATAGGTAGCAGGAAACAGCAAAGACTTAGAATGACTGCTGAAGAAACTTAAGGAAGGAAGTACAAAAGCAGGGTTACAGTTGGAAATCCAAAATAAAGACCACAGATGATTCGCATAACCTTTAAAGTTATGTGAATGAAGACATAGTTCAGTGGTTAAAGATTTTCTATATTTTCACTCAGTAGAGATTGAAGTCAAGAAATCTGATAAAGCTCAAGTTTGGAAGGACAACTATGAAGAACCTAGGTAAGATCCTCAAGTGTAAAAATATATCATTGAGTATCAAAGCCAGAATCATCCCTGCCATAGTATTTCCAGTTACTGTATTTGATTATGAAAGCTGGGTGGTGAAGAAGGCTGGCAGAAAGATCAATTCAGTTGAAATATGATGCTGCAGGAAGATTCTGTGGATATCACAGACCGCCAAAAAGACAAATAAATGGGTCCTAGGGCAAATCAAGCTTGAACACTTAACTGAAAGCCAAAATGACTACACTGGAGCCATACTTTGAACGTATAATAAGATGACATAAATCATTGGAAGAGATTATAATGCTTGGTAAAGTAGAAGGCAGTAGGAAAAGAAGAAGGCCACATTACAGATGGCTATATTCAGTCAAGAAAGAGATGGCCCTGAGTTTGCAAAACCTGAGCGGGGTTGTTGATGATTGTGGCTCTTCGCGGCCTCCTACTCATAGGGGTGCCATAAATCAAGGACAACCTGACAATGAAGTAATAATAACAGCAAGGCTGAGAGAGTGGGACTTGCTTGGGGTACCCAGTGTGTTTCCTTGGCTGAGCAGTCAAACAGTCATAAAGCAGCCATCAAATAGCATCTCTGTCTGCCTAATTTAGAATAGATCTATGCAGGTGGTTTTGAAAAGAACAACTGTTCAAACATTTAAAATATCAAAGAGATCAGTGCTATCAGAGAATTAGAAGTTAGAGGTGATTAGTAGAGACTTTTAGCTAATTAGTAAGTATATTATTGAAACCTGCATTCTCTTAGCAAACAATAAGAAGAAGAGGATTAACTTCATTATGAATTATTTTACCAACATTCTTTCCCTGGAGACGAATTACTGAGTATGTGTGCGAGTTGTTGTGTGTATATATGCATACAGATGCAAACTTCTAACCCGAAACTGGTACTGTTGTTACACTGTGTGTTTTACAAATTCCAAATCCTGGCAGAAGATCAAAAGGGAATGGAGGTTAACATGGGTAAAACGTGATCTGAGTTTAGAATAGCCTAGACATGTCAAAAATAGAGGTCTTGAACTTTCAATGCTATTCATGTTTATAGGTCATTCTGTCTTTCCTGGGATCTTAAATCCCTTAAGTCATAAATAACAGTTTTTCAGTGTAATTCTGGCATTTCTTCTTCTCATCAACTCTTTCATTAAAGCTTCTTTAATCAAATATATTCCAGCCAATTTTCCTTTAAGTGTTAATATTCAATAAAGCATGCAAAATATTATTACAGGTTTTTTTACTGTTATTTATCACTCTTTCCTAAATAATGCATTATAACCCTATAATATTAAAGTAGAGAATCATCCATGGAGGATGAACATTTACAAATCAAGACATACAAAAGAAAATTCTGAGGTTTCATGCAAACGCACACACATTCTCCTCCCAAAAATATTTCAGCTTTTCCCCCATTTAATTGTTTTAACTCATACTTTCAAAATATTACAGCTTCTTTAGGAATGTCTGCGTCTTTCTCTTCTACTTTCTTTTGTAACGGACACTTTGCTAGTCCTCTGCATTTTTCCCCCAGGATAGACTTGGCACACTTCAGGGATAGTTGGTGGCTCCTAAATCAATGAAGTTCAGGACTTGTTCTGGATTTTAATGCAATCTTAAGGGAGCTGTCCAAGGTTCTGAACCTGTTCTGGGTGACTAGGTTCATGAGGATAGGGCTTGGTACCTTGACTAGTTTCCTTTAGAGCTTGGATAATTCAGGGCAACTTCGTGGCTTCATTGACATAGAAGCCTCTGGCATGCTGAATTCCTTGATACGGGCTTAATACTCTTATAGGGATTTAATGTGCAGTTTGGATCTTTTTCTTTGTTATTTTCTTCTTTCCAGTGATGACAAATCTGGACTATGTTCTCACGTACAAGAATGATACCACCCTTCCAGGATATGATCTCAAGAAAAATTAGGCTGAACACATGCATACATACATACATACATACACACACACACATGTGAGAGGGGAGTATCTTTCCTAGAAGGAGTCATATCCCCGCACTATGGGGACAATATCTCATGTCTTCAAGGGGGATAAAATGCTTACAGATTTTGTTGGCAGGGGGAGGTGGGTCTTATTTTAGAATACATTGTGTCTGCATGGGTTTCTGTTTGTTCACCTAGCTTTTTAAAGTTTGACTGCCACCCTTTCGTTCATTGACCCTCCTTCTTTAGCATCCCAGTATCCTACCCTATGGGAATGAATGCACCATGGGAATGAATGATGATGCTTTTCCCCCTTCTTTCAAGAATGCATTTTAGTGTCTATGGGCAGCTAAGAGCCACTCAAACTGGTAGCAACATATTGTGGTTTTTAAATCAAAGCAGCCTTTAACATGTCTCATTATGGGACTGAGGATGTAGTGTGGGTGTCCATTCCAAGTTCAACTTCAAAGTTCAAGTTGCCTATAACCATATGTCATCACAGTGTAAAACTAACAGGTTATACAAATATTAAATAATGAAGGTAAAATATAAAATATAACAGAGGATTTCCAACACCATTTCTAATACTACTTGGCTTACCAATAAGAATTAAAATACAGTCAGCCCTCTACTTTTATGGGGCAAAATTCCACAAAAGTGGGGGAAAAGGCAAATAAAAATCAGAATCACAAATGCTATTTTTTTCCTAAGAACACTTCTCTCTAGGTCTTCCAATCCAATTTTGTGGTCAACTTCTGGTGGAACTGAGCCATAAAGTCATGCTAAAGGACCTAGCAATGCCTAGAGAAGTGATCTAAGAATCTCTACATCTTCCAGCTTGACTCTAGTGGAAGTGGACCCTAGAATTGCACTGGAGGATCTAGAGATTCCTGGAGAGAACATATTTTTTTCCATGGCATGGCTAAATAGAGTAGGAATTTTTAAAATAAATAAAATAACCCAAATCAAATTCATGAGTGCTGAACCCACAAAACTAGAGCGCACACTGTATTCAAAATGTGGGCGTGGGGCAGTAAAACTTCAAACTTTGGGGAATGGCTTATAATAACTTGCATGGGCTTTAGCTAATGCATTTAAAAAGTTGCAGCTCTTATAGTGATAGTAGAATCTTTATTAAAAAGCAAAAATTCTATTGTTTTGGCAGATGGACCAATTGTTTTTAATACAGAACAACCTCATAAGATATTTTTAAGCAGGAAGTCCTCTGGGCATGGCAGGTGTTTAAGTAAATTATACCATAGGGTGATTTTAAGTAAATTGAAGTGAAAGATGCAAAGTCTTCTTGTAAAAATTTATCATTGGCAAATAACATGAATTTTTTCTTTGCTGATTAATTATCTTTTTGGGAGAAATAAGTTTTGAAAAGCCAAATTTTTGAAGAAGACACATATTTTGATACCAGGATTTTTCTTTTGAGGGGCTAAGAGCCAGTTGTTCCCAAAAACGAAGTTTTGCTAGGTGATTCTGGCGTTCCTTTCAATCTGAACCAGGTAATTAATTAACCAGATCTTCATGAGCCAGCATTGTGATCCCATTTCTAGCTGCAGGTACTGAACTGGGGTGTACCTTGGAGTTCCCATGGTGATTCTTAAAATTCTATTCTGGATGCCAATGTGCATTCTTTAATCTTTACTGTTCAGTGTGTCTATAATCTTTAAGTCATATTGCATGTAATTTGAAGTCTCTAAGGAATTTAATATCATCAGAAAAGAAATAAAGATTAAATAAGAGGATGGTTGTTGTTGTTATATCTTGTTTTATTTGCAGTGACCAAACAAATGATCTTGAGTGACAGAATGTTGTTCTATTAAAGCCACTTAGAGATGTGATTTTGGGCTTATTCACAGCAAATATTAGATTAAATGGCCTGGCACTGATGTGATAGATGATTTTGTGAGATAGCAGACAAATTAGTTTGGCAAAAACAGGATTAAAAAAAAACCTCCTGAGAATACAGAATGAGTATTGCAGATGATATGAAATCAAGATTGGAGGGAAATTAGTTGGGTTTCCTGTGAGAAATTAGCTAAGCATCCAAAAAATGAAAAGTATTAATGAAAAAATTGAAGAATAAACAGAAACATGCTCTAGTTATTGAAAAGGTTCGTTTCTAACATGCACACAAAAATATGGTACCCTATAAGAAATGCTTGTGGAAATAATATTGGAATTTCCATACAATGATGAGATAGGGAATCTTGTAGACCTGAAGTAGTCTCCCATGTAGATCTGACACAGAACAAGCTGGGTGGCTGAAAAAGGAGAATATCCATGAGAGATGAAGCTTGGCAGATCACAGATCTCTCATATGAAAACTCAGCCAAATTCCTAGCATGAGGACAGACTGCAGGTCTATCAAGGCTAACTGATTTTACAAAGGTATAGTTTTAACAGCGTCCAAATCAGTTTATGTTCAGCAGGATTAGCCAAAGTGCTACCTTGGCCCAAGGCTCTTTTTGTGACCATTGACCCTACAGATTCCCAGGATCACCTTTTTCTCTGGCCAAAAAAAGGGTGAATTGTCTCTCTTGGAAGCCTGAAGGAATAGCATTTTAAATAGGTTTCACCATCTCCTTCCTCAGCACTGCGTAGTATTTTAAAAACCCTGTTTTCAAAACAGGAATTAGACTTACGCTCTTTCAGGGATTTTTTTCCCTCACTTTGTTTGGCAGAAGCACTTTTGTCAGTGAATATTGCTCCAAGAGGGTCTAGGGAGAAACAAATTAGGGCCCAGGCTCAGTATAGTGTTCTGTTCCTACTATATGGACTTTTCTGTTATGGATTCTGTAGATACTGTAAAGGGGAATATGCAGAGCTCCAGAAAAGTTGTATTTTAGACTACAGTTTCCAGAATCCCCCAGTTAGCATAGTCAGTGACTGAAGCATTCTGAGAGCTATTGTTCGAAGAAGTAACTTTTCCAGTTCTGGGAATATTCATATGTTCCAGTTCTGTATGCTTTTCTGCTGCATCCATGTGCCACATAGGTCCATTCCTCCCCACTGCCCCCTTCTTCAATAGGGATTGGGGGTTAAAGGGTCCGCTTGTGTCTTTCAGAGCTACTTTTTTTTATTTCCACCTGGCAAAGTATAAAAAGAGTATATGCAAGGGAGGAAGTAGCATCCTTACGCTGGAAGCAAAGGCTGCTCCATCTCTCCATGCTTAGGAACAACTGAAATGAATCTGAGTGTACCTCCACAACCAATTAGTGAACAAGGAGATAGTATTGCACACCAGGCAGAAGGAACAGCTTCTGTCATGGTCACCATCAGCTCAGGTAAGTACACTGGTAGAGACTTAACTTCTGCCAATCTGATATCAGATCTCAGCCAGTATTTCTTTCTCTCATAACTGCATAACTGTGCTTCAAGCCATTGTTGTTTCACACAAAGGTTTGTTATGACTTTAGCACTATATAGTTTAGGATTATGTAGAGACCATGAGAATCCCTGAAACCCCACTTACTGGTAAGCAATCTTTGGGATTGATGAGGATGTGTTCCTCTATCGATTGAGAACTGTCTCCCTGATGTTCCCAGTGCCCCTTTGCATGAGCCATCTCTAGCATGGGGGTGATTTGTGATAGGGTCCTTTTTCTGCCAGTCATGCTGGAGATCACTCACAGGAGAGGGTGGGAACATCAGGTAGCCATTTCTTGATTCCAAGAGCTACTTACTTGTACATGGAGTTGGGAGAAGTCTGGCTGGAATGGTCCTACGGGATTCCACTGGTAGTTTACACTCAGTTAACAGGGAGGGAGGCTGAAGGGGACAGAGTCTTGCCCTTTCCAGTAGACTCAGGCAAAAGCAAACAGCTGAAGTTGTAAAGTTGAAGGCTTTCATGACTGGAATCCATAGGTTGTTGTGGGTTTTCCGGGCTTTGAGGCTGTGTTCTATTAGTATTTTCTCCTAACGTTTTGCCTGCCTCTGTGGCTGGCATCTTCAGAGGATCTGGTGGCATGGAAATGAGAAAGGGTATATATACTTGTGTAGTCCCCTGGGTGAGAGGGAGCAATTTCCATGTGTTACAGTTGGCCTCTTGTTAGATGGGATATCCCCCAGGGTTGCATTGTTAGTCAGGGGATATGCATAACAGTGCGTTAATTACATTAGCCATCCATTGTATTGTTTCTTGTAAAGGGACCTCCAGAGTCTGGGTGGTGTTCATTGGCATATTTTTGAGTCTTGATTTTAGTGTTCTTCAGTACTGGTAGCCAAATTTTGTTTACTTTCCGAGTTTCTTCTTTCCTGTTGAAACTGTCCATGTGTTTATGGATTTCAATGTTCTCTCTGTGCAGTCTGACATAGTAGTTGTCAGAATGGTCCAGAATTTCTGTGCTTTCAAAAAGCATTCTGTGTCCAGGTTGGTTTATAACATGTTCTGCTACTGCTGATTTTTCTGGCTGAATCAGTCTTCAGCATCTTTTGTATTCTTTGATTCGTGTTTGGACGCTGCATTTTGTAGTCCCTATGTAGGCCTGCCCACAGCTGCAACGTATGCAGTAAACTCCAGCAGAAGTTAGAGCATCCCTCTTGTCCTTTGCTGAACATATAGCATTTGTTGAATTTTCTTGGTCAGTCTGTAAATTGTTTGGAGGTTATGTTTCTTCATCAGTTTCCCTATACGGTCAGTGACCCCTTTGATGTATGGTAAAACAGCTGAAGGCTCTCCTAGCTTGTGTGTTCTTTCTTATTAAAAACTTCTACCATCTTGACCATACCCTGATGTTGCTTGGGCACATGTGTCCTGGATTTTATCTATGAAATGTTGGATGGCATGGGCTTGTGCGTGTGTGCATGTGTGTGCGTGCGTGTGGGATCTGTATGTGTGGGATCTGTAGCTGCTTTGTTCATAAGCAAAGAAAATAAAAGCTGCAAAGTTTCATGTCAGAAAAAAAATAGAAAGTGAGCATTGTATTTCTTGAGAAGGTCTTGTTCAGAGGGAATGGCTAGAGAGTCAAAAGTGGAAAAGGCTTGAAAAATGAGCTATGAAATCGTGCTACAATTTTTGCTTATGTGATGTCAAGAAAAATTAATCATAGGCTCACACTGAAATGTTAGAACCTTGTTATCTTGGACAGAAAAATGTTCCTGGGAAGCACAAGGGCATGCAGAAAGAAAGATAAAGGACAATGCATCTTGTATAGGGACCATTTCAGCAGAATTATGCAACAAAGGATCCTGACTTATCACCAAAAGGGACATGACCTTTCTATCCTTGTTGTACTATTTATTTAAATCCACTTTCCTGGATTTCATTTTGGTCTTTCCATCTGAGGACTGCTAAAGTATGCTACATCAAATCAAAAACAATATCTATATGTTTAAAAAAATGAAAAAACAAAGCATCAGTTGAGAAGCCAGAAGCACAAATAGCAGCAGACAAAATACAGCATGTTAACCAGGCAGTTCTAAGAATATATGTTGGAACAAACATATGTTCAGAAAAGAATGAAATAATTTTAAGGAGCTTTGTAGGAGTCAGAATACACTTTCCTAAAAAAGATTAAACAGCCAAAGGCTTTCAGAGTGGCATGCACATATTTGAAATGGGCTAATCCCTCCCCACTTGTTTATAATCTGAAAGACATGTCACAAAAGGGAAACAGGATTGGGAGGGAAGAAGAAAAAAGCAGTCTCAGGTACTTGATTCTACATTACAAAAGTTTACCAGGTAGTAAATACACAACAGAACGGATTAGGTTCAACAGAATGTAGAGCTGGACAGAGAGTCCTTCTTCTTCCTCTGATGACTATGGCAGTGGCAGTTGGTAACTGGAAGAAAGGATGGAGCTCCATTCAGGCATCAGGGAGCATGCCTGATTATTCCTACCAGTCCAAAACCTCTGAAGGCCACTGATTTGCCTACACCTGCTCTCTATCCTAGCTAGGTCCATGGAACTATGCTCTCCAGTCCAGGACTAGCAGGCTAGATGCCTACGTGTCTTTGCCTTTAAGGAAATCTGTGTGGGAGCTGGGTGTGAAATTTTTCTCTGCTTTCTAACTCTGTTTCACAGAGCTTGGGAATCTTCCTCTTTTTGGACTAAATCTCCCAGAATTGCCCACCTGGGGAATTCTGGGAGTTGTAGAATCCAAAAGAATTACTTTCCCTGTTTTTTCTTTTTTTTCATTGCTCTTGCTGTTAAGCAAATATACTACTACAACAGTATGCTTTCGCATGGGAGGTCAGAGTATCAGAAGTCATGGGCAGTGTTCCAAAAATTCTGCACAAGTTCAGCCTCTGTGCATGATCACACTTGCCACAGCTGCTACAGCCGCACTGCCTGTGCCCTTCTCCAATCTTTAACGACTTTTTCAACACATCTGACTCCTTGTAGGTGGAATGGCATAATCCTTGAGAGTGGATTCTATAGGGGTTTGAGAGCTCTCCATTTTCTGCTTGGACTATAGATATAAAGCATTGATGTCACCTTGCTGAATCAAAGGGACATCAGAAGGCCAAAGAATTGGACACTGCCTCTATTGAGGAAGACAAAGTACTGCCTAAAAGGAGTCTTTTAGTGGCCTGTTGTGCTCATTGCCTCTTTCTTCCTCTGTCAGGAATACATTGAAGCAGCTATATTTTGGAGTCAGCGCAGGCTGATGTTCCTGGCAGAGTTTCGGGATCACAGAGCAGGATATTGCTATATATTCTGTAAATCACCCTTCAGGCCAGCTCCAGTCATTAACGTTTTGTTCTTTTCTGGGAATGCCATTTGTTTACTCATCTCCTGTGGTCTCTTATAGCAAAATCTTGAGATGAGTCTTGAAACCAATTTCCTCTGTGTGAAGTATTTCATAAAGGAGGGATGGGGACAATGTGGCCTATAGGCCATGTGAAGCCTCCGAGGCTGTTTTCATGGCCCTCAAGGCCCTTCTCAATATTATTTGGGGGGGGGGAATTAAACCCTTTTGAAATTCAAAATGTACCCCACAACTTCTTGGGAGTGGTTTTGGGAGCAATTTTGCCATGTTTTGGTCCAGTGAATTAAACAAACAAACAAACAAACAAACAAACTGGGGATGCTTGGTCATAAAACATTCCTAGGGGGCACGGCAAAATTATCCTCTAAAGGTCATAGCAGGGCAATGCGTGTTTTTAAAAAAATAAAATGAAAAAATGTGGGGTAAGGTCAGGCGGGCAAGGTCTTGTGAGGATTCAGCCCATCCCCTACCTTGGGTAGTTGCCCACTCTTGCCAGATAGAACTTCACTGAGTAACTGTCTTCTAAGTGGTTACCCTGCATATGATACTTACAGGACAAAAGCGTTAGCTTTAAGTCTGCTAAATTGTAAATAGCTATTCTAGTATTAGAGCCAAGATAGGCAACTTGTGACTCCCCTGCTGCTATTGTACTGCAAATCCCATCACTCATAGCCACCCTAGCTGTTGTTGAGGGAAGATAGGAATTGCATCCTAGCAATGCCCCAAGTTGTCCATCCCTAGTTCAGAGCAAAGAGAGAACTGTTATTGCTTTGTGTACCATGTGTGTGTCAGATGACATACTAGAGGTTGCATAGATGGCAGGATTTAGTGGCAAACCTGAACAGTGATTGAAGGAGATATAGATATAGTAATGGTTTTTGGTCAAGCCTACATTCAAGCCTACTCCTCAAGGGAAAATGTCCACAAAATTCTCATTCTGTTTGGCTTTGAGTGTTTATTAAATACATCCTGAATCTAATGCATCTTGAAGGTTTTTTTCCAGTTCCTGTTTATTTTAGTTTTGATTCTTTATCGTTGGTATTTTGTTCATTTCTTTCCATGCACACTGCTTTGGGGGCTGTTTACTAGGGCTGAAAAGTGGTATAAAGTGCTTTTATAGATAAGTATAAGACCATCAGATATTGTGGAGGCCATGACTAAAAATATGCTTAGTAGTTTATTTATTGGTTACATTACTCCAATGATCTCAAAATAGTGTTCATGGCTCTTCTTCTCTCCAGTTTATGCGCACAACCATAATCTTTCTCAAATAAATTTCTCAAATAAATTCACTCCCTCACCTGAAATCACTGCCTCTCTTTCCAAATCCATACCCAGTTTCACATGAAAAAATTGCCTGCGCTTTATAGGCAGCACTCTCCTGAAGCTGCAGATCTCAGGTGAAGACCTGTAATAACAGGAAAATTGTCTTGTACGGAGGAGTATCCATATAGTCTGAGGGCATATGTTGCTATTAACATACTAAACTAAGTGGGTATGGGTCTGGTTAACATCTGAATGGGAGACTATCTGTGAACTCTTCAGTATATGACTTTGAGTTCTCTGGGCCAAATCCAGTGGTCAGTTCCAGCTGGAACAGACCTATTGGACCCAATGGGACTTAATGTTAGCTTACCAAGTTTTCACTAGTTCATTCACTGAATTTATTCTGCTTTAGATTGCTGATAATTGGATTTAGGCCCATGAGAAAAGAAAGGTGGTATATAACTCTTCTAA
The DNA here is from genome assembly GCA_948472985.1 of Iguana delicatissima. Lineage (NCBI taxonomy): Eukaryota > Metazoa > Chordata > Lepidosauria > Squamata > Iguanidae > Iguana > Iguana delicatissima. The sequence continues at coordinate 369,187 of CAOKZL010000471.1, read as the reverse complement.
ATAAAATAAAATTATAAAGGATTTTCTTATTGATCAGCACCTAAACATATTCTGAAGAACCCCAGGGGTCTTCCTTTAGGAATTTGAAAACCAAGAGGCATGATCTGTGTTAAGTGAAAAAGGTGATGGGTCTGCTCCAGATTTTAGCCTGACCTTATTCCCAAAAGGCATTCTGCAATTTTGACTGTCTTCCATGTCCTGTTGACATGGGAACTGCCAACCGCCACTGAAGAAAGGGCAGAGAAGCCTACTGATACAAGAGCATTTATTCTTCACATTACAAAAAGTTTTTTCCATTCACTGACAGTGTGTGCTAATTGCCACTCAACTCGCGAAATGAAGAGACCACACATAGGGCTTGGGTTCAACTAGGGCAATTTATTAATATGCCTAATTAACATAATTATGAGGTGAACTTGATCTTGAACTTGAACTTGAACTTCTAACCTAAGACGGGGGGTCAAGGCCCGGGTGGACTAGGGCAAGAGTCAGCTCCCGACCATCTTCCCTAGTCCGTATAGCGAGATACCAGGCCCCAAAGCCAACCGCTGAAGCTGCGTTAAGACTTTGGCCGGCCCCTGTCTGGGAGGTGAGCCCCGAACCATCACCCCCCGGGCTCACGCCAGTGAGGGCCAGTCCTGAGCCCTCCTCAAGGATAGCATTTATCCTACACCAAATGGTGCCATAGGTACTCACCGACACCATTGACCCCCCCCCACCAGCCTGTGGAGCTCAGTATATCTGTGAATTCCTATTTAACCAGATTTGACACCACCCTGTACAACCAATTACCCAATCCCTTGGCGCAGTATAGGGTAGGCGAAAAAAACCCTTTAACAGGGGAAAAAATTCCTACCCGGCCCTGGAGCGACCAGCTATCTCACACTGAAACCATAGGGCGAGAGGGTGGGTCGTCGCCTACCGGACAAAGAGGCCGAGGGAGGAGGCGGGGCGGCCCTGAAATGCCGCCGCGCCCCACCCCCTCCCCCGGCGGCCTCTTCTCGCGAGAGGACGGCAAAGGCCGCCCCCCACCACTGTTTCGCATGGGCGTTGGGGGACGAATTGTTATCAACTGGCCTGCGATCTTTGGTGCTGATTTTCCCCATAGTGGCTCATTGCTTTTATGAGAAAAAAACTGGATTGGAAGGAGAGACTGGTCCTCACAGTCTTTAACCTCTTGTCTTGCAGGAGGAGACAGAGAGCGGATGACAGCCAACCATGAGACGTACCTTCTTATGGCCAGCACTCAGAATGACATGGAGGACTGGGTGAAGTCCATCCGCAGGGTGATATGGGCGCCTTTTGGAGGCGGTGAGTACAGAGAAACTATATTTTACCTTTCAACTGTGTGTGAAAAGAATATTTGAAAAATGTGTTGCTCAACTGTTGGAAAACCCTTATGAAGGGAGAATCGTGGGCTGGCAAGAATTCTTGCAGTTCGGGATTTATTCTGCAATAATTTTCAATTGTTTCATATGTGTGTGTGCGCAGAAAAAAAATACTGTTTCTGAAAAAAATGTATTTTTGGCAGAACAAGTTCCCAACTACAGCCTTTTCGGCACAGGAAGCAGCTTTTTCAGCCTAGAAAATAATATTTCCATGTACCATGGGCCATAAGTATCTGTCTCAATTTGGTTCCAGGACCCCATATAGATATCAAAATTTGTGTACCATAGTGTAGTAAAATGGCATCCCCTATATAAAATGGCAAAATCAACGTTTTCTTTGTAGCTTGAGGGTTGAAGGTGGAGGGAATTTAAAAAGAGCGTATTTTCACATGTATATAAAACATGTACATTTTAAAATGCACAAAAATAATGAATAATGAACATGTAGAAAATATGCATACAAAAATACACAAGTGTGTACAAAAGTGCAGGGGAAAGGCTTATGATCTAGTGCAGACATGAGGCAGAATGGACTTGGAGTTGGGAAAATGAGGACCATGATGACATTCAGATTGACAGGTTCACCCATCCCTACATAGGAGTCACATATTCAGATCTAATACCCACCAGAAGCCCTGCAGCCATAGAACTGGTATTTCTAGTGCAGATTCTTAGGCAGCTATCTGGAGCAGCAGCATTTACAGGATGATGTTCTTTTTAGTGACAAAGGACTATTCATGTCATTATCTTCCACCTCATTTCATGGGTGATGCTGGGGTAGGTTATGAGGCCAGGTGACCTCTCAGCCTAATGTGTTCTTCTCCACTCCCCCATTGTTGAACCCCTATTACTACTTAAAGGAAGAGCACACTTCATAGACAAATAAACTGAACTGTAACCTCCAAATAAAAATGACATTCCTGATCATGGGAGCTCTGTAAGCATGCTCAGCCTGACATGGTTACAGAGCCCTCTTCAGACCTGTGCATGCAATGCACAAAGATCTAGTACTTTGTGATGTTTGAAGACAGTATATGCCACTCATATCCCATCAATAGTTTTAGCTCTACATAAGTTTAGGTAAATCAAGCCAGAATAGGACTATTCTTATAAGGGGTTCTGTGTTTTGCAATCCCATCTTATTTCAGGGTGTCATGGTTTAGAGAAGAAAGAGTTCTACTTGTTGTCTGGCTTTCTGCTAGACAAGCATGTAAAAGCAGCTGTGACCTCAAAGTCAGTGGGATGATGAATCATCTCCAGGCTTTAGTTCAGACTTTAAAGATTCTATGCATAATGCTGGACCCTCTCCTCCAAAAGGCTCAGCACCTTGGATAGCCTTTTTAAAGTTCAGACCAGAATCCCAAGCAGTTTCACAACACTGCTGACATTGGAGTTACCAGCTGCTACTGTGTAAAACTAAAGAAAACAGAATTTCTGGCTTGCTCCCAGTAATGTTTGGCTGTGAAAATAAATGTTGGCAGTTCAGTATCAATAGTTTATATTGTGTTTTTGTAACAGAGAACAGAGCTGGAACTGGAAAAAAAACCCTGTGTTTACTGTTGGAAAATTACCTTTTTCACTTATCAATTAGACCGTGGGGGGCCTAAGGAAAATTATCATTGTTAACAGAAACTTCATAGTGGACTACAAGACATGTGTGCTCCCTACCCAGTATTTAAGGTTGGAAGGTTTTATTGAGGAAGGGAATTTCAACCCTTGGCTGGTGGTCCCATCCTGTGGCATTGTTTCAGCTGGAGCCCTGCCCAGTTCTACCTTTGGATGTGTCTGCAGCTGCTTGTTGGACAGTTTGGAGAGGAGTCTGCACAGCAGCTGAATGAAGTCTGAAACACATCTGAGATACATTCTGCTTGTCTATTAGGAATCTGATGTCTGTGCAAAATAAAAATGAAGAGAAAGGGCCTTTTCCCCCTGCCAAGAATGTTGAGCTCCAACTGTGCTGACCTACAACTGAGAGTTTAATAGCTATGCTTTGCTCCGGAAGGTCAGATTCTTGTTGGATTTCTCATGGCTCTCCGAAGTTATTCCCCTCCATTTCAGCATGTGATACAACTTACTTGTTGTGGCATATGGTACTAACATACATTTAATTGGCTGAGGAAGATTCTGCTTTTGGTTTTCAGCAGGGGAAATTTTACTTCATGTCCTGTTTCAATGTTGGCAGACATATTACAATCAAGAGATTTTTATTGCACTTTTCCTTAAGCCGTTCCAGGTAACAAGTTAGTGACCTTGGGCCAGACATACATTCATTCATATTCTCTCTCTCTCCTCCTGCACTCTCTCCAGTCTTTCTTTCCTTATCCTAATTCACAAGATTGCTGTGAGGATAAAATGGGAGCGGGAGGTCTTTCTGTACTACCTTGAGTTCTGTGGAGGGCAGGTGGGATATAAATTAACAACTGCAGCTGCAGCAGTTTCAATTGTGGCTATAATCCAGTAGGACTGCTAGTGGTACATTCATCTCTGCCAGCATAGTTACATCGTTGGTCGAATTGCACAAGGGGACTTACTGAGTGGCTGTGGCACTGTGCCCCATGCTGTCCATCTGTGCTTATACACCCAGGGGAGGAAGAGAAGTCTCCCAGACAAAGGGAAGAGGCTGCTTTTGTAGTATGGCAGGTGGAGGGCTTCCAGGTATATCCTTGCCACCAACCAGGAGCAGGGGCAGAGCTGCTCCCAGGAGTTTCCTGCTGCCCTTTTTCACTGGGGCATTGAAAACATTGTGAAAAGAGATATAGGATGAATCCGTCTGCAATACCTAAAAGATATTTTCAGTGACATAATCACATCAAGATAAGGCACCACTGTCCTGTGTGTCTTTCTTCTTATTTTCTTTATCATCACCACAGTTTTGTGTGATGGGTCAGGCCAACAGTTCCCCCAGTGGCACCCACTGTGGCTGAGCAGCAGTGGATATAATGGCCTATTTTGAAGTGTAGGTGCTCTTTATGACAATCGTCATAGCCACACCCTCAAGGAGAGTCCAAAAGTGCTGGCAGCTATGTTGACAGTGTATGCATGTGTGTGTGTGTGTCTGTGTGTCTGTGTGTCTGTGCATCTGCATAAGATGCAGTCCTGCATGGCACTGAGCTATTTGCCAGCCCCTGGACCTTGTACAGAGCTGCATTGGTGTCTGAAGAGAGCTGGTGGTGTAATTAGAGAAGTGTCTGGTTAGGTCCCCATGAAATGATTAAGACAGCCACTGAGATGACAAGAGGATCCCAGAGGACTTCAGCAGATGATGTAATCATTTCCTATCTGGCTACAGAGACATAACCAGATATTTCTGTGATTCCGCTCCCCACTCTCCTCCAACCTCAAATGGCCTATTGGTGGGGGTTTCAGAGGCTCTACGGAAGAAGTCCTTTTGGTCATCTTAGAAGGAGGGAGGGAATACCAACCTCCACAGTGACCAAAAAAGAGACATACTCAAGGTTAACATATGCTTGCATATGCTATTAAGAGTATGCCAGCCATGCACACCAAAGAGCAGCTGTAACCTTACTTTTTAGGATCACCTGGCAGTCATAGGCTGGAATTACATTTGTGTTTGGCACATATGAAAGGGACATTTTAATCCAATGTGGAATGGCCAAAATCTGTTCAAGATTCTGCAAGTGTGGCTGCATACAGATGTGCATTCTATGCTGGTATGTGGCACATGGCTGTGTACTGCACACTGCCTATGTATGTGCATGTACATTTGGTTGTGGATTTAGTTGAACCTTTGATGTGCCAGTTGAGTTGTACAACATTGCCATTCAACAGAAGAAATGCTTAGCATAATCGATGCATAATTCTGCATGTTGAAATTTATATTGTCCAGCTCCATTGTATGGCATCAACCAGAAGATAATAATCTAGCAAAGAATAGTTTCATGACAGGTGAAGAGCGCTCTCTTGGTTTAGACTGGTGGCTTCCATGTCAGCAGAGCAATGAATACACTGCAGATTTTACTCCAGATTTGAAAGGTGCTCTCCAAGGTGCTGAACTTCTTTGGGGATAGGATTTGGCTGACAGGAGTGTCAAACTCAATTTCGGCTTGGGCCGCATCAGCATTATGGTTGCCCTCAAAGGGCCAGTTGTATCTGTAAGACTATACAAATGTATTTACTCTTTTATCATATTAAATATCTGCCTCTGCATTTGATTATTACTGGTTTTAGTACTAATCTGTGCCACTTTCTGCTCCCCAGACCCTCTCTGTACCTCTTTCAGTCCCCCAGATTCTCTCTGTGCTTCTTTCTGCCACAAGACCCTCTCTATGCCTCTTTCTACTTGCCCCACCCGTGGCTCTTTCTGTCCCCCTGCCCCTCTCTGAGCCTAATCCCTACATTGTGGGCCACCCGGCTGCTGGTATTCTAAAGAGGAGCCTAGCAGCCAGCATTTGTGATCTACTTCTGACTGATCCTCTGTCCAACTCTCATAGTGCTCCACATGGAGCATTGCCATAGTAACCCAGCATAGTAACTGTGACAGTGAGGATCAGTCAGAAGTAGAAGTTGATCACAAGTGCTGGCTTCTGGGCTCCTCTTCAGAATACTGGCAGCCAAGGGTCCATAGTGTGGGGATTGCGCTCGCCAGGCGGAAGGAATGCCGCAGCTGCAACAGAGATGTGAGGGCCACATGAAATGGCCTAGTGGGCCAGATTTGGCCCATGGGCCTTGTGTTTGACACATGTGATTTAGCACCTTGGTAACTGTATTAAAGTTCAGACTAAAATACAGAGCAAATACCACTTTAGTGACATCTGGACCACCAGTCTTCACCGGGACCTTACAAATATTGCCATCATGCCTCCTCAGTAATGTGGTAGGAGGTCTAACTCCTCCTACAACTCTACTGAGCGCATGTGGTGTATTGATGCCATCCAGTCCAGCCCCCTATGAGTGTAAGAAACACCTGAACAGCTAAGAGATGATCTTTCAGTCTCTGTTTAAGAATCTCCAGTGATGGAGAGGCCACTACATTCCAAGTTCAAACCATTCCATACCACTGTCAGACCATTCTAACTTGGAAGTTACTAATGCTTCACAAGAATCTCTTTTCTTGTTATTTGAACCTATTGATTTAGGTCTTACTCTTTGGACTAGTAGAAAACAAGATTGCTCCATCTGTATGACATCCCTTTGGATGTCTGAAGATGACTATTGTATCAATTCTCAGTCTTTTCTTTTTACCAAACTAAACATACCCAACTACCTTAGCCATTCCTCGTGAGACTTGGTTTCCAGATCCTTTACCATTGTGATCACCCTTCAGGATGAATAGAAATAATGATCTGTAGAATCTCCACATCTACAGCACTCTTGATAAAAATCCTTATTTAAGAAACAGCAACTAGAAATAGATGGGTCTTGACAATGCTTAACAACCAAGAATCTCAGGTTTTACACACATCAGCCAGTATTTGCTGGGTATTCCCAATTCAAGTTAGAGCCATTCAACAACAGTTGAATAGCGAGCCAAGACATAGGTAAATTCCATTGATTTAATGGGTCTGCTCTTGTCATGACTAACAAAAAGATTTAGGTCATTAACTGGGAAAAAATTCCACAGGAAGAATACGTTCCCCAAATTGGAAAATGAGACCCCTCCAGTTTTAAAGGGAAAAGTTATAAAGATGCACTTCCAAAAGCAAGGAAATTTGGACATATGTGGCAGGCAGGTGCAACATGGCCAATTCTGAGCACTGTGTGTTGAATTTGGCCAGTGCGAATGTGAGAGAATTTCTGTTCATTCCTTTTTAAAGAATTTAACAAAATAATCATACATACTCAAGACAAAAAGAATAGAATTTACCAAAATTTTAAAAACCAAATGTGAGAGAAAACAAAACTTAAAAGACTTTTGGTCATACATACATTTCATCCCTATGCATTTGATTTGCTCTACACAGGTTTACCTCAGTAAATGACTTAGACGTATTCCTGGGCATTATTTCTTTAACAGAAAATTTGGTACCAAAGGCCAAAATGGCATGGAAAGAACAGGGATAGATTCCTAGGCCACAAAAATAAGAGCTGTTTAACATAGGCCATTTCCACACTAGACTGTTGTAGCCCTTTTATTCTGCTTTCAACATCCTATGGAATCCTGGTGTTTGCAGGGTTCCGTAGGATGTTGAAAGTGGAATAAAAGCACTATAATAGTCTAGTGCGGAAATGACCATAGTCTAGCAATCTTTTTTTTATTCAAAACTAAACAATAGGCACGTGTGAAGTGAAACAACTGGGTCGCGACGGAAGGAATATTCAAAAAGTGATTAAAATATGTTTCTGAGCATTGAGAAATCCTAGTGAGAAGAATTCTGGACTAATGACAGTCTTTGCAGTTAGGAACTTATTCTGCACAAAAATTGCATAATATTTGTATGCTCAAAAGCAAACTGACAAGTACGTATAACCAAAATATACAAGATTATAAAACAATATTAGACCAAAATTTGAAAAGCTTTGGAAAATAAGAATGTTTTTAATTCAGATTTAAAAACAGTCCTCAAAAGAATAGCTGATAGATGTTCTGGGAAGTAGTTCTAGCAATATGGATCAACAAGTGAAAAAAGAAAGAAAACAACATTTGCTGCAATGGAAACAGCTTTTTCTGCACAGAAATATTATTGCCTGAACAAAAAAGAATTCCACTTTCTATGCAGAACAATCACAGAGAATTTTGCACAGAATATGTCCCAAATTGCAAACAGGCTTCTTAAACTGCATTGTTTTCAAAGACTTTCTCATAATGGGAAGAACATTACTAAAATTTCTCTTCCTTCAAGAAGAAAGTTAGTGAAGAATTTCATACTTACAGCCAGGTCAGATAAGCCTTACATGAGTAAACATTTTGAACCTTGTAGAGGCCTCTTGAAGGTTTCAAGAGGCCTTCTTCCAAAATGTATCCAGGAGTGACTTTTGTTTTCAACCGTTTCTATTTCCATTTCCATTTTGGTGGCCAAAGTTTTAGATTTATGCTTTTTTAAAAGTAGAGGTGAGCTAGTAGACCATGCTTATCTGCTGTCCCCTTGTCTCTGTTTTTCTGCTCACATGCATTGAGCAAGGCATTCTGGTGGCAGCTGCTATTTATCTTATTGGTTACAGGCAGGCACATACGGCTACAGCATTATTGTCTAGAACAGAATCCTGCTGTTTCCCAAGTCATGCTTTGTTTAATAATACATTGTTTACTGCAGACATGCTGCTGCAACCCAGCACAGAAAGTCTGTGCCCTTTCCAGCCCTCTTTCAGTGTCCTCTCGATGGTGATGCTGATAAAAAAAATTCCAGATAGACAAAAGACAAGGATTAAAAGAGGGTTGAAAGGTATTAATATTCTTTGTAAAAAAGAGCTCAGTTTTCACAAGTGTTGTTGATTGAGGCACACCTGTCCTAGCATCTGAAAAGAATTTGTATGTTGCTTGAATAATGTCAACTCAGGACACTGCTGAATATTTCTTAAGATGCCCAGATCTTTTTAGCTAGTCACTGTTGAGTCACCATCTTAGAGGAACATGGAGTGAAGCCACTGGCTGAGAGCACTACTAATGCCAGTATTGAATAAAAAGGCTTTCAGTGGTTTTCATTTTTTTTTCTTGTAATGGGTGTGTGTTGCCAGGAGGCCTACCTTTAGTTAGGAACATTGAAACATATCCTAGTGTGGACCTGAAGGAGAGGGTGCAGAAAGTATTTATTTTCCTTTGTGCCATTATCTCCTGTGGACCTTGCAAATATTTGTCACTCTCCTACATTGCCTACTTAGTTACAAACTAGTTACAAATGTATAACTAAGTAATGTCTCCTGGTCTGATTCCCCCATACCAACCTCCTCCTCCTCTTCCTCCTCTTCTTCTTCTTACCATCCTATGTCAACTTTTACTTAATGTAATTTAATGTATTCTTAGCTAAGTGGCTGAGGAGTAACAAAACCCTGTTAGTGAATTGGGAAGATGCATATCTGGACACTGCCAAGAATGCCTGATATGAATCAGGATTGATGTGCATCAGTGTTCAGTGCACATCACTGCATGATGTGCATTGGGCATTTTGCTAGCTTTGCTACTAATAATGTAATATAGCAACAGCCCTCTACTGGATATGGACATTACAAAACTAATCAGTTGCAATTCCCTGATTGGTAAGTCCACTTACAAAGATATAGCTCCCATATAGAATTCTGGCCATCATCACCACCACTACTACCACCATCATCCCCACCATCAGCAGCACTACTACCACTACTATTTATATCCTGCTTTTTCAGTTTGGGACTTCAGGTGGTTAACATTAGATTTTAAAAGCGTAATTAAAAATTCACAAAATGCAAATAGATAATTCAGCACATTGTATACAAGGCCCATCCCACTTAACAAACAGTCCTCAAATGCCTGTTGGAACCTTAACAGCCAGCAGCCTCATCAAGCAACGGGGGTCTGATCAGCTGGTAATTGGGGTGCAGAAGGATGCTGTTTCAACTCTCTCCCACGAGCAAGTGAGAAGCAGAGGTCCTGCTTCTCCAGCTGGGCAGACCTCCATCACTTGATGTGATTGCGGGCAGTTAAGATAGGTTTGGGGGAGTGCTTATGATCATAATAATGCCATGATTGAGAGTGCGTAGTATTACAGAATATAGGCCTCAGAACAGCAGTTCTTGAATAAAGAAGCTACAAAATAAGATTGGACAGAGAAACAGCAGAACTGGAATATATCCACAAACTCCAGTCTGCCAAGCACAGGTTGAACAAAAATAATTGTTATATATTATAATACTAGTTAACACCCTAGCCTCATGAGTGCTGTCTTGCCCATTTTATCACATTTCCATTCTGCTTCCCAGGCAGCATCATAAGACACTTTGAATATTTCTGCATGACACTCTTATAGCACGATGATTCCACTTTCAACCTCCTATGGAATCCTGGGGTTTGCAGTTCTGGGAGGGGCCGGCCAGCCCCTCCCAAAACTGCAAACTCCAGGATTCTATAGGAGGCTGGAAGTAGAATCATCACGCTATAAGAATGTCGTGAGGAAATGGCATTCAGTAACTCCCTCCAGATTGTCATCTATTCACCTTGGCTTTAGACAATATCTTTCTTCCCACCTTTGTCCTCCAACGATGTTTGTCAAAACTGAACTTGCCACCTCATCACCATACCTACAAATTTTGCATTTTTGTTGCTATTCACACACATAACTTGCTCATTCATAGGTATAAATTTTTGTTCCTAGGCTCTTTACTCCTTGCATCTCGTGAAGTCGACTGAGTTTACAAATGCTTGGGCTACCATATTCTTTCTGTGTTAGTCTAGAAAGTGCTACAAGATCCCTTTGCATAGTGATCCAACCTAACATGGTCTATGGGCCTTTCCACACTACATAACTATTGCACTATGATTCCACTTTAACTGTCATGGTTCTGTTCTATGGAATCATGAGATTTGCAGTTTAGAATTCTCAGCCAGAGAGCTCCAGTACCTTCCAAGACTACAAACGCTAGTATTCCATAGGAGGCCGCCATGGTAGCTAAAGTGAAATCATAGTGCAGTAGTTATTTAGTGTGGAAAGGCCCTAAGTCTTTGAATACAAAGCAGTTACAGATTTGTAACTGCAGTAAAAGATACCAGCTGCTGTTTAGAGCAGACATGAATCTCCTGTCCTTATGTCATGTGTTCTTTCCACATGAAGAAGAGTTCTCAGAAAACAAGAGTTTTCAGCACTTCTTCTTCTTCTAAGCATCCTTTCCCCTCTTTCCCCTTGTCTTCCTGATCTTTGGCCTCATTTGCCCATTCTTCTATATCATCTTATTGGCTGTAGTGAACTGTATGATTTTATCAATGATGTCACTGAGCTACATCTGGTACAGTGATATCATATGCTGGTTCAAGGCCACAGCTGTGAACTCTGAAATCAGTAAAGGAGAAGGAAAATGGTGATGGGATGAACCAGCCAAGGGAATAAAAGGGCACCAGTTAGCAGTCAAACAATATGAATGTTAATATTATTCAAAAGTGGGGGGGGGGATGGAGAGCAATTTGCTTGCATCAACTGTGCCTCTTGCAAAGCAAATATTGAAATCAAATAGCTAGCTATCAAAGACTTGGGTACTGATATAAAATTCTGAACTCTTTGAACATTCTTTTCTGTTCTGTTTTGAATCACTCAAGAGAGACTTCTAACAAAATATTTGTGTCTGCTTTTATTCAACTGTGAATACTAAACATATCTTTTTTTAAAAAAAAAAAGACCGTAAATTATCTGCTTGGACTTTATCATTGGCTTGGGTGCTACTGAATATAGACTTCTTGAAATCCAATGCATTCTGGGATCCTTGATAACATTCATGAGTTGCTGTGTCGAGTCTATTCCACATGGCCTTAAAATGACCCAGTAGCACCCTGTTAACAAAGTCTTGTGTGAACTGAGAAGGGTGTTTAGAAGCTGAAAGACCTCTATGGAATTTCTCCTCCCAGAATGTTCAGTAGACTATAGATTGAATCTATTTTCATCTGAGTAATGTTTTTTGAAGCTCATCTGAATGTTTACTATTTGGACGCTATTGCTATTACTATTAAATGTTTGTGTTAAATGTCGTTGTAACTACATGATTACTATTACTACATAAAAACCTCTTAAAAGAGCCTCCATTGTGGCAAATGTACAAGACAGCCTTAAAATGTAGCATGTGTGGCTATGTTGTTCTGCATTGCACCTGGTGGGCCTCCATTGGAATGCCTGAATGGCCTTTGGCCTAATCCAATATAGGCATTCTTTTCATTCTTTTGTGCACACCTAGCAGATTTAAGGGAAATACTGAACCATAACAGTATAGCACAAGTTATGTGTTTAGAATTTTCTGCCGAGAACAGTCTGAGTGAAAATATCAGGGAACAGGTAGTAGGAAAGACCCTTCTCTACCTGAGATCCTGGATGGCAGCTTTCGGTCCAAACTGACAAGACTGGCCTAGATGGATGAATAGTCCAACTTGTTACAAGGCAGCTTCCTATTTTTAACACAGTTTTGTCCTCCCCAGAATCTACTTTAAAAAAAAATTGCATCCTCACTAGGGCTAGAAAGAAATTTAATTGAAGTCAACCATATTGACAAAAATAGCATTTTTCTGTACCGCCAGAAACCTGTTCACCTCTCCTTAGCCTTCATACATGAGCAAGGCATAGAGGGTGTTTCCAAAGAGTAAAATATCTTTGTAACAATGAATGTGTTTTGAAATGTAAGAGGTTGGAATGTACATAACTGAAAATCTCTCTCTCTCTCTCTCTCTCTCTCTCTCTCTTCTCTCTCTCAATCTCTCTCTGCAGAAACGCCCTTTAAATAGTGGGGAAAATTGCACAAATTAGGCAAATTTTTCCTCAAAATGCACAAATTAGAAATGCATTTTTTTTAAAAAAATCATGCACAGTCTAGAAACAAAATGCAGTCTCATAACTTAATGCAAGACAAGGATGGGAAAAAATGGACGGAGGATTTAAAGAAAGAGTGCAAGTTTTTCCCCTCATCTCTTACATTTCTACATTCCAAGTGCTGTGCTCAACTTGTCCTACACCCCCAACTGGGTCCTGTTACCTGTTAGGTGCTTGCCAGTTGCTGCCTGTGCCCATTTTTCCTCAAAACCAAAAAGTTGATCAGGCCTGGGGCAAATGTGCATCCCTGTCTGGCTGAGGAACAGTGTTTGGTTTGTAGAATCATGCAGGCCTGTTGTAAAATTTGCTTTGCAATGGAGAAAGTGTGTGTGTGTGTGTGTGTGTGTGTCTTTCATCTTCAGGTGGCCTGTTAATTTCTGGGTACCCCATGGATTTCATTGAGTTTTCTTAGGCAAAGAGTGTTCAGAGGTGATTTTTCCAGTTCATCTGAAATACAGTTGGCCGTCCACATTTGCGCATTTGACTTTCACGGATTTGATTATTTGCACATTTCTTCAACCCCTGTCCCCCACCTCAGGTGCTTCTTTTCTTCTTTCCCTCTGGGCAGCTCCCATCAGGCTATGTAGCCCTTTGATAATGGTCTCTGGTGCTCTTTCTCCCCCTTCTCCATCAGCCACTGCCTGGCCAACTAAGGATGACTTGCAGCCCAATTTCTCAGCACCAGAAACCATCCCCTGATGCCCCTTCCACAACCAAGGAATGAGATGGGCGAGAGAGGAAATAAAGGGCCACCATGCCAGTCCACCCCTTTCCCTGACCTGATTTGAACCCTAGATGCCTGTTCTACCCATCATTCCTCTGCCTCCTTCCCAGAGACACACAAATACACTTTGATGTTTGTGATATTTCCACCTTGGCAAGGGTCCTGCACCCCTAACCCTAGTGAATGTGGAGGGCCAACTCTATACCCTACAGCACCTGTTGTTCCTTGGTGGTCTCCCAGGGTGACCCTACTTAGCTTCCAAAGGTGAACAGGTATAAGAAAATCCAGGGTGCACCTACCTGTAACAACTGAGACTTGTGAACTATCTATGCATATCCATTCTGTCTCACTGTAATGGAGGACATGTTTTTGTTTCCAAAGCATTAGGCACAAGGGGAGTGTGTGTGTGTGACCTCTGGCAAATTTGTAACATTGAGGGTTGACCTTCTAGTGAGCATATTGGTGTAGCACAGATCACAGAGCAGGCGGCTCTGCAAATTATTAACTGGTTTATTAAACTGTGGTGTTAACTTGTACCAGCAAGAGAAGGAGGGGGAGAGAAACCTGCTGGGAACAGATTGCTTATGAGCAGAGAAAATAGGAAAGGTACTGTGAACAGCCTTAACAACAAAGACAGTTGGGGCACAAAACCACCAAACCCCATTCCCCATCTGTTTGTCTGCACATTAAATTCGTTCCCTGATTAGATTTATAAGATTATGTTTTTGTTGTTGCCATTGATAAAAGGAAAACCAAGCTTTGATTACACAGCATGAAAGTAAGGGGGAAAAATCAGAACTAGAAGGAGCAGGAAAGATTAATGGGTTTGTGAGGAAGGGAGGGCACTGGACACTCATGTGAGAGGCAAAAGGGTTCTTAAGCTGCCACACGTGACGTTTGTTTGAAGTCAACTCAAAGTCAACATGTTTTGAAAAATCAACACTGTGGAAGCTGAGCGAGCTCCCCTTGCCTCCTTTACATTGTTCTGCTTGCACCTGCCGCATGTCTGCAACGGACTTGAGCAGAAGGCAACAGCAGTAGTAGGAGAAGCAGCAGCAGAGCGACACAAGCAGCAACAGCCTTTGAAACACTCCCATTGAGAAGAGTTGGACAGGGAGAATATTGGCACTGGCGTCTCACGCGTGAGGCGTGGACTCTTCAGCAGAATCCAAGGAACTTCGTGGTGGCGCTGAGCGGCTGATCCCACTGGGGCTGATGCATTCGCCACAAGAGTCGGTGTGGGGAGGGAAGGCTGGAAGGCAACAAATCAGCCAGGCTATCCAAAGGCGAAGCGTTTTCTTGCATAATAATTAGAGGGGGGAAAAGAAGAAACCCTTTGAAAAGCATCCTTAATGGACAGATGTAGCCTTTTGGGAGTTGCTGTCTTGATTTTTGTCCCCGGTTTGCAAAGATAAAAAGGAGTCGGCAAGAGGCATCCAAGCCAATTCTTTGGGGTCTTTTTTTTTTTGGTCATTGTTCTTATCTTCCATTTATGCATTGCTATTTGCTGACCTTTCCCATTGGAATCTTTGCTCCCCTCCCCACTTGCTCCACCCATACAGTTCCAGCTGGGAAGAAGCACTCCTCCATCTACACCCTGCCACAGAATCCCCCCACCATGGAAGATGTACCTTTCCACTGAAATTCTTTTGTCGTAGCATGCCATTGCTGCTGCTCAAGAGGAAGTGAAATTGGAAGCTCAAGGAGAAGGAACAGGGAATTAGTGAGGGAGGAAGATCTGAAAGCATTAGCAAAAAAGGGACAATGACATCTTTTCTTCAGAGAGCCAAGCTGTACCAAGGTTGAGAAGATCAAAAATTTGGGGAGCTCGAAGGAGAAAATACTGCAAAAAAAAAAAAATAGTAGTCAATAGGAATGATTGATTACTGTGTGCCATTTAGAAGTGGGTTTTGACACATGCTGTGGGGTTGCAACTATTGCTCAGGCCTGCATGATGCCTGAAGACAGGAATACGGGGGTCCGTGCTTCGGGTGCCTTGGCATCATCCCCCTTTGTTCCAAAAACTACCTACAGGAGAATTAAGCGGTGTTTTAGCTTCCGCAAAGGTAGGTACACAGTTTGACACTCTCATATTGTCCTCTTCTTGTACTTTCAGACCCTTTTCTTATGTACGGTTTGGCCATTTGGGGGGTGTGAGCAAGAAAAGCTGTTGCGTTTTGAATAGGGATGTTAAAAGGAAAGGTCAAGAAATAATAAAAGAAATCAGCACTCGCTCGGATGAATTTATTTGTCCTTGATTTATTGCCATCAGATTGCCATTATTTCTCTTCTCTGGTTTGCAACCCGTGACTGAATACAAAAGCAGTGTAAATGGTTTTGGAAAAGGAATTGCAGGGCGCCAGAGCTAGTGAAATCAATCAGGCATTAAGGACACTAACCGAAGAACTCGTGGTTCCACTAAGGAAAATAAGTGGTCTGAGGGATATCTTGAAGAAGGCTAACAGGGCTAGAAGTCCAGACAGTTGTATCTAAAATGCCTGGTGAGCCAAAGAAGGTTTGTAGTACATATAGCCTGATCCTTTCCCTGTTGTGTGTGTGTATGAATATATTTGTCTGTGTGTGGATTTGATTTATTCTTATTTTAAATGTTTTGGCTTGCTTTCTTACTTGTCTTGTGCAGTTCACATGTCCATGTCACCTGGTGCAGAAAATAGTTTTCAACTTCTTCTCCCTCCTTCCTCAATAATATGGTACTTCCAGGAAACATGATTGTTCTTGTGTTCGTACGCATAGGTTTCTACCTAAGCTGGTATAAATGGAAGAAGGAAATATGTCTTACTGAAGGGAGGAGTTGCTGAGCTTGCGAGGTATAAGGACATAGGAAGAGCCCTGCTGGATCAGTACAATATGGCTCCTAGAGTCACACAGATTGGGGCATGAGGATAATAGCCCTCCCACAATGATTGTTCCTAGCACCTCATATTCTGACAGCATACTTTAGACTATAGAGGCTCCATTTTGCTGTGACAGCTATAATGAATTTTGCTGTTCAGTAGCAATATGTCTTTCAGTGGATAGCATTGTGAAATATCTATATGCAATAATTCCAGGAAAGGTGGGACATCTTTTTCCCTTCGATTCAGGAAATTTTAATATATAAAGGTGGAAAAGGGAAGAGGTCTGTTGGATCCTACCTTGAGTCAGAGATGGCTTTGTGACCTCCTTCGTGCTAGCTTTACATTTTTTGTTAATCAGTTTATTCTCACTGGGAACCTTCACAAGGAAAAATTATGAATTGTGAGTCAGTTTCCTATGCAGGAACTTAATGTAGTGGCAATACATTTTGGAGATGGCAGGGGAAGGCACATTTCACCCTGTGTCACTATGTGCATTGGTCGTTTCTCAAAAGAAATATTGTTTTGCCTACCACTGTAAAATGTGATTTCTATGGAGTGAGGAGCATTGTGCAGTGCAGAATGTATAGGCTCGCTGATGCGCTGTTCAGACATTTGTCAGAAGCAGATCAGGAAAAAGTTACTTGGAAGGCTACAACTCTCATCAGCATGATCACTGGGTGTTGTCATCCAAAAAAGTAAGGTTTCTATGTTCTGACCACAAGTATAGGAGAAATAGCCCAGAAAAATGTGGAATAGTATTTTCCCCCCCTGCCCTACCTCAAAGAAATGTAATGAATCTTCTTAGCATTATTTGACATCCTTGAAATCCATATAAACATTTTTTTCTTTCTAAGTTTGCCCTGACCTTTGCTTCTAGAATAATTCAGTAGTAGCATGATATGAGAAATCTGTCCTCTCTAGATATTTTTGCTAGCCTCATGTTTTAAAAATGCCTTCTCTTAAAATTTCGATTAAAAATTCATGCCATGGAAGTAGGGAGATCCAGAGCATCTGGTAGTTGGATTTTCAGTGGATAATCTTGAGTTGATGCTGAGTAAATGAATAATGTTCTTGGAGTTTTGCAGCTCACACATCAGCCTTATCCCTCTTAGACTGTGTGATCCAGCAAGTTAACCTCAAGTTCTCCAGACAAAGCTATAGTAAATAACTTCTTGAAGGAGGTTGTAATGCCAAATGTTCACTCAGCATCTACTGGAAGGGAACAAGATCCATTTGATCCGGCAGACCTGTATAATTATATAGCAATATTAAATCTAACACTGCTTTGCAAGATGTACTGTGGTGACCCATCTCCAGAAATCATTATATGAAACCACCGTTCTACCTCATAAACCAGTTATTGTATCCATATTCTTTTTGGAGATTCACAACAGAAAAAGTGTTGGTGGTCCTGGCAGATATTTTGGGAAGGGAAAAAGTGTGATTGTGATTAGCCTGCTGGACTTTTCAGCGCCCTTTGACAGCATAATTAATCAAATCTTTCTGAGCTATCAAGACAAAATGGAGGCACTGTACTATGGAGGCTGGATGGGTGATTTTAAAAGGATTCACTGGGTAGCAATGTAATTTGTCATTAATTTTCTTGGAGGAAGCAATGAGTGATTTTAGCAATTTTCTTCCTGCTGCAACAAAGACTTTGAGCACCATACAGCTTTAAAAGCCTATTCGCAATCTGAGACTGATTCCATGCAAAATTTGCATTTGGTGATTTTGTACAGGCAACATCCCTTTCAGTACATAATATTTTCAGTACATAAAATAATATTTCTATGCAAAAATGTTATTTTCTTTGGGAAAAAAAGCTATTTCCTGCATAGAAAATGATGTTTTCTGTGAGAAACAAGTATGCGTGAATTTTGCACACACTAAATCCTGAACTGTTAAGTTCCTTGTCAGTCCAGGATTCTTCCCATCAGGGTCTCTCGACATTTAAAAAACATTTTTTAAAAAAATATTTTCAAATATTCTTTCCATGCCTTTCCATCCCTTTGATACTTCAAAGAGCTTAAGCAGTGAGTGAGGGTAGAATTCTATTTTGCCTCCTTTGCTTTCAAACGAATATATGTGTCCTCAAATATATGTGTCCAAGAAACTGTCCAATATTTTGCAACATGGTGACATCAGTGGCACAGGCCCTCTAGGGATGAGCCTGGCCATTATGATTAACTGGATGAAACACAATAAGTTGAACATTAATCCAGAGGTATTGCTGCTTGGCAAATCCAGACCTCAGAACACAGGTGGGCTGCTCATTCTGCAAAAGATTACTCTGAAAGAGCAGAGCCACTGCCTGGGGTTGGGGGAGGTTATTATGGGTCCAGCTTTAATGCTTATTCACCCAATGGCTGCAACACCCAGGAGTTACTGGCCAAGATCTTTTTCCTTGCATAACTGTACCAGCAGAGGAGGCAGCGAAAAAGACATCACCAAAGGAAAAGGAGCTGTAGATGAGGTGACAACAGGGAAGACAGTAGCAAAAGCTGTCACCAGCAGGAGATAAAGCTGCCCTGCTTATTTCCAGACTTTTCAGGAACCAGCAGGATAGCTTTATCTCCTGCCAGGCATGGCCCTGAATACTCTCCAAAGGCCAAAAAGAGTGGAAAAACAGGAGAGGAGCCACGAGTGGTCAGAAGTCCACCTCTGATTTTGTAGAACAGGCATTTGAGGTATTAAATAGTGCAACTAGGTTCTGAAACTTATTTAAAGGTAAAATTTGCTCCTGGAGATTTTCATGAGAAACAATCACTCACTCACTCTCTCTCTCTATGTCATCCAAAAAAAGGTGGTCCTTGCAGTGGCTCAAGGAGCTGAAAAACAGCTTTGGGCAACCCCAGAATTTTCTCATCCATAGTATAACATGAAATGGCAAAAATTCCTCCCCCCTTTACAGCAGGGGTGAAGAATATCAAGTCCTAAGGGCTGAATTGGACCCTCCTAGTTCAAAATACTTTTGAAGGGTGGTGCAGAGGAAGGACTGCTGACATGTTAAGATAGGGCCACTGCTAGTTTCCATCTCTCTACATTTTCCTGGATAACCATGCCCATTTCTCCCATTTTTCTCTATGTTTGTGGCTTCCAAGCTTTTGTGTGTGGGAGTGTCCACATTCTGAAAGACTGAAATACCTCTCTGAAGCCTTATTTATTGAAATTAAGGTCTTTACAATAAAATACTGGAGGAGGCTACATTTTCCCTGTGCTGTGATTTTTGGATCCCTTCCTTTGGCCTTTGGCCATGCCCATCACTGGAATGTGACTCTCCCCAACCCAAGAACCTAATTCTGGCCCTTGAGTTGAAAGAAATTCTATGCCCTTGTTTTACAATGTATAAAAAAGCCTCTCTTCATAATTTTTTTGAAGTGTGCAGTGATGGGACTCTCTGCATACAATTTTTTAAAGCCATGTTTCCTAGGATCTGGGCTAGAATATCTGGGGACATCATGTAGAATGGGAGTATTTTCAATGGGAAGTTTCTTCATGTAGACTTCTCAATACATAAGCATTCCTCCTTGTAGATGCCCATGTTGAACTCTTGTATGTTCAAAGGGGAAATCATACAATGTTGGTAGAAGAGCCAGTGGCAAGCCCACACTATGACTTTTCGTTTCCTCTTTCCATAGAGGGAAATGGGTAACCCCACCCCAGATGGCAGTTGCTAACGTTTTTGTGGCAGCCTCCATCTTTGACGGGCATAACTTCAAAGCATTGTGAGCAAATGGTGGCTAGAGGTCATAGGCACAGGAGTTTGAAAGAAACTAAAATAAAGCATATTCATTTTTAGTTTTTGAAAAAGATGGGCAGTCATGGGGGAGCAGCTATGACACTTGTCTCTTGGCAACCCCTCCACCAGTCCTAGGCCTGGCTGACTGCAAGATTGGGACAGAAAGCTAAGGCAATGTGGCAAATGTGTAATGTCATATAAAATACATGAATTACATAGGAAGAGGGAGAAGGGAGATGGTAATATGGAAATAGGGGCCTTAGAGAACATCTATTTGGGAAATATTAAGGTGATGCATATTGCAAATATCAAAGGTCAACCTTGTTTACTGCGCATTCAGTCCTTCAACACAATGGTTGGCTTCTTCACCTACCTTGATTTTTCACTTCTTTCTGCAGTGGCTTCCAATCTGACACAAGCTGTCCATGAGGCTCTTTTCCTGAGCTACCCCACCACCTCCATCAAGCGAGGTGTCTGCTTCTTGAACTCCCAGAATTATGAGACTATGTAAATCCATAGTCTATGTTTGCTTCTATGGGTTCAAGGATGTCCATCTCAATAGTGGTCAATTCAAGGAGACAGAGTGAGTTCTCCTCAAACTGGGCAATGAACTAGGTCCCCATGGATCTTTTCCTCTCAAGTAAGGCATGAACTCTTTCTCACAAGTCAAGGAGCATAGCCACGAAGGGAAAGGTGGGATCTCTGTCCCCAACTTTTGCATGTTCATTTCAAAGATATGAATATAACCAACATGCTTGTGGCTCTGTTTGCAAACTCTTGTGTAGTGAGTGTGGATGGAAAGATATTTTCAATTATTCATTGCCAGGTTTTTAAAAAATGGGTTTCCCAGAAGTCAGGAAATCCTGTCAAGAATAATAAGGCAACCAAACTTTTTGTGCAATTTTCTGCAGGTATTCTAACATCCCAAAGAACTGTGGAGGCATGAATGTGTGGAGAAAAATACATCAGCTTTTTTTGTGCAAAAATCTAATCATGTTTTCCGCACAGAAAATGGATTTCCTGTGCATACAAACATTGTTCCTTGTGCAAGAAACACTTTTTCTGCACAGAAAACAGTTTTGTGTATGTGCAAAAAGCCAAATGTTTTTCTCCCCACAATAATTCACCCTCAGTCCTTCAGAACAGTCAAATACAGGAAAAATACTACAGAGAAATATTTGCTTTCCCCTCGGCAGGGAGAATTCTCCATACCTCAAAACAGGAAGGTGTCTCACTCATCACATGATTAAAAGACAATATCCTTGCATGCAAGAACAAAATAGCCAAGGATTTGCATCCCTAATAGAGAGAGTCATGATGTGCACATTTGAATGTTCAGGAGTTCAACTGTATATCCTCCAAGGGCGTCTGAATTCTCCCTCCTGACACCACTGGGTCAGTGGTGCTCCTCATTTTCAGTGTTCCAGAGCTCAAAACATGTACACCAAGCTCGGAAGACAAATGCAAATACAAATAAATTCCTGCAGGACTGATGAATCTCATTTCTGAAATCTGTGACCATTGATAGAGGACACTTATTTGGTTCCAGCCAGCGAACACATCTATTTCCTGATATCTCAGATTGTGGACAGAGACAAAGGGAAGGTGTCTCCTATTCATGGGATGAGTGAGATTTATTCCTGTTTGGGTTGCGAGGAATTTTCAAAGGAACATTGTGGGCAGCTTCTACAGGTGAAAATATTGCAAACTGAATTATAGAAGTTTTGTAGCCAATGGAGATATGAGATCCAAGGTTGACAGTGCAATTGAAGTTGCTTGTACTTAATATTGAGAGTCCCTAGTTTCCAAGGAGGGCAGATGCGATTTCCTTAGAGACTGAGTCTTAAGAGGTTGCTCACCCATACCACTGGTAGCAGATGTACTACAGATTTCAGTCCAGACTTTAAAAGACTTACCCAAGTTGCTGAACTTATTTATTTATTTTCTGTCTGGCCTTCCTCCTAAAATGGAATTGAAGGTAGCTCAAAGAATACAAAAGAACATAATGCTTTTCCAAATATCCTTTTCCTGCCACTTTTTTTCTCCCAATTATTTTGTTGTCTGTCTAACTGATGTGGACACAGTGGACACTAATAAAGAAAATTCATTAAAAAAAAGAACACACCGAAACAGATTAAAGCTAAAATAATAAGATGAAAATTAAAAACAATTGAATACAGTATTGTATATAGCTTCCACTGGTTGGTCTCCTGATTGTATGACAATCAACATCTGCAGAAACTCCATCTTCTGTACAAACATTAAACCTACAAGAGCCCTTTCCAGCTTTCACTCTGGTAACCCTTGTGGTGTAGCGATTTCAGTGTTGAACTAGGAGTCTGGGAAACCAGGATTTGAACACTCACTCAGCCAAAGTTGTCCTTTAGAAAGTCATATTCTCGCAGCCTAAGATGAAGGCAAGGAATAACTCTAGTCATGAAAACCCAAATGGGAGAGTTGCCATAAGTCAGAGTCAACTTGAAGGTTAATGACACCAATAGTAGTTTAACTTCTTGATCATACCTAAAAATTTCAGACTAAAACCTGGAGAAGATTCATCATTGCAGTAGTGCGGAAGCCAGTAGGCATCAGGGCTCTATGCTCTAATACCTGCCCTTCATTGCCAGGCAGGGTGTTTGCCTTCATTCTTCATCTTTGATCTCTCACTGCAATAACTGCTTCCTGCATTCTTCTCTACTTACTCCCATTGCTAGCAATGTTTTCTCACTATAATAGGTAGAAAGAATTTTGTTTCACTTCATTTTTTTTAATCAAAGTTTACCAAATTTGCACATATCTATATATGTACTGGATAGAAAGAACCTGAGATCCTTTTTTAAGAAAAAAAAATGATTGCATGTAGAAGAAACTGAAATTGACGTATTTATTTGACTAGGACCAGGATTTTAAGTGCTCCATTTTAAAAAGTCTGGCTTTGTATCCCTGTGCAGTCAACCAAACTAGTACTTAATCAAGTTTGCTATCTTTTTTTTCCCCTGGGAGATTCTCCATCTTGTTTAGCAAGGAGGTAAAATATGGTGCTCTCCATGCTGAGAATAGCTGTACTTGTGTAATTGGGGTGGTGCAAATGGAAAGTTTGATTTCAGGTCATTTTTGAGGAATTTACCATATTTTGGAAATTTGGGACAGAGAAGAAGTAGAATTTTGATCCATCACTTGTTTCAGGGTAGACTGAGACAGGACTTAGAGAAACTCCACAACTCCTTGAGAATATAATAGAGCACAGCAGATGTGTGCTTAGTAGCAATGTGCCTGTAGAGCAGTGGTTCTCAACCTGTGGGTCCCCAGATGTTTGTGGACTTCAGCTCCCAGAAGCCCCAGCCACTATGGTCAATGCTCAGGGCTTCTGGGAGCTGAAGTCCACACACACCTGGGGACCCACAGGTTGAGAACCACTGCCGTAGAGCCTGATGCTCCCATTTCTTTGACACCTGGGGATGATTCTTTTAACTCCAAGCCAGTTGAAGGGGGATCATAGCAGTGCCAGGAGACCTGCCCAGCAGTAGAACGGAGTTACCTGCAATCCCCTGGCCACTGATAACTCAGCCCACTGCTAATTGTATCCTTTACAAGAACATTGTATGCTGATGTCTGGCATCTGGCTTCTACTTGGCTCCTGTTACGCTCCAGTAGTAACTATTTGTGGAATGTTCAGAACTTGGGAAAAAGATTAACTGATTAATTTGCAGACAGTCCATTCCCTACTCGCCCCTGCTTTTTAATACAACTTCCCCAGACTTTTCATAAGGAGATGAGACAGTCAGCTACCACCCTCCTCCCTAAATAGTTCAACAATGCAGTGACTCTTTGCAATGGCAGTGAATGAACACAGTGTCCCATGTTGCTCTCTTTCACAGCTACTTATAAGAGGAAGGTCAGGAATGCAACCAATCCACCTCCAGTCCCCTTCAGTCCATAGCTGCCAGTAGGATCAACTGCACCTTTTGTGTCAAAGAAGACCAAGCCACAACCAATTTCCCAAGATATTAAACTACTTGTTCTCATTTTTTAAAAAATAACCTTAAAAGATGAAACATTTTGCCATCATACCTAGTGTTCTTGTTACAGGTGGAAAATTAGAACTAGGAAACAACCTGAATTTCAAGCTTGTCCATTTTTTGTTTCAGAGCCTCCAGTTTTTGTATCGTTCTGTTCTCAGAATGGTTTCTGTCTGTCTTAGACATCTGATATTTTTATATGTATACCTATATCCTAGAGCTGTTTATAATGTTACACAGCCCATCAGACAGACTAGATTTTAACACTTGATTCCTCTGTAGGTGCTGTATGGAGTTTCATCATCCTTGCAGATTCTTTGATGGCGAGGCAGGTTTTTGAATGGTATCTACATCAATCATCTCCTCCCATTTTAAGAGACATGGAAGAATTGAACTAGTAAAGTTAGGCCAACATTCCTGATAGTTCCATATTGCTTTTCAACCATAGCCAACAAAATTAGTTGGAAGGCTCCCATCATCGGGTAGCTAGAGACATGTTGCCCCTGCAAATAAGAGCTGAGATTTTTCTATCCTGACTACTATTCTCTGATACCGCTATCCTCAGTTTATTACATCTTTCTGACAAGTCACTTATTCGAGTGGCCATAGCAACAACCCTGGAAGATTTGTTCTGTGGATCAATTGGGCATTGTGTGAAAAAGTACTTCTTTTTGTTTGTTTGACATACTCCTTTTAAGTGGTATGACATGTGTTGTATCTGTATTTTTACTCATAGTTTATTTGTTCTCAGAATGTTTTTTAGTGTTCATAATCTCTCGCTTCTGAGATAAAGTGAGTATCTCAGTCCCTTCCCTCATTGCTCTTCATGTTTTTCTTTGTACTGATTCTGGCTCAAAGATTAATTACATGTGTTGTAGGGTTCCATATTTAAGCCCCAAATGCCTTTTTGATATGCTCACTAGGGAGAGCAAATATACGGTAAGACACAATATACAAGGCTTTTTTTCCCCTTCCTTCCTTCCTTCCTTCCTTCCTTCCTTCCTTCCTTCCTTCCTTCCTTCCTTCCTTTCTTTTGGTGGAGGGATGACCCCACTGATTGCACAGTTCTTCCTTGTGCCCACTCATTCTACAGTTCTTCCTAGGGGGTGGAGTACAATTTACCCCTTCTTTGCAGGCCCTTAGGTAGATAATGAAAACCTACCTTTTCCATTTTGGTTGCCTTAAATTTTACTCTGATTTTTGTTTGTTTGAGTGGTATGTTTATATTCTTACACTTTGGTGGTTTTAAATATTTTTTTTTAATGCTTATTAATACTAGCTCTACTTGACTTTTTTGTATTGAGCTGATTTTTATGGTGGTGTATAGTTATACTACATTTCTTGTACATTTTGAAAAAGATCTCTGTTCTGTAGTTGGCTGGCATCAGCCTGGGAATTTACAACATTGTGAACCAACTTATAATTCTGCATTATAGAACTGTGGCATTGTACAAGAGTAGTATTCCTAGGAGAGGGACGTGGCCATAGCGGCACCATTGGGACCATTCTGCTATGATAACACAAGCAGAGGGAGGGAAAACAGCCCCTGTCATACTGAGTTGACTTCCAGGCCCCCCCCCCAAGCCTGACTTCTACCTTTGAAAAGGAGCAGGAAATTTCCTAGTGTTCACTAATTTTCATGCTGCCACCACCCACTGAATTCTGAATTACTGAACAGGACAGTGGGACCCTGATCAGTGGATTGCCAATCTCTATGCTTAAGGACCTTTCCCTTCCCCTCTCTCCCTCTTCTGTCTAAGCATGTGCCGAAGAATGGCGTGGGAATGGAGAGGAAACAGAGGTTTTATAGAAAAGCATTTATTTTAAGGTATGCAAATAAACAAGACAATAATACACATGAGAGGCTCCCCCTCTCAGGTACGCTTAAGTTACAAGTAATTATAAAAACAGATACATTCTTAAGATCAGCCAAACTCCAAAATAATAAAAAGCCCTAACGTGACTAACTACCTAATTTTCTGGTTACTCGCATTCGGGTTCACAGGCTTAGATGGTCTAAGAGAGGAATGAGACCAGGAGGCGAGGCCTAGGGCCTGCAGCCTACTACTGGCACAGATCCCATCTCCAGGAGGGTTCTTTGTTCTCTTTCAGCCACATGGTCTCTCAAGGATTTTTATCACTTCTCCTTCTGCAGCATCTCGAAGCATCTCGAAGATGCTCACCTCTTTCCCCTTGATTGGGCAATTCTCCCCCTGTGACCTGTGAGGCTGACCCACAATAAAAAGTGTAACCTAATCCCAACACCTCATTAACCCTTGGTTTACCTGAAGAGGGAAGTATCCCCCTTCAGCCAAGTCTAGATAATGGGAAGCCCCATTATCACAGCCCCCAACAGAACTATGGGGCATTGTTAATTCAGAATGAGGGATGGGGGAAGGTAATCAAGGCCCTGCACCTGACTGGGAAAATATCCCCACCTTTTACAGTGTCCTGTTGTGTGGTTGGAGCCGTCAGTGTACAACAAGACATCTTGTGCAGTGTAAGCCCCCACTGCACAATAGAACATCTTGTGTACTGCCCCATTCTGTATAATACAGTTTTTAAATGTGGTTGCTATTGTGTCAACCATGTGGCTCTGTCCTCATAAAGTTACACATCGCAGCCTATGGTATAGGGACTTGGCCCTCCGTTTTTTTCTTATAAAAGCTGTCTTGCCAGGGTATTTGCATAATGCAGAAAAGAGGCAAAGTGTGGCCCTAGGGCAGCATGAGACCCCTCCAGGCTTTCAGCCTCTAGCCCCTCCAGACACCTAGAAATTCCCTTTTGTTGCTCCCCCCACCAAATAACTTCCAGGATTGGCAACTCACCATTTAAATAGGTACCAGAACCCTTCATACATTGTTGAACATTTTTTAAAATGCATGTTTTTTCAAAACTAGAGGTGAACCTCTGTCTGTTTCCAAGTATGTTTTTGGCTCTTCTTTGGCACTTTTGTAAGGCTATTTCCACCCTACACTGTTATAGTGTTGTTATTCCACTTTCAATATCCTGTGGAATTCTGGGGCTTCTAGTTTACTGAGGCCAAAGAGCTCTCTGGCTGAGTATTCTAAATGCCCCTCCCTAAACTGCAAATCTCAGAATTCCATAGGATGCTGAAAGTGGAATAATAGCACTATAACAGTGTAGTGCAGAAATGGCCTAAGTCTGTGGTCGGCATCTTGTTAGTGACATACACATGCATAAGTTGCCTTATCCATGTGGGGCAAATGATTTACCACTGTGCAATAAGCATACCCTGCTGATCTTGGAGGCAGTGGAGTTGTACATACTGCAATATTGTGCACTGTGGTTATGTTTTGCAATTTTGAATTGTGCATTGTACTTTGAAGTCGCATTTCAGTTGTGTATTGCACATTGTCCATCATGCACCAGCGCACAGGCATTGATACATGTTGCACAGTGTTGCAGTTCTGCATGGAGATTGGGTAGTGGTGGCATAATGTATCTCTGCATGTGGATAGTTACTGTATTTGCTGGTGTATAAGACTCAGTTTTTCCCAAAAAATTCTATTTGAAAATGGGATGCGTCTTATACAGCAATGTGTCTTATACACCAGCAAATAGTATTTGCCGGTGTATAAATGGAGTGGATCTTACGTGCAGGTGTGTCTTACACACCAGCAAATACCTATTATGAGGGGACATTGAATTGCAGCCTGCATGCACCCAGGAACAAGGAGTTCCAGAGGCAGGAAATCACACCTCCCATCTTCCACAGTTGCCCATTCCTGCTCTAAACAGTTGTAGACATTTTAAATAAATAAATAATAAAATATTTTCCCCAACACTGGGAAGTCTGATACAATATAGGCAATCTGCCATGCTCATCCTCAAATTAGCTTCTTCTCATGCTATTGGCTGCTGCATCTTCTCTGCAGTAAAAAAAAAAATGCTGCCTGTAGCAGCTGTTAAAGGGCTGTGGTGTTCATGAGATAACATCAAAGATATGCCTTAGTGAGGGATGGGATTTATTTTTATTTTTTATTTATTTTATTTATTTGGCTATATTGTTCTCACAGTGTTAAGAAAAGAATTGGTCATGTACAAAACAATGCTGACCCTAATATTTCTTCCTTTATTTGGTTGGCATTGCAGAATTGAAAGCTACATAGTGGTGCCATTAGTGTAGCAGGAGGCAGGGAGAGTTGCTGTATACCTTTGAAAAAGTCAAGGCAGTGTGTGTTTTTTAGGGAGGAAGCGATAAAAACTGATGGAGAAGTTTTGCTCGATTAACTCAACCAGACCAATGATACTGATGTAACCTCCTCTAAAGAGCTCTCAGTCCCTTTCATGAGACAGGTGATAGGGTGATGTTTTATGAACATCATTGCAGTGTATGAACAGAGGTTATCCCATTTTCTCTTCACACCAGCTGCATGCAATAATGTCAGTTGCAAGATTGCAAATTGGATGGAGATCACCCAATGTGTGTCTGAATATTGACGTGAGCTCAGCTCTCCCTGATCCACATTTCCAACAGTTCAATGAAAGTATGCTGACTCTCTTTGTTTTACCTTTCAGGTAGGAAAGGATACAGGACTTGTATGATATTGAAAGCTCATCCTATGTGAAATAGCAAGCAAGCAAACAAGCAAGCAGTTTATTGAAATTCAGCAGTTTGCCACTATACACAGTTAAAGTTTAACGAGTAAATGATTATGCAGTTATACAGTTCAAAATTCTGCTCACTGACCATCAGATGTTGAATAGTTTTGCGTGAATTAGATTTGATCACTACGCCTTTATGAACCCTTTGTGATGAACGAATGTTGCACTCTTCTGTCAAAATGAGAGTCCTCTGAAATCATCAGTGTGGCAGTCTTTGGGAAGGGGGAACCACAATCTATGCTTTGCAGTCCACAGTTTTCAATTTATTTATGCTAGTGAAGGATCCAGTTCCCTAAGCCTGAAGCTGTCATAACAAGTCACAAGGAATTATATGTACCTTTTTAGCACCGTGGGGCTTCCAAAGAATTTTGTAGAGCTTTCTTTGAAGTGGAAAAAGCTTTGTATCCTTCAGCTGTGGCTGATGGATCTGCCCTTGCTTTTAGCCCGTAATTTAAAGGAGCAATCCAAGGTGCTGAATCCCAGCTCCAAAATATTTTCACACTTGGAATAGTTTCCTTTAAAGTTCAGGAGATGGAAGCAACCAGGAGGTGGAAGCAACCAGGCACCACTGGTTTCATTCACATTTTTATACATAAAAAGTAATGTCCACATTTAAATACGGTGTTCAAAAGTACAACAATATGAAAGAGTTTTATTTTAAACTTTGGGTAAGGAGTGTGGCCTGCAGACAAGATGTAGCCCTGTGGCTTCACTTTTTCAGCCCCTGAAACTCACTGGCAGTTATCCAAAGACACCAGCATCTTCCACCCTGAAATGTTTCCAATTTTTATATATATTTTTCTCTGAATTAGCCCCAATTGTGAAAAAAAATCTTTGTAAATGTTGCAGTTTTGCCTTTCCCCCACAGTTCCCCACAAAAGGTGTGTGTTTTTTTAACTTAAGACCAAACCAAAAAAAAATGGTGGCTGGAAGTGGTGGGATGTCACGTCCAGTACACTGTAATGCAACCATGCACCCCAAATGGACCCCTGATCCCCATGCAATAGCCCACTCCAACTGAAAGGAAATGTCTGTTTGGAAAACAGTCCAATTCTGTGAAATGTAATCTTCGAGTCTCAAAACCAATAGGGCACCCCAAATGTTACACCAATCAATCTCAACTGCAGAATAATGGAGGAGACAAATGCAAAATGGTGTACCTCAGGAATCATGTAACTGAGTGACTGCCATATTCACACACATACACACACACAATTCCTGGGGCCCTTTTGCATTAAACAGTTATAGCACTATGATTCCACTTTAACTCCACTGGTTCCATCCTATGAAATCCATCCTATGAAATCCTGGAATTTACAGTTTAGGGAAGAATCTTGGGAATCTTTGGGAATCTTTGGGATTTTCTGCCAGAAAACCCTGGTGTCTGGAGTTCCAGTGAAGTGGATTCATAGAAATATAATTTTATAATGTAAAGAGTCCCTGATTACTATCAGTCAGGGATTCTAATAGTTTAGGAGAGTGAGGGTTTTTTGTTCGTCTGTTTCTTGGGAAACACTTGAAAGTCTGAAGTCAATCTACTGCAAAGTACATGGTGGTTTACCAATAGATGTGACCTATCTTCTGCTCAGACTAAACCTAGGCTACACTCCTCCTTACACCACAACTGTAAACAGCAGGAAAAGATTAAAGTAATCCAGAAAACATGACAATGGTTACTGGCCTTCCCATTTCCACACTACACTGTTATAGTGCTGTTATTCCACTTCCAAGATCCTATGGAATCCTGAGGTTTGCAGTTCAGGGAGGGGCCTTTAGAATTCTCAGCCAGAGGGCTCTTTGGTCCCAGTAAACTAAAAACCCCAGGATTCAGTAGGGTCTTGAAAATGGAATGACAGCATTATAACAGTGTAGTATGGAAATGGCCAAGGTCTTCCAAGGCACCTTAGGTCATTGTTCCAAAATCCACTCCTCCAAATTAGTAATTTGAGAACAACAGCTAAACTAAAGATGGTGCTGTGCACTTAGTAACCATTAACCACTTTGACTTAAGATATGAAAGACTGTTAAAGTATAGGAAGTAGTTCCTAATCCATGCTAAGTAATCTTGAATCTGTGCCTTGAATGCATGCATGCACACACACACACACACACACACACACAGACGCACACAAATGTTGGCTGGTAGGTTTTGCTTTTTTCTGTCCATCCCCATAGCTTTCAAAATAATTACCTGGCTTGTAATACCAAATGAAGACACTTTTCCCAGATTCCCCCCCCCCAAAGATTAGAATGGAAAATATGACTGCAGCAAGTTCAAATTTTTGCCTAGACATAATGGTAGAATAGATATAGTTTCTCATAAGCTTTGCAAACAGTTCAAGATTTGAACTTCAGTGGAAATGTAGAGGCACAAAAAAACTTACATATCTTTGTATAACCTCTACTGTAGGAAATGTTCCAGTTAATAAATAACTGTTCAGTGTTTCCTTTGTTAAGCATGTGATTTTACCAGTCTGATCTTTGTAGAGACCTTATGTGCAGTTGCTGTGTTTTGAAAGTGATAGAGTTATCAGAAAACAAAAGAGTGTGTAGCTAAACTGCTAACCAGGGCTGGTTAAAGGGAACATGTAACTCCTTTGCTAAAACAGCTTCACTGGGTGCTGATCCATTTCTGGGCACAATTGTGTGTGTTGGTTTTGATATACATAGCCCTATATGGCTTAGGTCTAAACTGTCTGAAAGCCCGTATCTCCCTATATGAGCCTGCTCAGGAATTACCATCTTTTGGGGAGGGCTTTCTGTCTGGCCCACCACTTTCCCAAGCTCATCTGCTGAGGACATGGGAGAGAGCCTTCTCCGTGGTTGCTCCTAAGCTATGGAACTCCCTCTCAAAGGAAGTTCAAATTCCTCCTCACTGATGTCTTTTTGCCAGCAGACAAAGAGTTTCCTGTTTAAACAAGCCTTCAGTGGAATTTTACTTATTGCATATTTATAAACAGCATTTCTGATTGCATATCAGGATAGAGTGACATGCAATTAGGTATACAGTTTTTTTTAAATATGTAAGATGTATTTCCTGTGTTTTTAAGTCACTGCTGTAGAAGTAGTGCTTTAACTGGATGGAGGGCTTAATGCTTTTTAACTTTTATGCTCTGCACTGTTTTAGCTGTTTTATTGTAATGTATGTTGTAAGCCACTTTGTGAGAAGGAGGGAAGGATAGATTGTTTTGAATAATCTCACCATTTTGTTGTTGAGTTCAATTAACCACAAACGCAATATGAGCATTCTGAATACTTTTCATTCTACGGAGCATTTGCATCTGGGGAAAGAACCTATCTTTGATATTTCCAAAAGGTGTATTTAAGAATCGTCATTTTCTTTTCTTGGCAACGATACATTAATGAGTTCATTACCTACATGCTCCCTCTTGGCAATGAAGTTCTACAAGGATATTATCTCACAGTGACTGCAAATCCAGAGCGTACCATGGGAAAAATTTTCAGTCCATCCATTGTCCACTCAATCAATCCAATGGCTTTTCTTTACTTCTTATTCTGTAAGATACTACCTTTCCAACAGAAAGATAAGGGTGAAATAATTTGAGTAAAAAAAAAAGTGATAATCAAGAAATTCACTACCATATGGTGTTCTCATTGTGAGCTATCAGAAGGCAAATATCTGTGTGTACCATTACTCATTTGTTACACAAACAAACTAAACTTCTGTTCTTTAAAGCTGAAAGCTGCCGTCCAGAAAAACATGCAACGAGCTTGTGTGTGCACAGTGGCCCTAATTTGCTGTGTTACAAACAAGGAAGCAAACCTTAGGAGCACGAATTTCAAGATAAAAGTCCCCAGTGAATATAGATAATACAAACATATTAGTCTCTCAACATTTAAATATTGCCACAAAATTTCTGAGTGCCACTGTGGAGGGGAACATCTAGTGTAACCCATGGGGCTACTTTGGCTGACAGTCCCAATCTGACCTGTGAAGGGACTAAGGGGATGCCCTGCCTAGTTCTCCTTCCCTCCCCGAAGTTCTAAAGCCTGTAGATTCCACCCCCCTTCGCCGCCGCCACTTTGTTCAACTTTGCAACCAGCCACAGAGAAGGGTTTGGGGTGTGGGTGGCCTTGAACTACTGGTTCTCCCAACTGGCAAAGACATCAGCACATGAGGATATTGCTACTGTTATTGCCAGTTTGAGACTGAAGAGCAGCAGCAGCAGCAGGGAGCATCACCCACCCCATATTTTTTCTGATGGAAGAAAAAGTGTAGAGCAGCCACAGCTTCCAAGACCTGAGTCCTAACTGCTGGAACTTGGGTTGGAGGGTCTGCTTCACTTACTCTATATTCACCTCAATGTGGAAAGCATAGGACATGTGAAATTTCCCAGGTCCAAGGGGTCAGTCACAGGAACACCAGCATCAGCTGGAAGCTCTCATGTCAGCAGCAGTGGATTCACCCTGAGTTTTAGTTTGAATTTTAAAGATGCTGAATTCAGTTTGGTAATAAGGATCAGTGGTTTGAATAGCATCTTTCAAAGATTAGGCTAAAACCTAGAATGGATTCACCATCCAAGCTACCAGTCTTCACCATAGAGATAGAAAGAATATTCCCCAGTATTTTTTCCCTGCTGAAAATAGGAAGAATAACACAGAAGCAAGAACGTTGTGAAGGTTTTCCCAAAACTTTTAGAAAAGTATTTTGCACTGAAAAGCAAGATTGCTTTTCCTTCCCTCCCCTCTTCCTCCTCCTCTGTCGTCATCTTCTTTCTCTTCTTCCTCTTCTTCTTCGCATGTTTTATTTGTGGAGGGTTGGTTTTTTACATAAAATCTAACATTACAGGGCTCATACAACTCCCCTGCTCCAGCATCTCAACTAGCTGCCAGTTTGCTTCTGGGCACCATTCAAAAGTGGTGACTATAACCTATAAAGACCTAAATAGATTAAGTCAAGGCTATCTGACAGACCATATTTCCCTCTATGAGCCTGTCTAGACCTTGAAGTCCATAGGAGAAGACCTTCTTTCAGTCCCACCACCTTCACAGTTACGGTTGGTGGCAACGCAAGATAGGACCTTCCCAGTGGCTTTCCCTAGACTTTGGAACTCCTCTCTAGAGCCTGCAGTGGCCTCTTTGTTGGCTTGCTGTTAGCAGGCAAAGACTTTTGGTTTGGTTTGTTTTCAGCAGGCTTTCAGAACTGAAGGCCTTTAAGACAAGGGCTTGTATAAGGGTGCGCTATTATTTTAAACTGTATGGTTTTAACCGCATTTATCTTTTTAAGTGCATTGTTTGCATTGTTTTAATATTGCTAATAATTTATTTTAATGTTGACTGTATGTTTTTAAATATATTATGATTCTTTTGAAAGTCTTCTTGATTTCCAATCTTGGAGAAGAGGCAAGGTATAAGGATGATGCTGATGCTGATAGGTGGGGCAGCAGTAGTAGTTGTTGTTCCTGACACCAGATCTTGTTGGGGACTGAAAACTGTTTTCTCAAACCTGATATAAACTTGGCCTGGGAAGGTTCATACTCTCACTCAACCATGACACTCATCAGGTGACTCCTAGGCCATTCAATCTCTTGGCCTACCCTATCTCACAGGGTTGTTTGCAGGATAAAACTAAATAATCCTATATACCTTGTGATGAGTTGCTTGGCAGAGGAACTGCATATAAATATGACAGCTAGTTTCTCAGCTAGAAATGAGAGGATCTGAAGACAGTATTGGATTTTAACTCAGTGCCAATTACAGTCCTCTCTCCACATTTGTGGGTTTGATCTTTGCCAATTTGATTATTCAGAAGGCATGTGCATGCTTTCCCCCCATTCTCCTCCTTCCATTCCTTTGCATTTTGCTGGGTGCCAGGAAGGAAGGCAAGCACCCAGACAAAAGGCAAGGAAATGGCGGGGGGGGGGAGATGTACACGCCTTCCTTCTCCCTCCAGAGCTCCCCCTCCTATTCCCTTGCATCTGGCTCTGGCACCAAGAATTCACAATGAGACAATCAGGAAGGGAAATGGAAGGAAGGCTCATGTGAGCCTTCCTTCCCTCTCTGGTGCTTCCCCCTCCTATTCCCTTGCCTTTGTCCCCAGTGCTGAGAACTTGCATTGAGGCAAAAAAGCAAGGGAATTGAAGGGAAGGCACACGCAAGCCTTTCTTCTCTCCTCTGGAGGTCCACCCTCCCATCCTCTTGCCTCCGGCTCCAGCATACAAAAAGAAAGGGAATGGGAGGGGGATCTTGTGGGGAGCTATTGACCATTTTTCCACTTTCGCGATGGTTCTGCACCCTGAATCCTCATGAAAGTGGAGGGGCCACTATATTTTATTATACAAAATTGATTCTGTAAGTACAGCTACCTACTTATCTTCCATTCATCTATTACTTAAAGCACAGCCAAATAAGTAAGAGGGGAGGAGGAAGAGAAGAATATATTTTCAATATACAAAGAATCATCACAGAAGTCTTTGACATTATTATCTAGAAGTCTTGTTCCCTAAATTAACCCACCACTCCCCTTATTTTCATACACAGGGATTTTTGGTCAGAAGCTGGAAGACACAGTCCGTTATGAGAAAAGATATGGAAACCATTTGGCTCCCATGTTGGTGGAGCAGTGCGTGGATTTCATTCGGATGCGTGGACTGAAAGAGGAAGGGCTCTTCCGACTGCCAGGCCAAGCAAACCTTGTCAAAGAACTACAGGATGCGTTTGACTGTGGGGAGAAGCCATTGTTTGATAGGTAAGATCGCAAACATATCTGCTTTCATTAGTATCTCCAGATCTTAGAAAAATTACTGATTTGGAGAGGTTAATAACTCCCAGAATCCACCAACCATCATTGGGATTAAGGGAACTGTTGTCCAGAAAAGCAAAATGTCCAAACTCTTAGTATCTCTTAGAACTTTAGGAATCCTTAGGTTAAAATGTCGCTGCGCTATCAAAAGCTGGTAATGTGTATTAAATGGAGTTCTGGACTGCATAGTAATGAATTTAATTCCTTTCTCAGTCATGAAACTCCCATCACAGACAGTTCTTTGATTCAAAATTACAGTAAAGAAGCAGTAAACATTTTTCACCCCCATAGATTCTACCAGTGAAGCACACTGGAACTGATGTCATATCATATCTGGTCACCATTTTCACCAAGGTTTTGATTGAAAAACGGGATTGAGAGGGTTTGGGAGTTTTTGAGGAATGGAAAAGTTTTCATGTATTCTGGGCCATTCAGAAACAAATGAACCAAAAAAAGCCCTCACCATAGGGCACAGGTCTTTAGCCTCACTGACTGATGCCCCAGATAATCCCCAGACAGGTTGCAATGACATGAGGCCAGCATCAATATATTATTGGCTTATACAAGGTACTATCAAGGAAAGTACTCAGCCAATTGGTCAATACTGCAGGACGTTGGCATATAAAGAGAATGACCCACCAGTGGACAGATATTAGACCTGCAGTCCATTTTTATTTAAAGTATTCCCACAGTTGTGAGACTAGCAGCAAATTCAACCAATAAGATATCTTGTGGGTGAATGCACATCAGGTCAAGGGAAGGAACCGTTGGATTATTGATCTTGGAAGTCAAGCTAGTAGCACTGTTGAATTTTTTTGAAACCTGCTTTGGAAGGAAATCCAGTTTTTAAGCCCTGGGGGAGGAATTGGAGTGAGGTGACCTAACTCTGAACTATTTTAATATGGCAAATATTGGAAATATATTAACAATGTACCCTCACGTGGTTTAGGGGTCTAAATCTATATATGTTTCATTCATGCATGTGTGAATGAAACTTTCAACATTTTCTCCCCTCTAGGTGAGATTACATGAGTTTAGGCACTTTTTAAAAAAATGATTTTCACATATTTCGGTTGAGTACAAATTTTGTGAAGGATTTTTTCCCCACAAGCTGCCCTCTAGGCTGCAGTCCAACATCTCTGCAACATAGTATAAATATCCACATGAGAACGTAACACTGTGGCCCTTTCTGCACGACATCGCCTTCTTGTTTCTGCTACAGGATGGCACTTCCGCATGACGACGTCGCCGTCCCACTGCCATCCTGTTGTGGAGCATTGCACTTGCACAGTTTTCGTAAAATGGGAAAAAATCAATTTCGCGTCTGTGATCGTGCAGTGCTCCCGTCACTTCTGGCCATGTGGAAGCTGTGGAAGCGCATTGGCAATGCTTCCTTATGTAGCTCAGCAATGGAAAAGCCTGGCTGCGCTGTGGAAGGACAACATGGTGCCATTGTGTTCTCTTCTGCATGGACCGAGCAGGTGCAGAGGGGAGCGTTGCTGGCATGCTCGTTTCTGGACCCAGGACTGCAGCGAGACAACATGAAAGAGTGTTGTCATCCAGAAATGGCTTATGCCAGCAGTATTCAACTCTCATACAGAACATCAACATTGTGCCACACGTATCAATGACTGGCTGCTGCCATGCAATGCACAATGTACAATTGCATTGTGGATTGTGCAACTAATGCACAACTGCAGTGAGCAGAATTACTGTATGCACAACTTCACTTCTAGCACTGATAGCAGAATATGGCTACAATCCTCTTGTTTAGTCCCAACTAGAGTAGACTCAATCAATGAATTGTTGAATCGCAAGTCCACACACAGGTAAATCCCATTGATCCAGTGGGCCTACTTTAGGTAGAACTAGCAACAAAATATAGGCTTATGTTCACTGCCATATAGTGAATAATTCACCCTGCATGTGCAGCTAAACTTCCATATGTATATGTCATTAATTTGATCCCAGCCTCATTGTTTTTAGTTAGTCACAACTAGAGCAGACTGAGTGAATCAATATTTGCATGGTGTGTTAACATGCATGGAAATCCAATGGAGTCAATGGATCTACACTAACTGGGACTTGGTTTTGGACCAATGTTGTATGCAAAAGAGTGCTTTGGACATAAACCAAGAGGTTTTTGGCAATGAAAAAAAAAAGAAAAAATGAAAAGGGAGATGAAAGGAAGAGCTGTTTTTGTTTGTTTGCTTGTTTGTTGCTCGTTATCAGGCAAAAAGATCTCACTGGCTGATCATTTTTTCAACTATTTCTTCTCTAGGATAAGTAAAATTGTGACTATGCTTGGCATTTCTAGTAGTGACTTTCTGTGTAATTTGAATACTTTGCATGTTTATTCATTTCTGTGTGTGTATGTGTGTGTGTGAGAGAGAGAGAGAGAAGGGGGGGCAGATTATAGCAGGGGGGTGGGAAATAAACTCGTTCCTCTCCCAAATAAGAATTCCATCCCCTGCCCTTAAAATTTTCTTTCAGTCTCCAGATCTCTAGCATTGCAGTAACTTCAAACTACAGTTGAGCATTTAGAAATACAATTTCAGCATCCAAAGAAAAGGATCAGGCAAAGCAAACAGAGTATGTTCTAAGTGTGAATGATTTTCAAATGTCTCACTCCCTGGAATACTAGCAATTTGGGAGCTGAAGGATGATTTCATTTTGGCAGGACAGAATTATTATTTGGGGTGTCAAGGGGAGAAGGAGGGAAAGAAATGCTTTTAAATATGTCCTTGCCCTTCCAATTCTACTGGTTAAGTACATTTAGCCTCTGCAATTTATTGAGGAGAGACCGCGTGGTGAGGGATGGTGCTGCTGAGCTTCACTGTTGATATAGCCAAGGCACATTTCTGCTGGCCTCAGCAACTGCATTTCCTGCCACTCCGTGGAGGCAGTTCTGCAAGATGGCCCCTGCAGAATAGCTGCACTCTGCAAAATGGTCTTTGTGGGTTTTGCTGCTCAGCCTCTTCTTTTTTACTTACAGGCCTGAAGGCAGAGCAGGTTTACCAGGCTCAGAAATAACCTGAGGCTCCAACTATTTTATAATATGAGGAAAATACTTTTTAAAAAAAACTTTAAAAAAATAAAGACTGTGCTGCGCCTTGTAAGTACCAGTAGAGCTCTATGATCCTTCATTTTTTCCAATCCTTAAGAAAAAAGAAGGAGGGCAGGGAAGAGATACGAGCTCAGTGGTAAAACACATAGTCCATTTCCGCACTACACTGTTATAGTGCTATTATTCCACTTTCAACATCATGTGGAATCCTGGGGTTTGCAGTTTAGAAAGAGGCATTTAAAATTCTCAGCCAGAGAGTTCTTTGGCCTCAGTAAACTACAAACCCCAGAATTCCACAAGATGTTGAAAGTAGAATAATAAACTATAGTAGCTTTGGGCAAAAATGGCCATACATCATATGTAACAGGTACTAAGTTCAATCTATGGTATGGTCAAGTGAGAAGGACTTTATTTTGAAGCCTTGGGGGAGTGATTGCTCTAGACAGACTTGTGGCAGCTTCTCATGTATTCTGCAACTGAAAGTGAGTGAGTAGGATTTACAATATTGAATACTGTGGTCAAGATCCTATAGGTGACGTGCACTGGTCTTAAATTGGATTGAAACAGGACTGGACTGGATTGGATTGAAAGAGGTGAATATCCAATCATTCAATTCAGACATTTTTTTTAAATAAAAATGCCTATCCCTACTGAAAATCTTACTTTCTGTCTGCAGATTACAACTAGCCTGTACTTGTTTCACTTCTACAAAAAAAAAAAAAAGGTCAGTTGCCTTAATTTTGCTGCCTCTAGAAAATCTTATAATGCTACTGGTATATGTGAGAAGGAACATAATAAATGCGGTGTGGAAGAAAGCCTCAAAAGGGTAGCATTCATGGCAGAAAGATAACAAATAAATAGGATTTTAGGATGAATTTCAGGAAAAGTGGAATGTTAATTGGTGTAAAGCAGGCAGTCCCAAATAATATTTTTGGTCCATATATACAGAAGCATGCAGAATACCGAATAGTGGTGTTGAGAGTCAGGAAGCTAAATGATGCAGAATATACTTTTCATAACTGGATTGGCTGAGTCATGAGGATTGTACAAAAAGCTTGGTTTTACTCCTGCCTGAACACAATGCCAAGAGACCCCTAAACATGCAAAACACATGAAAAAGCACACCTGACCCCCACTTCTTTTTTGGGGTTGATATCAGCCAAAATGGCAAACAGAGTGATATCACATCAATAGTAGTCACCAATTTTTGGCCAATATGCAGCTAACAAAAGTATTTTTGAAAGGTGGGAAGGTACACATGCCCTATGGAGGGAAACAAGGAGAAATCGGATATCAGTCCCTTGGCAGTTGCCCACCCTTGGATACATGGTGAACAACTGTTTTAGGTAGAAGGGGCTATTTATTCACCATTAAATCTCCATCGCCACAAGCATAAAGCATTGGATTGCCTTAGTAGTACCACTAAAAGAGAAGGGCAGGGACATTTTTGAACTTGTAATCTACTTACAAGCAAAACTGCCTCAAATCAGGCTTAATGTTTTTTATTGTACTTATAAGTTTTGTATCTACTATGGTTTGCTTTTTTTTTTTTTTAACAGTCAAATGTTATGGCTTTCTAATTGGAATTTGGAGAAGGTATGGGAATACCTTCAAGTAAGCACTGATTGTGTCGGAATCTTGTGTTTTTCAGCAAAATGGTTATGATATTTCTGTTCCCAAGATATGCTGACAGCACATGAAAGAAGAATTATTCAAGAAGCAATGAAAGCATTAATCCTCAATTTATCAAATTAATCCCAATTTATCTGAAGCAATCCCATTGACAAGAATGAAACTGCTTTAGAAAGTCACTGAAGTTTTTTGGAGTGATCTCAAGAGTGTCTTTAGATGTGTGTGTGTATGTGGCAGCCCCTTGTCCCCCCCCATTTCCTAACAGAACCATTTAAACCCATGGTAGTGGTGGTTCTTATGTCAGTGGGGCAGTGAATCCCCTCTGAGTTTCAGTTTGAACTTTAAAGGAGCTATTGATGGTAAATTTGAGGATTGGGAGTTAGTCCATTGGATACCTCTCTTCAGTTTGGGACAGAGCAAAACACAGTTGACATGGAAGTCACTTGCCATGAGATGCTTAGAATTAGAGATGCCAATTCCACATTTTTTAAAAAATGGTCTTTCAAGAAACTAAATATGTTGCCAGTGGCCCTTTCTTCAACTCCAAAATACATGATTTCTTGGATGTATGCTTTTCACTTTAAATGTACATTGGATGAATGAGAGGGAGGGAGGGAGGGGCTTGAGAGAGGAGCTGGTTGGATTGGTGGGGCAACTTGTAGTTTTGGGAGTTCAGAAAATGCAAGTTTGTTCCCAAGAAAGCTTAAAGAAAACCAACACTTCATGTGAGCTAGAGAGAGCCAGACATGGGCTGGATCTCCCAGAATCATGCAACCTATTTTGCAACTAGCCAGGTTGGTTGTGCAATTCTGG
The DNA here is from genome assembly GCA_948472985.1 of Iguana delicatissima. Taxonomy (NCBI): domain Eukaryota; kingdom Metazoa; phylum Chordata; class Lepidosauria; order Squamata; family Iguanidae; genus Iguana; species Iguana delicatissima. Next base: position 328,123 of record CAOKZL010000471.1, on the reverse strand, counting down.
GATTGGTAGTCAATCAATCAATCAATCAATCAAGAAATGTTCAGGATATGGAGCTGGGTGATCATCATGACAAGCAGTGGAAAGGAATGGAATGGAATGAAAAGGGAAGGAAGTCAAAAGTGCCAAATTAAACATGACACTGTTCATCAGCAATCATTGACTTTAACATGTTGGGCAGCTATCATCTGGCATTTTGTCAGAGACAACACTGTAAGCCTACCTGACACCGCTGTACCCATTTTCTTGGTTGTTGTGGAGCTCAGAATCCTTTACCAATTGTGCAGTGACCAAAATTCCATTTCAGGCAACACAATCTGCACAACACAACCATTTCCATGTCATTGGAGAGTGGAGGGATCAGAAGAACTACTTTCCCATAACTCAGTGCACTGCAAAAACATCATCTGCAGGGACTACCCAGGAATGCCCAGACCTCCCAGTAGATTCCTGTGGTAGTGCCTCCAGTCACAGGAAAATAGGGGGACCTGTCTCTGCTGATTCCCATCACTCTTCTATGATGTGCAAATGGCCATGCAGGGCTATGTCACTTAAAAGGTAGGTTGGTGGGGTGGTACTGGGAGGCATAGTTACAGGGATGTAGTTATGTGTCTCCCAGTGCAAGATTTCAGCCACTGCCTTGCTTAAATGCTTTTGTAATATATGATGAGATCTCTTTCTCCAGCAGATATGCCGGTAACATGCCAGTGCTGCACATGTTAGGGCAATGACAGCGTTTCAGTGAGATAGCATCCATTTTGTGGACTGTTTATACCAGCACACAGTTTTTCCAGTCCCAGTGCAAGGTTTAAATCAGGCTGCAATTTCTGTGAAAAAGCTGATAGCATAAATCCTTGATCCTAAGCTACACACACACACACACACACACACACGTATAATGTTCCTAATAAGCTCTGTTCACTCCCGCGAGGTGTCTATTGGAAGATTGCATTCCATTTTATTTCATTTGGTTCCATCCTTCAAAGATCAGTACAATTGCAAACAGGGATATGAAGAAATGTTGCCGTTGACAAGATTCTAGTTGAGACTAACCATCTCAGCACAAGGAGACAACATCTAATCCCCTGAGAGATATTGCCACCGGCATAAAACTGAGATTCTTCTTTTATACATCACCGTTTCTGATGTTTGCACAAAATATACTTTGCAGTAAACCCCTTTCTCTTGCACGAACCTACTGCCTTTTCCCCGCTGGGGAGTTAAACATGTACATACCAGAAGGAAAACAGGACAGGCTGATTGCTCGCAAAAGGCATAATCAACCCATCCAGTGCTAGTGCTTTTATTATAAGGTAACAGCTATCACATTTTCTAGTACTACACATTTTACAGAAATGCAGGACAAACCAGCCTCAAAAGCCTCTGAATGCTCTTACAGCATCATCACTTACAACAGTGTTTTGAAAAGGCCCACCAATATCGTACATCACAGTAGCCTTAGTTACACAAATCAGGCTTAATGTAACTTAATGTAACTAAGTAACATCTCCTGGCCCAGCCACTGAAAATCTACCTTAACAGACAGCAGCTGCATCATGCAATGGATGCTTGTTCCCTTGATGGTTGGGATGAAGTTTTCAGCCCCTCTTGCTAGAGAATGAGACTGTGACAAGGAATCGTGATAGGGGTCCTGCTTCAGATTGTCTTAGCTTCACTCACGAGTGGGAGGGCACTGGGAATGTCATCCTCCTGCACCCAAATCACCTTTCGAACAGATCTCCATTCAGTGCAGTGACTAACTGTTAAGATAGATTGGAGGGGCATTTACAATCATGTCAACAGTGCCGCAGTTGTAGTATTACAGACCAGTTATGGATCCGCAACTCTAGGTACAAACCCAGAACTGCGATACAGAACGCCAGCCCTTGTTTTGCTCATCACCTAAAGGTAAAATAAATCAGGATTTTCATCCATAATAGTAAGTAGACATTTGGCAGGCCTCCTGCATCATTATGTAGTAACCATACTCCCACTACGACTGCTTTTGTGAACAGTCTTACACTGTGCTATAGTACTATTTCAGACAATTATGGGAATTTAAGCATGGTAGCCAACAAAATGATGAAGCAGGGAGGAGTGCTTGTGAATTTCCCTCTCTCTTCCACCCACTTGTGCCCCTCAACTAAAATGCTCCCCTCACATTTAACAGCCTACAAATGTAAAAGTGAGTAGATATTTTGCCACAGCTGCCATAAAATCCCAGTTTGCACAAAAGTGCTCTAATCTAGTGTTGTAAGCCACCATCACAATATTACCTTCCAAATGTCAGGGTACACAAGTAAAATTACTGGTCGGGCAGTGAGTAAGTGTTAGGTGGGTCTGGAAAGACACCATGTACAAAGAGTGGGAATCATCACACCATCCTAGAGTATTGCCCTCCTAAACAATGTCTCAGTTAGTGACCTTACTATTTGTTTTTTAAATAGTTTTGGCCACAATGTAATGACAATATAATAAAACCCAGAGGAACACTCTAGAACTGGGCTTGGGGGGAAAACAACTGCATTGTAATAAAACTCCCAGAATCCTGGAAGGTATAGTCCAAACGAGTAACTTTTCCAATCTATGATTTAAAATTTTGAGGCCCTAGTTAAAAATGGGAGAGCCACCATGATGTAGTGGTTTGAGTGTTAGACTACAACTCTGGAGAAAAGGGTTCAAATCCCTGCTTAGCCGTGGAAACCCACTAGGTGACCTTAGGCAGGTTACACTCTCTCAGTCTCAAAAGAAGGCAAAAGCAAACCCCCTTTGAATAAATATTGCCAAGAAAACCCCAAGATAGGTATGCCTTAGGGCTGCTGTAAGTTGGAAGTGACTTGAGGACACACAACAACAACAACAACAAAATTAAAAATGGAAGGATGTTGCTCAGTCACAATGTCCCAGTTTTCATCTCTGAAATGTTGGAGGGTATGGCATCAGGAACTGCGCGGACCCCATCTGAAGCTCATTAATACTCATACTTATCTCACACTACTTCTAAAGAATGCAGGGCAATGTGTAGGGCTCTTTCCACACCTTACCTTGTTCCGGTGCTGGGGTGTGGGGATCGCGCAAGCAACCTCTGCCGAAAGGCTCTTCCTTCCGCAGTGCAGCCTGGGACCTTCCCAGGCTGCACATGGGCAAGAAGCGCGACCGGCCTGCTCTGGAGGCTCCGCACGCCAAGAAAGTGTGCATGGGGCCCGGGAGCAATGTGCAATCGTGCACCATTTTCGGCTTCAAGCCAAAAATGGCAAGGTGCGCAATTGGCCCCTGCCGGCCCCTGGAGTGTCGTGCGATTGTGAGTGTGTTGTGCGGATCGCTCCTCGCAATCACGTGATGCTCCAGGCCCTCTTTCGCATGGCAGATGCCATGCGAAAAGGGCCTATATCTTCCTCCATCCCCATCTTTATTCTCACTGGAGCATCACTTAGGCCATTTCTGCACTAGACTGTTACAGCACTATTATTCCACTTTCAACATGATATGGAATCCTGGGGTTTGCATTTTGGGGGGGGCTTAAAGGGAAATGGGTGGGCTCATAATTACAGTGCTGTCAGAAGGTATATTTCCACAGTGTGCTGAATGCTTTTGAGCAATCATTTCCCAGTGGTCCCAATCCCCTTCCTAAAGATTAAAGAATATAAGAATGCAAGCTGCAAACCCCAGGATTCCATAGGATGTTGAAATTAGAATAATAGCACTATAACAGTCTAGTGTGGAAATAACCTTATTCTGTGAGATAGTGATTAGCCCAGTACAGTGACCAGTATGCTTATGGATTAGTAGAAACTTGAACCTAAATCTTGACAGTTTTAGTCCAACGATGTAACCACTGTCCCTTACTACATTTAGTGTCTTTCCCTGAGGACAGGAAAACATAATATATTTTTATAAGCATTCGATTTGGAAACACTGCAATGTCTGGAATGATGTTATGCTTTTCTTTTTGAGGATCCTGCTTAGTGGCCTTTCCTCACTGGTGCACTAGATGGTTGCTTCCCAAATATTTCACTCCATCATGGTTTTATTTGAATTATCATAAAAATCACACATTTAGCTTTGTTTCTATTTTAGAAACACACAACCTTTTAGACCCCAATTATACTGATAAACAAGAACTTAAATGAAAACTAGAAGTCTCTTAAATCATTTTTAATGAAACTGGATTTCTTCCTCATCTTTTTGTAAAGTAAATTCTCTTATCATTTGCTCAGTGCCATTATTTTATGATTGGAAAGACGTGTTAGACTAGGAAAACATTTGATATGTCACAAAGATGGCTATTAATATTTATGTGGGAACATTTTCCTGGGCAATTTCCAAAGATAAACAAAGTCTAGATCTCAGAGGAATTTAGAAGTGGGACAGTGGAGGTGATATGTGCATGACTGAGAGGAAATAATAAGGCCAAGTATCATGTGAATATGGATAAATAGCCTAAGGATCCCATCTGATCTTGGAAGCAAAGCAGGATCAGGCCTGGTTAGTATTTGGAAGGGGGACCACCAGGGGATACCATGTGCTGTAGGCTATATTCAGTGGAAGGCAATGGCAGACTACCCCGAATATTTGTTGCCTTAGAAACATTGTGAATTTCATGGGTTCACCAGATAGGCACATTTTCTCAGCAATAACTAGCAAATCTTTGGTGTTGCTGTTTAAAGGCTCAGAAATCTATACCAAAATATTACTCAAGAATCTGTAGTGTGTAGGTAATAGCTGCAGGATTTAACTTTTCAAGATTTAGTTGTGAATCCTGGAATTCACATCTGAAATCTTTCTTACACTCAACTGCATAAACTAAGGGTGCCCAGATGTTCTGTAACATCAGACAAACTAAACCAATGGGAACTGGGGTATGAAGATGCATAACGTCTTTGCCAGAAAAATCTCTCTGTGATATCAGAATAGATCTGCCAATGGTATCGAGAGCTGAAGGGCAAGCAAAGAGATTGGTGCTTAAGAAGGCTGCCAGCATAAAGAGATCAAAAGAGAAAAAGCAGAATGCCAGATGTGTCAAGTATACTGCACCTTTTTAAAAACTCAAAAACTCTTTACCTCATTATATTGTAACATTTCTCTAGGCTTTCCATGATAGTAAATATGAAAGTGATCTATTGCATTCTCACAACGTGTAAGAAAATAGATTGAAATCCTGTATGGGAGTTATGTCTTTGTAAATGGATGGATGTATGCAGGACTTACAATTGGTCAGTTTTGTAGCCCCTGTATCCAGTAGAGGACTGCTCTTACGTTACTACATAGCAGAGCTAGCATTGATGTGCACCGGGCACCTTCAAAATTCACTAACAGGATTTCACAGAGACTCTAAGTACAGTCTGCTAAGTACAGCTAAGTACAGTCTGCCCTCCATATCCATGGATTCTGTGTATCCACAGATTCAACCAACCAAAGCTTGAAAATATTTTTTAAAAATCCAAGAAGCAAACTTTGATTTTGCCATTTTACTACATCATTGTACATAGGGGGACTTGAGCATCCACAAATGTTGGTATCCACAAGGGCATTGGAACAAAACCCTAGAAGATATGAAGGCCCACTGTATGCATAGATCGTTATTAAAATGGAGAAATGGCAATTGATATAGTTATCTAATGAGCTTTCTGGTATTATAAAGATTTTAATCCAGGTCTCCTGAGAATGCACTATGACTATGTGCATTCTCAAGATACAATTTCGTATTCCTGCATGTCAGGGGGTTGGACTAGGGTGCTTCTAGCTCTATGATTCTGTGATTCTGTGTACCAACCAGCTTTTCAGCTCATTGGTGGTTATATATGCTACTAGCGTAATTACCCAGCGTTGCCCAGGATTTTGTTTTCTCATAGTTAACACTTGTTAGAAATACATTAGGAATTACCTCACCTTACTTTAGGAATTAGATGCAGTTGAAATACACAGGTTTGAGATCCTGTATCTGTAATTCTCCAAACTGCCTTGTCCAGTACCTGTAACTTTTCCCCATAGTCCCCAATCCAGTCTGTATTCAGAGTTGTTAATATACAGAGGTTTGGTTTCTGAGGGAATACACTGGCCTTCTCCTTGCCACTAGGCCTCATCTCCATAGCAACCGACCTGAGGCCGAAGAGCTCTCTGGCTGAGAATTCTAAAGGTCCCTCCCTGAACTGCCAACCCCAGGATTCCATAGAATCTTCACAGCCAGCCAATCATATGAGGTCTTCTCACCTCACCCAACCAATGATATGAGGTCCTCACCTGCCTGATGCATACAAAGAGACAAACTCACTCACAAACTTTAACTTTTATATAGAAATAATGACAATATCAGATCATAGAAATGTGCAGTGTCAGGTTGCCATGTATGGTTGAACAAGGTATCTGTGACTCCTTTTGATTGTTAATGTTTTGCAGAGGAATCCAATAAATTCCCAATAAACATCAATCTGGATAGTTAACAGATTTTCAGGTGCATATTTGGACTGACATCCAGAATGGGGTAGTACTAGGCAAGGGTCTGTGTGGGGCAGCTACACTGTTCCTTTCAGTTTAAACAGTGGTCTTAGAAGTACATGAAATCTAACAAACCAATCTAGAAATATTGTGCTGCATCAAGGGACCACAAGAGTTCAAGCAGAAATGATATCTCTGAAATGGCTTGTTCTTTTGATGTCAGTGTAATCCATACAACATCAAAGAGTTTGGAATCTGCCCTTCAAGTGGCATTGATGAACATCATATGGCAGGCTTGTTCCTCAAAGGGAAGATATTCTTCATTGTTGAGGAGAGTGACTTACTCACTTGCATTACTGGCACAGATCAGTAACAGATAGCTACTTCTCATTGTAGATAATCTAACAAAGCAAAAGCCATGACACATTAACATTATGGAAGCATGATTCTGCCCCAGGTGTTCATGACAACCCATTTCTCTTGGCTCCTCATTTACAGTCTCTTTGGGGAATCACAGCCTCAGCCATCCTCGAGTGTGTGTTCAATATAAGTTTCATATCCTCTTGTCATTGCTGTCCATCTGAGGATGTTTCTGAATAGCCAAGAGAAAATGGTTCCAATAAAATAACACTATGATGTCCTCATTCAGTTTGGTGATAAAAGTGGAATAGCTATACCACAAGTAGAGGAAATAGTAACTCGTTCCTCTTAATAGCTCCATGACAAACAAGCACACGTTCTTCTCTGCACTGGGAGCAGGGGTGTAGTTACATGGAGGCAAAATGAGTTCGTTCACCCGCTAAGAATTTTGCCCTCCCACATAAAATTAAAGGGAATGTGAACACAGCAAATATAAGAGTTTTAGGTGTGAGTGATTATCAGTAACTTGCTCTCTTCAATACTACAAATTAGAAGAGGGATCAGAATTCTTATTTGTCCTCATTTCCTCTTTCCCATAAGTACATTTGATTGGGAAAAGCTGCAAATTCAATAACCTATTGAATTTGACCCCAGCTGTTGTTTTGAGAATTGTGTTCAGTTTCATTTTTTGATAACCTATCAAATCCTGAAAGTCTGGAGGGTCTTGTTGGTGTTGTGTGCCTTCAAGACATTTCTAATTTATAGTGATCCTAAAGTAAGCTTATCCCAGGGTTTTCTGGGACTGAGAGTATGTGATGTGCCTAAGGTCACTCAGTGGGTTTCCATGGCTGAATAAGGTATCAAACTCTGGTCTCCAGGGTCGTAGTCCAACACTCAAACCACTATACCAGACTGGGTCTTGGTAGGGGCCTTAGTTGACCACAAAAACATGAATCAGCAGTGTGATATAGCAGTCAAAAGCCAATGCAGTTCTAGGCTGCATCCACAGTAGTATAGAGTGCAGATCAAGGGAAAAAATAATACCCCTCTATTCAGCTGTGGACAGAACTCACCTGGAATATTGTGTCCAGTTCTGGACAGCACAGCTCAAGAAAGATTTTGACAAGCTAGAATGTGTCCAAGGAAGAGTGACCAAAATGGATTAAAAGTCTGGAAAACAAGTCATGTGATGCACAGCTTGGGGAGCTGGGTATATTTACCTTGAAGAAGAGAAGAAGGATTTGATAGCCACCTTTAAATGGTTGAAGGGATGTTGTATAGAGCCAGTTTGTTTGCTGCTGCTCCAGAGACAAGAACACCAGTGGATTCAAATTACAAGAAAAAAGATTGCTCCTAAACATTAGGATGAAGCTGTTGACTGAAAGAGTTGCCCCAAAGGCTGATGAACACTTCTTCTTTGGAGGTCTTTTAAGAGAGGTTGGATTGCTGTCTCTCACAAGTGTTTTACTTATATGTCTCTGCATGGCAAGAAGTTGGAATAGATGGCCCTTGTGGACCCTTCCAACTTGGTGAATCTATGAATCTATTAACTTTGAGAGGGAGAAGTTGGGATTGAAAAAAGAAAGCAACCAAATGTGGGAGAAGGCAAAACTGGCACATTTGTCCATTCCATCCCTATAAACTCAAGTGGTACATTGAAGAAGCTCCAGGAGAATCATAGTCCCAGGTGTACTGTCAGTAGGAAAGCTCTAGTTCATAGAAACAGAGCCTCCTTCTAATATAGACCAAGCCATGCATCCCTCTCAACATCTTAAAGGGATTGTTTAGGAGGACCCATCTAACTGAACTGGCCTAACATTAATTTCCTTTTGGAATACCTTTGCATTACTGCTACCTCTCACATTTTTATTCCTGAAATGCTAACAGTGTTCCCCATTGACACACTGCATGCACATTTATGTAACAAATGCTGTGTACAAAATTTTGTATGTAAATGTTATGTGTGTATCTGCCACGACCTGCTGTGCTCCTGTGCTTATTGCTTGTGGAGGAGGTGGGCTGAACAGCCCTTAGGCTGTATATAATTGGCCTCTGACAGTCATTTCCATGATGTCTGAGAATGCCACAAAAGTAAATAATGTTGCTGAGACAGCAACTGCTGGAAAGAAAGTCAGGGACAACAGGGGCTGGGATGAAAAGAACTCTGCATCCGTACTGCCTAATTGCAGAGGAAAGGATTTGAGACTGTCTCTACATCCGGAAAGCTTTTATATTATATTCCTAGGGGCAGCTTACAGACTGGTGGCAGTGGGTATTCTGCTGGACAATAAATGAACAATTAACTCATCTCTCACCCTCTGATATCTTTATTCGCCTACACAATTGTACATATCTGTTTAAAGGGGAGGAGAATTGGGAAGTGGTGAACAGTGAATGCGGAGACCAAAAATTGAGAAAATCCTCAGGGTACTGACTGTTTAATTAAATTCTCTGCTAATCAGCTCCAGTAGCTGGCTTGCCACTTGCCATAGTAACAGCGAGGGATTTAGACATGACTGCCTGTGAATGGCACTGTTACGCTGACATCCTCAAGTTTATTTTCAATGGGATCGTCACCTCTCCAGAGGCCTTTTAACAGCAGCCACAGTAGTTTTGCACGGTTACATAGCTTTCACAGACTGTTGCCCAATGGAGCTGCAATGTTTACATGATCGCCTGACCCGGCTGCTGTTAAAAAGAAGCAAAACACTAAATATTTCAGAGAACAGTACAGAAATCAATCCTTCTTTAGAGAACAGTAGTAGTCGTAATATACCATTGCAAAGTCAAGACAGCCATTTACAGATGTCAGCTAGATGGGATTTTTTTCCCCTCATCCTCTACATGAATGATGAAGAGCATAGATTGTCTTAATAGGGCTGGCCCAAGATATTTTGCTGTCTGAGGCAAAGAAGAAGATGGTGCATTCTTGTATGCTAAGTACAGCTAGGTTTGCAGGTGATTATTTATCTTTAGCATTGCCAGTGGACAGCATTGTCAAGGCAGCAAGCTAGATAGGGGTCCAGAACAGGTCATGGAGCACACTTAACACTTGGCTGCCATCTGCTATCATGTGCCACCTAATAGTACATATTACAAATTTAACTCTGTGCCTTAACAATAACCAGGTGACAATTCTAAGTATAGTTGGCCCTCCACAGTCATTAGAGTTAGGGGCACAGGACCCCCACAAAAGTGGGAAAAAATGAAAATATCAAAATGTGTGTGCGTCTGTGGGAAGAATGGGCAGACAGGGTCCAAGCTCAGCTCAGAGTTCAGCAGTCTGTTTGTTGCGCTACTCTGGCTTTGGAAGCAAAATTATTTTATACTCCCTAAAATCAGGGAAAGAGGGTGGATCAGCATGATGGCTTTATACTTCCTCTCTCTTGCCCAACAACTTCTGTGGGTGTTGGGGAGGGCAACAGGAAAGGGTTTGTGGTGCTGAGAAATCAGGCTGTGATCCATCCTCAGCTGGCCAGGCAGTGGCTGGTTGAGGCGGAGGAGGAAGACGACCAGGGTTGGGTTTTTAAAGGGCTGCGCAGCCTGATCAGATCTGCTGAGAGGGAAGATTCCCCTGGAAAAGAAGTGCCCAAAGTTGGGGGGCAAAGATTGAAAAAACCTGCAAATAATCAAATCCGTGAAAGTCAAACCTGCAAATGTGGAGAGGTGACTGTACAGCTGGCCCTCCACATTTGCTAGGATTAGAGGCACTGCAAAAGTGGAAAAGCCACAAATATCAAAATGTGTGTGGGTGTGTCTGTGGGGAGGAGGCTTAGGCGTTGTGCAGAAAGCAAGCACCCAAGATCTAAATGAGCTCAGGGAAAGGAGAGAGAAGGAGTGGGTCAGTATGGAGCCTGCATACTTCCTCAGTCTTGCCCATCTCCTTCCTTAGGTGTTGGGGGGCATCAGGAGAAGGTTTGTGGTGCTGAGAAATCAGGCTGTGAGCCCCCTTAGCTGGGCAGGCAGCAGCTGGTGGTGGAGGAGGAGGATCAGAGGTGGTTTTTTAAAGGACTGCACGGCCTATCAGAGCCTCCAAGAGGGAAGGTTCTCCCAGAAAAGAAGCACTTGAGGTGCTGGAGGGCAGGGTTTGAAGAAACTCACAAATAAATCTGTGAAAGTGAAACCTGCAAATGTGGAGGGTGAAGTGTAGTTTAATTCAGATCTATTCATTTCAAAGCTGTTTTATAGGCCACCATCAATCTCATGAGAGCAAGGAGAGATACATGATGGGTGAAAATTACCCTAGAATTAACCAGACTCAGTGGAGACTGATTTAGCCTTCTTATTGTTTATTCAGCTGCTAATGATCTTGCTACTTTCTATATTTCACATGTGGATCCTCTCCCTTTCCCAAAGAGTTTTGGACAGAAATCACATTTTAATCTTCACAAAAACACTGTAAGGTAAGTTAGGCTGGCTAAGGTCACCCAGCCAATTTCATGGGTATAGAGCATTTTGAATTGAGGTCTTTCAGCTCAGAGTTCAGCAGTCTGTTTGTTGCGCTACTCTGGCTTTGGAAGCAAAATTATTTTATACTCCCTAAAAAATTCCAACGTAATCAGCACTTGACCTGTGCCCAGTACCTGCCTCCCTGGTATGGCAAAAGCAGCTCTGTTGCTGAGTATCTTGCTTGCGAAAGCTAAATATTTTCTTGATATTTGATGAACAGCTTGTAGAGGGGAGAGAAGGGGAAAAAATTCTTGATTTGCAGACTTCTTTTGAGTTTATTAAAAACAGAGAAAACCAGCATGATGAAAAATGTGGTGGCAATTTCTTTGGAGGGGCATGGGAGGAAATATTAACCAGGCTTATTTTATCCAGGGCACAAAGAAAATTACACTTTTGCAACCTCAAATGAGAAAGTTCACTTGAACAGGGCAGCACCAAATTTTCACAAAGTTCATTGTCCCTGTCAGTGGTGTCCTTGTTAAGGGGCACAAAAGTTTCTCCGTAAGAACATGTTCTGTTTTAGTAACACTGCTGCAAAATTAGGACCTGTCCCTCCTCTCTCTTTTTTTCCCCTTCAAAATACTTGCCAAGAAAGATGGGGGGAATTCACTATGTATTGTGCAATGTATTGCTGCTAGGGAAGATCTGTCATGTTCCACCCCATTATCTGGTACCCCCTTTTTTTTCCAGAGGGAAAAAAAGGACATTTTAGGAGAAGGATAGCAGAGATTATCTTCATCCCTGCTAATCAAGAAGTCCAAGTGTTTAGACCTGGAGAGCCCTGGCTCCACTGTAGCTCTGACTCCTGTTTTCAGTATGGAGGAAGCTGCCATATCAAAGGGACAACCCCCCCACCCCATATATGCTCCATATCTGCTAACTGTCCCAATTTGGCAGGAACAATCCTGATTAAGCTTCTTCTGTTCCACCAGTTTCTCTCTCCTCCCACTTTCCTCCTTTGTCCTCAAATTATTTCAGTTGATGCAAATTTATTTCAGGAGAGGAGGGGGCAGGATCTTGCCCTTCCCATTGGCTCAAGCAAAAGCAAACTGCTGCAGCTTCTCCTACCATGTGTGGTCTTCTTCATTAATAACTTTTGCCATTTTGGCCAGACTCTGATGTTGCTTGGCCGCATGTGTCTCAGTTTTCATCGTGAAATGTTGGAGGGCAATTGCCCAAACAGGTCTATTTTCTTTTCCTGAAAAGCTGCCTTCTCCTTTCCAGTTTAGCCTTGATACTCAGGGCCTTTCACAGTGCACAGTTATAGCACTATGATTCCAGTTTAACTACCGTGGCTGCATCCTTTGTCATCTTGGGGTATGGAGTTTAATAAAACACTAGAACTGTCTGGCAGAGAATTGTAAGGACCTTTCTCTCAGACCCAAGTCCCAGGATTCCGTAGGATGGAACCATGACAGAGGCCATTTCCACCCTACACTGTTACAGTGCTCTTATTCCACTTTCAACGTCCTGTGGAATTCTGGGGCTTGCAGTTTACTGAGGCCAAAGAGCTCTCTGGCTGAGAATTCCAAATGCCCCTCCCTGAACTGCAAACCCCAGGATTCCATAGGATGTTGAAAGTGGAATAAGAGCACTATAACAGTGTGAGGCACAAATGGCCAGAGTGGACTCATTAATTGTTTAGTGTGAAAGGGCTCTCAGTAATCACACCTGGCTCCCTTTTAGGTGACCCATACAGCCTATTTTACAAGAATGGTTCTTTATTTGAATGGCTGCCCAGTCCAAGTCCGGTTCAAGATTAAGAGGAGATTTAGTTTAAAATAAGGAGAAAGAACAGGTGTCTAGACCGTGCCCATCAACACTTAGCAGTTGGGCAGGAGACTGTACAGACCCACAGGTCATCTGGCCAGAAGCCCCCTCATTATGGTGAAGTGCTTTGTATTTCTGTTGAAACTATTATCCATACTTCTATAGAATGATGGAGTTGCAAGGGATCCCAAGGCCCATCTAGTCCAACCTGCTGGCAGTGCAGGGATCAACAACTAAAGCATTCCTTACAGGTGGTCATCTTATCTGTATTTAATTACCTCCATACTGAAAAAGTCTGTTCTACTAGCAAACATCTCTTGCTGTTGGGAAGGTCTTCCTAATGTTTACTCAGAATAATTTTCTTATAATTTGAATCTATTACTTCTGGTCCCATCTTCTGAAGCAGCAGAAAATAAGCTGAACCCACCCATTAAACTGTTCAATATTTAAAGATGGCTATCATATCTCTTCTCATTCTTCTTTTCTTCCAACGAGGGAAATATAAATTAATGCATGTACATTTTGTGCACATCTGTGTCATCTTTTGTCCTTTTTCTAGTTGTGGAAACATAGCTAAGGTGCTCCTGTATGCCTGAGTTTAGGAGAGGACTCTCTGATTCAAAGATGAAACTCCAGGGCAGAGTCTCTTATTTTAGACATTGACCTCCCCTTTAGGAATAGCTCACACCTCACTAGGTAGGCTCACAATCGAACCTGAGAATTGCAATTAAGGGCAACCTTAGGACAAATTGAAAGAGCTTTGGCCTGGTACAATAGGCTCTATAATCTTATTTTACAATACTACCATCTAGTGGTGATATAGGGACCCTGCGTTATTTCCAATGCCTCCCCCTTCTGCCCTTGCTTATTAAAAATTCTGCAATGTGCATAATACAAAACTATCTGTATTTCCCAAAACATTTGCATGGTTGAGAAAAACTGTATTTTTGTTTCTTCTCAAATAATAGCAGAAATGTGGCGGCAGTGTGTGACCTGATGTAACTATTTGACAGAAGGCTCAAAAGAGACATCAGTGATATAGAAGTGGATTGATGCGTTAAATACTGTATATACTTGTGTATAAGTCAGCCTCATATATAAGCCAAGGACAGGTTTGGGGCTAAAATTGTGGATTTTCATATGACCCATGGATAAGATGAGGGTCATTCCAGAGAGAGAGGAGAGTGCCAGTGCCACCTCAGGGAGCCAGCTGTGCCTGGCAGCTGCCATTTTCCTACCCAGACATTCACAAAAGCCAGAAGCAGTGCCACAGCAGAGAGAGGAGAGGGGGCCAGTGCTTCTTTTAGGTTCTTCTGGGATGGACTAAGTTCAGGTCTTTCACCACTTTACTCAGAGAAGGAGATGGTGTTTTTTGGTTTTGCTTTATTCTGTTTTTAATAAGAGTTAAGGAACAGTGCTTAGATTGACCCAAGGAGAAGTCAACCCCTGTTTTTCAGCTGGATTTTTTGGCTAAAATTTCTAGACTTATACATGATTATATGCAGTAATTACAGATTAGAGTTTCTGATTATGAGGAGCCAGTTGTTGGAAAAATATAAAATTGTGAATTTTTAAAACTAAAATCTACATATCTGGGGAATATTCTGGGGCCTCTTTAATTGGGCATAATTGAAGGCCTCAGCATGTCTGAATCCAACCCTGTCAGAAAGCATTTCACCATGCAAATCTGTCTGTCCGTCCGTCCGCCCTTCCTTCCTTCCTTTCTGCTTTTCTCATATATATATGAAGGTTAAAGCATATTATCAGGTTTTGAGGTCATTTCACAGATGAGAAGCAGGACAGCTGTGGAGAGAGTGTGGACACATCAGAGTGTGGTCAACCTGGCAAAAGTAATTAATGAGGAAGGACACACGAGCTAGGAGAACACACAAACTTTTGCCTGGGTCTAAAGGGAAAGTCTAGATTCTGCCCCCCTCCTCTGCCCTTTTACATTTAGAACTCATTTTGCGACAACTGATGTAAGCTGAGGACAAAGGGAGAAAGTGGGAGGAGGAGACAGAAACTGGAACAGGTTAAAACCAGCTGAAAATGTGGGACAACAGAGGATTAATCAGGACAATCTCTGACAAATCAGAACAGTTGGAGAACATGATATTATTCAAGTTAATTTCAAGTAATATACACATTGTACCAATAGAAAAATGTATAAATAAATGGATATTGAAGTAATTTAATTGATTGTTAGGTTCTCTCTGGTTGCAAACATGTGTGGTCTATAGTGACCCCTATTATTGGATAAATATTCACCACTATCTCTGTTAAGTCCTTTCTTCTTTCCATACATCTGCAGCTGTGTAAGCTTTTGGCTTTCCATATGTTTTGGGTTACATTTTCACAATCCCTTACCAGTGGCCATGCTGGGTGGGGATGATGGGAATTGTCATTCAAAACATCTGGAGGGCCAAAAGTCAGCATCCCTGTTATACATTTTTAATAAGTTATTTTATTTTATCTACATTTTTCACACACTGAATAAATAACACACAGAATTTACTACCACTGGATGACCGCCATTGGCTTATACATTGGTTTAAAATAGGATTAAACTGGGGTGAGTAAAGTGTAGCCTTCTAGATCAGTGGTTCTCAACCTGTGGGTCCCCAGATGTTTGTGGACTCCAGCTCCCAGAAGCCCCAGCCACTACGGTCAATGCTCAGGGCTTCTGGGAGCTGAAGTCCACGAACATCTGGGGACCCACAGGTTGAGAACCACTGTTGTAGATGTAGTTGAACTGTAAATCCCAGCATTCTTCCACACTGGATATGTTGGCTGTGGCTGATGGAAGTTGAAGTCCTTACTATTCTCAACTGTGGTTGGTGCTCAAGATATCATTACATCAACAGTGGCTTCCATGGCCCATCTTCTGTGATATCTCAGATTTTGGGTATTTGTTAAACTGTTGATGAACCCAGTCCCCAATAATTTGAGTTGTTGTGTGTAGCAACTTGTAACTTGTCCTCTCTAAGCTCTGCCCAGTACTGGAATGTGGGCATTAACAGCTTCCTGGGAATAGTTATTCTGGATATTGGCCTGGATATCTGCTAGTGGAGTTTCAAACAAATAGTAGAGGAAGGACATTAAATTCATGCCTAGTTACCTTGTTGTTTTTGTTCTTTGTTTGTTGTTGTTGTTGTTGTGTGCCTTCAAGTCATTTATGATACCTGGCAACCCTAAGGTGAACCTAGAGAACTAGTGTGATGTAGTGATTTGAGTGCTGGACTATGAATCTGGAGACCAGAGATTGATTCCCGGCTCTGCCATGGTAACACACTGGGTGACCTTGAACACATCACACACTCTCAGCCCCAGAAAACCTTGTGATAGGGTCACCTTAGGGTGGCCTTAAATAGGAAACAAGAAAGCACACAACAAGGTGGACCTATCTTGGGGTTTCCTGGGGCTGAGAGTATGTGACTGTGCCCAAGGTCACCCAGTGGGTTTCCATGGCCAAGTAGAGAACTGAACCCTGATCTCCAGAGTCACAGTCCAGTGCTCAAACACTGTGCCATGATGGCTCTCCTGGCATACATAGGCTTCCTAGAAGCATTTGGCTAGTGACTGTGGACTATATGGGCTTGAGCTGATCCAGTAACCCATTTCGTATGTATTTTCAGCAGTTATAAAGTGAACTAAGAATTTCCTTGAAATAGCCTTGCTCAGCTTTGCCCAAGCAGATGCCCTCCAGATATTGTGGACTGCAATGCCCATCCTCCCCAGCCATTATGATCTGTGTCTTGCTGGCTAGGAACAGAGTGGCAGTCCAATTCATGTGGAGGAGAGTGGTTTAGGAAAGGCTGATGTTATTTTGCTGTTGTTATGTACCTTCAGATCAACTCTGGCTATTGTAAGAGTGTGTGTGTGTGTTTTGCAAGATCTGCTTATTTAGAGGAGGTTTGCCATTGCCTTCGTCTAAAGTTAAGATAGGGAGAGAAACTGGCCTCAGGTTACCCAGCAGGTTTTCATGACTGAGGATTTGAACTCTGATCTTGCTGCATATTTGCCCAGCACTCAAACGACTACACCTTGCTGGCTCTTGATGCCACTTGTCTCTGCTAAATTTGAGATTTCATCCATCAATAATTTCCTTTGTCAACTGCGTGTTGTTCTTCATAATTCCTGATTTCTTTGACTTTAATGTCTGTAATTTTTCTGAAGTGCTGCTTTAACTTTCATGACACTATTGGAGAGGGACCATGTCTGACTAAAGCCTCCTAGGGCCAAGACTTATGTAAATGTTCCACAGGTGGAACTGTGCTATGTCTCTCCTCTCAACCTCCTACCAAACTCACCATTCAGCTGCTGTAGCCCCCTCTCATGACCAAATTGGAAGAGAGGAAGGGGGAATCACAGGAACGTCTGGCTATGTCCCCCTAGCCAGACACAAAGTGATGACATCATCCAATGAGATCTGCCATGTCTTCTGGAGATCTTAGCAGATGATGTAACCATTCTTCATCTGGCTTTAGGGACATAGCCAAATATGTCTCCAGTCCCATCCGCCATCTCTACCAGCCACTGAATGGTTATGTAGGTGGAAACTGCAATGACTAAATGGTGAATCCTGCAAAGGCTTTGGTCATTGCAGAGGGGAGGAAGAGAATATTAATCTTCATACCAATTGGGAAAAAGACATATACTGGTATCTGTTGGACTTTATGCCTGTACACGTTACTAACAGGACACTGGCCTAGCTGTCTGGAAAATGGGCTGAGCAAGGTGCAGGCTTCCAAATGTCGTTAAACTACAACATCCAGCATTCCTCCTATTCTGTGTGACATCACTAGCAATAATCTTGTTTGTTCCATCTGCTCAGAAATACAGATGTACACACAGTGGCATCACTCTTGAAACTGTACCTCAGAGAGCTCCCAGAACCAGTTATCCCCTACTCCAAATATGAAGATTTTCTTTCCTGTGCCAAACTGCTCAGCAAGGAAGAGGAAACGGTGAGTTTGCTGCCTGGCTTTCTGTTCACAAAATGACCATGTGCTTTGTATAATCTTATTTGAAGGATTTTGCAGGAATTAATTCAGCTGCTGCTTGGCTACTTTTGTACTGACTGATTCAGAACTATAAAAGTTTTTTTTTCCCGACTACAGCACCTGGAACACCTTAACTATCACAATCAGTGACCATGCTGGCCAAAGAATAATGGAATCTGCAGTCCAAAAACAGCAACTTGTACAAGATCCGCCACATCTTAGGAGCAGGAGTCTGCCATATTCCATGCCAAATTAATTTTCCATTTATCCCAGTATAGCAGAAATGGGAAAACTACAGCTCCTGAACCTCACTTTTGCAATTCATAAAACCATTCAACACTCTCCCCAAACCTCGTTAAGCTTGCCCATCATTTTTTAAATTGGCATGATTTTCAGACAAAAAGTCCCCCTAAATCACCTACAGTCCTCTTCAGTGTGTGCAAACATGAAAGAAGGCACCCACAACTTCTTCAGAACCTCCCACCTTCTCTCAAATACTCTTTTCCTCTCCATTTTCCCTTGGGCAGGGCTGTTCCCTCTGGGGTTGGTTGGAAAATGGTCCATTGCCCCTATGCTTTTGTCCACACTTGCAGTATGTCATGGGAGTGGCTTTTGAGGTTCTCAAAATGTCATTCTTTTGAGGTTTTCAGATGTCATTCCCGTTACTCAGACCTTTTAACTGGAAGCTCCTAGGACTAAGCTTGGGCCGTTATATGTGCAAAGCAGGTTCTCTACCATTGACCAGTGGTTATCCTGAAACTCTCAAGGATGTGGAGGGGAAAAAAGAGAGATGAGTCTCTTAGTATTTATTGTCTCGATTTCATCATTCAGTCTTGTTATAGGCCCATTGGCTTACATAAGACAGATGAGGGGCACCAGTTTTGGCAGACATCATTGGACTTTATCAATACTAGGTGCAATACACATATGTGTATCAGAGCGCACTAAAGGTATAGCATGAAAAAATTACCTTTTGGACAACAACTCCTGGGATCCCCCAGTCAGCATGGCCTAGATCCATCCTGACTCCTGCCCTGGACCACTTTTACTGTTTCCCTTTCATGCCCTGAGATGAAGCCATCATTTGAATTTCCTGGAGTGATCTAGAACAGTGATACTTTGGGGACATTGTGGGCAATTACAGTGATGCCCATTGACTGCAAATTGGAGGTCCCAATGACACAGAAAAAGATCAGGGACAGGGAAGGATACAAAGGGACCACTCATGCTTGGAGACCACCCTGTGCAGAATGGTTATACCGAGCTGAGGATCGTGGTCTTGCAGATGTCCCAGCAGCATAATCAATGTTGAGGAATGCTGGGTTGTTGCAGGAGAACCCCATGATTCTCACCCCTGGCATACTTCGACAGAGTTTTGAGGCATCTGTATCTATCTAGGTGGATGGGCTCAGCTCCATGATGTGGTTTTGATTTGTGTTTTCAGACTATGCTCTAGGATTGAACATGCTGAGCAAGTCAGTGTTTTCTCATTACCAGCCTGAAAGAGTGGCAGCTGTGATTTTTCTCTTTGTTTTCAAAGCAGCTGCAGTCATCCATCACAGTCTCAACATGGAGGTTATTTTTTTAAAAAAAAGGTTGATTAGCGGAAAGTTTGATGTTTTGGTTGGTTTTCTGATGTTTCTATTAATTCTGCCCATGTTTTGGCACTTGCTATTTATTTATTTATTTATTTAACCATCTTCCCACAGGGGCTCAATGAATTAGTGAAACAAGTGAAGAGCTTGCCACCTGTCAACTTCAACCTGTTGAAGTATATTTGCAGGTAAACCAACCTAGCAAGAAACACAAAGTGATGCTCATTTTGGTGCTTCCAAAGACATCATGCAGTAGCAGATTGCCTTTGGCAGTTTTCAGAGAAGTAACACTGGACCAATAGAATTAATTACGCCTTAACATATTTCTGAAACCTATTATTATTTACACCCAATTCACTGCCCTTTTAATCATGTAGTCAGGAAGGCATTGATGATTCCTATTCCATTCTCACTCAACTCTAGTGGTGAGTAGGACTGACAATGATATCAGGACAGTCTTGCCTTCACCTGCCAGATGTGGCTTCCTGCTATGGCAGGCTGCAGCTCCTATCATCTTCAGTGCGCTTGATCAATGGATGGGTGACATAAGTCCCATTCATTTCAATAGGCCTGTCTTGAGTGTGATTAAGCTGAGTGCCCTGCAGGTTGGAGATAATGATTGTTCGAGGACACATAAAGGTCAACGAAGTTTGACTCGGACAGGGAGCTCCTAGGGAGCACCTATGTCAGCCTGAATTCTATTAGTCCCAACTAACTAGGCAACACATAGATGTTGGCATTCAGTGGATCAGGTCTTGTAACAATAGGATTCGGGCCATCATCTGGCACACCCACATTGTTGGAACAATGTGAAACTGAAGCATTCCCTAATTGCTCACATGCAGCAACCATGATCTTTGTCCCTTTTCATAAGATTGTTCTCTGTTCCATAAACTAGAGCTGCATATTTATAAAGATGAACCACAAGCAAGTTGCAGTTGCAATGTTCTTGCTGTGAAACATTACCATGGAATGTCTCTCTGGTGTTCCAGTCCTATGCTCTGTTGGTTCCATTGGATAGACTCCAGAGATAGTTGTATTTTTTAGAGTAAAGTAGCCTATTTTATTCATGACCAATTATTTTCAATTATTTTAATGAGTCTGTTTTAAGTCTGAAATCAACCAAATGTGTACAAAGGTAATACACAAATAAATGAAATATTTGCTCACAACTGAACAAGGAACAGCAATTATAAGCAGGAATATCTCTTTGTTAATTCTAGCCAAATATCTGCAGTTTTTCTAGCTGAGATCCTACATCATGCTTAGTATAAATCTACACCTGTGTAGCTAACTGGTGGTTACATGACACAACCTGTCTGCTGAATGTCAACATTGTGCAATCAATTGCAAATTTGTGAATTCCGTCCCATTGAATCAAGTGGTACATTGAAGACACTGAAGAGTAGTTATACATTTTCTGAGAATGCACTGCTGTGTGTCAACAGTTACAACTGCAGAATTCTGCTTATATAACTGTGACCTGGATAAGAATGTTGTGCTCTGGCCAAAAAAGCACTACCACATTTGTAAGGGACCTTAAGTATGCCTAAAACACCAAGAAGATGCCAGGTTTTTATTTGTTTCTAGCTTTCCCCTCCCTATTTTCTTTTTCAACTTCAGGCAAATCACATTACAGAACAATTGAAGCAATCTGGTGACCAGATTGGACAACATGCCACTGAAAATGGCATGAATGGCTTTTTGAAAAGAAAATTGAATCCAGGAACTGAGGCAGAAGATTAAGGGACTTTTACAGGTTACCTTTGTTTTGAATAGATCCAGATTCAGAATAGATCCAGATCCAGATCCATGCAGCTGCTGGTGGCATCATAAGGAAAGCTTCCCTTGATGCAAAGGATTTTTTTTTTTTAAAAAAAAAAATGTAAATATCAGATGTGGGGAATAGTGAGGGAATGGCAGTCTGAATTGGGACTGGAACAGGAGAGTGTAGAAGCCCCCTCTGTCTCACCCATGAGAAAGCCTGAACTGGGGGCCCAGGTGCCTGGACTTTTCCTTTTAAAAGCCATTTGAGCAATTGCTGATTGTGTTATGGTGTCTTCCTTCATTTGGCACTGTCATTTAGATTTGATTGGAATCTGATCCTGGATTTCTACTTTTTTTCTCCCCTGTTCTGTTGATGGGATGACGGAACAGGTTTCTGGATGAAGTTCAGTCTTATTCTGGAGTAAATAAAATGAGTGTGCAAAACCTTGCTACCGTCTTTGGTCCGAACATCCTGCGTCCCAAAGTGGAGGACCCTCTAACTATCATGGAAGGTGAGTTTAAAAAAATAAAACAAAATGAAAAGCCAGTCATAGCTGCAAAGAATCAGTTAGCTAGCCTAAAGATTAGGGCACAGCATGAATGCCAGAGCTGTGAAAAATTCTTTTTAAAGGTACTGCTGTATACCTGATATTAGGGGTAATCTAAAGGAGAAGAGCAATTTTTGTGCAACACTTAAGAGATTTTTTATTTTTTAACAGGCTGTCTGGCTACTGTTCAAAACCATTTCTGCCATCTGAGTCAAATCTCTGACTAAGGGCCTTTCTGTACTATACTGTTCTAGTGCTATTTTTCTACTTTCAACATCTTATGGAACCCTGGGGTTTGCAGTTTAGGGAGGGACATTTAGAATTCTCAGCCAGAGAGCTCTTTGACCTCAGTAAACTACAAACCCCAGAATTCCATAGGCTGTTGAAAGTGGAATAATAGCGCTATAACAGTGTAGTGCAGAACCCGTGTCTACACGGGTTTTAACTGGGCAGCTTTATAGAGAGATTGGGGTCCCCCCTCCTCCTAGCTTTTTCGTAGGCCCACAGTGGGCCACATGCTTCCCTCTCAAGAACAGGGCCCAAGGCTATTTTTTGTACAGCCAAACAAGTTCTGGTCCATGTGAGGTACAGCGAGGTGGGGCTTGTATTTGTTGCTTTGTGCCTTCTCATTAACAGAGAAATGCTGGTTTTTTTGTCCAAAACAGAAAGGATGCATGAATTTTGCATAAAGTAAATCTTGAACTGCAAGATTCTCATCAGTCCATGGTTCTTCTTGCTGGGGTTTCTCAACATTAAAGAAACACGTTTTCCTACCATTTTTCCAGTATTTTCAAAAGTTCTTTCCATTCCTAGTGAAGTGGTAGCTGGCGCATTGGGGTTGCTGGCACAGAGATGCCAACCTTGGTCATCCTGGGAGGGACAAAGGCAGGGTGATGCCCAGAGTTGCCCCCTGTGCTACATTGGGCCTGGAAGAGAAGAGCTTGAGGAAGGCTCCTTTGGGCTTGGCAATGCTACCAAGCCTAATCTACCACAGTGCAAAGCTGCTCAAAGAGGGGAGCACGTGCACGAACAGATCCCCATTTTTGGAACTGCTCCCTGGTCCCAACTTCCTTAATCCAGCCAGTCTGATCCAGCAGAGGAAATCCAGAGGTTCGTAACAAGAAATTATTGACCTGAAATTTAAAAACTCACTAAGTCTTTCTGGATAGAGGCACTGGCTACCATTCCAATTAATTCATAAGATTTAGATATCAGCTTTTGAGTTCTTTCTCCTTCTGTGGATATATATCCTTCTCATCAACAAATGATTTATTTTGCTAATTAGAGTGGGAAGGAAGAACAGTATGCAAATCAGTGTGTTCTTGTGATTGCAAATGATATTTCGGCAGCAGTATTTTTGTATGCATTTCCCCTTCAGTCACAAAATATGAGAAGACAAACCTCTGCTTATTTAACTCATGCCAAAGAATCCACAGGCAGTATCTGGAAAGCTTTCTGGGCTTTCTCTGTCTCCCAATTTTTTCATGGGTTTAGAAAGAAAAAAGAAAAGAAAAAAGGGTTCCAATGTTTGGGATGATTTAGCTTGGAAAACAGGGATTTAAGAAGTGAATAAAATTATGTACACTGGAACCTGGTAGAATGTCCTGGTAGATAATAGGGAATACTATTTTGCAACACATAGTTAAACTGAAAAATTAACTATCACTATATAGAGGGATGACCACTGATATGGATTGCTTTAAAAGGGAATTAGACAAATTCATGGAGAATAAGGCTCTAAGTAACTATTTACTATCTCTTGATCACTATATACTACTTCTGGCGTTACTGGAATACATGTTACGGGGAGCAAGGGTACAGCTGTAGGGGGGGCCAAAAGAGTATTGGTCCTCCATATAAGAATTCTAGCTCTCTCCCCCAATTTAGTTCCCAAACTTCTCAAGCTGCAGTGAGTGAGACGTTGAAAATCATTTACACCTAGACCCTTGCTGTGTTCACATTCCTTTTGCCTGCCTGTTTTTGTCAGATGCCTAAACTCTATTTTTAAAAGCTCAGCTGAAGTTTCTAAGTTGATGAAATGCTAGACATTTGAGGACTGAAGGAAAATTTAATGTGGGGTAGAATTTTTATTTGGGAGACAATCTCCCCATTTTGCCCCAATGTAGCTACATGCCTGACTGGGAAGGTGCTGTTGTACTCCTGCCCCATTTGTGGCCTTACTGTGTTGGGCAATACAGGAGAAGAACACTGTCCTGGATAGGACTTTGGTCTAATCCAGCACGGCTCTTCTTATTTATTTGAAGTATTTATGGCCTGCTTCCAGACAATAGAAATGATTAATCCAACAGCTTTTGCATTCAAGCTTTTAATCTAAATAAGAGATGACACACAAGGAAAAGATATGAGGTGGGAGGAGGAGAACATGCATTCTCATTTTCTTTAATCTTTAGGAAAGGGATTTGGGACCACTGGGAAATGATTGTTCAAAAGCATCCAGCACACTGTGGAAATATACTTTCTGACAGCACTGTAATTATGAGCCCACCCATTTCCCTGTAAAGGATTGGTGGGGGGAGGTAGGTGTCATGTATCGCTGGAGGCCAACTTGGAAAGATTTGCCTCATGAATTAAAAAGGCAGTCTTGCTAGTAGTGCTCTCTAGCCTTCCTCAAAAAGCAGTCCATCCATTTATTATAGTGCAATTCCAATGAGCCCCCTTCTCACTTAAGAGACATCCCTTTGATTTATACCATAAGCAGTATATTCCATACAGAAGGCTTTTGTGATGCACTCCTGTGGCTTCTTCCACTCTTATTTTGGAGCCCTTAATGATATTTGTATGAAATTAATTTAAGGGCCCTTCTCATTATGAAAATGCTGCTCCAGTCAGCAAAAATGTAAAAATGTGGGAATCCCTCCCTCCCTGTACGGGCATCTGAGCCTGACCAACTACCTGCTGTTTAAGCCTCAAGCCATATTGAAGTAAACATCATACTCTGTAATTAGGTCATTCATCTTCCCGATCTTTATTTCTTTTTTACCATGCATAGTCCTTCTGTCTTCCTGAAGGGACAGCTATGATCTTTAGGATTTGGCTAACATGATTGAATGCATATTTTGCAGTTCTCAGAGAATCAAGTCGTGTGGCCTAGCTGGCATGAGGTAGGCTGGAGAATGTAGTGTCTCCTTTGCCACAAAGCAGCTGTGTGGCTGAGTCATAGCAGCCGCTGATGAGGTTGCAGTTATGTATGTGTCTTCCTTCCTTCCTTCCTTCTCCCACATTTTCCCCATCGTGGGACTCAAGAGTGCTCACAGTGTAGAACAAAAAACAAAGCACAAAATCACAAACTTTATAATAAAAAGGTTAAAAATGATTAAATAGATGAATTTATTTGAAAAAACACACTAAAACAGTGTAAAAGCATTTAAAACTACAAGAATGAAACTACACCACATGCTGTTGTCGTTGTTGCTGTTGTGTACCTTCAAGTCATTTCCTACATATAGCAACCCAAAGGTGAACCTATCGTGGGGTTTTCTGGGGCTGAGAATGTGTGATGAGCCCATGGCTGCGCAATGTACCCCATTCAAAAAACTGTTCTGCCTGCCAACAACCAGTTAATCCCCCCCAAATCAGTGCCAGTAGAAACATCTTAGCAGAGAGGGTGCGTTGGGAGAGAGTTCTACAATCTGGGAGCAGCCACTGAGAAGGCCCTGTCACTTGTGGATACCAGCCATTGATAAGGATCAGAGAAAGTCTTGCCCCAATGATATTACATGGAAATCAACACAGGACTATCTTCAAACCATAGCAGTATGGCTAATTTAAACATAGAGTTATGGAACCTTGTTCATTATAACAATGTCATTCACGTTCCCACTGTTTCATCTTCCTACTCAATCATCTACAGGTATAAATGATGACACCAAATGTGATGGTGCCATCATTCTTATATTTGGATGAGAAAGGACTATACAGGGGTATGGTGTATTCCTTAGGCTTCTTATTTGGTTCACAGAGTATATGTATGTGTATATGTCTTGTGGTAGATTTTAGGCACAGGGGTAATTGGGGAGATATTTTTCACCCATTTTTTAAAATGGAGGATCTAGGGACTTCAAGTAATCAGGGGGACTTGCAAAAAAGGGTTGGGGGCGCACATGCAGCCACAGGTCACACTTTCTGCACCTTTGCTGTATGGATTTGCTAGTGATCTGCTGCTGCCAAAGTTTGTAGAGACTTCTCCTGCTCCATTGTTCCTGGACTCTTCCACTTTTCCCCTTTGTCTCCAGTTTACTTCATTTGTGGCTAACTGAGATCAAAATATAAAAGTACTCAATTGTACTCAGTTAACTCAGCAAAGGAGAGAAGAGAGTGGAATCTGCCCCTCCCAGTAGAGTCAGGCAAAAGCAAACTGCTTTAGCTTCTCCTAGCTTGTATGTTCTTCCTCATTAATAACTTTTGCCATCTAGAAGACACTGATGTTGCTTGGCCCCACATGTCCTGGTTTTTATCTATGAAATGTTAGAGCCTATGGGATGTTTTATGGAGACTTTTGGTCTCCTAGACTGGACATGGGCCTGATGCATATGGGCTGGAAAATCGTTAGTGTCACATACACATATAACATGTGGTTACATATGTGTCTGTCTGCCTTAGTTTGTTGTGCAACAAAGTATCCAGTACAAAGGGGCAGATGTTCTTGAAAGGATAGGTGCACACTCCCTCAACAGTACTTGGATGTGAGACCACCAACAAATACTAGGTGCTATAGGCTATATTTCAGAAAAAGAAATTGACAAAGCTACCTCTGGGTTACTTAAGAAAACCCTATGAAATTCATGAGGCCACTATAAGTCAAGATGTGACTTAAAGGCACACGCATGTGCGTACACACACACACACACACACACACACCTGTATTTCAAACAGAATGGGTGAGGAATATGAAATCAATTGGTCATCTCTGCTTCTCTGGTCCCCTTTCCTTCCTTCCTTCCTTCCTTCCTTCCTTCCTTCCTTCCTTCCTTCCTTCCTTCCTTCCTTCCTTCTCTTTGTCGTCAAGAAATCAGCCTGAATCTTATTGGTTACTTTCAGACCCAATGAGTCTGTTGTTCAATGGTAAATCAGCATATGCCATCATCATCGTCATCATCAGATAGGGAAATCCCATTGATCCAGTAGGTCTGCTGTAGTTGACACTAATAAAAGAACACAGCCTTGGACTATAAGCGTCTTGGAAACAAGAATATGATTGCCACCATGCTTTTCTTTTTTCTCTTTTAATTTTCTTATAATTCTGTATAGTGTCATGCTTTATTTGTAATAATAATGAGGAAGAAACAAATGATGGTAGCTGATATTCCTCATGAATCTGCAAATTCCACTTTGTTTTTGTTTTACAACAAAAGATGGATGCAGTAGAAGATTTCAGCCTGAATCCCATTGGTTAATCCTAACTACAGTTGGTGCATCCAATCAATTACTGAAGCAAAAACTTTAGTAAATGCCATTGATTCAGTGTGACTGCTCTAGTTGGGAGTAACCAAAGGGTTTCTGGTCTCTTGAAAGTCAAACAACAGACAAATGAGAATGTTAACTGCATGCAGTACTTTTTTTTATCAACACTGCCATGTAACTGGGTGTATTTGTGTTATCTTCTTCTAGGAACTGTTGTTGTCCAGCAGTTGATGTCCATGATGATAAGTGAACATGAGCTACTGTTTCCCAAAGATACAGATCTCCAAAGTGGACCAGAGGTTTGTAATAACAACAATGAGATCCAAAAGAAAGTGATAATTGGTCAACTCCAGAACAAAGAGAACAACAACACCAAGGAGTCATCACCAGTGAGACGCTGCTCTTGGGAAAAACCTGAATCGCCACAAAGAACCATCGTGGACAATGGATCTCCTACTGCCCAGCCTGGGAGCAAGTCAAATAGTCCAAGGAACAGCATTCACAAATTGGACATCACTAGAAGTCCACCCCTCATGGTTAAAAAAAATCCTGCATTTAATAAAGGCAGTGGCATAGTCACCAATGGGTCCTTTAGCAGTTCTGTGGAGGGTCAGGAGAAAACATCACCTGCTTTATCAAATGGTACTTTGCAGAGCAGAAGAACATCTTCCCTGAAGGGACCAGTAACTAAAATGGGCACACAAAGTGTGCAGAACGGAGGTGTACGAATGGGTGTTTCCAGTACTGATGCTCATAGCAACTCTCTGAACAGCCGCAACCAGAGCTGGATGCCAAATGGATATGTGACATTGAGAGATAACAAGCAAAAGGAACCCATGAGTGACTCGGGCCAGCATAACAGACTTTCTACTTATGACAACGTACATCAGCAGTTCTCCATAGTGAACGCTGAAGATAAGCAGAGCGTTGATAGTGCAACTTGGTCCACATCCTCTTGTGAAATATCCCTCCCAGAACATTCCAATTCCTGCCGGTCCTCTACCACCACCTGCCCTGAGCAAGACTTTTATGGGGCCAATTTTGAAGACCCTGTACTAGATGAGCCACAGCATGAAGACCTCTCCAATCAAGGAGATTATGAGAGCAAAGGTGACCGAAGAAGTGTTGGCGGCCGAAGCAGCCGGGCTACCAGCAGCAGCGATAACAGTGAAACCTTTGTTGTCAACAACACAAGTAACCATAGTGCTTTGCACAGCCTTGTGTCGAGCCTGAAGCAGGAAATGGCAAAACAAAAGCTGGAGTATGAAACAAGGATAAAAAGGTATGCTGTCAGACTAGAAGCTCCATTTGTAAGGCTTTACAGGGAAGTGGACATTAATGGGTGGGGTGCTGGAGGCAGCACACAATCTTTGTCTATAGCATTGTATGCGCAGAAGGGAAATTTGCTGGGATAAATTAAGTTTATTGCTGATGCGGTAGGTCCTTGCTTCCTTAGTCACTTCTGTGTAGCCTGATTGGTGGTGAAACAGGAAGCTGCCTTCAAGGTTGGTCTGTCTATTTCTGCATTGTCTATGGTGCCTGATAGCATCTGTGTTTCAGAGAGGATCCTTTTCAGAGATAAAAATCCTTTTACTACTAAGCTCCAGTCCCTCCCCAAGATTGTTTTCCTCTACTTGTAAGGAAGTAGAGCTAAACCAAGCCATACTATTTTGCTAATTTTGTCTACTCTGGCAGGGATCTCCAGGATCTCAAGTAGAAAGTAGAAATCTTTTTTCTCAGCTGTTCCTGGATCTGTTTAATTAGAGACACCAGAGTTATCGTTGGAATCTTCTGCTTGCAGTGCACACTTTCTGCTACTGAACTGTGATTCTTTTACTGGCCACGAAATCTTTGCCCTAGCTGCTTAGTCCTCCAAAATGCATGTGTTTGCTCACATTCATCTGCTGTAATACCTTCTATCTTCCCAGCATTTCCTGCCTGCCCTACTGTTTAAAATGGAGGGTGAGATCCTGCATCAGGAGACGTATTACTGGCATACAGCAATTTCTCCATAGCTACATCTCCTAGTGCTATTCTCCAAAGCCCCTCAACCAACATGGTCATTTCCATGTCATTGAAGAGCCCGGGGATTGGTGAAGACATGTCCGGTATTTCCTGTAGCTGGACATGTTGCACAGGTATCTACAGGGATCTCTGGGAGTCCTTATGAAGTCTCCTGCAGATGATGTCCTTGCAGCATGTCCAAGTGTAGTAGAATATCTGGATATGTCTCTTCTCATAGCCCAGCAATAATAACAACAACAGAACAACAACAACAACATGGAAATGGCTGTGGTGGGGGCGCTGTATCACTTAAAAGTTTGTTTTGTGGGAGATTTTGGTCATTGCACAGTTGGAAAGGAAGAGCAGCTCACTAACAGGATGTCAGCCATAAACTCTTGGAGGCAGTGACATGCCTTTTTAAAAAAAGGCTTAATGAAACTGTGAAGTACGCTGATGGGATTAGATGAATAAATGATGATGTTGTAAGGTACGCAGTTTGGTAAAATTAAAGGCATTAATCTTTGGGAAATCAGAAAAGCCATGCATAATTCTCCAACCAAAGACTGATCTAGTGTATATGTTTGTGGCAGTGAGTAGCCCAATGCAAATAGCAGGGGGTGGGGGAACTATGCAGCCTGCATCCCACATGCAGCCTCAAGGGGTACAGTGAAGCTTTTTTGGTCCCCCTGGTCCCACTTTGATTCCTCCAACTTCATCCCCTCCCCCCAAAATGTTTGGATGAAAAAGAAACTAGAACTGCTGGAAAACATCCCTCTCATTATATATTTTGAGCCCCCTCCCCAAACAGTGGGGAAAGGTCAAAAGTACCCAAAATGTCCAGGAGTGATGAAACATCATTTGCAGTTACTCCAAATGGCAGAGATAGTGACGGAATGAAACCCTCCACTATCTTAGATGAGTCCAAAATGTCCCTCCAAGCTCTGGAGTGGCAATTTTGGATCTACATAAGATCTTTGCTAGGCTTGTGGATTTTAGCTTATTTATTCTTACAAGCAAGAAGAAGGAATTTCAAACATTTTCTCCCTGCCAGATACAATTAAAAAGAATTTTTGTGCAAGTACTTTTCATTTGCACAAATGCATTTCCCACACACAGAAGAGGAGAGGAGAGGAGAGGAGAGGAGAGGAGAGGAGAGGAGAGGAGAGGAGAGGAGAGGAGAGGAGAGGAGAGGAAACCGTACCCAAGTGTGAAAAGTCTTGACTATTTTCTTGATAGTGCATCTTCTTCAAGAAACTACCAACCATTTCACAGTGATCACATTGCTTGCTCCACTCATGCAATAGTCCTGATGGTATTGTGAAACAAACAACTGCAAAGTTTAGAATTGCAGTGTTGTGTAATGATTGCATTTCCAGGAAGGGAATGTTTTTGTCACTCTGTCATCAGGACCATGAATCTCCGAGAAATCAGAAAAGCAGAATGAGCAGCATGACTGTTTGGTATTGGCTGTTATCTGCAACATTATGGCACTTTGCAGGCAGACTGCCAAGGAGCAATGGAATGGGGAAGCCTCCAACAGAGGCACGGGACACTGGTAATCCAGAATGGAGAGTAATGGAAAGTCAAAGGTCCCCTGCACCTAGACAGTAAAATGTCTCTACTTTTCATGGTGTGATAGGAACTCCCATTGTTCAGATACTTTGACTGTCAGGGCAGCACGGCTTCATCCTGTAATGCTGGAGGCACCTCCTTCCTCATTAGCAGACCTTATGGAGAAACTGAGGTTATCACTATAAACAATCCACAATATCTCATTGCAAAATAAAAAAAAGGAGACATGGCTTCGAGCAGTGGTACATCTTGCACAGTGCCCTGTTATGCCGTGCCATTGGCAATGGTATATCTTGTACAGTGCCCTGTTGTGCATCGGCACAGCAATAGCGATACCAATAGTAGTTACATTTCTGTACTGCTTATCAGTGCAAAGCACTCCGTAAGCAGTTTACTACGTGTAAGCTAATTGCCCCCAACAAGCTGGGTACTCATTTTACCAACTACAGAAGGCTAGAAAGCTGAGTCAACCTGGAGCCTTGTAGGATCAAACTCACAACGTTGTGGCTGAGTACTGGCATTTAACCACTGTGCCACCAGGGCTCTAACATGGCTGCATATTGTGTCAGTGACTTAGCAGTATCATGGTAAAGTTATGCATCACAGCCTGTGATATCAGACACTCTCTTAAGGCTGAGATAATGTGTGAGTGTGCTCTTATTTCTTACCTCCCTCTCATGTAGCATGCCAGTCAGAGGCATGGTGCTTCTGATCTTTGATGCAGCATATAGCCACTATGTCTCCTAGCAAATAGTACCCTCCTTAGATTT
Organism: Iguana delicatissima; assembly: GCA_948472985.1. NCBI lineage: Eukaryota > Metazoa > Chordata > Lepidosauria > Squamata > Iguanidae > Iguana > Iguana delicatissima. The sequence goes on along the minus strand of CAOKZL010000471.1, from coordinate 296,432 downwards.
GTCTTATACTTGTGGAACTCCATGGGGCTTATGACCAGGCAAGCATGTAAAGGTTGCATTCTAAAGCATTTGTTTGCCACTGCAGTCATGCAGAGAAGTGCTGCATAACCGATCAGCTTAAATTCAAATAATCTAATTCAAGAAGTTTATAGACTGGGCTGCTCGAGCATCCTTCCAAATAGAGAGGGGAAAAAAATGTCCATACATTATGTGCTAGTCAGGTGGCCAAGATTGTTGCACTTCGGCCTTTCACTCAGATCCCAAGGAAAAGACATTTAAATTATATATGCTCTGACATGAAGCATTGCATTAACAATAAGGCAGAAAAAAAGGTCAGAATACATCTTAGCACTCAGTTTAATTTATCTCTTAGGGGGATTATATATTACTCATGTCTTCCCTTCTGCTACCAAGTGATCTAAAAATCCTACTGTAAATGTTAACCACTATCAGAAAATTTATTTCTCTGGATGTCTGGGGGTAGAGTGGGAGACAGTTGAAAAAGAAAATGTATTTCTCAGTGGCTGAAGATGCAGAAGCCCCTCTGCCATGGCTGCTGTTTCAGATTCATAATGAGCTTGGGAGCTTTTGATTCCATTAGAGAAAACTGCAAATGAGCTTTTGAAATGGTTTCAGTGTTTCAGAGATCCAACCCAGTTCTGCAGAAGACCGAGGCTAACAGAGGGGCCTCTCATCTATCATAAAGTTTAAAAGGTTGATGGCTTGGTGTTCTTAATTTTTGAAAGCATTAGCATCTCTGGTTGTGTGTGGGGAGAATGGGCAATGCTCAGAATGCCTGAGCACCCTAATGAAAATAACTGACATATATAAAAACCATTTACTATCATCTAGCTCTTCCCTGCACCGGATCTCTATTTCTATCCAGCAGGAGCAGATAGGAGTGGTGGTGTGGGGCTAGTCAACTGGAAAAAGGTGGATGCTTCCCAGTTGGAAAAATAAATGAAGAACTTGAATGGCCACATTAATAAAGAGATCATTCCCAAGACTCAATAGTAACTGAGAGGCTTCTGTGTCAGTGGGTTTCTGGGTGTGCTCTGGGTTTCAGTCCAAACTTTTACAGGAACTGTCCAAGCTTCTGTTCCCCTAAACAAGTACAGCACCTTGGATAGCTCCTTTAAAGTGAATTCTACAACCTGGAGTGTATTTATCTGGTAACTGACGTAGAAGCCACTGCCAAAACTAACATTTCCCCATGCAGATGCTGCTTTGGTGCCTCCAGTCATTGTAGAGCAGTAAATTTTTGACACAGAGGAACACCTCTCCAAGCAGAGTCCAAAAAGGCAGGCAGCTGTGTTGATCCTTCTCTGTACATGTTGTGTATCTTTAGTACTCCACAAGTTTGCATTGGAACAGATACAGCTCACAACAACGTCTTGTTGCTGGGAAAATCCATTTCTCTGCCCTCCAGGCTACTGGAAGGATTGTGGCTAAGCTGAGAAGGAACAAGGGAGGTGGAAGAGGGTAGCAAGTGATGTTATTGTTTTCTGCTAATAACATAAAAGGTCCCTTCAAATCCTGGTTCCACTGTAGTGATATTTCTCCTAGTTCCAGGCTGATAGAAATCACTCTTTCAGTTTTCCCCTTGGAATGGAAAGAGAAAAGCAAAATGAGAAGAGAGACCCCCAGTATGTCTGAGATCCAGGTGTTTTTCAGCACCAAGGCAGTCTTTGGCATAAATTTGGCATAAAACTAGGCTTTCCTTCCAGGAATGGCAGGTAATTTGATGGGTAATTTCAGTCAGCTATCACAGTTATGTTTTTGCTCAAACATTTTTGTGTTCCATGCAGATTGTAGTGTGGGGTCTTTTCATTGTGGCTCCTCTAGATACAAAGTATCTTTGGGTTTCCTGTCCACCTGGTGTTTCTGATTGTGTGGTTGTGGAATGGGTGGGTATCCCCTGCTTCCACCAGTAACCTACATAAGACATGGACATATTTTTCTTCTGAAGGCCTTTTTAAAAATAAATAGTGAGAGATGAAGTTTATATATATTCCATCTCTAAAGCCCCCTTCACAATTACCTTCAATGTGAGGTAAGCTGAGACAGTGGAGAGGGGTCACGTTTGTTCCTTCACTGCACAAAGAGGCTCATCAGCCAAGTATAGGTGGCCATGTGTCCTCCATCAGAGAGCACAATCCTCTGACTGAAGGACTGTCAGCGGTTGGTCTTGTTTATGAAGCCATCCTTTGTTTGAAGTGTTATGGAGTCCAAGTTTTGCTTAAAGATTTAAAGGGAGAAATGAGAGCCTTGAAATTCTCTGTCAGCACTTACAACTAAGCAGACACACAAGTCCCCTAGTCACAAGCTTCTCCACTATATTGAGATGTGATAACTCACATCTTACAACTGGGTTCATAGCATAGATCTCCACATGAAGAGTTATAGACAAATTGGGCTACACAGCCCTTGTGTTGGATGCCCACATTGTGCCACTGAAATAAGTTCCAATTTGTTGAAACTGAATGTACAACTAAATATCTATGCACATTCATGCATAATGCACAATATGCACCATACTGAATGGCTGCGCATGCGCAACTTCACTTCTGCAACCCTTGAACCAGATATTGACATTCAATGACCGTGTCAGCAAAGATGTCTAACCACTTTCTTGTGGGAACATGCTCATGTGTAAGACACCACCAGGATTCTGGCCATTGCTTTTAATATATAAGTAACTCTTTGTAAAGTTGCATCTATCCATATAGACATTTCATGGATGGGTTTTCTCAGTTGTTTATATTTTGGCGGGGGTGGGGGTGGCTTTTGTTTGTTTGTTTTTTGAGTGATACGTGTTTGAACACCCAACAGTCACTTGAGAGAGATGATATGGGACAGATAACAGGAGAAAGAGACTGAGAAAAGTATCACCAATTGGTACAGTTGCCATGAGAAGACCTATCTTTTGTTGCAAGGAACAAGAACTGGTGTTTCCTTCAGCTGTTTGTTCTTCCCAAACACTTATGCATTTGCGATGTCACAGATTCCAGAAAAACTTACAGAATGAGGGAAGTCTCCTTTTGAATATATCAAGGAGTCTAACTGAACAGGTTTGGGTTCTTTTTAAAAGATGTGGAGAATTTAGAACAGAGAATGGGGGTGTCTTTTTAAACCCTCCTCTGTTCCAGCTGCATATCACTCTCACTAGAGGAGAAAATATAAATTCATGTTTCTTATGGGATCTAAATGTATGTTTCTCATTCTTCCTTCAAGCAACAGGGAGGGAACAGAAAAGGAATAGGTGGAGAGAAGGACAACCACTTGTCCCTTCTCTTCTGTTTGAAATATTCCTTTTGAGAAGTCTCTTTCTCTTAGCTTGCCATTGAGGTTGCATGTAACATTTGGCCAGCCGTCTGGAATGGCTAACATATACTTTTGAAGCCATCTCATTCCAGGCAGTTTGCAAGGCCAGACAGACATATTTCAGAAGTAGATCTGAATATGCCCTGGGTTTCTTTACAGATAGGTTGCCAAGTGGTAAATTCCTGGAGAGTGACATCTGCAGCCTGGTATTTGCCACATGGGTTGACTGAAGATCATTGGAACTGTATTTTAACATATCTGGAGAGCCCCAAATTGGGGAATGCTGTTCTAAAAAATGATATCCTCAGTTTGGTAGGCTGTTCTGTGATCCATAAAATCATCTCATTGTGCTAACTATTCATCTTGATACCCACGAGGATCCACTAAAAGCCTACCATTTGTAAAATTTCTTTGCCCACCCTCTGAGTGCTTGTTCTGGTTTGTTTCTTCTTTGGTGATCTTCATTTTACATCTCAAGAATGGAGAAAGGGGTGTAGACTGGGCATAATGTAGCTGTAGAAAAAGAACATGCTTATTTGAAGACTTAGCATTGAGCCTTGTTTATTTCAAACTCCTTTTCCTCTTCATCTCCATTGAAAGAGATTTTTCAAAATAACTCTTCCATTAGGCTTGAATTATATGATTTAATAACACTGGACTAGTTTATTTCAGGATAGTTGTTTTGAGTCTGAGCATGGTTGTAATTAGCTGATATATAACAGTCATGTTTCCATTTAGGCAAAAAGGAATTCAATTATGTGACAGCCTTAAGAACATGTTTGTGAAGAAGCAGTCCTGTCCAGCAAAAGCAAACAGTGCATATTTGTGGCTACAGCATCAGACAGTGAAGCTGAAGAAAATACAAAACCAATAGTAGCTCTTAATATGTTGTTGCTGTTGTGTGCCTTAAAGTCATTTCCAACTTACAGTGACTATAAGGGAAACCTATTGCAGAGTTTTCTGGGGCTGGGAATGTGTGATCCTCCCAAGGTAACCCAGTGGGTTTCCTCTGGTCTCCAACTCTGGTCTCCAAGATCACTGTCCAGTGCTCAAACCACTTACACCATGCTGGCTGGCATCTCCTAATTACTGATGGCTTAATAAATCTATCCAGTTATTTGGGGAAATTAACAAGAGTCTTACAGTGAAAAAGACTGACCAGAGATTCATTTAAGGAAATAAGAAAGCAGGGCTGGCCTCATCATTCAGTAGAGTGTGAAGGCTGCTTCAGGCAGCAGATCTTGGGAGGTAACAAGATGCAATTGGAGAGAAGAACTGTCTGCTGGTTGGCATTGCCATGTGCCCCCTTAAGCCAGCCTGCTGCCTTCAGGTGTGGTGGAAGATGCTCTCCTATCACCAGTGTTGAAGAAAGAGTCAGCTCTCAATCCAGTTTGCTTTTGCACATGGAATGGAAACATACACCATTTTGTACATTACCTCAGGCATCAAAATACTTTGGGCCTGCCCTTCAACAAGGTGCTTCTTAGTAACATTCATAGCCACCTTAATGAGATTCATAGTCATACGATGATATGATAGTCAATATTATAAATAGCTAATGCAAAATTCAGAGGAAAATCATGACACAATCAAAAGGCATGGATCATAACTAGTAGTGGACTGTCCCAGGGCAGAGATGGAATATATCTCATCAGCAAACGTGGGTGATGTACCTGCAATCACTAATGTCATCAGAGGAGAACTCGCTCCTTGCCCCATGAGTTGCAAATAGACATCTAGTGCCAGTTGGATGGCCTCCTATCTTAGGATGGTCTCTACCACAGGAAAATGTGCTTTGAACTTCGGATTTAAAATGTTTTCATTGGTAATTGCTTTGGTGTAAAATTTGCATTTTGTATTTCAGAATCTGCATTGTAATATGTTTTCATGATTCTTATTTTCGTATTTCTTTCAGATATCATTAAGTATGGGATGTTTTTTAGAAACTGATTAAATGACAACCAAAACAAGGTCCTTATTATTGTTTGCCTTCAAGTTGTGAAAGCAAACCTAATGTGAATTTGTCACAAAATTTTCTCAGCAAGACTTGTTCAGAGAGTCAGTTTGTCATTGCCTGCCTCTGAGGCTGAGATTGGGATTCCATGGCTGAGCAGAGATCCAAACTCTGGTTTCTCAGAGTCTTAGTCTAACATCCAACCACAACATCACACTGGCTCTCAACAAAAAAATTGGCTGAGATTCACAAACACAGTTATAAACATGTAACCTAGAATTATGGCCCTTTCCACACGGGGGAAGAACACGGGGTAACACGGGGTAGGACGACCTCACCTGGAGGTCATCTATACCGTGGAGTGCGCTAGGGTGGTTAGAAATGTGGAGTTTCCCCACCTCAAACCGCCCTCATGCGGCCACGGGGGTGGCGCCACATGTTTTATAAAGACCACATTTCATGTGGTCTTTATGAAACGCGCGCGCTAACCCATTGCAGGGCCCCGTGGGGAATTGTAGGGGTGCACAAGCACATCCTTGCAGAGCTCCCCAGGGGCGGGCTTCCGGCTGGCGTGCTTCTCCGATTGACAGAGAGCCACCGAAAGCCTCCAGCTGCCATTTTGGGCGCCGCCGGATGCCGCTGGACGCTGCTGCCGTGTAGAGCGGCGAATGTGTGCTGCTCCCCGCAACAACAGAGCTACCTGGATTAAGGTAAGCTCTGTTTCCGCTTGCACTGCCCTGTTTCCCCGCGTTTCACGCCCCCCCCCGGTGTGGAAAGGGCCTATGTTTCGATAACTGATTTGTTTTCATGATCCCTACATATTTATGATAATGGCTATAGTGTAGGGAATACGTAAAGTCCCCCAAACCTTCTTTAATGGGCAGGAACCACTACAAGTGATGGGGATCTGTTGTTTTGTTGATTGAGATGTAGCAGATTGACATTCCCCCCAGCCTCCTACCAGTGATCTCTAGTGTAACAAGAAATTATGGTGTGGATCCTGCTTCTGATGGTTGCACCAGAAATTGCTGGTGGGAGAAAGTAGAAGTATCAATCTGCCTCATCCTGATTGACAAAAGGACAGATTTGCATAGTTCGCAGAAGCTGCTGCCTGGTAAGATAGGATTGAGAGGACACTACTTAGGGCCTTTCCACAGTACACTGTTATAGTGCTATTATTCTACTTTCAACATCCTATGGAATCCTGGGGTTTTCAGTTTAGGGAGGAGCATTTTGAATTCTCAGCCAGAGCACTCTTTAGTCTCAGTAAACTACAAACCCCAGAATTCCACAGGATGTTGAATATGGAATAATAGCACTATAACAGTGCAGTGTGAAAAGACCCTTAAGTCTGTGATCTGGAATCTTGACTATTGTTGTTGCTTTTTAAGAAGTAGTATCTTTCACTCATGGGCCTTCCTCATAGGTTCTCCAGTGGTATCTATTTGGCTGCTGCTGGGGAAAAAAAAGTAAAAAAAGTAAACTATAGGCTCATGAACTGGTCTGGATCAGTTTTGCAAATAGGGTCATTCTTTCTCAAGTCAGCCTCACGTATTTGCTTGGCTGTGAAGGCCCCACAAAGCCAAGCACTCAAGAAAAAAGCAACCCTAGATACAGCTGGCATGTAAGCATACACCATATGGCTACCTTCTTCTCAGGCGGCAATGTGTGAGTGCCCCCACTGCCACTGTTGCTGCTGCCATTTGCTGACGATCTTCCATATCCCAGAGGCTTCCATGCATGAATGGCAAAATCATACTGATCATGGATGACTCCATTTCCTCAGCATCTACAAGATCTCAGTCTAAGTCTTCTGGCCACCCTAATCCACAAATATTCTTTGTTCACAAAGTCAAGTGTCATAGTATTCTAAGCTAACTCAAAGTAATTTGGAACCTGAGGCTAAAGATCTCCCAAGCATCTTCCCACCCCAGTAGTAAAACTACAAACATAATAAGTAGCTAGTTTTTTAACCTTTTATAACAGCCCAAATTTGCAGACTGGGGTGGCTACCTAACTCTAGCCAATGATAAGGCTAGCCCTTCACTGGATATTATGTCTTTGTCTTCTGTTTGTATTCCTCCAGCCTTGAACAGAGAAATCTCTCCCTGGAAGCAGAAATGATGAGCCTTCATGATGAACTGGAACAAGAGAAGAAGAAGTTTACAATGGTGGAAATTAAAATGCGCAATGCCGAACGGGCCAAAGAAGATGCTGAGAAGAGGAATGACATGTTACAGAAAGAGATGGAGCAGTTCTTCTCAACATTTGGAGAACTGACAGTAGAGCCACGTCGGCCAGAGAGAGGGAACACCATATGGATCCAGTGAGCATTGCTTCTGACCAAGACTGTGGGACTCTGAGAAGAGGGTTGTTGGGATATTATATTGTAACAGGTGACTGGTCACCTGACTGAGGCTAGCACTCAACATAATATTGTCAACCCTCCAAAGAAGACATCCTATCTGCATCAGTCAACTGCATCTGCTGTGTGTATTTTTTAACTGAGAAATCATACTCCCTGAATGCATCATAATGCTACTGTTAAGTGTTACATTTGAATTTTGTGTATATAGATTTTAAATAGGTCAACTGGAGGGGATTGGGAGGCTGGGATGGAATAGAAAGAAACAAGAAAAAATATTTTAATGCAGGTCTTATATTTAAGCCAATAACTTCATTGCAATCAAGCTTTATATTGAGGCTTTTCTTCCTTGCACTTAATGTAATAAGCTATTTTTGACCTTGTGTTACCATCAGCTTATTTTGTATATTAATTTTTGTTTGTTTGTTTCCCCTGTTGCTGGGGAATTAAGATAAACATGCACACACATATATATATGTTATATATATATATGTTAGCTATTAAAACAAAACAAAGCAAAAATATACTGTGTGACCGTGCTCTTTGTGCCAATTGATTTGCCCATGACCAAAAAAACCCATGACAACCTGTAAATAATTTTATAAAAATATAATATGAATATCTAATCAGTTTGTTCTCTTTTCCTTTGTGCTTTCTTCCTTTTAACTCTTAAGCCTAAATCCAATGAAACACTAGCAATAATAGGACTTTCTTCTTCTCCCTTCTTCCCTGGGGTTTCCCAGCTCTTTAAAACTGGCTTTGAAAGTGCACGGAAAGTTGCAGGGGAAGGAAGATCACCCCTGGTTCTGTTGATGAAATCAGTTTGATTTGAAGAACGACCATTTTGGCTTCTGCTGATACAAACCCAGTCCTGCCTTCTGCACCAGCACTCACTCCAGTGTGCATCACATTGTGCTACGCACCTAGCTACCCAACAGCCAAGATCCTACACTGGCAAGGACAACAAAGTTGTAGTTGTGCAATGCTGTCTCATGAGTGAGTTGCGAATTGTGAATTGTGTGAGGCAGGCAGACCATAGCATTCTGCTGACACAGTTCCATGTCCTTTCAATACTTTGGTGAGAAGAGGAGGGTGAGGGTAGGCAGTTCAGATGAGGAAGAAAGTACCTAGTCTACTTTTGTTGGGGGGAGAAGCAGGGTGTACAGATGGAGAGTGTACAGATGGAGTACACCTGTCTTTTCCTTCCCCTCAGAGCTCAAGTGAGCCACAACTTCATCATCTGAATTGCCTTTCCTTTCCAGCAGTAAGCAGCAGGAGGCAAAGGGCTAGAAAATAGCCTTCTGTGCCTTCTGTAGAGAGACCTCCTGAGTCTGGGTGGTGTTCACTGACATATTTTTAAGTCTTGATTTTAGTGTTTTTCAGTACTGGTAGCATCCAAACATGAATCAAAGAAGACGAAAGACACTGCAGACTGATCCAGCCAGAAAAATCAGCAGTAGCAGAACACCAACCTGGACACAGAATGCTATTTGAAAGCACAGAAATTCTGGACCATTCTTGACAGGGGATGGATTTAAACATCCAGCACAAAATCCTCCCTGGAACTGCTGCGCTCTGAACGAAAACATGGCTCAGAGGCAAGCAAAACACATACAGCAGAGTATTAAAATACAGCCACAAGCATGAGAAGTGGCAGAGTGTGAATATACAGCATTAGCTCTGACCCCAAACTACCCACCAGTCAGAAACACCAGCACACAGTTTTGTCATCCAAAAAATACCTAGAGGCTTTTATTCTTGAAGTTCCAATATATACATCTGTACAGGCAGGATTCGCAGATCATCAGTCAAAGGTTCAGCATTCCATCATCATCACATCAGGCAGAGGTTTGCTCAGACAGAGTTTCGGCATCAGTGAGAGTTAGGGAGATTGAGATAAAGCCTGTCAGAGTTCACCTCTTTATATACACATTGGCTGATAGATCAGCTAGGGATCATGGCTGATGTAACCCCTTCCAGGGTTTCATGTCACCATGACTCAGCCTTACTGTCCCTTGGGGATTACATCATGACTTGCCAAGTCATTCCCCAGGTGCTTTCCCCACATGCTCATCAAAAGTATTTTAACTGGGGCAAAAGTCACAGCATTTTCTTCCCAACAATTCTAACTACTATGTCAGACTACACAGAGAGGCCATTGAAATCCATAAACATCTGGACAATTTTAACAGGAAAGAAGAAACTCTGAAAGTAAACAAAAGTTGACAACCAGTACTGAAAAACACTAAAATCAAGAATCAAAAATATGCCAATGAACACCACCCAGACTCAGGAGGTCTCTCTACAGGAAACAATACAATGCATTGCTAATGAGTACTTAAATGCACACACAACCGTTATGCATAGCCCCTGACTAACACAACCCTGGGGGCTAGTCCACTCAACAGTGGGCTATCTTACAGGCCAACTGCATCACTAATGCATCTCAAATGCAAATCCCTCCCACCCAGGGATCACACAAGTATATATACTCCATTCCACCTCCATGTCTCCAGATCCTCTGAAGATGCCAGCCACAGATGCAGGCGAAACATCAGGAGCAAATATTACTAGAACACGGCCTCATAGCCCGAAAAACCCACAACAACCCAATACTATGATGAGAAGCACTACATGTAGAATACAAGTTTGAACTGGACTTGGCCATTTTATATCAGACACAAATGTGTAGCCATTTCCATGGCATCTTATGCATAAGACACAAACAGGATCCCAGCTGATTCCAGCCACATAGGCTGAGAACCTTTGGCACCAGCTAGTGCTCCTCTAGTAAAATTATGCTGGATGATCAAAAAGATGACAGTGCAAAGGAGTTTTCTCAGTTCACCCTCATGATCAGTGAGCAGCTGGTTGGGTCAGGATGGCGCTGCACTTGAGTGGTATCTAGCTACCATTGTATAGCCTTTTGCAAAAGCAGCTACTGGATAACTCCTTCTGCAATGTACTTATGCTGGCACAGTTCCTCAGTTACACCAGTCTATGTCAATAAAAAGATTCTGGGTATGCTTTTGCAGAATATATTTGATTCATTTGTTCTGTTTTTAAAATAGTAGCCATAGGAGGAGGTGGAGTCAGTCAGGATTGAGAATGCAACATATTGAGTCAAGCCTTTCCTCCCATGCCAGAAATCTCTCGCTGACGATAACAGTACAAAATCTCTGAGTGTGTGAGTGTGTGTGTTAAGGAATGGTCAGGATGACTTTTCATTTCATTTGACTTTGAAGGAGTTGGTTTTAATACATATGTATTGCTTTATCTGCTGTAAGTGTTTTGTTGTAGGAATATCTGGTACTCTTCACATATCCTTGTAACTCACTTGATTAGTTGAAGCTTAATGAGTGCCACCAAGTAGTAGTCTGGATGAATCATAGCCAATTGGACACCCTCCAAATATATTGGCCTACATCTCCCATCCTCCCCACCCAATGAGAGGGTGCCAAAGTGTGGAAAGCTAATCTAAATTTTCTCCCATTTAAAAGGGGCGTGTGCTGAAAATTCCATCACATCTGTTTATAGTGCACAATTTGTAATGGATCATTTGTCTGTGTAATTCATCTCTTGATGCTGTATTCAACTAGTGATGCACCTGTATGAAGGGACTGTTGGCATGCATGAATAAATATCACTCAGCATAATGGACCAGGCATATGGGAATAGAGGAGTGCTACACAACTAGACTTGGAGAAGGTGTTGTTAGAGAACACTCATGGAATTGAGTTACATGATTTTTTTGCAAGTTCTCCAGCAGTTCTCCATGCTCTATTTCCAAATCTGGTATGAGGCAGGACCAGCATCAAACATCCTCAGGTAGATGCCAAGGAGCTGGTGCCCCTGTTGAATCCACTAAAGATGTTTTCCCTGGTCATGTAGTTCACTGTGAGCTGGAAAGCTGGCATTTGGCTTTCCCATAATGCTTGAAAGAAGCCCCGGGGCTCATTCTGAGTTGATGTGCTGACAAAAGGGAGAGTTTGACCTTCCTTCACCACAGCATGTCCTCAGGAGAAATCCATATATGAGGGCTGGGGAGAGAAACAGGTTATCTGGAGGGCAGAATTCAGTCTAAGGGAAGGCAGATATCAGTAGAAAACTGGGAGAAATCTCTTCATAGAGAGAGCATACTTTGCTCGAAGTCTTTGCAGAAACAGCACAAACAACTGTTGAATTATCTCTAGCTCAATGCTCCATATGAGCTGTCTTCCATAACTCTATGATTCTATCTGCCTTCTTAACCTTCCTCTGCTGCTATTACTTGGTTTGGATTTGAGAAAAGGGGGAGATTTCTATGTATGGTACAGAGAAAGTGCTAATGCCCTCCCCCAACTAATGGGATCTGATTCAATTGTGTGTGGGGGGGGGGCTCCACATCACTACTTTTATGCTAAGAATGTGATGTTGCAAGCTCTGTCATGGAAGTTCCTATTGGTGCCCACTCCAGATTTGAGAGAGCACTCTGTATCACATTTTCTGGTAGGCCTACTCCTTCACCAGTATTCCCATGATTTATGTCATGGTGACAAGTAACTCTCTGCTCAGCATCAAGGGGAGAGCTGCCATTTAAATTTCCCACGATCCTCAATAGCAAAGTATTGTCCCAGGGTATCATTCCTGTTAACATACAGCATTATATATGTTTCTATAGTGCATCTCATGTAGTTAAAATGCAAACTGTAGTTGGACTTGGAATACTTCCATAGCTGCTTCCATCCACCCATCCCAAAATAGTTCCATTAAATGTGTCCCTTAAACCAGGCATGTCAAACTCAGTCCCTAACTCATATGCAGCAGGCCAGTCTTGTCTTGCTCCACAGCATGAACCTGCGATTCTGTTTGGTTTGAAGTCCACTTGGTTCAGTTCTCCCTTACTTCCCTGAACAGAGAAGTTCTCATCAGTGGAAGCCTGGCTGTTGTTATTGTTGCTCTTGTTGACCCTGCATTACGGTGATGCTATCATAGGGTTTCTCAGCAAGATGTATCCAAAAGAGGTATGCCATTGCCTTCTTTATAGGTTAAGACTTGCCCAAGGTCATCCAGTAGATTTCCATGGCTGAGCAGGATTTGAAATGTCCCAGAGTCTTAGCCCAACACTCTCACCACCAAATCATGCTGCACAGGTAAGGAAAGTAGCCAGAAGTTGTTATTCCATGATTTTGTCATGTTGGCTTTAAACAGAGTTAGAATGGTCTCAGATGCTATATGAAACTAGCACTATAGAGCAGCAAGTTGTGTCTGCCATGTTGCACAAGCCTCTGAAATTCTGAAACAAAAATGCTCATTATTGCAAGAGGCTGTGGAAAATTCCAGGCCTTTTTGCCTTCCAGCCAGCACAGGAACTGTGGAATGGCCCTAGAACTGAACCCTGAGGCACTCTACTCAAGATCTCCTTTCAGGTTGAAGTCCAGCCACTGATTATGACTTTTTGAGCATGGTTTTCCAGCTAATTATGGATCCATCTGACACTGTTCCCAACTATTTCACATTTGGGTCCTATTTCACATGGAGTCCTGTTGCAATTCCTAATTGCTGGTGGAATGATGCTGGACTCACCATTCGTCATGCCCTATTCAGCAGATCCACAGAGATCTTTTGTTCAGCACGACTACCTTGCTCTTAACATGCATTGTAGAAGGAGTTGTGGTTGTAGCTGTGGGGTCATGATTAAATGTGAATATGAAACAGCTGAGTCTAGCTTACACAACAGCTGTCTAGCAAGATGCCACCTGATCTTTTGGACTCTACATGGAACTTAACTATGCAATGTGTGGGATAACAAAACAAACATCAGACTACCAGCTGATAAAGATTGGTCAGTCTAGCTTCTAACCTGTTTGAGAAGTATGAAACTACTAGTTCATCTGCACTAGGATCAGTGCCCAGGAAGGGAACAGCTGGTCTGAATGAATACCTGGAGTTAGTGACAGAAGCTAACAAAGTGAAACTCAATCAAGACAAGAAGAGGTACATTTGGTCAGCAACAAAACTGAGTGAGAGTAAGCCATATAATCTAAATTGACAGGGCTGCACTGATCCTTGAAGGCTCAGACTCACCACCTGGACATTCTCTTGTGCTTAGCTTTGCTTCTGGATGATCAGACAGCAGCAGTGACCAGGAGCATCTTTGCATAAACTTGTCTGGTGTACCAGCTGTGCCTTTTTATTGAACAAGTCACCAGGCTAATGTCAAACAACCAGTTTGGGCTAGTGTAACCAGCTGCATATGGCAGGTTAGAAGCCACCATTGGTAGAGAAAGCTGTTGTGGCAAAGTGCCACTGAAACACTGATATGAATTAGGTTTTCTTGATTGCTATTTACCTTACATTGACTCCCAGTTAATTTCCTCAGCACAATGCAAAACGCTGTTTATTACCTCAAAAGTTTATGTGTTTATGTGTTATGGACCAGATTATCTAAACCATGGCCTTCTACTACATAAACCTTTTTTACCCACTGAGATCAATAGAGGTGGTGTTTTAAGTCACACCATGACTGAAAGTATGAATGAGAGCAACATGAGTTGGGATTTTTTTGGTATCATGGTACAAAGCAGCTTTCTAGAAGAGATGGAACTCTTTCCATATGGCACTCCTTCTTCCAAGAAAACCATCTTCTCTGCCCTCCCAGTCTCCAACTACAGGTGTTTGACATTTTGAAAATCATTTGGTTCTCTGCTTAGTTTATAGCAATGTTTTATCTTCCCTGTGTGTCCGTCTGTGTGCCTTCAATTTGCCTGTTGACTTACAGCAACCCCATCATTTCCTTAGGCAACAAATACTGTGAGGTGTTTTTGCCAGTTCCTTTCTCTGAAATACAGCCTAGAACACCCAGTATTTGTTGGCAGTCTATTATCAAGGTACTAACCAGGCCTGACCCTGCTTAGCCTCCATGTTCCCATATTCTTTTGCAGTGGAAATTGTGTTATTGTGATTCTGTGTTTTGATGCCTTGGCCCATCTTTTGTTATACCTAATATTTGGTATTTATAGTTTTTCTTTTACTTTACTTTTTTTTTAAAAAAAACACCTTTGAGGGGCTTCTAGTAATACAAAAGAGGGCTAAAGTGATAATCTTAGGCCTGACTGCCATTGTTAGACCCAGCTAGAGCAGACTCATAGAAGCGATAGGATTTACCTATGCCTTGTCTCATCATTCAATAAGTGATTCAGTTTGCTCTACTTGGGAATAACCAATGGGATCCAAGCACTGCTCTGTTGCCTTATTGTAGCACAATGGTACCCCCGGGTTCTTGAAGGCAGTGCCAGCAAAGCATAAGCTTTTATGGGTTCTACCATGTTAGTGACACCTTGAATGTGACCCCAGAACTGGGCTGCGTGTCTTTAGAGGACAGACCTGGCAAACCATGGAGAAAGATGGTCAACACAGGTGACAAATTGGTCATAGTGAGTGTGATAGATGAACTGCATTGGTAGAGGCACTGCTTATGTCAGTGAAATCATAGGTCTTCAAGGTTTAAATATGGCCTCACCATAGAAACACCATCAATATCCTTCCTTCTATTTCACAGTCATGATAGAAAGGCTGAACCAACCTCTTCGTCCAAGGATTCAACTCTGAGACATGTCTGTATCTCTACGGAATGCAGCCTTTTAGAAATACATTCCTTTCAGAACTGGTACCAAATAAATCAAGACAATAGCGCAAAGTATTTAGACAAGAACTCCAAAAAGATTTTTTTTCTTTTTTCTTTTTTGGCACAAAGGGGAAAATAGATTCCCTTCTGCTTTTAATAACTCAAAACAAACAGAAGTTAGAATGCATCGACTCAACATTGATCCACAAAAGGTTGATGAACAAAGCCAAGACCCTCCGTTCCCCTCCTACCACCCACAGGAAACAATGAAAGGTAAAAAGTAAAATGGCTGAAGAAGTAAACAAAATGTAACAATGTTCATTTCCTTATCAAATGTCACATTTGTCAGTTCATCCCTATTCACTGGTTGTGACTTATTATGTCCCAAACTAAGACCTTGCAATGAAGTTGGACACTTTCTCCTCTTCCAGTCCTGATGCAAAACAGTGGCCCTTATTGTGTGTGTGTTTGGTTTTCTCTGTATATAATATATATATGTAGAGAGAGATATATAAAAACTACTTTTATCAACACTGAGAGGTTACGCTCTGGGTCATTGTGAATTATATTTGGAAGTCCAATCATGCAGAACTACAGGCAGGTGCAACTTAGGTCTTATTACAGGATGGACATGGCAAGGTGAACAGTTTGGTTTTGCTAGTTGGGTTTAGGGGTCCTGGTACCATTGTTGCAAAACATATTACTGGCCATAAGTCCCACTTACTTAATTTACTAAATATACATAAATCTCTATATACACATTGGACCCTCTGAGCCTTTTTCTCACTGGCTGATCACCAGCAGAGATAATGACCAGAGGTACACCACGGGGGTGTATGGTGGCCCTTGAAAAAAACAGAAAGAGTGATGGATTCTTATAGATAAGCTACAAAGAGAAAAAGAGAGAATCAGTACAGTTATTTACACACTATGTAACTTGATAAGTAGGAGAAATGCTCAGCCCTGCTCAACAGAAAGCAACCCACTAGTTGGATGTGATGGGTCTTGTTTTCTCGGGATCACCACTTTGCAGCCCTTGATGCTGACCTGGGTCTGCTGGAGCCAGTATTTGGGAACTGCATTACCTTGTGCCAGGCAATCTCTGTCTGCTTTTCAGGGAGGGCTGTTCTGACCCTCAAGCAACCCTCTTGAGTATCAGGCCTGGGTCTTTTCTATTTTTCTACTTAGAACAGGAGGTGCTTGGAACTCAACCTTGTGGGGAAGGGGAAGGGTTAGATGCAAATCTTGTGCTGTTTCTCTGTGCTGTATTATCCTAAAGCTGGCTCAGGCTCCGTCAGTACAACTGGAACAGGCTAGTGAGGACAGTGGGATGTTCTACTAATAAAACTACCACCATCCAAAGCATTTGAACTAAGCTATCTGCCTGCAATGCTGGAACAATCCACCTGCTGCACCTGCACTGACCCAGCAGTGACTACCACTTCTCTTATACACTTATTTACTGCTATATAATGTCTTCAGACGGGTGCAAAAGTGTTTTCAGATCAAAGTGGAGGGAAGTTGCTTTTCTGGACTAAAACTCATCAGCCAGTCTGCTCAACGGATATTATAACATTAAAAAGCAACTTCCCAGCTCTGTTGCTGATGCCACATTTGCACAACTGTGCTTCCTGTGTCTGTACACAGGGTATATTGCATTCACTTTGAGAAGCTTCCATAGCACTTTTTGTGGCGGGGGAGAGTTCAGAAACAATCATACTCACGCACTCAGTTCCACCCAGGAGATCCATGAACATCATGGCTGCACACATTGCAATAGACATGCTCACGCATCCTCTTGCTCTACTAATCACATTATCATACATAACTATACAACTAGATGTTGGGGGGATCCTTGTTTCCCTTTTTATAGTCCCAAGGGAATCCAGAAGCAAATTGTAATGTCATCCAAGTATTCAGTAAATAGATTATTTAGGGAGCGAAAGAAAGAATAAATTCTTATCTCAGATAACAAGCTCATTTTCACACATATACACAAAAATATTTTTCGCAGTTCCTATGTATGAAATTTAAAATTCAAATTTGTGCTTTTATAACTTTATGCTGCTCTAGCCTCTACGTTGCACTGAAAATATTGGCAAAAATGATAAATTTGTGACTAATAAGAGATTCTTGGTCATAAAACTGTCCTAAATGTTTGCATTTATTGGAACTTTTTAAGATGTTTTCTCTTTAGCCTTGTTTCAGAGTAAATGCATTGCGTCACTGTCTCTTTTCCCTCAAGAAGTTTATAATTTAAGACATCCTTTTCTTCATTAGTTTTCAATATGGGCAGCTCAATCCAAAATCAAACCAAGAATACTTAGGTTTAAATTGGTTCAATCCTTGAAAGAGTAAGCCAAACAAAACAAAACAAAACACCACAGAATACCGAAGAGCCGGGGGCATTTTAAGACAATCCCGGGAGTGGTAATGGGAACATGTTTTTGGGGACTGGAAGGTGAAAAGACAGATGACCATAAAAGATACATGTCTGCCAGTAGGGGTAACTGATATCATGGACTTGCATTTGGAAACCTTGTTGAATTTATTGATTGTATATTAGAATATAAGGTAAAGAACTGTTGGGAAGGGGGAGAGAATGGAATGTTGGAGTGAATGCCAATTTATGGAATGTTTGAGAATTTGGCCCAAGGTTGGTGAAGGACCTCTGGTAAATGATTGTTGGGAGTTTGGTTAAACAAGAGCTTGAGTTAGAAAAGGGTTTCTGCGTTAGACTACTGTGGGAGTAAGAGAAGAGAGTTTGGTTGGGGATTTGGTATGGCTAGTCTGAGAGGAGCATGAGAGCAAGTGTGTGGTGTTTAAATGTCTATTTTTATATGCTTTGTGCCTTGGAAAATGCTATCTGTCTGAGATCCTGGATTCAGACAAACTGTCTGCAGTGGCAGCATTGAATAGAGGGGTGGTGTCCATTGAGGATAGCAGTCGCATGAATCCTTACAGGTACCTTGAGGGCATTTAGATGGTCCCCATAGTTGGTGTCACACAAGGAAGTCAGGAGGAAGTCCTTGCACTGGTGACAGTGGTGAGGGATCAGGGCAGTACTGTGGAAATTTTCACATTTGGTGGGTTAATGGGTAGAAACCACACATTTGGCCACAATGGTGGGACTGCTTCACAGCTGGTAGGATTGCTTAAGTGGAAAACCTCATTAGTGGTTGGCTAAAGGTTGGAGAACCCCTACAGTAGCCATGCCTTTTTTCAATCAGGAGCAGATACTGGGAACAATCCTGTGGCATCTTTCCCATTGGGCCATTCCCAGCAAATAAACAGTGACTGCTGCATATTTGTAGTTTCAAGGTGCAGGAAAACTTCAATAGCTTTGAAAGGAAAGAGAGATACAAACATCAATTGCTTTACACATTATCGTAAGCCCTCCTGGCCTAAAAAATTAAAAAAGGCAGTTTCTCTCTATCCCCAAAGAAGTAAAAAATATATTTTTAAAAAGTCGTTTGTAGTGTGTTCTTGCCTCATTCCAGCTTTTTCAACTACACCTCTCACCACACAAAATAGGCTGGGGTAAGTATTATAGTCCAGCACTGAACAGGGCATAAATAAATTATATGGTGGCTATATGGAAAAGTAAGAGCATGAGTTCTAAATTATATTCTCCCAGGACATGTCCAAGCAGCCTCTTTTGGACCAAACTACATGTGGCTGCAAGAGGAAGATTGCAGCTGAAGCACCTCTAGGACAAAGAGCCATTTGGGGTGAGTAATTCTCATCTGGCTGAGCCTGAGAGGGAAGGGTGATATTGGATAGTTTCACACCACACAGTTATAGCATTATGATTCCACTTTAACTGCATCCTAAGGAATCCCCAGGTTTGTACTTTGGTGAGGCGCTAGAGTGGCCTGGCTGTGATGCTAAATGCCCCTCCCTAAACTTCCAATCCCAGGATTCCATAGGATGGGACCATGGCACTTGAAGTGGAATCCTAGCACTATGATTGCAGAGTGTGCAATGGCCCACACTGCCACTCTTCATTCCCCGCTGTTCCAGATCAAAGTTCTCCATTTAACCTATTTCAGAAGCATAGCCTTAAGCTTCAGTCTGGTTCTCTGGAGCTATTGCACAGAACAGAAACTGGCATCCATTTTTTACTGGGACAGAACAGAAATGAAGATTAAGTAATATACCTCATGAACCAAGCACACTTTGTGAAAGGAAATCAGATCTTGTGTATTACAGGAACAGGGCTGTTTCTCCACACCATCGGTGTGTGCGTGGCGGGGGGATAGCTTTTCTTCCCATTGTGACCCCTGCCCAGGGGTTTAGCTTTGTGGGAGGATGTGGGCACTGACCCCATACTAAGAATTCTGTCCCTGAATTAAGTGATCCTTTAGTCTCCAAATGTTCAGCATTTCAGCAACTTAGAATTTAAGTACTGAGAAACACAATTTAGACATCCAAAGAAAAGGGGGCAGGCAAAGTTCTCAATGGAATGAGTAAATAGGAGTTCTAGATGTGAATGATTTTCAGTGTCTCACTCTCTGCAACACCAGAAATTTGAGGACTGAAAAGATTTTTTGGTGGTGATTCTTAGTGGGGGGCAACACTTTCATTTTAACCCCCCTCCAATAGCTTCATCTCTGCCCTGGTTAGGTTCCAGCCTCTCCCCATACCACTTGCTCATTATACCCTTACACATTTGCTGCAATTCCCACCAGCCACTGCCAGCACACTTAAATTGGCAGGTACAATGGTAGTCCAACTGCATCTGGAGGATGCACAATCACTTTTTTTGTTTAATATCATGTCTTTTCTGCAAAATTGGGACTCAAGAAGGCACAAGATTCTCTACCCTTCACTTGATCTTAAACCCAGACTTTGAAATCCAAACCAGCTAACCATCACACTCTTGAAAATGCAGCATCCTCTTCAAGATTATATAGACAATTTCCATTGTAAAAAGGTAAATTCAGATTGAATTTAGCAGAGCACCAAAACACTAAACATTTGCTCAGATCTAGCAAAATTAACGGCTTTGACAAACAACACTAACATACAAGGAAGCAAAATTAAATAGCAAGCCAATATGTTTTCCCAGACTATCCATACAAAAACCTTACTCTTTTGTTTGAGATGCCTTGGTCTGCATACCTGACTGCGCAATAAATAACTGTCACAGTCAGATATTACAAACTACAGAGCTTCTGTACCATTTTATTGAAACAGGGGTAGAAGATCAAATGTTGGCTGGTGTACTACAGATACTGTAGTGGTAAGAAAAAAAAATTCAGTATCCACTTCTGTGAATATAATATGCTCTATGTATGGGATCCTATCTTCTGTTACATCTTTTCAAAGTTTGGAAATGTGACCTTTGGGGACTATAGCTCCCAGACCCCCCTCCCAAAAAAAGCTAGCATGGCTCCTAGGGATTTTGCAAATTATTCTGGGAGTTGTGCTTCAAACAAAAAAAACAGTTGCATTTCAAAGCTCAGTCTCATTTTCATTCACTTATCTTGCACTTAATGGGTTGAATTCCAATTTAGGCTGCAATCCTATATAAACATACCAGGGAGTAAGCCCCATTGAACTCAGTGGTTCTTACTTATGAGTAGACATTATAGGATTGCACTGTCAGTCATATTCAGCGCAAATGGCTTTTGACTGTCTCTGGATCCAGCTCCATAACTATGAGTTACTACACAAAACTGAAATGTTAACTATATACTTGCCCACACAGAGAGAGCAAGCTTTTAATGGATAGTGTTATTACATTTATGTCCCACCTCTGCTGCAAGGTATTCAAGGGAGACCATATATGATTCTCCCTCCCATTGTGTGATCACAACAACCCTGTGAGGTAGGTTAGACAGAGATATTTCCACCCAGAGTCACTCAGTGAGCTTCATGGCTGAGTGCGGAACCTGAATCTCCCTGATATTTTTCTGAAACTGTTGCTATTATACTAGTTTTCTAACTAGTAGTTTTCTATATGCCTATGTTTTGATTTTGCATTTCTCTACAGTAAAGCATTTAGTTATAAGAATCCTGCCTGAAGTTGGATGTGACACAGGGCAGATCTCACCTGTTGTTTATGAGAAGTAGGCCCAAAAGACAATTTTAAAAAACTTGAGCAGCATCTACAGGAACTCTTGTTTTTTACACACTGCCCAAGAGTTAAAGGTATGTTTACTGCAAATACCACCCCAAGCAGGGATTTTTGTGCCTTATTACAGCTGCACAGCAGACTGCAACCAGAGCTGGCTGGAGGATTCTAGGTGTTGTAGACCAAAACAGTAAGTGCCCTGAGCTCTGAATAAAATCCAGCTGGTTCGCTAGTATGGCAATGCATTGAAAGGAAAGCTGCTTTTGGATAGTGTTTGGCAAGTCACTTAAAGGTCAAGATCTAACAGAGGAGTTGCACAGCATAAAGTTACACCAGCATAGTTATGCTGTGATTGTGCTATGCCACTGGGATACCGGGTTGCACCATTCTAGACAGTACTGCACAACTTGCAGCATGCTGATTCATGTTCCTGCTGTGGAATGGTCAATAGCCCTCTTCATCAAACTGTGCTAGAGACACAACGAATCAATGAGTTGAAATGGCTACCACTTTCACAATGATTATACCAGCAAAAGTTCACTTACATAACCATAATCAGGATACAACCATTTCACAACAGACATAAAGATGCAACTACCAGCATAAGGGAATTTACCCTGGCATATGTCACCAACAAGTTTCTAGTCACATATTGTCCTGTCTTGGTTCTGTTTGGGCAAGATGGGCCTATTAAGGTATCTAGCAGAGAAATCCTAAATTCAGAGGCTTAGCAGACAGGATTAGGGTCAAATGCCATCCCTGATTAACAGCCTACCTCAGCATTGTAAACATACTACATTAGTAGAGTTTAAGTATGGTAGGTTTCTTTGAATGGAACAGTGCCCATTCTACAGTAGCTGAAAACTTGACAGGCCTGCAGGAAACCAAAACTGGTGCTCTTAACATTAGTTTTCATTCTGTCCACCATCTCAAAGCATTTAAAATGCAATTACAACAATGAGAGTGGAGGTGGAGGCTCACAATTTGCTGGTAGATTTAGCTGTGGGGGCTTTCCTTTGTCATTCACAATTCAACCTGCCAAACCCCAGAACAAAAGAAGAACACAAGCAGAAAGGTTAGCTGTCAAGAATTATTCTAGGGTGATTGTGACCCAAACAGCATCAAGCCAGCCCAGAGAAAAATGTAAGGTCAACATGTCTACTATCAGCAGTCCTTCTGTTGGATTTGGACTGTGTAAGTCATATGTAGGCTGCTGTCTGGAACCCATGCCAAATCAATGGATCTTTGATCTGAGTTACCTACAGACTTATTGGGCTGGGTGCAGGATATGTCATCTCTTAGCAGAAAGTATTTACTCACAGAAATCCCTGTGTCCGATTTTTAGGGATCCTCCTCTCTCCTTACACACACACACACACACACACACACACAACAACCACAGCTCTCACCATCTAGCATGATCTCCTGACCTCCTGTGTAGCACCGAATGGCTGCTGCAAAAGGAGGGGACAGGGCATCCACTTCCTCTAAATCACTTGTACTCAGTGAATCTAATTCCAACACCTGGCCTTAAGTAGTCACTAAACTCCACCTGAAGCAAAGCAGGTATCTGCTCAGAGAAAAATTAAAGGCCCTGAGAATACTTAGGAAAGAATTTTAAAAAAATGTTGATAAGTCTTGCAAACATTTCTTTGGAGTTGGCCTCTACAACTTTCTCTGTTGCTACTGAAACACTCATCCTATCCCATTTCCCATGCTTGCCATGTGTTCTGGGAACAATCCCCATTTTGATGAATAAATGCAGCAAGCTTCAAGATATTTTCTAGAGCTGCCACTTCTTGAAGGAACAGACCTGGGCTTATTGTGTGAACATGAAATGTAGAAAATATATGCCACAACAGCCATTTTATGCTTTAAAAAAAACCTGTTCATATATATCCTATTTTATTTAGTGTTTCAGTGGCATAAGAAACCATAGTGCTGATCAAGACTGTTATTTTTTAAACAGAAAATTCATTAGTGATTTTTAAGTGGACTTCACCATCTTTGGAGACAGCCTACTTCTCTGCCCAACCACTTGTACTATCAGGGCATTCTTAATATTTAGTCTAAGCCCCTCTTTTTTTTTTTTTTTGTCATTTGAACCTACTGGCTCAAGTCATACCATCTAGACCCAAAGTGAGCAAATCATAGCTACGCAGAGGTTGTTGATCTGAAACTCCTATTAGGCCTAGTCAGCACTGCCAATAGTTAGTGATGATGGGAGCTGCAGTCCAACATCTGAAGGCTTCAGGTTGCCTATCCCTGCTATAGAGCAAACAGAAAACAATTTGGCTCCATTATCTTTCTACAGCCCTTCAAATATTTGAATATGTTTATTTTTGCCTCTTAATCATCTCCTCTCCAAGCGAGACATACACAGTTCTTTCAACCTTTCCTCATAGGACTCCATTTCTATTACCCTCACTATCTTCATCTACCTCCCCTGGACATAATTTTGTCTGTTAATATCCTTTATAAACTGTACAATTCTGTGGTGTCCAGAACAGAATGGTATCATTACTTCTCAAGATCCAGACATTTCACTTCTGCTGAGGCAACTTAAGATTGCATTAACCACCACATCACACTGATGACTTGTGCCCTTGTTGTGACTTGTGGTCTACAAAGAACTCCAAACCCTTTTCACATGTTCCTAGGTCAAGTCATACATCATACATCCTCCAATGACTGATATGGGAATCTTGAGTAAAAGACTGCACTAATAGATAAACCATATTATTATAAATTAGATAAACCATATTATTGTAAATACAGGCCAAAATGCCTGTTAGTCATTTCACCTACACCTTTGTTTCTGTCATGAGGATGGCTACAACAAAATGGCAAGTAATACTGATGTTCCTATTGGGTAAAAAAGACCCATGTACATCAGCACCTGAACAGTTTTTAAAATGTTAAGACTACTTTGCTAAGGTAGATGGACATGCCCCAACTGCAACACAAAGTTGATTTATTTAGCTGGCTATTAAACCAGCTGGATATATCTTTCAATGTGACCTGTGAAACACATCCAGAACTAGGGACAGCTGTTGTCATGTGGGACAAGTCACCTGTAACTTGAGCTGGATCAGAGTGATATATTTCAATTTTAAAAGATGTACCCTTATTATATAAACACACACGTTTATGAAACGGCATAGCTTTTGGCTCCCTTCACAAAAATTTACAGATAAACTCAAGCTTAAATCCTATAAGTAGAACAGAACTGATTTTTGAGTGGTAAGGCAACACATAGGTAAATCCCAATGATTCAATGGGTGTACTCTGATTGGGATTTCCAATAGGATCCAGGCCCTATTCTATATATTTCCAAAGTTCCAAAATGATAAGGCAGCAGCCCTACATTCCTTGTCACCCTATTCTTCTATCCAATGTAAGCTATAATGAGATGGATGGTCATTTATGGACTATCTCCCTGAACTGTCTTTAAGACCTTCCAAAAGCCACCCTGTAGCAATCATTTCCTTGTTAATTATGCATTGCATGGTGAATTATGTCCACCTTCCCTTACTTCAAATCAGTGCTAATTGCTTTTACTGGCTGGCCTTCAGCACTAATGTTCTTTTATCCACTTTCTCCAAAATATTAATGGTTTCACACACTTCTTTAAAAAAAAACACCACTTCATTATCTTCTTCTTTCTAAGCCAAGCCCCTGAACACTTCAAACTTTCAAAAGAAAAGAAAAGAGAAAAGCAGCTCTATTTTTTACATTATTTCACATCTTCTCAGCCTTTTCTCTATTTCGATGGTATCCTTGTTTTTTGAGGTGGATCAGGATGGCATCAGCAACATAAGTGAAAGTTGATTTATTTGTCAACTTGATAATATGGGCTACTTTGTTGCTAATCCCTTTCCTAATAATTCCTAACACTGTGATTGTCTTTTTCACTCTTGTAGTAGAGAAAGTGTTCTCTGATGATCACAAGGGTACCTGTGCTGGATAGATGCAGATGATCCTCTATTTCATTTTATTTTGTCTGGATCCAACATACTTCATTCTGCACATACGTTGAATCTCATTTGTCATTCTGTTGCCTAGTTACCCAGTCTGGAGAGAGATTTCTAAAACTCTTCAAAGGCTGCTTGGCATTTCATTGTCCTGAGTAATTGGCTATCTTCTGCAAACTTGGATGATTCAACTATTATTATGGTTGCAGCTTCTGATATCAATTGACAGGCACATCTTTTCACAAATGTTCTGTTCCAACTGGCTCCCAGATACCTGCAATATCAGCACCAAAATGGTGGATGGATGGCTGGAAGAGGTTTTTAATTGCCCCTGATATTGGACAGGGATATACACAGCTAAAATACACAGATGCCATTATTGCTTAGAAAATCATTTCTCGCTTATTGCCTTTGTGGTATCCTCAATGCACTACTGCATCCCTTTTAAGTACTGTAATTTCTAGTACCCTGGGATTTCACTGGGCTGTGTTAAGGTTGCAGTGTCACACACAGATAATGTCATTTCATGGCTTTTAGAAAGAACAGAGGGGCATAAATCAAGCACCATTGCTTTGTGATTTCCATTTCAACAGATGCTGCATGCAATTCTTGTAAACCTACAACTCAATCAGCTGTGGCACACTGGTAGTACTTACTGACTTGCCCCCTATATTGCTATTTTTATTTAATTTTTGCAGTAGTAACCTATTGCTTATTGCTTTTATACATACTGCTCTAACTAAACTGTTCCAATTCTTTTTTTCTTCAAAGAAAAATCAACATACCCATTTCTTTATTTAGTAAATCAAGTTAAAATCATTTGATGAGAAATATCTCAGGGAATAATCATTTCAAGATTTATGAATGGCTACTTTTCATTAAGCATAGAAATTCAAACCAGTGTGTGATGGCCAATAGTTTTAAGCATAGTTTTTAATGTTGAGTTGGCAAAAATATCTTTTTTACATTGGGTGTGTGTGTGTGTGTGTGTGTGTGTGTGTGTGTGTGTGTGTGTGGTGGCCTTCATAGAAATACTGTTGACACTTGTATATTACATTATGTTTAAATCAGTTTAAATTCACACAATTCAGTCCTGGTATGAAGAGCAAAGGAAATCACTAAGTCTTCATATATTTTGGTAAGAAGGATGAGTCCTGTTTAACCAAAGAAATACATGTTGAGAGTTATTTTAATATTATCTGCCATTTGAATGTGGTATTTAAATGTGCATACATTAATTTTTACTGTTGACCTCTAGTATCCAGGATAAATTTCATTTAGGGGGAGTTCATGAAATCGCTGATTTTTTTTAAGAAATGTTGGGTTAAAATTCATCCATGCTCTATCTACAGAGACTACGCAGGAATGGACTAGTGGATGCCTCAAGAATGGCCAGATTTAGTGCAGTGTGCCCAGCATACCACAGGGCTGGCGGAGTACCAGCAAGGAAAAGGAGTCTGTAGAACACAGTAAGAGAAGGAAATGGATTACGCTCTTCCTTCTTCTTCCAAAACACTCTTCCTAGTGGCAGTGTCCTCAACTAGCGTGGATGCTTGCTTTGCATGGTATGAAGTAAACACCAGTGCCTGTCACACACCGGGCTATCAGATGTAACCCTTTCTATGTATCCCTTTCTGGTGTCTCAAGAAATAATGTCATACAACAATGCCTGCTAAATGTATCAGTGACACTGAGGCATCTTTTGATATATATTAATTATAGTTTGCTCTATGCATGCAGATCCCCTTTTAGTATAGCTCTGAAACTTGGAAGAGTTTCAGATTATTTGTCCTAATGAAGAGGCAGCACTGAGGAAAACTGTAAAGACTAAAGCACGTAGGCATTCATTGCTCTCCAATTAATGTTCTCACAAAGGAAAGCCTCTGAAACAATGTTTTTGAAAAGTCATTCACAGCCTCAAGCGCCTGAACTGGTGGTGCTCCAGCCCTTCATCTTTTTTATACACTACAGACAGGTATGCATGAAATAAATCTACGTAGCTAATAATACCTTATTTAATCATTTCACTTCCTCGCCTTGTACTGAAACAGGCACATTCAACAGGCACAGAAATATGGCTACTATGAGAAGTCTATTTGCTTTCACTACTGTGAACAGTTTTTACCCCTCTCTCATTAAAGGCTTTTAGTCTATGATATTTGGAAGTCTTTCCTTATGACTAGAGAAATTACTCAGTTTTGGGAACAAAATCCATTAGTCCTACGGCCCTTCTATACTATGGTACCGCCCACACTTCTGCATTCATTTAAGTGGTTAGTAGCCCCTCACATCCACCCCCTAGTCATTAATTCTAGAAGGAAAGGAGTCCAGAGATCTTATTTTCTAGGGACAGAACAGAGCAAAAGAAGGAGCATTTCCAAGTTGCCTGTCCCTCATTTAGGCCATCAAAACTGCTTTGGCAGCCTGGCCGAGCTCTAGATATAAAAGACAGGTTACATGCAGGAATGGCTTATCAAATCTGTCAATAACTTTTCATTTTTATGGTCCATTTCTGAGGGCCTTTTTAAAATAACAAGATAGGGTAACCCTCAAGTAGTTAGAGGCATGGTTTGCACAAATATTCCCTTGGAACAAGATACGGTTCCAGCTGGATCAGACTGAAGGTTCTTCTTGGCAACATCCAGTTTCCCTCACTTGCTGACCAAAAGGATCTTCAGAAACCTACAAATAGAGAATGGTGGCAACAGGCCATTTCCTGATCATTCCAGTAGCTCCTTAGACACTTCACTTTCAACTCCTTCTAAAAAACCAATTCCTAAGGCATTCCTAACTAACTCCCTTCTGCATTCTTCCTTCCAAGAGACTGCTGCTAAAAAAAAATATGCTGAAATTTAGAACTCTGACATCATTCAAAATTCTGGGTTTGGTTCCATTTCTACATGCTTTACAGCACAAATCTTTCCCCATCTGCTCAGAAGTAAAGTCCAATTGAGTTCAAAGAAGCTTACTCCCAGATAAGGGGGCACAGGATTGCTGATTTAAACTAATGTGAAACCACCCTTGGACCAACTAAATGGACTATACACTTCAAATTATGTTACAAGTGAAATTTTGCACTTAAAAAAAAAAAGTAGGAGGTTTGATCCTTCACTGCAGGCTGTTGTGTAAACTCCTGATCTTCAGATATATTCATACACAGGACTGCATACCTAACTTCACGTGATGCAAATGTGCATGTATGTACACCAAGATACATGTGCATTTCTCTGTTCATCTGCCCAACACAGAATCAGAGAGTGGTTAGATAGGCACACATGTATGCACATAAAGGGAAGGGGACTGCCCACCTTGTCATGCCAACGTGAAAAAGGACAGTTGCAGGTTGCTGGTTTTGCAGCCATTAAAATTTGCAATTGTATGAAAAAAGGCTTCTTTACATATTTTTTTCTTTTTTTTTTCTCTTTTTCTTTTTTCATTTTGCAGTAAGCATCATTGGAAGAAGACCAAAGCAGAGCAACTATAAGTTAAATATACACTTGAGCTTAGCTGCATTTACATAACTCTTTTAGGACAAGGCAGGTTGAAAGGGTTTTTTTTCTTGTTTAATTGTTACGTGTGTATGTTTGTTTAAAATTTTCTCTTTGTGTTCTAGATTTTAACTCTTCCTTGCCATCATTGAATGCTTTTATAACCACAATGATTCCCCTGCCCACCCCCCAACTAATTTACATTATCTTCTGAAGAACGTCGGGTTTCGCAGGCAGGCGGCTAGTCACCTGCAACAACCGAGGGGTCCTGCAGAAGCTTCCAAACTGCTGTCAGTGTCCGACGCCAGGGTCTGGTCTGTGGACATGGAGGAAATGTCATTGA
The DNA here is from genome assembly GCA_948472985.1 of Iguana delicatissima. NCBI lineage: Eukaryota > Metazoa > Chordata > Lepidosauria > Squamata > Iguanidae > Iguana > Iguana delicatissima. Next base: position 267,299 of record CAOKZL010000471.1, on the reverse strand, counting down.
CGGATGAGGATGGAGGGAGGCTTTCGCTGCTGTTCACTGCTGCACCTGTGCTAAGAAAATGAACACCCACGTGATTCAACCTGAAAGCCAGAATGAAAAATACCTACATGCATCTCACCCAGGGCTGGCCCAAATCATTTGGCTGTCTGAAGGGAGAAAACGGCACACACACAAACTCTCATAAATTATACATAGCGCAAAGAACACCACATTAAATTGTTTGCTTGGCTTTTCTTTTTAAATGAGAAGAAACAGCTTCACATTTTGCTTTCAACTTAACAAAGCCCATACTCTACTTCCTCCTCCTCTGTATTTGCAAAATGAAGCAGAGGGGTGTCAGTTTGTTAGTTGGCTATTCTACTTCTTTTTAATCAATGACCAGAGTTAAGGAGATATTTAAAGACTGGGAGGGCTCTGCAGCAAATGAGATCTGGCCTGCAGGCCTGAATGGTTTTGCATGGAATAGGAGCTCCAGTATAAGGACTAGCAAGTTTTGCCGTGCAACAGAAGTTCCGGGCTACAGGCTGCCTGTGGATTTTTTTGTAAAGTAACAATTAACACTGAAGATGTTCCCTCCCAACATCTAATTTATAAAAGTCAAAATTTGTTTGTCTGTGTCAGGCGAAGTGTCATACCCTGCCTTGGGGACTGTGGCAGCAAGGAGGAGGATTCTGACTCTGAGGCAGAGGCTTCCCCACAGGCTGAAGTGTCCCCAGAAGCTGGTCCAGAGGGAGTTAATGCACAACAACAACAAGGGCCCGAGCCTAGAGGAAGACATAGCTGACACACCTACCTTGAAGCACAGATGCTGTGAAAGGGAGGGTTTGTGTTGTCTGGCCCATTTAAATACTAAACGAGCCCTAATGAGGGAACACCTGTGGCAGCAGCAGTCATAGATAAAAGAGGGATCCAGCTGGCTTTTCCTCCCAGGGACAGCAACTGGTCTCTTTGGCCCTGAAACTCTATGCTGTGCTCTTGGATCTCGTTGTCTTGGAACTCTGCCTGTTTGGACTATGGCTTGGATTTGCCCCTTTGGATTTGTTTGCTCTCGGCTGCCTTTCTGTTTGAACATTCTCTGACTCTCACTTTCTGTGTGGGAGCTGTGCTGTTTGTGAGTAACTGCCTGTACTGCCACAGTCATGACATGAAGACCTCATATGATTGGCTGTGTCAGGTGAAGACCTCATATGATTGGCCAGCTTGGGAAGATTCTATGGAATTCTGGGGTTTGCAGTTTAGAGAGGGGCCTTTAGAATTCTCAGCCAGAGAGTTCTTGGACCTGACCAGTTGCTATGGAACAAGGCCTGGCAGCAAGGAGGAGGGCAGTGTATTCCTTTAGGAACCCAACCTCTATATGTTAATAAATCTGAATACAGATTGGATTGGGGAATATGGGGAAAAGTTACCGGTACTGGACATGACATTTTGGGGAATCAGAGACATGGGATCTCAAATCTTTCTAACAAGTATTACCTATGAGAAAATAAAATCCTGGCCAATGTCAGGCGTATACACCAGCTATCAATAAGTAAAATTTTTGGAACTATATTAAATTTTTTTAAACACTGGCATTCCAAACATATTAAAAAAAGTTACAATGATTATTATTTTTATTGCTAGATTCCAAGCTCTGGTAGGGCCATGTTTGAATAACCCTCTTGGTCTGCTTTCTGAGAATAAAGACTAGGATGAAGTGGGCCGTCATGCTAACACAGGCCTCCTTGTGGAGGATCTACATCACCACCTTCAGATACATGTTGAGAGCAAGGGAGTTAAAAAAAAAAATCTTCACTTTTTTCCCCACTTTTTTCTTCACAGGAATTAGGTAGCCAGGGAAATGTCTGAAGAGGATCCATGACAGAGGAGGGCAACCTGTGGCCTTCTGTCTAATTTCAAAAGCCATCTACAGGGCTTCCAATCCAATTGGAGAGTTTAGGTTCCTGAGGGAATACACTGCCCGCCTCTTTGCTACTAGGCCTCATCTCCATAGCAACCGGCCAAGCCCAAGAGCTCTCTAGCTGAGAATTCTAAAGGCCCCTTCCTAAACTGCAAACCTCAGAATATTCCATAGGATCTTCTTAGGCAGCCAATCATATGAGGTCTTCACCTGACACCACCAATCATATGAAATCTTTGTCTGACACAGACAAACAAACTTTGACTTTTATATATTAGACTACACATAACTGATATATTAGATATCTGTATAGATGCATTCTGTATGTTGGACAGATCCACAGTGGAGGAGCTTGGAGTGTGTGGAGGAGGTGTAGGTGGGGAAGGCATGGCCACGGTGCACAGGGCGTGGTTTCGGTGTGAGGGGGTGGGGCTACGGTATGAAGGGACATGGCTATGAGACGCCCCCCCAAAAAAATTGTCGCCCATGGCGAACTGCCCCCTTGTTCCTATGTGAGTATCGATCCATTTACTATTATTCAATGAACAGTTCACAAACTAAAACTGAAGAACGCTTGGCAATTTTCCAATTCTCTAAGTAAAAGGGGTTTCCAAACTGTTGGGAGTCTCCACCAAAAAAATCTAAAAGCTGCAAGATAGTAAGTAATTCTGACTTTTCTGTGCAAAATCCTACCATGCTGAAACCTAGGTCTTCTCCTCAGAAAAATGCATTTCCTGCACAGAATCATATTTTCTGCACCAAAAAGATTTTTTTCTGTGCAGAAAATAATAGTTGATGATAAAAAAAAAATCCTTGTAAGCACCCCCCCCACCAGAATTAAATCCTGAACTGAGTATAGTCCATAAAAAGAAGACTTTCAAGGACTTCTTCATAACAAGGAGGAAACTGATTGAACCATTTGATCTTGATTATGAGAATGAAATCAATGAGGATTTGCATCCTCTTGTAAACAAACCATTGTGTGTAGTCTTATTTTTTTAAAGCAATCTCTAAATCTGTAAAAAGAAATCCAAGTGCTTTTCATATTGCAGTTACACATTTCTCCTGCTCTTGGGTAACCACAACTATTCATGTTAACATTGACCCTGAACCCTGAGCTATGGGCAGTGACTACTATAGGATTAGGTAGAAATGTTGCACTCATATTTTTCTTTAGTTATAATGGAGAAAGGGTGCCGTCTTTTCCCACCCCATCATCCTCTTCCTTGGACTCTTTATTGGTTTCACTGGGTGTCTTCATGCGTTCACCTGATAACATTTCTTCCCCAAGATATACGACAGCAAGGAAAATAACTGCTTCATAAAACAGCTTGTTTTCCTATCTCTTATAGTGGCAACAGTGGCCACATTTTATGGGGTAAAAAATAAACAGGTAAACGAAAGAAAAGCACGGGTGTATGTTTATTCTGTACTCCAAGAACTGGGTAAATAAAAAGGCCATTTGTGGGAGCAACAGTTATATGAATAAGAATGATGTTCCATGTTAGGTGAAAAATGGAGTCCTTAATTAGTCCTTGCAAATTACTTCTCTATACAGGAATGTCATACTATCATTAAACATAAATCACCTAATGCAGCCTGCTCTGTATGGCAAATTCTCTTCTGAATAATGATTTATTCTGCTATCTGCTCTATCTCCAGGAAAGGTTGTGCTGGGCAATAGCACAGGAAGCTCTTCAATCAAAACCGCACATTCTGTCTTTTATTTTCAACTCTGCAAGAACTGGTTGAATTGCTTTCCTTTTATTACGGAAATCAAGGTGTGTGTGCATATGTGTCTGCCTTGAAGTTGCCTATCGACTTCTGCTGTCCCTATGAATTTCATGGGGAGTTTTTTAGGCAAAGACTGATCACAGGTGATTTTTACCAGCTCCTTCTGCTGAAATATATCCTGTAGCCCCTGGCATTTGCTGGCTGTCTCTCATCAAAGTACTAACCAGGGCTGACCATGTTTAGCTTCCAAGATCTGATGGGATCTGGTGCTTTTAGAGTAATGCTACTTAAAAATTTCAATATCTCCTAAACTAATTGGCAACTAGGGTTGCCAGATCTCAGGACCAGGTCCTGAGTCTCCAGTTTTCAATCATTGTCTTCAGGCAGTGTGCAAATTCTTCTATTTTGCTGGGCTCAGCTTAGGGGAGGAGGAAGTTGCTACAAATTCAATGGGACTTACTCAGCCCTTGTTTCGTTGCATGCCGTCAAGTCATTTCTGAGTTATGGCAACCCTCAGGAAAACTTATCATGGGGTTTTCTTCGCAGAATTCATCCAGAGGGGTTTACCACTGTCTTCTTCTAAGGATGAAAGAGTGTGACTCACCCACGGTCACCCAGTGGGTTTTCCTGGCTTAGCAAGGATGCGAATCTTGGTCTCCCAATGCCCTAGTTCAACACTCAAACCACGCTGGCTCTGTACTCGCCTCTAAATACATATATATAGTACTCAGCCCTACATTATTGCATACTTTTTAAATATCACTATTTTTGACACCTCAAAGCTGGTGTTCACATGATGAGCTAAGCAGATTGAAGAAATGCTTAGCCTCAAACTGATGCAGAGCTGCTGCTGCTGCTGACCCAGCTGTAGATGAAGAAATGTTGGTAAGAATCCATCTTTGGAAGACAGAGCCTGTAGCAAACACAGTATGGTTATTCACTGGGACTGAGTACCTGAGGGAGAAGGCTGTCCTTTTACTACACCATTTTTAGTCTTTTCTTCAGAGTTCATTACTTCCTTGTAGATTAATTCTGCAAGAGACAAAGGAGTTCATTATAAAGGTGCATCAGACTCATGTTCCCCCCACCCAACTACTAGGGTTTCCAGGGTTTCAAAATATAGGCATACTTCAGTGAACAAAGCCCCTGACAAAGAAGCTCCTTTTACAAAGTCTTTTTTTTACCTGCCCAGCCCCCTTTTCTTCCTCTGTCTAGCTGGGTGTCTTTTAGGAGCATTGGCTTTGGGAGGATGGAAGGAAGGCTGCAGAAACACAGGCTTTTAGTGTCAGGTTGCAGGAGTGTGTCTAGACTAAACAATGCTATAAAGCCTGAGTTGGGAAAGAACAGGACTCTACTATAGCCAATCCTACCGCAGCTATATGTGCCTCCTTACAACACACAGGGTAAAAGGCAACTGCTTTCAGAACCCCTTGCTAAGCATGCATGAACAGCAAAACAGGAAGAAAAGGGAAGAGGAGATAAGCCTGTGTCACCATCCTGCCCAAGAATGGTTTAATATATATCTGAGAGTCAGCATGGTATAGTGGTATGAGCATTGAACTATGACCCTGGAGATCAGGGTCCAATTCTCCATCAGCCATGGAAACCCACTGGTTGACCTTGGGTGTGTCACAAACTCTCAGCCCCCAGAAAATCCTGTGATAGGTTCATTTTAGGGTCTCTCATAAGTCAGAAATGACTTGAAGGCACACAACAACCATATCCAAATATATGTGTATGTATGTATATGACTCTCTCTGTGTGTATGCGCACGCGTGCACCTGTGTGTGTGTGTGTGTGTGTACATATAAATTTTGTGGTCTTTAGAGGGGTCTAAATATTTTTGCTTACTTATACAATGTTTGTTTCTGTGTGCCTTCAAGCTGTTTTTCCATTTATGATTAGAATCACAGAATCATACAATTGGAAAAGACCACAGGGGCCATCTAGTCCAGCCCCCTGCCATGCACGAACCCACATCAAAGGACTCTCAACAGATGGCCGTCCAGCCTCTACTTAAAAATGTCCAAAGATGAGACTCCACCACACTCTGAGGAAGCATATTCCACTGCTGTACAGCTCTGACTATCAGAAAGTTCCTCCTGTGGTTTAGGTGGACTCTCTTTTCCTGTAGTTTGAATCCATTGCTTCTTGTCCCTCATCAATATGCCATCCTTTCAAATATTTAAACATGGCTATCATGTCCCCTCACATTACCCTGAGGCAACCGTAGGATGGAGTTTTCTTGGCAAGATTTGTTCAATGGGGGGTTGCCTTTGCTTCCTTCTGGGGCTGAGTATGACTTGCTCAAGGTCACCCAGAGGGTTTCCATGGCCAAAGTGGGATTCGAACCCTGGTCTCCAGAGTCATAGTCCAACATTCAAAACCAGGACACCATGCTGGTTCACATTAAAGGTTTACCTGACCTAGTTATTTCATCTCATATGTGCATATTGCTTAGATTTCAATGAAAACATGTTGAACTGCTTTTCTTTTTTTATGGAGTAGTAACCTATCCCTATTTTTCCCATGCTATTCCTGCCTTTGGTACCAAAGTTTCTGTTAAAGAAATAAAGTCCAAGAACACATCTACTTTGTTAACTGAGGTATTCCTATAGTAATACAAGATACTGGACAATCAAAACTGATAACACTAGACAAAGGGGAGAAAAGAGATAGAGTATTTGTTCCTCAGCTTCATTTGACAACATCTTCACAGTTGCCAGATCAGCTGCCATCTCAAAACTGGGCAGGAAACATATAAAGTCCATCTCAACTTTCATAAGATGAGGGCCTCTCATAACAGTTCCATGCTCCTAATCTCAAATTTTGCAACAAACTCCAAACTCTGGGAAATCTTGCAATATCAGGCTGACAGCCATCATAAGGAATTATACTCTTCAGCCAAGGGAAGAGTAGGAACCAGAACATATAGAATCCTGTCTTTCCCTAGCATTTGGTATGTAATGTGAGGTCACTGTTACATACCAAATACTGAGATGTCCATGTCTTGTGGGTGCAGCTGGCATCCACTTCTCCAACTTATGTCACAAACCAATTGGAATATAGGATTCAAGGCATCTTGTATAATATAGCATGTTTTTAGCCCATGAACATGGGCCACTCTGAATGATACATGACTCCTGGCAACTCTACTACTGAAAAACCAGCCTTGCCAACAAGTCCACAATAGTTTCTTATGCACACATGTTAATATGAAAGGTAACATTTAATTTTTAAATATTTTTAATTAATTAATTAATTGGTTGGTATGGTTGCCCCTTGGAAACTGTTACAGTGGCCTAAATTCCAGTAGCTACTCCCAGCTAAAGCAGACCTATTGAATACGTTATTGAATGGTGACTCAACACATGGGTGAATCACACTGAGTCCATTGGTCTACTCTACTGGAGATTAAACAGAATTTGGGGCATTGACTATATTAATCAATTGAAGCATGCCAAGAGTTTGGAAAAGTAAAAGAAGCAACTCTTCATCAAGGATATAAATGCTCATTTATTTCAGTCTCTCAAGAATTAGTAAGTTCAAAAGCTTTCTCCATACTACACAAGACTGCAAGAGGTTTTATGCATTTTTGGAGTGATTTTCATATTTTGGGAGGCCTACAAAAATCATTGTTTGCAAAATTTGTTGTATTTTGCATAAAGGACAGTTTTCCGAATTTGGGTGTAGTATAAGGTTCTGAGGTACCTGTGGGGTTGTGTGGGGATATTTTTGCATATTTTCATGCAGTTGAGTGACTTTTTGCATGGTTTGGGGCAACAAGGACCCAAAAATAACATAATTTCTGTTAAAAAAAATGATGATTCAATACTTTGGGACACTTATAGGCTGCTTTAGGATCCACAGATGTGGAATCTAGGGGCTGCATGCAACCTGTGGGCCTCATTATGCCCACTTCTGATTTAGGGCCAGAATCCTGATGTAGCTTACAGTATGGCCGTTCAGGAATTGAGGCCCATGCTTTGACAAAACAAGATTACCTTTCCACTCTTCAATCGTGTGTTCTCTTTCATCCAGCTGCTTATCATATATCTGTGGAGGTGGCTGTTGAGTAAAAACACAAGAAGATGAGCAGGATATGCTATACTAGCAGTATAAAACAAACTTAATTCCAAGCATGGGGCTAAGAGAATGTAAATGCAAAAATAGCAAGGAAATGAAAAAAGTGCACAATTTCCGGCAAAGCAACCTATCCCGCTCTGCAACATGAGATAGCAACTGGGGAATGAAGTCATTAGAGGCAGGCTCATAAACATAAACATTTCATTAACTTGATGCCACATTTAGGGTTTGTAAATATTAAATAAGATATGGATACAGAGTTTTTTCTTCTCAAAATACAGATTGAAATGGATTTTAGCTAAATTAAACATCCATCACTTATATCCACATTTTCAGAGTCCTCTCAGTGTTGTGTTAATCTTAAATGACTCTTTTTCCTGGGCTGGATTCAACAATGCTTCAAGTTTTTCAGTGGATCTGTGAAGAAGCCTGTCCTTTGTTGAAGCTTCAGAAAAACCTGTCCTACATTCCTACATTCAGACTACACAACAATGTTTAGCTTGCTCACTGGAACGTGGTAAAACATCTCATCATCTGGCACCACTCTGATTATTATTGATAAAGTTTCACATTCGACTTGAAGGGCTTTGGGTGGGAGGGGAGACTGTTTTCATAAGCCCATGAATGGATAGATCGGCCTTCTTCTATTCAGTGGTTTCCACATTTACTGGACTACATCAGCACCAGAGTGGGTATAAGTTGGAGATGGCTGGGATACATGAACAGACAGATGGGGAAGAGAGACAGCAATTCTTACATTCCCTCTCAAGTGTATGAATTGATTTTCCACACTGAGTGGCTCTATTCTGATGCCACACTAAAAGACCTTGATGTGGCAGACATTAGATATCACCAGGGAGCCCTGTGCATTTTTAAGAAGTATTGGAACAAAGGAAAGAGCAGAATGAAAAGGGGTTTCAAATGAACAGTCCTGCTGGCAATTCCACTGCCACCTGCTTTTGAGGTATTCACAGATTGGTTTTGAGTCAGTGTGAAGGAATGGCTACTTGTCAAGACAACTGGAAATACTCTGTGGCTGCAGAAGGACACAACAGAGGAAAGAAAAAAATGTGGAAAGGCCAAAGAAAGTTTCTTAAATGTCTGCTGGAGACATTTTAAAATAGCTACTGCAAAGGGAAAGAACTTCATGTCCTTAAATAAAGGAAAATTCTATAGGAGTTGGGTTCACTTGGAGTGGCAACATGCACACACTCCCTACCCACAAGAAAAAGGTTTTAATATTGGAACTTAGCAAAGTTACTTTTTTGCTTAACAGCTCTCAGACCCTGCAGCTTCACAGCTTCCAGACCCACTGTCCATGCTGGATGGGTGATTCTGAGAATTTTGGTCAAAAAGCCTAATAATTTTACTAAAGTCTGGTTAATAGCTGTTTCTTTTCAAGTATAGAAGTTGGTTTTGGAGAGGAAAGATCAAGCAAGCACAGAGGTGGTGACATTTAAGGCAGCTACAGCATCCCAACTGCTATTGTATAGTATTGCTAAACTGTTTTTCTTTCTCTTACAAGAATGAAAATGCAAATACAGGGATGTAAGCAATCCAATTTCATTCATCTCCAAGCCAGGCAGGAAGATGGAGTGGAACCAAGTAGTGACTGATGCCTTCTAAGAGAATAAGATAGTGTGAATGCTAAAGGAACCATCCAAAGTGCTGAAATGCCTCATATAAGCCTAGGTCAGAAGGAAAGTCACCATATGTTAAGCAAGTATAAAACAGCTTGGTACACCTGAGGAGGTCTCTCTCCCTCTCTCTCTCTCTTCCACTTCCTCCTCTTCATGCAAACACATGCATCTTGAGTATAAGCTGAGTTGCATCTCTATGACCTCCAACAGAATACATGCCCCTATTCTCCTCTCTTTTCTCCCTGATACATTTGCACACATAGTATGGCACACTACTGAAGTTACGTCTCTGCTAAAGGGGGGGGGGCAAAGGAAGCCAAGGAAAGAAGGAAGGAAGTATAATCACAACAACAAGTCCTATTGTCTATAGCACTGGAGGTTTTCCTATCTTAAGTCAAAAAACAGGAACAGAAAGGCAAACAAAATAGAAGGGAAATGAAATTAAGCAGTGGCAGAATAATATACCAGACAGCACAGTTGGCAAGAATATTTGAAAATATTTTTAAAATGGTCAAAAATGTGTTTCTCAAGTGTTAGGAAACTTAGACAAAGAGCATAAGTCCAAAAATTGTATGCTTTTTTCTGCAGAGAAAAAATAATATTCTGCATTTTCTGTGCAGAAAATGCTGTTTTCTGTGCAAAAGACCATGTGGGAAATTTGCACAGAATAAATTCTCTTTGAAAAGGGTGTGGTTTTCTTCTCACTGTGAGAAAGTGTTTGAAACTGCTAAAAGTATTCATGGCTTCTTTCAGGGATAAAATTAGCAAAAATTTACATCCTTTACCAGGGACACAAGCCAGGCTAATCTTGCTGTACCATGATGCTTTGAACTACAGTGCCCCCCTTCCCTTCCTGGCTTCACAACAGTAATGCAGTGCCATGTATGTGTTGTTCTCATGTGCAAGAACAAGAAGCCACAAATATTTTCTCCTTGCCTATGTGACAGCAAAATACTTTTTGCAAGGCCAGATGAGAGGGCTTTTTGTTTGCCAGAACAGCTTTTGCACAAATCACACAAACTCTGTAAAACCACGAAAGCTGCTGCATTATTGCCTAGACTTATATGAATTAAAAAATCAGATGGGTCGTTCGAGACCTTTTGATCAATCAGCCAGACCTTCTGTGCTACCTTCACAAAGAACCATCTGAGTGGGTTAGGAGGGATCGAGATGATTCTCCTAGATCCATAGTAGATCTGCACTGTCTATACTACACTGTCATTCTGAGCTAATCCAGAAAGTAAAAAGGTATTGCTACTTTTGTTTCAACGGAATTTCTCGTTAAACATCTAAACAAAAGGTAGGAACTGTCCTGCCTTATTCTTTTCTAATACGAGAACCTCAGCTTCCTCACATGTATCAGGAGAACAGGAGCTCACCAGTTTGCTCATGGTTGGTTGCTGCTTGGTATGGTAGGAGCGGAGTTGAAAACATCTATGGGGGACTCACATGAAGCTGCCTTACACTGAGCCAGACTGTTGGACTATGTCTGTTTATGAGGACTAGTAGTGGTTTTACAAAACTTAAAATACTGGTCTTGGTCTCATCTGCATGGTTCTTCCACTGGAAATATCAGGGGAAGAAACAAAGGTTTTCTGCATCAAACACATGTGATTCATGAGTCATGGCCCTTCCATAACTCCTGCTACTTAAGAAAGTACATCAGTTAGTGTGAGGGAACCTTGTATGGCATGAGCAGGCAACCTCAGAAGATCTGGGGGCAATTTTTCATCCCTCAGACCAACTTCAGGCAGCCCCAGGCTTAGAAATGAATAGACGTTATCACACACACACACACACACACACACACACACACACACACACTCCAGACATTTTGGCCTTTAGCTCCCGTGATCCTTCCCCACTAGCCATATTAGCTGGAGCTGATGGGAAATGTACAACTAAATAACTGGAAAGGCACCAGGCTGGCAAAGCCTGTGCCATATGCTACTTTTTCTATCGTTACCAAAACCACAACTTTGGCTTTCCACATTAACATTTCTCCATCCCTTTGTGCAAGTCAGCTTGCCTCTCACAGATAATCATCCTGAATCCTATACTAAAACCTGATAGTCCCAGCCAGAGAACAATCTCCCTTTCACCAGTCCTGGAGCTGCAACCCTCTCCTGCTCAGCTTGAGAACAAGAATACACAAGTCTAGCGTATGACAACAGTGAGAGGATGAACCTGGGTCATCCAGATGACTGAGTCTGACAGCCTGTCACTCAGCAGTTCTGCCAAACCTAGAGTTTGCATTTGCTAATGAGGGGGAAAGTAGGGAGTTACAAGCTGAGGGGCAGGAGGTGGGGTGGAGAAAGTGGGGAGGCAGAAGAGAAGGAAACCCCAAAGGGGTTGAGGCTGCACATTTACATAAAGGTTGACACACTTGTCTGCTTCATTAGGCTGCCCATTCTAGGACTGGAGAGACAGGCGCCTGGAGGAGGGGCGAGCTTGGCCTGACTGTACTTCAAGTCACATCAGCTGGGACATGGCAATCACCATCAAAAACACAAGAAGGGAAGAAAAGGATACGTTTCCAAACCCCCAAAGCACCCCCCTCCTGGCCAAGGTGGCAGCTGAAAAAAATAATAAGACTGTAGTTCCCAGAATCAATTTTAGCAGCTGGTGTCAATAAAAAGATGGTTCTTTCAAGAACGTGCAGAGTATTTATTGTATATTCTGTTCATGCCTAAAGGAACTGTAGTTTTAATGGGACAAGCTACTAAAATTGCTTTTGGAAGCGAAAGTCTTGTTAATGTTTAAGTTACCATACCTATCATGTTCAGAAATGAAGCCTGTTTTGTTTTTATTCTATGTGAAATGGCCTGTTTTCTATTTTCATTCAAAATATAAGTTTCTGTCACCAGAATGTTAAGTGCCCAACTATGCTGAAATGTGTCCATCCATGATGAAAAATTAAGCTCTTTGCTCAAGAGCTTAATTCAAAGAGCCAATTATGCCTAGGAACTGCACTGCTGTCATTTCATATTATGGTTGTGCACACAAAGACACACACATACACACACATTCTGAGCCAAACTGGAGCCCACAGACCCAAATAAATGCTTTCTACCTAAGATGAAAAATGTGCAGGAAATTCATGGAATCACTACACTTGGCTGCTGCTGCTGCTGCTGCTGCATTTGGTTACCCCTAACAGCTCCAAACAGATGCTGGTAGTCGCAGTGATGGTTGCCAAGGAAACAAAAAGTCCTGAGGCAGTGTTGACTTCCAGCTTGACCAGCTCCCCTCACTTGCATATCTGCAGAGACTGCTTCAAAACAGCAGAAATTAATTACACCTTGAAATCTAGAAATAAACCTCCCACATATGCTCTTTCAGTTTGGCCGTTCCCATCTAGGAGGCACGGGGCTAATGGTATCTGGTGGATCTTCTGGATAATGCTGCTCCTCAAGGTAACAATAACTTGCTGCCCCTGTTTCCAGATAGCTCACTGCCAGAAACACAGATGGCACACAGGTCATATGCAGTGGTCATGTCAAATGAGATGGTGAAACCACTCTGGGGTTTAATCTAAACTTTGAAGGGGCTATCCAAGGTCGCTGAATGCTATATCCCCAAGAGATTCAGAACCCTAGATAGCTCATTTGAAGTTAGGACTACGAACTGGAGCAGATACAGCACCCCACGGACAAGAGACCCACCAGCCACCATTGGTCTGTCCTTCTAAACAGCACATAGGTACAGTAAAAGGACAATGCAGAAAGGCACTTCAGTTTTGTTCCTGTTTCCCAAGAATCACTTAATGGTTTCCAGAACAACCCCATATATAAATGACACACACACACACCCCAAAGAAAAAATTATCATGCACTTCATGTATTTGCTGCTGCATGGCACTGAAATTCCAACAGAAGACAGTGCTGAGCCATTGTTTTTCTACAATCATCCAGAAGTGGTATTAAAATGGCGATTCTGCACATCATCTAATTGAAATGGTACACTATCCAGCATTGTACCACCATGGCACAATATCTTTTCTATAATGACTTCTCACAGGTATGTTCCATCCAGCAAAGGCCAACCTAGCCAACAGTCATTTAGATTTGAGAGGTTAGATTACAGAACAGATAAGGATTTCTAATACACTCAACACACAGGCAGAGGCATAGTGGTGGATACGGTGGTGAAGCCTCTCATCATGACACTCCATGCACATAGGCAGCTGTGTTGCTCCTGATAAAGAAAACAGTTCAAGCAGTTTGCATTTCTAACAGGAGCAGCTCTTATATAAAGCTAATGGATCCTAATTGCCTACTCCAGACTAAGTCAACCCAAAATACTTTTGACTGCAACAGGGATACCTCATAATAAAACTCTGTTGCGGGGGGGGGACCCTTTTCCTCCACCTGTTGTGAGAACTGGAACGAATCTCAGAAAAGACAGAGAAGTTGGAGGGACTGACTGACAATATCACCTACTAAGCCAAAAAATCCTGGTATTTCAACCACAAGAGGCTGTGTTGCACCACTTATTCCCTTAATAGGAGCCAAAAGCCAATCTACTCCTAAACAGCAGAACAGTTGTTGACCAGCCAGTGGAGGTCACAAAGTCAGGCCGGCATTTGGTTGTGTTTCCGTACAAAAGGCTCTACAGGGCAACCACTAGGCCCCAGACTGTTCTTTCACTCATTGTGAATGAACAGCATGTCGTCGTCTGAGTAATAACATACATTTCCCTCTCGTTAGCAGCAGGTCACAGCTTGGCATTTAAAGAAAGACTGGCGGAGCCTACACTTTTAAAAGCTGTCGGTAGGAGAGAAGACACTTCACTTTCCTTCTGCGATTTCCCAGCCTTGTTACACTCCCTGCCATTTGAACGAGACGTCATAATTTTATTGCTCCTCTGTTGCCTCTGAAAAGATCATAAACTTTTAATAGACTTATAAAAATGAGGTTTTAACTGGCTTAGGTTTCGCCATTCCTGGCTGGGATGCCATCTAGCTTACCTCTTCCTCCCTTGCATGGTCAGTACCATAAATTCCAGGAAGATGCATGGGGTCATTACCTTTAGGTTAAGCTCTATACATGAAATCACTGGCATTTTCTACAAACAATGAGCATTTTTTTCAAAATGCTCCCAGTTTACTTCTCTAGAGCTTAAATAGCTTACTCTGATGTCCCCATGTCCAAATCTGATACTTTTGTCTTCTTCTTTCACCTCCTACTGATCAAGCTTATTAGATTTTACAGATACACACAAACACACACACATTGCATCTGCAGAATCTTTCTAATTGCCAGTTTGATTTTTTTGTAACCTTGGAAGAGAACAGAACAAACCAGGAACTGCATAAGAAACTAGGAAATAAAACAATAATTAAAAAAGATCAACAACATATTTAGATTAACAATATTTAGAAGTAGCCAGTCTAAATCTCCCAAGGACACCAGATTCTGTCTTACCTAGGAGGCTAAGCAGGGTCAGGCCTGGTTAGTATTTGGAAGGGAGACCACCAAGGAACACCAGGTGCTATGCTCAGAGGCAAACACAAATAACCGTTGCCAAGAAAACCCTTATGTTAGCATTGCTATAAGTTGGAGTAGATGTGAAGGTACATAACAACGTTTACAACTAAGTAACACTGAGATAAATGGGACTTTGTCCCAGGTAAGTGTTATGGGATTGCAGTTTAGTGTTTACACAGAAATTGACATCTGGATATGAATAAAAAATTGAAGTATGCCTCTCTTGTGTATCTCTAGAGGCAGCCTGTACAGAGAACAAAGAATTGTAAGCAGAAGAGAGAGAAAGAGAGAGTCCTGATATCTTATGGAGAAATAAAAAATGTCTGAAGTTCTCCAACCAAACTGTGAGCTGAGGTATCATTTTCTTGCCTCTAGGGTATGGTGGAGGGACACGAGATCCAGGTTCAGGTCCCCACTGAGCCATGAAACATTGGATGACCTTGGGCTAGTCACTGTCTCTCGGTCATAGGATTGTGAGGGTGAACAGGAAGAGAAGCCTGCATGTTACTTAAGCCTGTTAGAGGAGGATTAAATGGTGGAGAGGCGGTATATTCATTTTTTATTTATAAGTAAGATTACTAAGTGTCAAATGGTTTTGTAGCCTTCTCTACTGGCTTAGACAGGCACAAGAATCTTCCAACACCCACCAGACTCCTCTGATTCATGAACAGAAGCAACACCATGTGACCCCAAAATGACTAGGCCAGCCAGTAGGAAGACATCCATGGAGCAATTATTCATACATTTGCATAAACTATTCATTTCACTATAAAAACACACTCTGGAGCTAATCATGGAAAAAGCACACATAGAAAAGTGAGCTAGATTATTTGAATGAATAGTTGTGTGGAACAATTTGATTCAACACACATCTGTCACTTGCTGATTTTACAAAAAGAAGAACAATGTTAGCTCTTTGCACAGTTGAGATACACAGCCATGCAATCAAACACTCAACAGAAGCTCCATTTGTAAACTACAAAACGGAGATGAAACAGCATGCGTAAATGCTTTCCATGAAATGCTACATGATGCATTTGTAATTATATTCACAAAAAAGCCCAAACAAATACACACTTTGGTAAGTTTTACTTATCGCACTGTATTGTAGCTGAATATTTCTGATCATTGTGCATTTGTTGTTGTTGTGTGTCTCCAATTGTTTCCAATGTATGGCAAACTTATCACAGCGTTTTCTTAGTAAGATTTGTTTGGGAGTGGCAGTTTTACCATTGCCTTCCTCTGACCATGAAAGGATGGGTTCATTCAGCGGATTTCCAAGCCCAAGTGGGGATTTGAACCCTGGTCTCCTAGAGTCCTAGTCTAACATTAATACCACTATGCCATGCTAGCTCTCCAATTTTGGTACAGCAATCTCCATTTCATCAGGATTCTGGTTCAGTTCATTCTATGAATTAAATGTTTCAAGGTTTAGGAGTAAGACTCTCACTCTACAGGCATATCTCAGTTAACGAAGCTTCTGACAAAGAAATCTTTACAAAGTATTTTTATACCTGCCCACCCACCTTTTCCTCCTCATGCTCATCCTCTATCTAGCTGCAAGTTTTTAGTCGAATCAGCACTGGGCTGCAGATAGGAAAAAAGCATAGGTCTGTAAGTTTGGCCACCAAAATGGAAATCGTAAGAAAAGTGATTGCTGATGAAAGAAAAAGTCATCCCTGGATGCATTTTGGAAGAAGCCTTCAAACGGTTTCAAGAAGGGTCGCCATGTTATTTGATTACTTTATGCAAGGCTTACCTGACCTGACTGATTCATTTCACATGTGTATACAGCCAGCCCTTCTCATTCACAGGTTTAACTTTCATGTTTTTGATTACTTGTGAGTTTCTCCAACCCCTGCCCTCCTACACCTCAAGTGCTTCTTTTCTGGGCAACCTGCCCTCTCGGGCACTCCTATGTAGCCCTTTCAAATCTTGCCTCTGGTCCTCTGGTACTCCTCCTCCGCCTCTACCAGCCAGTGCCTACCAGCTAAAGATAGCTCTCACCCTGATTTCTCAGCACCACTAACCTTCTCTTGATGCCCTCCACACCCAAAGGAGGAGATGGGTGAAAGAGGAGAAGCATAGGGCCACCATACTGGCTGACACCTTTTCCATTTCCTTTCCCTGACCTGGTTTGGACCCTGGGTGCCTGCTCTACCCACCATGCCTTGCCTCCCTTCCTGCAGGCAGAAATACACACATTTTTATATTTGTAGTTTTTCCATTTTTGCAGGGGTCCTGCATCCTTAACCCCAGTGAATATGGAGGCCTGACTGTATAGTTAGTTTTGAAGAAAAGGTTTACTGAAACATGTTAAACTGTAATTCTCTTTGTAGTGTAGGAACCTATCCCTATTCTTTCCTTGTTATTTCTGCTTCTGGTACCAAATTTCTGTTAAACAAGTCATGCCCCCGAATATGTTAACTGAGGTATATCTGTACTACCTTTGTACATCTCGACATGCAGGATCCTATGAGAAGTGGATCCTCTTAAGCAAGGCTGTCACTACCACTGTCACCACCGCACAACCATCCAAACTATTAGCCAACAAAGGTCCTAAAAATCAAAAATGTATCCAGTTCCCTTTTAATGCTGCCCAAGTTTTTAGCCATCATTACATTTTGGCAGTGAGTTCCACATTTTAACTGCTTGCTTTGTGAGGAATGCTTCCTTTTTATCTTTTCTGAATTCAGCTTCAGTAGATGACCCCATGTTCTGCTATTATAAAAGAAGGAAAAATCTACTGCTCCATACTGCGTAGGATTCTATACACCTCAAGCATGTCTCCTTTTTCTTAACTTTTTTCTAACTTAAACAACCCCAAATCTTGTGATGCTTCTTTGCTCCCACAGAGTGATCACTTTGGCTGTCATTTTCTACATCTTTTCCAGCTCTACAATGTGTAGTAATTAGGGTCCCATTCAAACTACAGAGTTATATCACTATTTATATCACAATTTAACTGTTGTGCTTCCATTCTATGGAATCCTAGGATTGGCAGTTTAGGGAGGGGCATTTAAAATTCTCAGCCAGAGAGCTCTTGTGTGTCTCCAAATTACAAAACCCAGGATTCCATAGGATGGAACCATGGCAGTTAAAGGAGAATAATAGTGCTATACTTGTGTAGTGTGAACAGGCTCCAGAACTGTACACTGAATGCTTTTTATGTGAGTCAATCAGAATCATGCATAGTATTTCAGATGTTGCCACATCATGGATCTGTATAAAAGCAGTATAAGATTGGCTGCTTCATTTTCTATTCCCCTTCTAATTACAGACAACATGGAATTTGCGTTTCTAAGAAGAATGCCCTGAGATCATCCCACAGGTCAGCCTGGGAAAGAGGAAAGCTGGGGTCTTCAATGGCCCTAGGAAGAACCTGTGATAACATGAAAGCACATCTAAACATTTATTCTAAGCCACATGATTATAATACAGTGTTTTCTGCTGCAGGCTTACAGCAATTTCCATAATCAGGGTGGCTACTGCTACAAAGAGCACCCATTTGCCATTGGTTTACACTGTATGTTACTCTGAGTAATTGCATCCCTGGGGATGCTTTGCCTGAGGAAAAACAACTGTAAATGACTACATAAACTAGCTGGTAGCCTGTGGGCTCAGAGGACTCTTTCAGCTCAGCTTGCTGGTAGGCTGGAGGGAAGCTGCCTGGAATGCAGGAGCCAAAGTACCACTCAAATTCATTTTGGGGGGTTATTTCAGGCAGGGCTCGGTAACTGCTGCAAGGGTGAGAACCACTTTACAGGTTAGTCAGGTGCTCAAGGGCTACACTTTTGGCTCACAGACTCCTAGAGTTGGAAGGGACTGTATCGATATATGTGGAATTAGGTAGGAAGGTTACGACGCCAGGCAGGAAGATTAATACAGAAACAAGACAGGGAGTAAGGGAATAGCTACCAGGAAGTGACTGAGCACACACATATACCAATAGAGAGACTGAGCTGGCAAAAAGAGACTGTTGGGTTCCCTGCAGTTCCTTGGTTTCTTGTTATACAACTCCTGCTAGAATCTTACTGATAACTAGAATTTCATGAAAGAAGAGCCCCAACGGCCATCTAGTCTTAAATAAAGACTAGATAATAAAGTTCCTTGGTTCTTATTATACAACTCCCATCTGAGACTTACCACTAACATGACACAGAGGCCATTTCTACCTTATCCTGTTATAATGCTATTATTCCACTTTGAACATCCTGTGGAATTCTGGTGTTCATAGTTTACTGACGCCAAAGAGCTCTCTCGCTGAGACGTCTAAATGCCCTTCCTAAACTGCAAACCCCAGGATTCCATAGGATGTTGAAAGTGGAAAAAGAGCACTGTAACAGTGTAGTGTAGAAACGACCAGAGACCCTGTGGCCATCCAGTCCAGTGCTGTATCAGAGCAGGAATCCATAACAGGCACTCCTGAGAGTTGTCCATTCAATCTCTGTTTATAAAACCTGCAACAAAGGAGAGGCTGCTATCTTTTAAAAATAAAAAGTCCCCCCCCCCCCGCCTCAGTAAACCTACATATATGTAAACTGGTTAGGAAATAGATTACCCCATTGACTATACAGCACTTAGCTTGTTTTCTCATTGACTACAGTGAAGGAACTGGGTAAGATCCTCTAGTATAAAGTTATATAATTAAATTCCAAAGTCAGAATCATCCATTGCATAGCACCCATATTTCTATGTATAGCTGTGAAAGGCAGACAGTGAAGAAAGCTGATAGGAAGAGGACCAACTCATTTGAAAAGCAGCCCTGGTAGAAAGTTCTGCAGGTGCCAAGGACTGCCAAAATGACCAATAAATGAGTTCAAAAACAAATCAAGCCTGAATTCTTCCATTATAGCCAGAATGACTAAATTGAGGTTATACTTCAGACATATCAATAGAAGAGACAACTCATTAAAAAAAGATGATAATGCTTGGTAAAGTGGGAGGCAGCAGGAAAAAGGGAAGATTGACTCAGGCCATTTCCGCACTGGACTGTTATAGCGCAATTATTGCACTTTCAACATCCTATGGAATCCTGGGGTCTGCAGTTTAGGGAGGGCCTGCCTGGCCCCTCCCTAAACTGCAAACCCCAGGATTCCACAGGATGTTGAAAGTGCAATAATCGTGCTATAACAGTCCAGTGTGGAAATGGTCTCAATGAAGCAAACCACAGCCCTGAGTTTGCAAGACCTGAGCAGAACTGTTAATAACAAGTCTCTTCACAGCCTCTCATTTATAGGCCAAACCGATAGCAAATAGCAACAACTACAGTATCCTGTGGTTTGATGCCAGATGTCAGAAGAAAACCACAATGCAGATTTTTTTTAAAAAAACAAAAAATCATTTGTAATTCTGGGGTGCACTCAGGTTGTAAAAAGTGGCTTTGGGCTGCATGCAACCTGTGGTCTCCTTTTGCCCACACCTGATCTAAAGCCTGCCATCAGGATTTTCTGGTCCCTTTTATCAAATTAGACCTTCCTTCCTTCCAAATATAAACTCATGAGGGATGAGATGCCAAATTATTGGAAACTAAGCAATGGGAACTGGAGTCTCCTGATCCACTTGCTGTGGTGTGAATACAGAAGAGCACTACTTCTCCTTCCAGGTCTTTCCCTTCCCATGGAAGAAGAAGTCATATTTTCTGGCTTTTTCTTCTGCTATCTGCCTAGAAGGGGAGATGTGTAGTTTCTGCCGCCCGGCACTACTTCACTTCCCACAGTATCTTCAGCCATAGCACCCTGTCTGCACTCTTCTTGCCTTTTGCAGGTTGGTTGCTGAGAGTTTGGTACATTGGTTCAAATATATTTTCCCACATGTTGGGCTACATGCAGGAAAAGGCCTCAGGGAATAGACAAGGCAGTGATCAAGAATTCATCCATAACTTCCATTTGCTTGGTGCCTCACTTACTTTCAGAAGCTTCTGGATGGCTTAATGAGCAGCCTGCGGGCCAATTACGCATTTTCAAGTGTGTTAAATACTTTTAAAGCAGAAGATAATATGAGCAGCTAAATATTCTTGGGCAGTCAGAATTAAGCAAGCATTCAAGCCATATGTCTCCTTCTTCTAAGGGACAGAATATGGAGCAAGGCAGTCCTCCAAACCTTATGCAGGTCACAAAGCAGCATGCATAATGCTAAAGGAGATGCCCTTGAAGAAAACTCAGAAGCTTTAATTAGTTCAGAATCTACCTGCTAATATTCTGACTGATTCAGCTAGGTGGAGCCATATTACACCATTTCTTAAACAACTACATTCCTGTCTATTTTGTTTGGAAGCCCAGTTCAAGGTACTGGTGCTCATTTTTAAAGCCCCAAACAGCTTAGGACCCAAACATGTCAAGAAGATATCTTCCCAGATCAACCTGCCTGCATATCAAACTCTTCTGACGAGGTGGGGAAACAGATGTTACATCTAAGGAGATGACTTTTCTACAGCAGTGCTGTGACCTTGGAACATCCTCCAACATTACAATATTTGCACTGAAAGGACATTCTAAATTCTCCAGGTATTAGAAACAGGTTCAATTATCTCTATTTGTAGTTTTACGCTATTGTTGCTGTTTAATTCCAGGGCAAAGGTTGCTCTTTTGACTAAACATTCCCACAATCCCCAGACTAGAGGAGTTGTAGTCCCAAAATAATTTTCCAAAATGCTGTTAGATTTTACATTACATGAGGGAGATTGACAAGTTGTATTCACCATTTTGCATTTTTTTATTATTGAATAGCTCTCTGGATCAATTAGGATGAAAGCTGGTCTTGAAATTTATAAAATAAAATAAAGACAGAAATCATTCACAACTTTTGGGCATAAAGAAAGATATTTCAAGAGTATAGGTTGGGTAGTTCTAAGGACAAAAGAAGCTGGGAGATAGGTCTAAAATTAGATGTCTGATGTCTCATGTGTGAATCTCCAGGGAAGACGTTGGGTTGAACTTCAGCTGCAAGTAAGTAAAAGAAGCCCAGCTTCAATTACAAATGAATTCCAAAACAGATGCCTAAAATTCATTCACATTCAGTTTTTATGCTGGAATAGAAAAAAAAAACTGAGATAATTTCTTTTTAGAAAAAAAGGAAGGAAGGTTAATTCTGTCACTCCTGATAATTACCTATTAGCCTTGTGTGCAGGAGTTAAGTCTGTGACCAGCCACTAGCCATATGGGGCGCCATAATTCTCAGATCTCATAGTCAAAGCAGAAAAGGACACAAGCCTGTGACCCATCTCCCCATATGGTACCTCATCACCATGGTAACTGGGCACCTCGTAAACGCTAATGAATTTACACTCACAGCAACAATGACATTGGGAAGGATTATGAGATGTTCTCCAGGGTATCTTAGGGGGCTTCCTAGGACTGATTGTACCTCCTGTAATGGCATACAAACACCTGGCCTTTTCCCCCAGAGGGCAAGCAGAGGGTTAATGATGCTTATGGCCCTCTTCTATGGAAGACCGGCTGCACTGTTCTTGATCCTCATCCTCCTACCACGCTACTCGTGGATATCAAAACAATTGATCCCCCTGGAGAATCTCTTCTTCTTCCTCAACACAAAAATACCAACAGAGATATTTCTTCAATTTTTTCTTATAGTGTTTCAATGTATACATCTGCCTACATCTAGGAATACAAATCATAAGAGCATAAAATAAGCCAGAGTCATACAGAAAAAGGAAGCTTATATGCGTAGAGTAGCCGGGGTGAAAACTGGAGAGGGCTCCTGTTCCTTAACGCTTGTCTATAAGGAGTAATTTCAGGAGGCGTTGCTTATTTTCTAGTTGAGTGACAAACACCCAAAGAGTTTCCCTTTTCTACTGAACCAGGAGCCATCTCCCATTTCAATTTGGCAACCTGACACCAGATCCTGTATGATCTTGGAAACTAAGCAGGGTCAGCCCTGATTAGTATTTGGATGGAAGACTGTCAGGTGCTGTAGACTATATTTTAGAAGAGGGAACTCCCAAAACCACCTCTGAGTATTTCTTGCCTATGAAAAGAAATTCATGGGGTCACCATTGACTTGAAGGCATATACACCCATATGAGAGGCAGTGTAGTACAACAGTTACAAAACAGGATGGATACTTGAGAGGTTCATATTCAAGTCCCCACTCCAATGCTTTGTGCCACTCCCATTCTCTCTCATCTTAACTTACCTCACAAGGTTATTGTTCAGATAAAGTGGGGAGCAGAAGAGCCATGTAGGAACACACTGAAGAAAAGTGTGTGTGTATGTGTGTGTGTATGTATATATTAGAGATGGGCCAACTGAATCTGCAAATCCCTGGATCCTTGGGAAGGAGTCAAGATTCGTGGATCTGAATCCCTGGGCCAAAACAGGCAAATTGAATCTTTCGAATCTCTACACGCCCGGAGGCCTGAGCTGGCATGAGCGCCCAGATCACGCCCACACGGGTATGCAGGGGCGGTGAGAGCCGCTTTCCTGCATGCCCAGAGCTGCATGCCTGAGCTGGCTAGAGGCTGGTGTTTTTGTTTTTTTTAAATGCCTTCCTTGTTGCAGGACTTGAGACTTGACTGGAAAGCACAGTGTTCTTGAGATTTCAAGGACAGCTGAAGAAGATTCCTTTGCATGGCTCTCTTGCAAACATCTTTCAGATACAATTCTGGGGTTTGTAGTTGGACAAGGTGTCACAGCCTTCTCTGCCAAAGTGTGCTAATGCATCATCAAACTACAAACCCCAGGATGCCATAAGGAGCTATGCAAAGAAAATCCAATTTTGACCTGGATTATCTCTGTACTGTAGTATGTGGCCCTGTTTACACAGGCAGGAAAATGTGGGATTAATAATCCACATTTTCCTGCCTGTGTAGAAAGGGCCTTCATGTCATTTTCAATCAGGCAAGATCCTGAGGCAAAACTATGACAATTGTCCAGGCCAGATTTCTTCAGAGGGAGGTTTGCCTCTGCCTAGGCTTTTGCTAAGGCTGAGAGAGTGTGTCTTCCCTAAGATTATCCTTGCTGTTTTTTTTCTTTTTCTTTTTTTGGTAATAGTCAACCCAGGAGACGGCATCATCTTGAGCATCCTCCAACATCGGGAGCTACTTCCAAATTACATGTAATTCTTAATAAAAAGTATATGGGTATGTTTTCCTGAAAGTGAAGACTATTATTTAATTTGTTTTTCATTAAACAAAGATGTCAAATTCTGCTTCAAAACACTTTTCAGTAGAAGTGCTTTGTTTCCTTTGCTTTTTAAGCCCTTTTGTAAAAAAGGATTAGAAAGATTTGAGAAAGATCATGAGATTTGTGGATTCGCAGAACCTCCCAGGGATTTGGATCCGGATTCAGATAACTCTGGATTCGTCCCATCTCTACACATATGCACGCACACACGCGCACACACACACATTTTTCTTCAATGTGCTCCTACATGGCTCTTCTCCTCCCCACTTTATCTGAACAATATATATAAACACACACACACACACACACAAAACACATACATACATATAATTTATAAATAACTGTAAACCCAACCCACTGTATAGATTAAGCCTCTTGAGATCAGAGGTATACTGCCTCTGAACATGGAGGTTCCATCTTACACAGTCAAACAGCCACCGATGGGTCTATCATTACCTAGGAATTTAAAACGCTGCCTCATCCTGGCTGGGCCCCAATAGCAAATGGAAATGAGATGAGACGAGATTCCTTATTCTTTCCAGTTTTCTTGAAAGGATAGTAAAAAACTTTCCATATTTCAAGTATTACAAAAGACAATAAAACATTTTGATGACGACGAATATACATCACAGCTGTTCGGTTTTAAGAATGTCAAGCCAACTAGGGTCAATCTTTTCAGCAAGTCAAGTCAAGTCAAAATAACAGTCCTGTGCACTGTGCACTAACTCTTCTCACACACTCACAGATTCACAGATACATGCACCTACACACACACACACACACACAGGCACACACACACACACACACACAGATCTTCTTTGGTATGATCATGTACAGGTGGTGAGCTTTCTCCTAGACTACAATGGATTGCCTAAGAAATTAACTTTCAAGACAGAGGGAGGGACAGAGAGAGTTCTACTTATTTCCTAGCATATCCTAGCATATCTGAATGGTGTTTTAAAATGGCTGGATTACATCCCATTTGGGACTGGGGAGAGCTTGGAAATGGGCGGAAGAACTAGAGAGCAGAAGGGACGGAAATGATCCTGAGATGATAGTGTGGCATGGCAACAGTAGTAGAACTCAGATTGCCAAAACTTTTCCTCCTAGAGTACACCTCTTTTAAGGCTACTGTGCTACCCAGAGAAGGAGGAAGATGGCTGGAAAAGAGGAAAATTGGAAGCCACCACTACAACAATCTGGTCTGCCATACTATTCCCCCTCTCCACACACAAACAAGCATTCCTGATTAATCACATGCAAACTGAGAAGAAAATTTGACACTTGTGGAGTTTGATCCACCCCTGCATATCTTCTCTTCTGAAATTCTGAGCCCCCAGTCACCTCCCTCCCTCATATCCAATGATTTACCCAGAGATAGTGTTTGACGGCTCCCATGTCAGCTGGACAGTGAATTGCCTGAGGTTTTAGTTCAAACTGTAAAAGACCCACCCAGGACGCTGGACCTACAGGGAGTTTCAGCACCCTGGCTAGCTCCTATAATTTCAGACTAAACCCCAGAGAGCATTCAATATTGCCACTACTGCTGGAGCTACCAGCCACCACTGCCCTTCAGTTGTCTTTCTTTTCCACTCCTGCATCTCATCTGCCCTCTCACTCCACTTATCAGCTTGTTTGGAGGGGTGGCTGGCTGTTTGTTCGTTTGTTTTATATTCCACCTTTCTCCCAGTACGGAATTCAAAGCAGCTTGCAGTATAAGATAAAAAGAAAATATAACTAAAACAATGTAAAATATGTTTTTTTTTAAAAAAAAAACTTGGTTAGGCAATCCTCTTAAAATAATTTTAAAATTACCATTAAAAACACGTTTAAAACATAAAGTTAGAAGTCCAGCACACCTCACTGAAAAACTCTTCTGCAATATTCACTGAAGGTTTCAATACCTTAAAGGCACTAGATCCCATCTGATCTTGGAAGCTAAGCAGGGTCAGCCCTGGTCAGTATTTGCATGGGAGACCACCAATGAACATTAGGTTCTACAGGCTACATTTCAGAGGAAGGAACTGGCGAAACCACCTCTTGGTGTTACTGGCCTAAGAAAGCCTTCTGAAATTCATGAGGTCACCATAAATCGACAGGCAACTTGAAGGCACACACACACACAATATCAACTGAACGTTAAAGGCTTATCAAAATAAAAGCATGTGTTTGCCCGCCAGAGAAAAGAGAGCAGAGAGGAGGTCAGCTCAGCTTCCTATGGGATTTCTAAGGGAAGCCACAGAGAAGGCTCTCTCCCATGTCTTGATCGAATGCGTTTGTGACAGTGGTGGGATGAAGATCTTAAAACATGGACTGGCTCATATAGGGAAGTATGATATTTCAGATAGTCTGGGTCCACATCATACAGGGTTGTAACAATGGGAACAAGCTTCAACAAGCAGGGAGTTAAAATAAAGACACAGAAAGCAGTCTTGCACCAGCAATGAAAGAAATCCCCCCTCTCTGTGCAGTGTTAGTGAGTTAAGCCAACAGAAGAAAGGGAGAGGGAAGAGAGACCACTGCTCTTTCTCCATTCCCAGTTCCTGGCATGCTTCTACATAGTGACCACTGGCCAATCTCATTCTCCCCCCAGGCTACTGACATGTGGTAGCTACTGGGGAAATTACATTTCCCAGGGCTTATTTTGAACCTGGAACACATCATATGGCACACTGGCAGGTACTAGAGGGGGTAGGAGTGGGGAAACCTCCATCTCAGCTGTCTTTGAACTGTAAAAGAGTTTGAGATTGTAATGTATACCTTGAATTTCAAGCCCCCTTGTTCCCCAGTCTTAGCAGCATTATTACTGTGGCTTAATCTACTCAGAGAACAGGCAGCCGCACAGACAGGTTAAACATAATTCTGGACTTTTTTGCTTTACCAAGCCCACAGACTCTACTGCTTCTTGTCCTAATTGGTGAGGCCCATCTGCTAAAGGTAATAAGTGAACAATTCAAATGTACAGAAAACATATGGCAACGGTTGCAGATTATCCACCAGCTTGGGAAGTCCTGCTTCTTCCTTAAAATGGCTACCGCTGCCACGGAAAGCAATTTGAAACAATGTCAAAATGGAGCTAGCAGAAGGACGGCTCTGACAAGCTAGGCGCTCTAGCATAAAAGCCAATGTTTTACTTACCGCCTCCACTTCTGCCGGGTCATACCAGACATTAATGTATGGATGCTGTAAGGCTTCGTCCACTGATATCCGTTTGGCTGGGTCAATCACTAGCATCTTTGACAAAAGGTCCCTGGCTTGGCTAGCTGGAACAGTTAAACAAAAAGGGAAAATGTGTCAGTGCAGAACAACAGGCAGCAAACACAGGGCAAAGGGAGACACTGATTACTGTGCCAAGGTCAATTGTTAAGACCAAGCAGCAGACTTCTGTTGATTTCTAAGGATTATACGTTGCCTAAAAAAAAAAAGCCCTGCAGGTTCAACTTAACTGAGCTAGAAAATTGATTGCTCGTTCTGCTAGACCTCCTTGTAGCAACTTTAAAATTGAAGCTTTTATATTTGGTTTTAAATACAATGCAAGAATAATATATCCATCTTAGGCCTTTTTCAAATTACTCATTTCTAAACTGACATATTGTTTCAACAGCAGCAAACACCCTGATCTGAAGCACGTTTTAGTCCAGTGCTTCTTAAGCTATCTGATATGGGGGGCAGGCAGAGGGCTCCCCCCCCCCAAAGTGTCAGGGACTAGCACTATATCTGTGTCCATCGGTTACAAACTGTTTCTTTCATCCTGGAAACTCATGCAGACCAGCAGCCAATCAGTCACAGATTATGGATCATCACTTTGAGTAGCACTGTTTGAGCCTGCCGTGCCTTTAAATAACAAGGAACCATTCTGTTAAAAAAAACAAAAACAAAACACAAAACCCTGTAAACACCATTAACTCCACTGCAATTGCCTTTCTGCAATCCTTTTGCAATCTGCAATCCTATTGCTCCCTCTGCCAGCATCTTCCTGAAGAATAGTGTGTTTCTGTAGTTGCTATTGAATTTCTTAAAAAAAAAACCTCTTATTAGGAAGATTTTTAAAAAATACATTAAGAGTTGCAAAGATGAGAAGCAAAAGGAAAATACAGAAAACTAAAATACAATATAACAAAAATTAAAAAGTACAAAAGGAAAAGATTAAAAAGAAAATAAGAACAAAGAAAAAGAAAGTGACTTCAGATCTTCCTTTCAACACTTACACATGCATATGGCTATCCATACCTCTCTCTCCAAAATTACAACATATTCTCTTCTTTTGATAGCTTACACTGTCTAATCATCAGAATCAAAAGTCACCAAGACATTTCCTTTCTTTCTTTTTTTTGCAAAAAGATCTTCAAGAGGTTTTCAGTCTTTAAGAAAAGTTATTGATAACCTTTCTCTAATCAAACCAGGCAGTTTGCCCATTTCAAATAGCAATCTTGTGTGCAATCCTGTGCTTGCCATCTTAGAAACCAGCTGACTTCAATGGGATTTCTTTCTAGGTGAGTGAACACAGAATTGCAACCTTAAAGTACTTTACATCAGAGCTGGACAGATTTCAGACTTGCAGAATCTTTGTGTGTTTTGTAGAGCACCAGGATGTTCTACAACATACCAACTCTATCTGAAAGAAAGCTGAAACCTGTTCAAAAAATTTGCAGAAAATGAAAATTGGAAGTGACTTCCAGACATTTTGGATCATAGTTTTGCTCAATTTGTGGGTGAAAATGTGGTTGTGTGTCCCACTAAGAAGTAAAGGTGCTAAAATTAGCCCCTGCCCTTGCTGTAGTTGCCCATCCCAGTCCTAGAGGACAACAAAAATAGTCCTTCAGCTCATTCTCTAATTTGTTGGCAATAACTGCACGATTGTTCCCAATCTGAAGAATAACACCTGCACCAGCAACTGAAGTTATCATATTACTGCAGCATCACTAACCGAAACTTCCTCTATTTGCAATGATCTAAGTACTTCTCTGTAATAAAAGCCATTAAATGGGAACTAATCTCAGAAGTGGCTATAAACTGTATTATTCATATCCCCTGGGATTCAGAGAACCTGTGGGAATAGCAAGTAAAACATGGAGTCTGACCAGTAGAGACTGACCATTCTGACAGACAAAGCTCAATTAATCTCCTGATGAAAGCTCATTTGAATGATTGACATGGAAAAGCAGTAGCACATTTGCCTGGTTCAGAATCAGTTTCCCTGTATCTGTCAGTCAAAACAGACATATAGACACTCGAAGTGTGGGTGTGAACCCAGTTCGTTTTTTCTTCTCAGCAACAATTCCACCACCAAAAGATTATTTTATATGCCAAATGTCTCGTGTATGGATGTCTTCTTCAACTGTTTTTCTTATCTTTTCTACATCACTGTCATCTATAATTCCTTAAGGAAATGTGAAAATCCCCACCCATTCATCCTTTGGAGCATATTTTTAAAGAATCAACCAAACAATATAAACACTGGTAACAGAAAATATTCTGACTGCGTACTTTGTCCTCCAAGGACAATAGAGCATTTTAGGTATGCACATTTATTCCAGATTAATCCACAATAATTAAGATCTTCTGGTTCTCTATCTATATAAATCTAAATACTCTAAATGCACCAGATCCTGTATGATCTAACCAGAGTCAACCCTGCTTAGTACTTGGACAGGAGACTGTCAATGACTACCAGGTGCTGTGGGCTATATTTCAGAGGAAGGAACTGACAAAATCACCTCTGAGTATTCCTTGCCTAAGAAAACCATATGATATTTGTGGGGTTGCCATGAAGTCATCAGGTGACTTAAAGGCACATAGACACAATGCACATTAGGAAATCCATGTGTAAGCATAGGTTGAAAGGGCTGGCATCCATTTTCCTTCCTTAGTGAACCTGAAGCAGAGACTTCCATATCAATTACACGTCTGACTATGGATGGAAGAATCAACCAAACTGTAGTCCATCAGAGTTCTTTGATCTCTACTTGGAAACTGATTCTGATGTGATTCATCTTGGATTGTAAGGAGTTCTCCACACTTACATCAGTACATATATGTATATATGTATCTTCATGTCCCTTTCCAAAATGGATGCATTTTTTAACTACATTTTTGAAAAATACACATTTCTACACATTTCCCATTGTCTGTGATACACAAAATGCACAGTTTTGCATAGTTTTCAAATTTACACATTTTTCCATGTGGTTTTTTTTTTTAATTGTATGCCTTTGAATATTTTTTTAAAAAAACCCACAAACAATTTCCAATGTGTATATTTCTGATTGCCAACTGCATTCAGGTCCACATTCAGGTCACAGCATTGTATAAGCTCTTATCATAACGCAAAAAATAGTTAATCTAAGAATTTAAACATTTCAGTTGAGGTTCAGATTGCATTCGTTCTGATTTCCTCCTCTTCCCTGCAGTAATGATTTTAAGAGCAGACATAAAGGATGTAATTCTTTGCTAATATTGTTCTGGAAGAAAGCAATTGGTAATTTTAGCAATTTTCTTCCTGCTACAAAGCCGTCTTTGACAACTGTGCAGTTATCAAAGGCTATCTGCAGTTTGGTAATTATTCTGTGCAAAACTCACATATATATATTTGCACAGAAACTGAATTTTCTTCCACAGAAAATATTTCTGAAAAAAAAATGTTTTATGTATAGAAAATGCTGTTTCTTGTGCATAAAATGCTGCTTTTGCAAACCCCTCCCTCAAAAAAAGAAATCATGAGCAAATGTTGCACAGAACAACGTGTTAAAAGCAAAGATTCTCATCAGTCCAGGATTCTTCTCATCAAGATCTTCCAACACTGAAGAAACAGGTTTTAAACCACTTTTTCAATTCATTTTTAAAATTTTCTTTCCATCCCTAGTAGGGATGGGTAAATGCAGTCCTCCACATGTGGATTCCCAAGCATTTATCTGGCCTGTTAACTGCTCTGCTTCTCCCACACTACTTTTTTCCCTGGCCAAAAAACCTGTGAGTTCAAGTTGAAAACCCACACAAATACGCTATTAAATATTTTACATTAACACACATTTTTCAACACCAGAAGTAGTTTTTGAAGTTGCCACTATATTTGCTCAACCCTATTGCAGGACCACATCTCACAGTGTCCTAGAGGTCCCTTGACTTTCAGAAAGAGCTTTTTCAAGGAACAGAAGGATATGTAACATCAAGGGGGAGGCGGGGAAGAGAGGAACTCTTTTCACAGGCAGAGTATCAGCCATGGTTCCCTAAATCTGCCTTGTGCTTTTTGCAGCTCCTAGATTCCGCATCCAACATCAAGCTCAACAGGACAGTTGGTGGTTTGGCACTTCAGAAAGCCAAACTCATTAATTTTCATGTCAGGACTCAGCTTTGAATCACATGAAGATAAGCATGCCTTTGAGCATATGGAGAGAACATGTAGTTCATTCCATAAAGACCATAGCCAGTGTGCCCCTTCCATCCAGCCCTTTTCCTGGTATGAGGCACAAAGACTTCTCAAGCAATGGTATCGTTTCCATATAAAACTGAACCCTGCTTGTAAATTACAAGATAGGATTAATTCTTAAAACAAACAACAGCGGATAACCACTGGAAAGCACCGATTCATCTAGCCTCAAGAAACTAGCAAATTCTTATGTCCATTTCAGATATATTCTGTGGTTCATTTTAAATACATACCCTGAAGATATCAGAATGCTGTACTCTGCATAATTGTACTTGAGAATTACATGTCCCCTTTCATTTTTGTTTTGTTATTTTTCCAGTGTAAGAGACAGTGAGGTAAAGTGGTCTGTGTGTTAGCTGAGGATTCCAGGAGACCAAGCTTTTAATCCCTGCTCAGCTGTGGAAACCCTGCAGGGTGACTTCAGGAAAGTCATACTTTCTCAGAGTAATAGGAAGGTTACAGCAAACCTCCTCTGAATCAACTTTGCCAATAAAACTTTAAGATAAGGCTGTCATAGAGGTGCTGTAAATCAGAAATGACTTGAAGGCATACAACAGCAACAACAAAAGGGACAGGGAGATTGGAAAACAAGGTTATAAACCAGAGGTACTATTCATACATGCATTTTGCCAGTAGATGCATATAACAATGGATAATCAGTCAAGCTCCACATGTACACAGATATGCAGACACAGTCCTCCTCAATCCTCCCCTCCATACACATGCTCACATGCATGGATAAGGAACATAAAGTTGTTTAAATGGAGGGATGGTGCATAGGTATCATTCTTCCAATACAGTTTCCCTTTTAAATCATGTTCCTGATAGCCCACCACGGAAGTATGATTGTGCTGAGGCAGTATTCTATGTCAGTGTTACTCAGTGTTATGCCTGTGGACCAGTGTGAGTTGGTGAACCATCAGCTACTGGTCTGTGGTGACTGTTCAGGAAAGAAAAGATTGCACAACAAGCACAAATATGAGAATGGTCTCTGGCACATTAGGGAAAAACGCCAGTTGCCTACATCATGTAGCCTGAGAAACCCTGTTCTAGGGGAGCCTTCCTTATCTTCCATCCCAGGAACCCAAGGGATACATGCAGTCCATGAGCTGCAGGTTGCCGTTATTAGCTAGGACAGTACTGCTCAATTTTGGGTGCTCCAAATACTTTGGCCTTCAGCCCCTTGCCATGCTGTCTGGGATTTCTGAAAGCTAAAATCCAAAACATCTGGAAGCTGATCTATAACCAAATGAATCTGTGTGAGTAGTTTTGGTTTAGTCCTAGAATGGATAAGGGAGAATATCCATTTGCAGGTTTAACTTTCATGGATTTGACTATTTCTCCAACCCTTGTTCCCCTGCCCCCAACCTCTTCTATTCTGGGGGGGGACCTTCTCTCTTGGCCACTCCAATCAGGCCACACAGTCTTTTAAAAACTCAGCTCAGTTCTCCTCTTCCTCCACCAGCCATTGCCTGGCCAGCTAAGGACAGCTTGCAGCACAACTTCTCAGCACCACAAGCCTTCTTCTGATGCCCCCCCAACACCCAAGGAAGGATATGGCCAAGAGAGAGTAAGTACAGGGCTACCATGCAGACCCACTCCCTTTCCCTGACATGGTTTGGACCCTGGGTGCCTCAGCCCCCTTCCCACAGACACACACACATCAACCCAAGCAAATGTGAAGGCCCAACTGCAGAATGAAAGTGGGTCCTTAATGCCAAAATGTCATGTGACAGTTTATTTACCTCACCACTTATAACAAAAAGCACACATTGAATTAATAAGAATCGTTTTCCTATTATGGTTCAGCTGTTTTGTTGTTCTTGTTGCTATTGCATTATTTTTCTTGAAAGCAAGAGAGTGTGCATGCTGCTTTGTGAATTACTGTACTTCGAACAGATGATGGGTAGGACTAATACGAATCTCTCTAGGAGGAAATGAGCATAAGGAATTTCACAAGCAGGAAGGAGATCTGTAAATAGCATCTACAGGTGGCAAGCAAATGTCAAAATATCACTTTCTGCTACAGAAGGAGGTACTGTTGGCTTTCAGTATGTCAAACACATTCTTTAAAGGTAAGGGGCTTGGGGCTGTGTTGTCAAGAGAAACAAGAGTATTTTAAGGAACTAGATCATGGAAGAAAATCAGAATGGGGGGGAGCCATATCTGCATGTGTGAAAAATATGTCTACAGCCTTTAACCAGAGAGCCAGTGAGTGAAATGACATCTTAATTATCATTCCCTCTGCATCTGCTTTAAATCCCTCGTACATCCATTATTCTGTTTTCTCATTAGGGTGGTGTGGGGTACTGTGAGATGGGGGAGGATTACAGAAACTGCTCAGTGCTTCTGAAGACATTTGGCCAGACTTTCAATCACCCCCAAGAGTGGAGATGAACAACCTTTCTGTATAGCGGGGAAAGGCATGCTGGGTAATGACATGCAAACTGCAGCAGATTAAAAAACATTACACATCGCCACCACAAGCAACCTTGGGAATCCATGTGTGCAAGACTGATACACACTTCAAGTTTGCTGAAGGTTCCAGAACTATAATTGGAAGCCTTTTTGCCATGTTAAAACACATCAGTCATTGTTTTCTTCAGAAATGTACCATCCTGTCTCAGACAACCATGGGTTCAATACAGGTTTAAAATAATTTCAGTTCCTGTCATTGCAAGCAATATCAACAGCAAATCTGGCATGACTGTAATCAACATATCTGGTTGTCTGTAACATGCCTTGGCTGCTAATGGTCCCAATGGCAGCTAATACTGAATGTGGCACTATGCACTAGAGATGGGAAGGGTACGTGCAATTTTTCTTGTGTTCAACAAGACAGGGCATTTCATCATACTGGACATCACGGACAAAAGAGCCAATCATTCTGAGAAGTTTCCCCCCACATTTCCTGTGTTTAAAAAGATGTGTTTTTTGCATACACACACACAAAATTGGGGGTGCCCCAAACACACCATTTTTGCTCTTAAAAAAAACTGTATTTTGTGCAAAATATTGGTTGGCATCCTTTTAGGGATACAGAAAATCAACTTATTGATTCATATGTCTTTTTATGGTTAATGTGGAAGAGGCAATTCACTACTTCCTTTCCACAATGACTCCCACCCCTTCAAGACTCGCCTTCTCTTAGTGGAGCCTCCATTCTACAACCATTTAGTGATCAGTGAAGAGCTGGGGGCATTGGAAAAGCATCTGGCCATGCCACTGTGCCACTTTAGCCAGGGGTAGAAGGACAAAGGTAGAGATCACAGATCACATATTGATATTGCACATCTTGCTACATAGCAATTGTTTCTCCAGTACCCTTTGCTCTCCATTGGCTTCTAAAAGTCCATTGAGAGAGAGGTCACAAGAGTAACAAGAGTCTTGCAAGAGGGGAGAGGGGAGACATGGCTTACTTCTTCCTAAGTGGAACTTTATACTACATTCTCCCTATGCAGAATCTCAACCATTGTTTTCTGAGGGGAAATATGCTTTTATAACCAGATTTTGACGAAGTATACTGAATTGTGAAAAATCAATGAAAAATGCACAAAAGCAATTGCATTCTCCCATAGCAGGTGTGTAGATGTGTATCTGTCTTTGTATTTAATTTGTATGCAAAAACAATAAGCAAAGATTTATATCCCTATATATTTATACCCCTATTGTGTATTTCACTACTAAGAAAAGAATGGAATCCAACAGCTGTCACCATTTAATTCTTTCTAACAAAGTTCCAGAATGTTTTTATTCAGAGCCTAGTTAAATTCAAGGTACTTTCTTGTAAACAGAAAAAAAGATAGCCAATCCCTACTTATTCTCTTCCCACTGGGAGAACATTTGGTACAGACAGCCCTTCTATAAGCACTCTGAGTGTAAGAAAATTGCTGACAAGGAAGACACTTTAGGACTGCCGAGAAGTTTCATTCTGTCTGCAGTTCG
Source organism: Iguana delicatissima (assembly GCA_948472985.1). NCBI lineage: Eukaryota > Metazoa > Chordata > Lepidosauria > Squamata > Iguanidae > Iguana > Iguana delicatissima. The sequence continues at coordinate 231,939 of CAOKZL010000471.1, read as the reverse complement.
GAGCAAATTATACCTTCCAGATCAATGAGTGGATCAAAACATAGTTATCCCATGGAACTTGTGATGCTGTTCTCAGCACAAAAATATGCCAAAATGTATAGGATATATGCATGTTCCACAATCACATACATTTAGTAATACATAACTTGAGATAAAATATTCAGAAGAGAAGCTATATAATACCACCAAATTTTCATGCAAACCTGATTAATATGGAAATTGGAAAGAGAGGGCTTATCCATGAAAAATGACACAGAATGGAAACAGGCTCCTTCACACTTAGTAAAGATGCTCTTCTCAGTAATCTGTTAACCATTCAACATAGCCCCACCAAAGCCCTTTTCAAAGGGCCCCTCGAGCGTCGTGCAAATGTGAAGAGCGGTCCACACGATGCACTCACAATCGCGTGACGCTCCAGGGTCTGGCAGGCACCACTCGCACACTTTTTCATTTTCAGCTTTAAGCTGAAAATAGTGCACGATCGTGCATCGCTCCGGGGCCCCGCATGCACTTGCCGTGTGTGCAGAGCTCCGGAACTGCGGCACTCGCACTTCCTGCCCCAGCAGAACCTGGGAAGCTCCCAGGCTGCACTGCGGAAGTAAAAGGCAGGGGTCTCATGCGAGGGGGTGGCAGCTGCGGAGTTGAAGGAACCAGGACACGAGAGCCTCTCACTGGAGGCTGCTTGAGCGATCCTTGCACCCCAGCTCCACTAAAAGGTAAGCTGCAGAAAGGGCCCAAGTTTCCCTCAAGCAACCCAAACTGGCTCACCTTATTCCAGCAAAGGGCCACTTTAAAGTCACTTTTTGCCAATGGAATTTATAAGCCAAATATCAAACACTTATCAGAATAATGTCCGAGTTTTCATTAAGGATAGAAAGGAGAAGGCAGCTTTTTTTCCCCTTTCCACTAACTTTTCTTCCAATGCACACTTAGCAAGGCTCCTCTGAGATATCTAAGACCGTAAGTTAAATTTACATGGTACAGTAACATTGTAGGCATTAACAGAGGCAGACCTGGCCAACAAGTGAATGAAAGGCTGCACAGGCTGCTTTGATTTGCAAGATGCAAAAAAGATGGAACAGAAATGAGACAAACACATTTGCCATGTGAGGCATACTTGCACTTGTTTGTACCTGATGCAGATCCTTTCTTTGCTCTTACCTTTGAGTTTGTTGTGTTCTGAATCGGCAGGAAAGAGAGAATCTGGGAAAAGTTTGGGGAATGTGAGGCCAGCATATTTAGGTCTGTTTTCCACATAGTTCCGCACTGTTGGCTGGAGTTTCTTCATGAATTCCGGGCAGGGGGTTCCCAGCTGTTCAATTACCTTATTCCACTGATCAATATCTGAGTAGAGATAGTTAAGGAAAGGAGAGGTACAGAATTCCCAACCCTATTTTTGGTCATCCCAAGGTATTTTTACAATTTCTTCCCAATCTAAAATGATTGAAGACAACCAAGATTTGATACATGAAAACTCCACAGTCAGTGGTCACTATGGAAGCAATATCATATCATCATAGAATGATGTTAAAGCAATTTCATCCACAGTACAAACCCTACATTAACTTTCTGATTGGTGGCCACCATAGAAGTTGTTCCATGAACACCATCCCAAGTGGTTTCTCATTCTTGCCACATTAGTCTAATGCTTTGAGCACATGGCAGACCAAGCACATGGAGCAGTGCTCATGCCATGACCAGCAGCCCTGATGGAGAGGGAATACTGGCACCAGAACTGCTAACAGAATTACTATTCATGCAAGCAAAACATCTTACCATAATTGTGTGAAAACCAGAAATGTACCAGTAGCTTTTCAGTTCCAACCTCACCATAAAGTCAAACTAGACTTTTTTTTTTAAGTAAGACACAGTATTGTGACTTTTATAGTGTGATTTCTCATTGGAGAACGCAAAAATGACAAATCATATTACTTCAGCAAGGTTTTGTTGCTTAGTGATATGCATAGAGAATCTAACGATGATAACAGGTCTGCATGAATAAGTGAGAAGGGATGTCTGTAATGGTTTTACCAGTTCTTCAGAACTGTTAGTTTGTACCAGGAAAAAAAAGCTACATTGACAAAACAAAGTGTGAACTCTTTGCAAGAACTTTCTAAACAATGTTATCTATACTTTTGCATCTCTTTCTTCATTAGACATCACATGAGTTTGTAAGGAAATAAAATACTACATAATGGAAGCTTCCACAGGATCTATCCCAGTGGGGGACAAACAAATGCATTTGTACACATGTGTGCATGTACATAATAGTGGCTGAGATCCTGTATCACAGACACAGAGTGTACTGTAAAAGATTTACAGCTGAAACTACATCATGGCTTCCCTCTCATCAGCTCCAAGACTCACCATTTAGTTGCTAGAGCTCTCCCTCCATGGTCATTCAGTAATTGGTAGAGAGCAGGTGAGAAGGGAGAAGGGACTAGCAGTGTTCCCATAGACAGAGGTAGAACAACGACATCATCCACCAAGATGCTCCAGGATCCTCTGGAAGTCTCTGTGGATGATGACCTCATTCAGCATCTGACTATAGGACATACCTTGATGCTTCTCCAATTCCACCACTCCTTCCATCAAATGGCTATGGAACAGGGACTGAAAGAGTTAATTGGTGAGTCTAGAGGTACTGTGGTCCTCACAGATGGAGGAAAAGAGTTCTAACTTTGCAATGACCAAAAGAAGACAAATACAAGGGTCAAATTGAACTTACACTGGTGTATGTGACTGGTAGTATGCCAGCCTATATGTAGTGACAAGTGTTGAGGGGAAAGAAATCTGAGTCAGTAGTTAATGTCATGTGCAAGCTAAAGAGTGGATTGCGATATTATCCAGTGGAGGAGCCATCTGCATGGACTGTATTAGAGCTTCCATCATTTCCTTTTCCTATAGCCAGCCTGGAGAGTTCTGGGTTAAGGATAGCTATAGACGGATGAATCTGCTTAAGGGCTGCATTCCAGCTGCCTTGTATAGTATCTCTACCTCAGTTTGATCTCTTCACTGCCACACACACCTGTTTTAATTAAAACTGAAATTAGTTTGGAGAACTACACAGGAGTGTTCTGGAGAATATGAAGGGCAATTTGACCACATCTGGAGGACTGGAGGTGAAAACAACATTTTGGATTTTTTTCCAAAAAATTATTTTTGCTGTAACACACCCTCTAAGGGGTGTGGAGAGGATTTCTACCAGGTTTTGGGGGTCCTGGACCAATTTAGGCCTTGGCAAAGCCTTTTCTGAAAAAGGAAGTATATAGGAAGTTACTTCTACTCAGTTCCTGTTGTTAAAAAAAAGTCTCTCCTAGTCTCAGGATGGTCCCAAAACATGATAAAAATGCATGCTTGCACCATTTGGGAATCCCTCCAAAAAGCGTTTGCATTCTTTTGAGGGGATACCATGGGAGAGTACAGCCATCCAAGGTCTCCTGAGGGACCAATTTGGTCAACTAGCCTTCCACAGTTGCCACCCCTCTCTTACAGTCTGGAATGAAGGGTTAAATTAGGTGCAGACAGGGACATTGGAAATTAGATGCAAACAAAAGTTTGATTCACATGTATAGAAACACTGCCTGAGCTGCTCTGTATGTAGACAGAGCAGCACAGTTCACCAAAGACTTTTCTTTGCCTTATCATTCTTATTCTTTTTCTCAAACACACACACACATATACACATGCATACTACATTCTCCTCTCTCAAAATACATGAACCCAAGGTCATGGGAGATTCACGATAAGAAGGAGAAGGAAAAGGAGAACTAGTACAACACCTGCAAAACACCATTCACAGCTGTCTAAAGGTGTTCCCTGAAACAACTTTACACATTTTGACTGCCACTCCTTATGCTGGAATTGCTTTCCAGAATGCTTCTGTATGACAACCTCTTTTTATTTCCTTGAATCCCAGTAGTGCACTGGGCCTCTGCCACCAAGCAGATGGGTTCTGGAGTCCCTTGTTAGCACCATGGCCAAATATTAGCAGCTGTCCAGTGCAGAGAAAAAGTCCATTTGTGCTTATGACTTGGGTGCTTTTTGTATTTGTTTGGCAGTGGGAAGCTGGAAAAAGATATGAAGGCTGGGACTGAACTCTGGGAGTGACTTTTCATATTTTACTAACCTGTTTCAGATTTCTCATAGCTATTGCAGGAAAAAAGGGTCATGTCTGTGCACTTTGATGTCCTGTGTTTCCTTCTGTACTATATAACCCTTGGGAGTTCATCTTCCATCTTCCTCGTGCTACAGGGGATGCATTTCCTGCCTAGTCACCTCATTTAGCTATCAGTGGGGAATTTGATCATCAGCCACAGGTAGTCTGGGTAGAATTTATTATTTAGTGGGAGAATTCTACAGTTGGTTGTGAGTGGATGCTCCATCCCATCAGCCAAGGGGCTGGAAAGCTCCTCTGCCATCTGCTGTATTATTTACCAAAAATAAAGCTTATCTTAAAGCAGTAGTGTGTGTCAATGTTTCGCACCAAATAAAGCCTTGAGGAAGCCTAGAACTACACTGAATTCCATCACAATAGAAGCCCTCCTCAAACATTTGCATCAATTGCCCAGTCCTTCCTGTAACTACGTTAAAGCAACTGAAGTAATCAATTGCTTAGTGATATCATTCATCAGGTCAGAGTGTAACTGGAGTAAGTCACATATTCTCCTCATGCTTATCCATTCCTTCATCCCTTTCCTTCTGTTGTTTCACTTTGTGTCTAAATTTTAACTTCTTAGAGGAATGAATAGCCAAGCTTGTTCTTTGTATAGTTCCATGTCAAACGATGTTGGCTACATAAATAAATCATAAAACTTAGGAGTTCAGTATTACAAGATGTGACAGTGGCCACAGACAAATTAGAGATATTTACACATTTGCTCTAGGGCCAAGATTCACCCATTGCCACTCAGCTCAAGAGATTTGACTTCTTGGGGGAAAGGGGAAAGCTTCTGATACACTGAAGGCTGGTACTTAAACCAACTGATCCTAACCATAATTTTAAGATGTCCTTCAAAATCCCCAGCAAAGAGAAATCTGACTTACTGAGAAGAATGTCAGAAAAACAGAGAACGTCTGTGGAATGGAAGTGGGGAAAAACAGAATGAAGGACTGACTCAACATTGAGTGGAATGTATTACTCATGAAAACATGACTAAAGTGGATGAGAGAGAAGAACACTGGGTGGCAATAGAGGAACAAGTAAAGCTACATAGGCAAAGTTCAATGGAATCCTTACTAAAGGAGTGGGTGTTGAAGACGTATCAGAAAAGGAAAAGGATCCGTGGTCAGGACCACGATCAAACATAGTGAGGCAACTGTCATAGAATCATAGAATCATAGAATCATAGAAATGTAGAGTTGGAAGAGACCACAAGGGCCATCCAGTCCAACCCCCTGCCATGCAGGAAAACCCTCAAAGCACTCCCGACAAGTGGCCATCCAGCCTCCGCTTAAAAACCTCCAACGAAGGAGACTCCACCACACTCCGTGGCAGCACATTCCACTGCCGGACAGCCCTGACTGTCAGGAAATTCTTCCTGAGGTTCAGGTGGAATCTCCCCTCCTGCAGCTTGTATCCATTGCTCCTTGTCCTGGTCTCAAGAGCAGGAGAAAACAAGCCCACTCCCTCCTCTACATGACATCCCTTCAAATATTTAAACATGGCTATCATGTCCCCTCTCAACCTTCTCTTCTGTAGACTAAACATACCCAGCTCTCTAAGTCTGTCCTCATAAGGCATGGCTTCCAGGCCCCTCACCATTTTGGTTGCCCTCCTCTGGACCTGCTCCAGCTTATCCATATCCCTCTTGAATTGGGATGCCCAGAATTGGACGCAGTATTCAAGATGAGGTCTAACCAAAGCAGAATAAAGTGGTACCAATACCTCCCTCGATCTAGACACCATACTCCTATTGATGCAACCAAGAATTGTGTTGGCTTTCTTGGCTGCCGCATCACACTGCTGACTCATGTTCAGCTTGTAGTCTATTAAGACTCCTAGATCCCTTTCACACGTACTGCTATCCAGCCACGTGTCCCCCATCCTATATTTCTGCATACCATTTTTTCTGCCTAAGTGTAGGACCTTACATTTCTCTCTGTTGAAATTCATTTTGTTAGCCTTGGCCCAGCTCTCCAATCTGTCCAGGTCCTTTTGAATTTTGATCCTGTCCTCTGTCATATTAGCAACCCCTCCCAATTTGGTGTCATCTGCAAATTTGATCAGCGTGCCCTCTATTCCTTCATCCAAGTCATTAATGAAGATATTGAATAGCACTGGGCCCAGGACAGAACCCTGTGGCACCCCGCTAGTCACTTCTCTCCAGGATGAGAATCTGCCATTGGTGACCACCCTTTGGGTACGGTCAGTCAACCAGTTACAAATCCACCTGACAGTAGCCCTGTCCAGCCCACATCTTACTAGCTTCTTTGCAAGAATGTCATGGAGAACTTTGTCAAAGGCCTTACTGAAATCAAGATATACTATGTCCACGGCATTCCCTTCTTCTATCAAGCAAGTAACTCTATCATAAAAAGAGATAAGATTAGTCTGGCATGACTTATTTTTGAGAAATCCATGTTGACTTTTCGTAATTACGGCATTGTTTTCTAAGTGATTAGAAACTGACTGTTTGATGATCTGCTCCAGGATCTTTCCAGCTACTGATGTCAGGCTGACTGGGCGACAATTATTTGGGTCCTCTTTTTTCCCTTCTTGAAGATGGGGACAACATTTGCCCTCCTCCAGTCTGCCAGAACTTCTCCTGTCTGCCAAGAGTTTTCAAAGATTATAGCAAGAGGTTCCGCAATGACCTCTGCTAGTTCTTTTAAAATCCTAGGATGCAATTCATCTGGTCCTGGAGACTTGAATTCATCCAGTGTGGCCAGGTATTCCTGTACTACCTCTCTATCTATTCTGTGCTGCATTTCCCCCACTTCCTCACCTGCTTCCCAACCGCCAGGTTGAGTGTTTTTATCCTTTTGGGGAAAAACTGAGGTGAAGAAGGTGTTGAGGAGTTCTGCCTTTTCTCTTCCTCCTGTTATTAATTCACCATCTTCCTTGCGCAGTGACCCTATCGTCTCCTTCTTTTTCCTTTTGCTACGGACGTATTTAAAAAAGCCCTTTTTATTGTTTTTAATGTCTCTGGCCAGCCTAAGTTCGTTCTGTGCTTTAGCCTTTCTGACTTTCTCCCTACATCTCCTGGCTACATGCTTATAATCTTCTTTGGTGATTTCCCCCTTCTTCCATTTCCTGTACATGTTTTTCTTAACACTTAGCTCAGCTGAGAGTTCTTTAGTCAACCATTCCGGTTTCTTCAGATGCCTTCCATTTTTCCTCCTTAATGGCACAGTTTTAGCCTGTGCCTTCAGTATCTCCCTTTTTAAAAAACTCCCATGCATCCTGAACTCCTTTCTCATTGACTATTCTTGACCACAGGATTTCAGCCATCAGCTCCTTCAGTTTACAGAAGTCTGCTTTTTTAAAATCTAAGACGACTTGTCTTCTCCTCCCCACTGAATGCCAAATTCTAATAGGGCATGGTCACTCTCTCCTAAAGATCCAACCAGTTCTACATCATTAACAAGGTCTTCCCTGTTGGTCAGGATCAGATCCAGAATATTTGATCCCCTTGTCGCCTCTTCCACCTTCTGGACCATGAAATTGTCTGCAAGACAAGCAAGAAACTTGCTGGACCTTGCCGCCTTTGCAGAGTTTGACTGCCAACATATATCCGGGTAGTTGAAATCCCCCATTATTACTGTATCTCTCCTTTTTGAATGTGCAGTCATTTGGTCTATGAAAGCGCCATCGACCCTCTCTTCTGTATTTATGTACCTATCCATAAGGGCAAAGAGAAGGGGCAGCCATCTTTTCTTGCCTTGACCTGTATCTTGGCAGACATTGATACAGAGGCCAGAAGACAAGAGAAAGGAGATGGGCAGTAGCTTGACTCTGGCAAGGAGATGGAATGGAACCACTGAGACCTACTTGCCACCCTCCCCTCCCAAATCTGAGACTTTGTAGCTCTTTTGGGCAGCCTATTAGAAGCTGTAGAGATAGCTGTCAAAAGCTATGAATTTGTTTCATATGAATCTTATTGATGAGAAAAGGACACCATTTAATATTGGGAGAAGACAGATTAAGGCTTTGCAACTGACTTTGTTATTATCTGTTGCGAGTTAGAACTCCACCTCCATGATGCTATCTTTTCCCCATACAGAGAAGTCAACCTTCAGTAATATTTAGAATCTTCTTTATTAGGACAATGAGATGAAGCCATGTGGTTGATTTCAACCATACAAAAGGTACCTAAAAATATTAACCAGGCATGTTAGCTTTTAGTTTTGTTGGGGGGGGGGAGCACTGATAAAAAAAACACTGATTAGGAGTGGAGTAAGGACCGAAACTGAAATATTTCCACCCTTGATACCATTAAATGATATATTTCAAACTGATGGACCAATCTCTGACAGAAAAGCAGCATGCAAAGACTGAATTGCAAAATGCGGAAATGAAAACCTGACAGACATGTCACATGAATATGGATCAATCCTCTACTCTTGTCAATATAGGAAGCACAAAGATTAGACCTGCTAAGATCCAACAAAAAGAATGAGACCTTTTAATAAGAAATTGGGCACAAGTGATTTCATTCTAAGCCACAGCAACACATGAAGCAATTTCTAACATTGATCTATGCCAAACCACTAATTCTAGGCTGTTTCTCTCCTTGGGGAATTCATTGCTTTAGTTGCCTAGATGACTGCGATGTTGGATTACATAAAAGGATAACTGTGCTTTATAAACATCCACTGTGTTTTGGGGTCAACAGTTAACAGCATACAAATTCACAGACAGAAAGGAAGAAATCCAGTAGATTGGGATCATTCTAGCTTACCTGACCTGATATAAAGAGACACACATTGCTACAGTTGGATCAGTTAGTTTCTGATTCACAGAAGCTGCTAGCAACTCAATTGTAGGAAGCACTATACCAACACATATACAGGCATACCTCAATTAAGAAAACCTTTTAGAAAGAAGCTTTTTTTACAAAGTCTTTTTATGCCTGCCCAGACCTCGTTTCCTTCTGCTTAGCTATAAGATTTTTTTAGCAGCATCAGTATTGGGAGAATGGCAGAAGAAAGCTGGAGAAACACCAACTTTTGTTGCTGAGTTGCAGAAGCATGCCTGCAGTAAACAATGCAATAAGGCTTGAGCAGGAAAAGAACAGGATTTTGCCCTAACTGATCCAGCTGTAGCCATATAAGAGGCAAGGTACACAGCAACTGCCTTTAGAATCTCTAATGCAACATGCACGAACAGCAAAACACAGAGACAATGGGAGAACAGACAAGCCTCACTAGCTCTCCCCTCCACACGTTAAAACAGCACACATTTATAAGCTTGGCCACAAAAATGGATACTATCAGAAAAGTAGAGACTGGTGAAAAAAAAGGATCATCCCTGGATGTCTTTTGGAAGAAGCCTTGAAGTGGTCTCTAAGATTCCTAATGTTTTTTTATACTAATGCTTTTCTGACCTTGTTGTTTCATTTCACATGCGCACATCTTTACTTCTGAATAAAAAGTCTGTTGAAACACATCCAAGCTGCTCTTATTTGTGGTGTAGGAACCTACCTCTATTCTTGCCATGTCATTTCTGCCTTTCGTACCTAAGTTCCTATTAAAGAAGTACTGCCCAGGAACATATCCACTTCACTAACTAAAGTATACCTGTATGTAGAATCAGGAACACAATGCACTAAGCCTGTGTGAAGTTTGAGGCACTTTAAGTAGTCCTAAAACTATAGAGGAAAAGGAAGTGGATCTTTAATGAAATCCACAAGCCCTAAATTTTTCCATTTCAGGTGAATGATCCTCTACCAATCAACCTCCTGGAGGTAGCAGCTAAGGGGGCCATCATAGAAGGGCTCCCCTGCAATTCAAGAACTGACTCTAATTTAATCCCAGGATATTGCATTGACATGACATCATGTGCCAGTGATTCTGGCAGAAAAGCAGACACTATCACAGCATAACAATGTCATTAGAAAGCCATTCTATTTCACAGAAATGGACAGAGCACAGACACAGTTACAGGAAGAACAAGACTGGATGTGCTAATGGAAAAAGGAGGACGTCCACAGATGTAGAAGTACATATCTGTATCACCAATAAAAATCACTATAAATTACATTGTTAAGGCATGCTGGATCAGACATGCAGATGTTTACATATAAATTGCCCCTTAAAATTCCTTTGAAATGTAGACTGAGTGAAGATGTAATGAGATAAGGGCTGAGTTTGTGAATAACAGTAAACCAAGAATCCTGGCTTAATCCACCTTGATGTAAGAAAGCTGCATGCTAACACATGCACTCTGTTCACATTCATTTTAATTCTTCTTTTCATGTGATACTGGAAACAAACCAGAAGGAGGAGAGTTTCACTTGACATCTGAATCCAGGATTATGGTTACGCTCAAAGAAACCAAAAATGCAAACTCAGTTTTATCGTGTAGTTTCTCATTGTCTTGTGGTTCACTGAACCATAATCCTGGGTTTCAATGGCATGCATATTGTTTCCCTGCTCATAAAAAGGGGCTACATGAATTTCATTCCGTTTGATTTTTAAATAAGAATTTTCTGAAATTCATATATTTCTTCATTAGCAACACAAAAGAAAAAAATAACATGAGGGTTGTTTTTGAAATGACTGTGGGAGAAAGCCAAACTGATACTTAAATTTATCCATTCAGGAAAAAGGTCTTGAGGAGTTAGATCTTAAATGTCTGGCACTGAATCTCTCTGCATTCAGCCATGTTTGTGGTTGCCAACCCTCATTTCTTCCTTCTCTAAGAGGCCCCTTATCTTTAACAACTACAAGGTTGGCAGGTAGAACATAGCCTTCTCCACACTGTCATTTTTGTGACAGAAAAGGACAACCCAAGAAATATCACACTTCTGAAAAAGTAGAGCGCTTTTCTCCCAACTAAGGAGAGCTACACACTAAATGAGAACAAAAGAACGGGAAAAATGTTGCACAGCCTTACAGGAAATTAAGTGCACCCTTAATAGCATTTTCCCTATTTGTTTAGGAATACCAACACAATTAAGGGGGAATTTCAAGCAAATCATCAGGTGTTAGTGGCCGGTTTCTAGGGAGTTATTTCTATAACAAAAATGCTCTTAATGGTTTAATTATAGAGGCTCTGTGAGCAATTTTTAATAAGTATGCAGCTGTTTGAAGGAAACCAGGCTTTTAAAATGCATTTTAGAGGGTACCTTTGGTTAGATTTATCTTTCCTTTTCCTTCTGGAAAAATACATATATACATACATATACACACACACACACTTAAAAAAAAAATTACAAGTCTATTTGCCTAAGCTTATAAGAGTGATGAATGAATCCACTGCATAATAATAAGTAGATATATTTGAAAAAGGGAAAAAAAGAAAGAAAGAAATCAAATATCATAGGTTAAAAAAAAGTTTTAAAAAAGCCTTATTTGCTACATTTGATTCAATAGGAGCCACAGCCAATCCCAGCTCTCTTTAATGAATATACTTGTATGTTTATTACATTCACAGATAGATAGCAGTTCTCTGATTTCTCCAGCATCAACAGGCTCCACGGCAAGACCTCTTTGTAGATGGTGATGTTGCTGAGAAGAAGGGAAGGACACTCACAGCCTTCCTTAAGCTGTCTATCCCACGGCAGTGGTGATTTTTCAGATCACCTCTTCTACAGTGCCCTGGTTCTCAGAATCTCTTACAGCCTGACCGTGAAATAGGCAGTTTGAAACTGGGCTCTGGAGGGTGTGTCCATTATGACCTTCTCTCACCATTCTTGTCATTGCATTGTATGCTACTACCCTCCTCCTCCTCCGCCGCCCCTTCTCCTTTTTTGTTCTGGCATGCATGTGTGTTATTGCCTCCGCTGCCACTTTCTTCTTCTCTCTCTTTTTTAGTACATTGGATCCCCCCCCGCACAATAAGACACTTATTGCATACATAACATTACCAGCAAAAACAGGCAACAAACTTTCAGTACTTGATCACACTTGACAAATTGATGGGAAGAATATGGAGGATTTCAAGGACTTTTAAAGTACGATTACAAATAAAAGAAAGAAATAAGAAAGAAAAGAAAAGAAAAGAAAAGAAAAGAGAAAAAAAAATGAGAAAAAAAAGAAAGAAGGGAAATGACATTGGAAATAGACAAGGACTAGTCATAGACATTAATGAGTCAGCCATCTTTCCAAAAGCATTTGTTTAAAGTTGGCATCTCTAAAATACATTTTCATGCATAGCTAAAGTAGTAAGATTTGCTAACCATTGAAGGATAGATGGTGAATGCTTATCTTTCCAACTTTGGAATATAAGCTTTCTGCAGCAGTAAAAGCATGCAATGAAATTAACCTTCAGTTAAATTCCATGTCACAGGGAACATAATTTCAAATAAGTCTACACCTAGGAATGTGAGAGACATTTGTAAGCCAAAATTAACATGTAATAGCACATTCAAGCCAAAAGGAGTAACCACTGAATATGTCCATGTCATATGCCACAAGGAAGCATTATTTATATCACATCAACAATATTTATTTTAAGCAATTTCTTTCTACAAAGGTATAGTAGTACACCAGTACACCCCAGTCATCACAGGTCCAAAGAGATTTTGGATATAAAAGCTAAGTCAGTTTTCTATTGGTTTATTCCATATTCTATTCAATTCTAACTATCTTCTTCTAGGTAAAGCCTGTGGCTATTAGGAAGGCCTGCCAAGGTCACTTTGCTATCCACATTTCCCAAACTTGGCTTTGACTCTGCCTGTAAACAAGTTTGTAAATGTTTGTTTATCAAAGCTACATGCAAGACTGGATTAAGGTAGGTGGGATCATGGAACAAGTCTGTATCTTTCAACATTTCACAGATGGAAATTGGAACATGTGGCCAAGCAACATCAGAGTGTGGTCAAGATGGCAAAAGTCATTAATAAGGAAGAAGACACAAGCCAGGAGAGGCTGCAACAGTTTGCTTTTGCTTGAGTCTACTGTGATGGGAAAGATTCTTCCCCTCCCTCTCCTTTCCTCACTTAGGAATTAATTGACTGCAAACTACTTTTGCACTTTGAACTTACTTGGAAGCAACTGAGGTAAGCTGCAGATAAAGTGGGAAAGTGGAAGGAGAAGACAGAAATGGGAACATTTTAAAAGCAGCTAAAAAGTGGGACAACAGAGTATTAATTAGGCCTGCCTATGCCAAATTGACACAGTTGGAGGGTAGGCAGTTTCAAAAGCAGGGGCATGTTTTGAGCCACATGGATGACCCACTCTAGGAGGTGTGATATAGAAATGAGATAACAAAGCAAAACATAACACTGTACCCGTTCAAGAGACAGCAGTACAAAAATCTTCATGCCTGAATCCATTTCCAGCCTAACAATTTGGATAAATCTGACACCCTGAACCCCAACACACAAGCAATACAGATTATAAGTTAAACATTGAGAGTTTAACTTATAAAGAAGAAGAGGGAGCAAATATACATTCTTTCTCCCTTCAGCAATGGGCTCCCAGGGCCTGAAGCAACTGCACTAGTTGAACCCTGGCTTTGTGTCTTACTTTTAGCACCCGACACCAGACATCCTTCCTTGCCTGGGTGTATGGCTCTTGCTTACTGAGTTCAGTAGCACCTTTCAGTATACATGCATGGGATTGGAGACTTAAGCATATACCTAAAATGTATGTACATTTAGAGGAACTAAAACCTAATTTTCCTTTCTGCCTTAAAAAGAAAAGCTCTCAAGCATCTAGTATTGTCTTCTTTAGAGAAATTGAATAAATACTACTCATGGGATCAAGATTTTTCTGCACCATCACCCTTGCATCATCCTTTGTCTATCCTCCACGATTTTTAATCTGTGGCCACAAAGTCCCAAGTGGCAAATCAGTTAGTTTCCACACTTGCTGCTCAGTGACATTCTTCTAATTTACTCTGACTGTTGTTTTTATTATATGCAAATCTTAATTCATATATGTAAACATATTCTAAGTTGAGCCTGCCTTATGCCTGGTGCAATTTCATATTGTACCAATTAAAGAAATTAATAGAGATAGGTGGTATGTGTTTGTAGAGAATTTCCCAAGAAGATTTGTACATGAGCTCAGAGCAAAGAATGAGGAGAACAGTAAGAAAAGGTTCTTGGTCACATTATGTATGTCATTCACAGGTTTGTACTTATCTGTCTAGCTTCATCTTTCTGTCTCTGCATTACATCACATCTGTTTATTTGCCCATCAACATGCTGAATTTCCTCCAAGCAATAAATATTATAGGTTTAACAGTCAGAGTACTTTTGTAAAGATGAATTTGAGGAACACTTAGAAAATGTTGAAATGGTGAGCAGCAGATTTTCATTATTAAATGGTGTCCTGGAAGAGGTCAGGTGGAGGTTGGGGAGAGTGATGGGTTTAAAATGTACATGGAGCCCTCTACTAGCTGTTTGGGCATACCCAGAGCTTGAGAGAGTTACTTTTATGGACCACAAAGCCAGAATCTCTCATCAGAATGCCCATGATGCCAAGAGGATTCTCAGAACAATCATACAAAAAAGTAAATTTCCCATGCCCTGGGGCATATCTAAGAGAAAGGCCACTATGGAAGCTTGTCCAAAAAAGATGCTTTGTTTTGTCCAAAGAGATGCTGTGCTTTGCACAGAAAGATGGCTGGCTTCAAGTGTAACCCACCTATCCACCCAGCCCACAGTGTAATGCCTTCTGATGTGATTCCCCAGTACTACCCACATCGTTCCAAAAGACTATGGCTCTGCAGCGTCGTGAATAATTTAGATGACCCACTTCCCAGCCACTCACTGCTGCCACTTGATACAGGCCTGCAGGATTTGCCCAGAATTTGCACCAACGCAAGCACAGTTTTGTGGGCTCCTAGGTTTTGCCCAGAGATGTTAAGTGCTGCTGCCAAACATGTGTTCCTCTCTTACTTTTCTGGACTAGGGTGTTGATGTCAGGTACACCCAGAAATGTTTGATATGCATATTGTCCATAGAAGCCTCATTTCAGTGGAGGAGCAGGTTTGAACTACTTCCAACTCATGAAACCAAAGTCAAACCACCAACCACCATATGCTGTGGCCCAGCTAACAAGGACAGGAAGAACGTGTATCCTATAACTGCCCCAGTTTGGTAGGGATCATCCCAATTAATCCTCTGTCATTTCACTTTTTCAGTTGCTTTTAAAATGTACCAGTTTTTCTCTCCTCCTTCCTCCTTCCCCCTTTGTGCTGAGCTTACTTTAACTGCTACAAACTGATTTCAAAATGCAAAAGTAATTGGTACTCAATTAAATTAGTATGGTGGGAGGTGGAGAGGGAGCAGAATGTTGCTCTTCCCAGTTGGCTCAGGCCTTTTTTTGATTTCTTTGTTCTTCCTCACTAAAATTTTTGCCACCTTGACCCCCCTCTGATGTTGATTGGCCAAACAAGTTTGTGAAATTGCTGGAGGTTGTGAAAAATGTCTTTGGTTTGTTTTTTTCATCATTTGGACTGCAAAAATGAGCACACAGGGAAATCTCAAGTACACTGCTCGCCTGAAGACATAGCTTTTGGGCTGTCCAAAAAGGACACGGCTACAGTAGGAAAAAGCAGCCAGGTTAAATACTTTTCATTGAAAATTAATGGGTCCTTCCCAATTTTTTTTTTTTGTGGGGGGGAGTTCTGTTTGTTTCACTTACTGGCATCTACTTCAAAACAAATAATCATAGCAGAATTACAGGGACTTGCTACTTTATTATACGTTTAACTGAACTTTTCTTTCTTTTTGTCCTCTTTAAAGACTTCCCTCATAGCTGTCCTTCAGAAATTATCCCCAGTGTGAAATGATCACAACTGAAGTTTTAGAAATGTAACACTGACTCATCCACTTTTTGGACTCACTCACTTAAATGGTGATGCTCTCAAGCCTTCCACACACATATCAGGAAATGTGTTGGTGAGAATTATGACTGCAGCACTGATACATTATCAATGAAAATCCCTCAAAAGATGGGGGAAGTGACTGCCTTGTTTATTTATTAACTTAAATTCTCAATCTGTCCCATCCTGAGGTACCAGAGCATGTACCAAAGCTAAAAGCAACCATCCACTGTTCAGCATTTCCTGAAAATAAAATGATGTAACCATCCAAAATATCCCAACCATAAGAATATAACAGAACAACATTTATCTGAACTGCAGTGAATTGAATGTCAGCCACATATTTATATTTTGGTTCTGTTAGGTTGCAGTCCCATCACAATTGAAAGTAAGTTCCACTGAAGCTTGGAGGCTTACCTCCAAGTAACCATGATTAGGAATGCATTCTTAGTCTTTGGCGTGAGGAAACAGGCAGAAATGAACATAAACCCATCAACAGACCCATTAAATAGTAGAATGAAATAAGCGTTCTCCCATTCCAAACCAATCATACCATGTGTCATCACTGTTCTCTTTCTTTGACGTTAAACTAATATATTCTAAACATTCTTTGGCTGTTAGGATACAAAAGGTTCCACGGTAACATAGAAAAGTTCAGAATTGAGAAAAGTTACTTTTCTGGATGAAAATGTCCAGAATCTCCCAACCTGCATGACCACTGGCCATTGGCCGGATGAGGGATTTGGGGAGTTTTTGTTCGGGAAAAAAAAAAGTAACTCTTCCAAGCTTTGTAAAAGTTAAAGAACAGTTTTTACTAAACCAAGCAGCAGCCAACTTCTCCAGAATTCTGAATTTATGGCAGATGTTTTACCATCTTGCCTGCAACTATTCAAGTAAAAGCATTGTGAGAATGGCAAGATAACTTAAGCAATCCTTACTCCCTTAACAGAAGTACCTCAAGAATCCATACGTTTTCTAATATTGTAAATGGGCAGAAGACAAAAGGAAATGAAAATGATACCTAGAGAGGCCCATGGGCTAGGAAGGATACGATCAGTGCCAGGAAACAACACAGCACCTTTAATCATTTCTCCCATGATGCAACCTACTGACCACATGTCAACTGAAAACAAAAAATGAAATGAAGGTAAACAAGAACACAGCAACAGAACAACAAATAAATGAGAAGATTTATCTGGGACTGGGTCAACAGAAAAGACATATATTCCTTGCTGCTATGGCACCAGGGAAGAATCATACCTTGTTTATTTGGGTCTCAGAGACCCCGACACACTATGCAATTATAGCACCATCTTCCACTTTAACTGCTATGACAACATCCCATGGAATTATGGGATTTGCAGTTTAAGGAAGGGTATTTAGAATGCTCTGGTGCTGCACCAAACTACAAACCCCATAGTTCCAGAAGATGTTGCCATTCCACCTAAAGAGGAATACAGTGTGGTGTGAAAGGTCCCCAAATCTGAAGCTTGAAAGCTCCTCTCCTTTGAAGACAGAATTGAATCCCCCACAGCAACACACATGCCTATCATGGCATCCATCCATTTGTCCTGGAACATCCCTGCATCACCTTCCCGTTGAGAAGTAGCAGAGATAGTTGCTGGAAGCAGTGGCCAGCAAGGTAGCATGGGAGCCAAGCTAAGGGAACAAGAGAAAGTAAAGCAGGCAATGATTCCTTCTTTTGCCTTCAGATGCATATCTCAAAGTATGTTCATGTGAACCCAACTTTAGAAGCCTAGTACTTATCATTTCACTCTTTGCCTATTGCTTACCTAACATTTATACCTACAAACAGATACTGTGACCAGCTTTTAAAGGAGCGTTCCCATGTAGATCTCCATTAATAATCATGCACCAAGATATTTCTGACAGTCATAGAATTTCAATGGAGTGAAGGTTAGCACTATGGCTAGCAGTGGGTTACCAATGTGGTTAGGCTAAGGGTCAGGGCTAGAATTAACAGTAGAGTTCAATATGCAATTCCTGCATTCATTCAACTCATTGAGGATTCCAGGACCCTCCCAAATTTGTCCAAACTACTGACAGTATGTCACTTTTGTTTCACTGCATCATGGTTCACAAAAACCAGCAATTTTTTTTGTCCAAATAGAATACACTGGCTGGTTTTTATTTAAAGTATCAAAATAGTTTTTAAAAAGCAATACATTTGTTAATAAATTTGTGGGGATTATTTTGGTCCTGGCTATGTTGCTGTTGATAAAACAAAAACTGTACATGTCTGATTTTTTTAACTTTTCAGGTGAAAATATCATAGAATGCCTACATTGTAGGTAAACATGATTTGGGGGACTCAAAGATCCCCTTCCTGGTGCATGACGGTTAAAATGTAGCGTTGCACCCTCCAGATACAGGAGTGGGTGATTAACACCCAACCCCTTGGCTGCAAAAGGCTTCATTTCTACTGAGGAGGAGATTCTGTTCCCCAAGCAAGCATACTTCTCTGTGTTAAAGTCTCCCATTTTCAGAAACAGAATGACCCTGTCATCTGAGCTATAGTAATTTCTATGAGCTAAAAAGATGGATTGCATTAGATTTGCCAGCTGGGGGAAGTTGTGGGCAGAAGAGAGATTAGAAGTTGCTTATGATGGAGGAGCAGGTTAATTTTAATTGTTAATTGTGTCTATACTTGCCTACACGCACAAGGGTAATGCAGCATGAAAGAAAGAAAGAAAGAAAGAAAGAAAGAAAGAAAGAAAGAAAGAAAGAAAGAAAGAAAGAAAGAAAGAAAAGATTTTAGTTAACTGGATAAGACCTAAGCCTAGCTGTGTATGCCACTATGGCTCTTCATTATAATTGAATGACTAATTTAAAAATATAGGTCCCATCTGCATTCTTATAACCATATTAAGTTTCTATTCTAAGGAATCTTTAGTTTCTGAAGGGATATGCAAAGCATCTTCCTTTTTTTAGCCTGTATCACAGAAAGTACTGTTCTTCCTTGGATACTAAACTGCAGTTATATGAGCAAGATACCCAGCAAAGCACAGTCACTTCTTTAAACATTCAACTGAAAACCCAATTATTTACTGTGGCAACACTTTTTGGAATTTATGAGCACATGGCCACTGCATCTTGACAAAGACAAATTTAGAACAGGAATTAAAAGATGTATATCTAGATACAATGGAGTAAGAAAGCACCCCAACCTTGGTGAAATCAAGAGCTTGGCAAAGTTACTCAGAGGGGTATAGTTCTCAGAATATCCCAGACAGATGGGCAGTAGCTGGGGATTCTGGTTGCTGTAGACAACAAAAAATAACTTTACCAAGTTCTGTTGTAATCCTACCCTATTGTTCAAAAGGGAAGATAAAGCAAATACTATAATTTTAATTTTCCCCTTTTCTTTCCATGAATGAAAAGAATGAACTCTTGATCTGCTTTGGGGGGTAACTAACTAAGAGAGAGATCTTGGAGTCATGGCAGATTGCTCAGTGAAAACATCACCTCATTGTACATCTATGAGAAAGGGGGGGGAAGTTGCATATGAGAGATTATTAGAAAAACAAAAGAAAGTAAAGTAGGCAATATTATCGTGCCTTTAAAAAGAAAAAGAAACAAAAAATGGCAGAACTGGATTGCCTGTACTCTTCTAGCCATTCAAATATGGCATATTTCAACTGGCAAAAGTAAAGAAAAGGGCAGTAAGAATGATCAAGGTGTAGGAACATTTTCTGTACATGGGAGCCACCAACAAACCATGGTCTGAGCAGGGTGGGATGACTGTCCCACTCTGCTTGGATTAAGGTCTACCATCAATGATGTAAAGGATAAGGCAGGAATGGAACTGTCAGCCTCCCCATGTGGTCCAGAAGATCTCCACAAAAATTGGAAGTAGAATAATAGCACTATAATACTGTAGTGCAAAAATGGCCATTGTGTGTGTGTGTGTGTGTGTGTGTGTGCACATGTACAGAAATGAATGGAGTATATGTTCATGTATGAATGGGAGAAGGAATGAAGGGAAAAGTCAGAGGCTGACCATAAGACCAAAATAAGGTAGAGCCATGCTAAAGGAGAAGTATTTTGAAACAAGGAAACATTTAGAAGCTACAGAGTTATCTGGGCTCTTAGGAATCGCAAGGAAAAGCAGATTAAGCATTACCAGAGCATTCTGACTAACTGGCACATAACAATCTGAAATGTAAGGAAAAGATTCAACATAGTTTGTATGTGGTTCTTGACTGGTAATTTTCTATTGTGACTTGATGCTTGTTGTTTCATAACTGGTGAAACATATCCCCAATATCCTATGATTTACTATACGTTTTCAAAAATGGATATAAATGGTAAGTCATATGTTTGCTTTGGTACCACATTGCTCATTTTGCATGCTGACATCTGGACAGTCACTGTGTCATTAGGTAAACTGCTGTTTCCAATTCACTATGCCTCGAACCTCAAACCAGGCAAGTTTCCCCTTCAGGGACCATGTCCACTTTATCCTGTGCTGTTCCCAACTTTGTGTTGGCAGACGTCCTCTAAGGTTCTTCACCAGAGAAAATGATGCCCTTGAGACCAAAAGGGTTCTGTCCCCCTGGGCTAATGCATCAGGAGCATTGCAATGGGGTGGGGAACCACAGCTAAGAGAAGTCAAGATAAAGATTCAAGAAAAGGATGGGACATAGAGATACATGAGCCCACTCCATCCTTTCATACAGCTACAATTCAGGTTCCCCCAGTGAAACTGACCAGCAGTAGATTCACAACAAACAAAAGGGCACACCACCTTAAAACTATGGGATTCTATTCTGGAATTTACTGCCATAAAAGGTGGTGATTTCAGTTCACTTAAATGGGCTTTTCAAAAGCCACACTGAATACAGTGAGCACCCAGAATCAGAAGGATGAATGCTAGCTGCTAAAGCTAAATACTATGGGAGAAATGATGACCAAGAATATTATTCCCAGCTACTAATATTACTTTTTGAACTACAGCTCCCAGAATTTCCTAACCAGCATGGTCAGGGGTTCTGGCCATTGTCATACCAAAATGAAGTGCTACCAGACTTGCTACCTAAAGCCCATCCGTCTTACTCCATATACTGTTGAGCATGTTGCAGATCTTGTAGATAGATTTTCACAGTTTTGGAGTGAGGGGTACCATTTTCAGAGGTAAGAACAGGGGGACAGTCTTGCCAGTTCAGATCACCACTAATTATTTGTAATGATTACTTCTCATTGGTGCCTCTGGTGAAAGCAAGGTTTAAAAGATAAAGAACGACAGATATCTTTCAAAAATCCTAGTGAACACCCTGATAGGGAAAGCTGCCTTAGAATTATAGGTGTAAAGAAAACTCTTTAAATTACTGATTTTCAACAAGAAACGCAAAGAAAGACTATTGAGAGTTCATTAATTCCCATGAGACTCTTTGGTTCTTATCATAAGACAAAGACTACGCCCCCTCCCCCATTAAGGTTTCCACAATTTGTGCAAAATATCTCTGTGCAAAGCTAGCAACTTTCCCCCTTTTTGGAGCAAAGCATACAAACGTGGCAAAGACACAACGGCTGGCTGATTGATCAAAAAAGATGTAAACAATACACCTGATGAGTCTAATTTTCAAAAGGCCATGAAACAAGGCAGCAACTATGGCAGTTTAGCAACACAGTATGTGTAACTTGCTCTGTTTGCATAAAAAAAATCATTTCAGAAATGTGAAAATGTTAATTGACAGCAACTGAAAATATCTCATCTTCTCACAGGGAAGGGGGTAAAATATTATGATTTCTTTTTACACACTTGAAACTGAGATTATCAATATTCTGCACACTCAGTCACTGGGGCTCTATTCTCCTTAATCCAGGAAGATTTGGACCACTTGTTCCTCAAGTCTCTTCTAAGGCCATTTCCACACTAAACTGTTATAGTGCTATTATTCCATTTTCAACATCCTATGGAATCCTGGGGTTTGCAGTTTAGGGAGGGACCGCAAAGGATTCCACAGGAGGTTGAAAGTGGAATAATAGCACTATAACCGACTAGTGATCTATGGTTTGGGTACTATTTTCTTCTAATAATGTGATCACATTCAGATCCAGAATTAGAGGAGAAAGGTTTTAGAAGGTGGTCAAGTTTCGTTCACTACATAATTTGCATTCATTCACATTTATAACTGTGTGGACACAGGAATCATTTTAATCAACTGCATATAGTCGCCTTGTCCTCTAAGCACAAATATATCAAGCCTGTGCAAATCTTGAGCAGACTGGGTTTAGGTTCCCCTGCTATTACCTAGCATATCCATAACTTTATTGTCACAAAGATGTGGCTGCTCATGTGGCAGCAAAACAGAAATTCTGAAGAACAAAACAGTAACTCCTTTTTGTTTTCCGCAAGGTGAAATCACTTTAGAAACACCATGCAGTTACATCTTCATCCATTCCTAATTCATTTGTGTCCATAAGAAATGCTTCCCTTACTACTTTCTTTGTGCTGATATTTATGGGATAAAATTAATAATTATGGAGACTCAATTAATTATTCATCATATTGTTTCAGTATTGATCTTTTTATTGCTTTTTTTTATTTTTAACTCTGAACACTGCCAATGAAAATGTCCTAGCTAGGAAGGTTTAACCAATTTCTTCTTCAGTGACTTTCTTTGGTTATGTGAAGGTTTTTCTTTTGAAAGTCATCTGACTTCTTAGATTCTTAGCTTTGGAAAATATTCTTAACTGGCGGAGCAGGGAAGCACAAGAGGAGGACATGCCAGGAGTGAAGCGGCTTCACAGGACTTTGTAGCATAGTAAGAAATCTTCAGGCAAATGAGAGGAAATCGGCAATACCAGCACCAAACTGACACCTGTCTTTCATTGTCTTTTGTCCCCAGTCAAGAAGGGGAGTGGCCTCTGCCTGCATTGAGATAATTTCAGACCGTCCCAACCAACAACAGAATGTCTGACAAAATGTAGGCCTGTGACTCTAACATCATCACTTTTCTTCTCCTCTATGATTTTTAACATCTCTGCCTGATGAAGATGGCACTGAAGCTTACATGAGGTATTTTGTCCTGTTTAGTTGGCCTAATAAAGGTTCTACTGTTTTGCAGATTTTGGATTTTGTTGCATCATTGTTGTTTGCAGCCCTAGAACACCTCATCAAACACACACACACTCACAAAAATGAGAACTGCTACTCCTCTAGAGGAAGTTGTCCTTCCTCCACAACTTGTTCTAGGGAAAGAAAACCTCCCATTCCATAACTTCCCTTCACAAGTACAAATGGTCTTCTTGTAACTTCTGGATTCATATGGAGGGGCTGGTGAGGTCCCTGGAGGACTATGAGTCTGGAAAATTTCTCCCTGTACTAAGAACACAATTATTCACAAATAGTTTCGGTAGCATTCTACTTGGTGCAGGAGAAATGAAAATTACTGCATAGTTCTCCAAAGTTATTTTCACTTGGCTGTCTTTTGAGGAATTATTCTTTACAAATTATTCTTTGAGGAATTATTCTTTACAAAAATACACACTTTTCTTTCCCCACAGAAAAGTTATTTGTATTTCACCACCCAATAATTCCCTGAAAGACTTTGCAAAGTAAAAAGAATCTTTGTTGCTCCTTTGTTCTTTTCAGCAGGGGACTGTCAAATTTCAAGGGACACACTACTCTATCAGGAAACAAATAGTAACCAATGTTCTTTCCATCCCTGCTCTAGACCTCTAGAGCTTGCCTACCCCCATCTTAGACTATCAAACAAAAACAAAATATGTCTCAGTATAATAAAATAAATATGGCTCAATATGTAATACAAGTATCAATACCTATTTGTCATGATGGCTACATGTTACCTCTAGGTTCAGAAGCAATAGCTTTCTGATTACTAGATGCTGGGGGACAACAGCAGAAGGTATGATTCTTCCCATGTGCTTGTACCCATGGGCTCCCCGTAAGCAAATGACTGGTCATTGTAAGCAACAGGGTGATGGACTACACAGTCCTTTGTCTGTTGAGGCACAGCTCTGACATTATTTTGATAATCTATATCCTCATCTCATTGTGAAGGTTGAATTCAGTATTCTTACAGGATAAAAACCACAAAATTGCACTTCTTGGGAAAATGCAGTATTGGTCATTGCCATCTTCCACTCAAACCATTTTAGTACAATCGTGGGGAGAATGAGTGCTAAGCAGAATATGGCTACACAAGATTGACAGTCTTATAATATCACTGATGGCAAGCAAAATGGCATGGCACTCTATATCAATTTTCAAGCATTTTTTTAAATTAAGTGCTTTATAAATCAATAATTCCTTTAAAAGTTATCTCACATCCACAAAACACTGCCCTCTCTCTGCAACAATGTCCCATCATTTTATAAACATTTTTTATTTCTCTCTCTACCTTCAAACTATTTAGAGCATTGAGAAAGCCCTCTACATCCTCAGTACATGAAGAAAGCCTTTATACTTAGCTCGAGATAATGCTGAATAGAATATACACAAGCAGGGAGCAGTGTGGCTGTCTGATGGTAATTGAAATATTTTCCATATTAATTAGGGCCTATGAACTTCCAGATGTTTTGGACTTCAACTTCCATAACCCCAGATCATTGGCCATGCTAACTAGGTCTTATGAGAGCTGAAGGTCCAACAGTTAAAAACCACTGAATTACAGAGCATAACTAGCACTATATGAGTTTTTCCTAGGTTACTTTTTAAGTCATACAGCCTGATCTACAGGATCATAAGTATGGTAGATAGCATTACTCAGTGTTGTAACAGGGTCTCCAAACACACACAGCATTTTTCCTGCAAAGATGACAATTATAATGCACTGAAACATTGCAGACGGGGGAAAGTTGAGTGTGTAATGCACGATACATTGCCTTTGGGATAAATGGACCACATGTATACAAATAAATAAAGAAGAATCATGCTTTGAAATGCACTAACATGACATTTTCTCATATCGGTATCCACAAAAATATCAAGGAGCAAAGTTGTGTTGTCTTTTTGAGAAAGTTACACAATATATCTTAGCACTGACTTCATTTAAATGCAACACAGAGATGCCACTGCCCAAGCTGTAATCGTGAAGGCTTCAGGTTGGGGTAGCTGTACATATAATAGAGGACATCCGTATGGTTCTCCCCTTGCTATCATGGAAGTGAACAGGGAAATCCTTGCAAATAAAAGAGTTGTGAGTGCACACTGGTGAAACTTGTATCATTAGGAGCTAAGCAACTGTGAGAGAGGACCACAACAGCACTTTTAACTTGGGCAACAATACTTTTAACTTGATGGGTGAACACTGTAGTCGGAGACAGTCCTTCCACATTAGTGATGTTATTCCTCATAGGTTTTCATGGATAGCTACTCCTTACAGATATGTTGTTGCGTGATCATTCAGGTGTATCTGATTTTTAAATGAAAGCTCTATACATCAGATAGTCTATCATCTTATCTTTCATTCAGTATTCAACCCTACATCCCCTGCAGTGGGATAGAGAGAAATGACCTTAGCATGTTGGAAAAATTTACCCTATGTTCATCAGCAAAATGCAGCAAATATTAATTAGTGCTCATGACACTGTGTTTACCACACCAGCTGTCAAAGAACTCTGAAGCCAATTTATTAAAGTGTCTCTTCTCAGCTCACTGGTGGAAATCTCCCTTTTGTTCCTTATATATATATATATAAAAAGGAAAATGTAATGCAAATGTGTGGTTTCTTCTGTCCTTGTTAGTATAAATGCATTCCTCATTTGATCACCTCAAAAGCTATGTAGGATTTTTTTTTATATAAGACAGCAGTTGTTTTCATTTTCTAATATTACTTTTACCAACCCAGGAGATGGTAAAAGGAATATCATCAAAGCTAAAATGAACAAGACAGAGCAGGGTTTGGTGGTAAGCAGAGTTTTGTTAATGATAGAGATGTCATGCACAAAAAAGGGCGAAAGCTCATTCTGGAAATCTGACTAGGACATCCATTTCTAGGAAGCTTCAGAGGACTGCTGGAGGTCTGCTACTCAACAAATGGATAAGTCAAAACATTCAGAATAAAATGTTGTATCGACCCATCTCCAGAGTCTATACAGCATTTAGGCGACCAGACTAATGATGCATTAGCAAGCAAAAGATTATGATGTCACCACAAACATCAAAAATAAAAATTATGATTTTCAAAAACACTTAGCCAAAAAGGGAAGGGGACAGGAAAGATTTAAAGGAACAAATGGGCTGTTTTCTTAAAAGCAAAATCAATATGAAAAATCTTACAAGTTTGTAAATGGTGGTTGGTTCTTCTGTACAGGAAAAAAAAATGGTACTAACATCATCACTTGTCATATTGCTTTTTCTCCATTTGTCACTGTTTCCCGGGTTACTCCAATCATAATTACACACATCTCTTACAATCAGCTTTTTTGCTTCTGTCTTTGTACTCCTCTCATATATTGTTTGCTTAATAGGAAAAAGTCAGGGAAGAGGCTGCAGGGGATGGGAGAGAAACAATTCAATAAAGGCTGCAGCAAATGGCATAAGGATACAGTCCCTTCCTGGAAAGAGGATTTTGTGGCGCACCATTTCTCCCATAATGCATCCTACAGACCAAATATCCACTAGAACAGCAGAGACAGGGAAACGAAGAGAGAAAGGGAGGGGAAGGAAAAGTTAACTAAGACACTTTTGGCTCCTAAAGGAGGGGAAAAAGAGTAAGTTGATCAGAGAAAAGCAGCTTTATTGCACCTTCCACTGGATTTTTTTTAAATGTAAAATACACATACACACAGATGTCATAAACAGAAGCAGAACCAAGGCCCATCATGCTAGAAACTTTGTCACTTCTATTCATTAAAAAAAACCTTTTGAAATTACATACCATTTGTTTAAAGAAGGAATGCCCAAAGGTAAATGTAACATGAGCCATAGATAAAGCCCTCAAA
Source organism: Iguana delicatissima (assembly GCA_948472985.1). NCBI lineage: Eukaryota > Metazoa > Chordata > Lepidosauria > Squamata > Iguanidae > Iguana > Iguana delicatissima. Next base: position 205,064 of record CAOKZL010000471.1, on the reverse strand, counting down.
TGTTTAGGGCTAAAATCCTATACGGACTTACTTGGGAATTTCCTCCCCTATCAGGAGGACCATATCCCCTTTTGCAACACAACAAACACCAATCTTGATAATGTTTCAGCATCCACTGAAAACCAAGCATTTGCTGACTTTTATACCTAGCTTAGAGCACAGTCCTAACTATCTACGACTGCCAAGGGCCACGTGAGCCAACATTGGTCCAGCTGAAGTTGTGTTGAAAGCAAACCCTGCCAAGCTGCCAGGTGTTTGGAAATGACGTAGGACTAAGACTTGCCACAACCAAACTTTGTGCTGGCATTGTGACTATATCCCTTGATTTGATGAAGCTCAGATCTGGTGCAACTCAGCTCCAACCTTGCCCCATCCTTCCAATCTTAGTCAGCAGAGCACTTCTGCCATCAGAGAAGAAGTTTCTGCTACAAGACTCAACACATCTTTGAGTTAAGACTCCACTGTGAGGGGTTTGAGGGGTTTTTAATTTTTCATTGTTTGACTTTTTTCTTTTAGTTTGGTTTGATTTGATTATGTTCTTGTGTTCAATTACTGCATCTGCATTTCAACCTAACTTTTGTTTTATTTAATTCTTTATATTAGTTTGAAATGTGTTAATGAAAGGGAATGATAATAATGATAAAGAATAGGTCCCACTGAATTCAACAGGACCCAGCATGGATACATATAAGACTGGGCTTCTGGTATATTTGATTGCTCTTACGTGTGTCAACTTCTGCATGTTCATTCATTTAATGTTTTAACCAGGCCATTCGCTTTTGACAGTACCAAGAAAAAGGGCATTTCTTTTGTGCACATGTCTCCATTTACATGAGAAAACACCCAGGTCTAGAACAAAGCATGCAAATCTGAGTGCAAAGAGAAGATGGAAACTAATCATTTGAAGTGGGTGGCTTAATTTCACATCAAGAGCAACCAAGTGATTTAAATCACCAGGAGGTTAATGCTGCTATCTTTTGAGAATGTGTGAGAAAAGAATACATATCTATGGTCAAGTTAATGCATTCTCCCTTACCTTCATACTTTTCTGGTGTGCCTGAAAGCATTATCTTCTCTGCAAGCTACATCCAGGCTTTGCAACCTATAAAACATTCTACTGCATTCTGCAGTATGACTGGAGTAGCCATTTGGGAGTGAAATTGTAGATCCCTGTTCCACTCATCAGCAGATGTGTAAGTAATGGTGTTGTCATAATGTTTTGTCTCCCAGCTGAATATGTAGATCAGCTAGGCACAGCAAAGTGTGTGGATCTTTCCCACTGTGATACTGCACTATCTCTGAGTGATGACTGAGTAGCAAAGTACACATGACTAGCTAAAGCACTGACCTGACATGCGCACCCACAAGAAATCCCATGGCTGTCCTCATGCAGCTGTGAGTTTGTGTGAGGGAGGCTGACTACTGAGGGTTCCATGTCATTTCTGCTTTAAAGGCCTTCTTCCCACGTATTCAGAAGATTACACTGATTGAAAAGCCTTTTTTGCAGATAGATGCATACAAAGATATCTCAGGACAAGTTGATATGATAGACAGAAGCAATCCAAACTTGATATTTCAGTTACAGTTTTCCCCATCCCAAAAACTGTGTGTGGATGTTCTTTAATTGTAAGAAAAATGTGTGGGCATAATATAGAAAACTAAGATACCATCTCAAATGTGTCAAATTTATTAATTAAACACACTTGAGATGGTAACATCATTAGATTTTAGTTAAAACAATACTCTAAAACATTCAGTTGTGAAATCCCTTACTTAGGACATGCACAGAATTTTAATTTTGCAGACCCTGGAGCTCTGAAAGTATTTGCAAAATGATTTGGTTCTGTATGGGCAGCAACCAAATGTCAACAGTATTATAGCTAACCAATCCTTGGCTCTCAGGAGTAGAAACTGCAGTAGGAGCAAATACAAATAGATAACTTAAAGAAGGAGAAAGTATAGAAAAAACAAGTGTTTCTGTCCCATCTGCTCTCCTTGTTCAGTTTTTGAATGCCTGAAATGTTTTTGTAACCGGTGATGTACCAGGTTATATGTAACTGTGTCTGCAGGAATCCTTCATAATGATGACACAATACTTGAAATGAGGGGAGCCTAAAATGTCAAGTTCTGTCCAAGCTCCATCCCCACTCAAAAGTTTTGGCACTGGTTCAAGTAAAGAATCAAACTGAACTGTTCAGAGACTTCTCCACTTGTCACACTGCTACCCAAAAAGCCTGCTATTCTTTTCACCTCCTGAAGTATTGGTCTAGGCAATTAGGAGATTTAGGAAGTTGAGAAGAGAGTTCACTGCCAAGTCCCAAATTCCCTGTGAGAAACGTCATTCTTCATGTGTTTCCTGGGAAGGGAAATTTCATGTCTGGCATGTTTTGCATGATGGTGGTAAGCCCCAAGCCACATAATCCTCTTATCCAAATGATAACAGAGAGGTCGAAAGGGATGCCAGTTCACAACCCAGAGACTGATACCATTAAATTGTCCTATGGGAGATGAGGCAGCCATAGATGCTCTTGTGTGTTCCATCTCCAATCCAGTTGTCTGCCTCTCTCTTCCACTAACTGTAATGGCCTGGATTCCATGTGAACTACATAGCAGGTGCTAGAAGAGCCAGTTAATGAAATCAGGGTCTGAAAAGTCAGGATAACCTTCAGTTGCCCCACCTGCCACTGAAGTAGGAAAGAGTACGAGCCTGGCGGTCAGTGGCTTCCATATCAGTGGGATAGTGAATCCACTCCAGGTATTAATCTGAAACTTAAAGGAGCTATCAAGGTGCTCACTCCTATCCCAAGGAAGGCTCAGCACCATGGATGTTTGGATTTGTTTGGATCACTATGTGGAAACCATCAGTTGCCTTTGTGTACGGGTACAAGTACAATGATGCAATCCATTTGGAGCCTAGAAGTTTAAACAATATGGGATTCCAGTAGAGGGAAGGAACAGTTACACCTCCACAACAGTATACATGTTGGCCTGAATATTTATAGTAATCTTTCAGTTGATCAAACTAGATTGTTCTCTTTTTCTCTTCCCCCACTTTTTCCCTTTCTTTAACTAGAAACAAAACCAAACACCAACCAAGCAATTTCTTTCAATTAAACAAAATGAAAGGGAAATGTTTCATTTGCGGGAAAAGGAGCAGAATGGTACTGGGGGAACAGGACAGCAAAAGCATGCCTGATATGGCGGAGCAGATTTTATTTTTAAAGGAAGAGGGCAATGGGGCAATCTGGGGTCTTTAGGAACAAGGTGCAGCAAAATGGTGGTAAAATAGATACAGCCTCCGTAAAGCCAGGTGCCAAGAGAAAATGAAAGCATGGAACTGGCCTTAATCAGGCAGGATGCACTGCTGAAGAGAGCTTAAATAAAATTGCATTAAGATAATGCTTTTCTGAGGTTTAAGCAGATTTAAGGACTAGTTTAAAAAAGGTGATGTTTGAAAAACAAAATCGCTCCCTCTTCCTTTCTTTCTGCACACAAACTGTATGGTGCTATGCATTTCTCTAAGCTCATAGCAGTGTGGATTAGGTGACAGTGATGTTACAGGCAATAAAGTGTAAGTTTTACTCCTCTTCTAATGTAGGTTCCACTGATAGATAAATGTCTGCACTGCTAGGAAGAAAAAATACTGGATTACTCCTTGTCAAGTAATGGTGCTCATATCTGCATATGCTTAGGGTATCAATGTGGTGACTGCAGTTATCACACAAATAAAATAGTTGCCCGAATTTTCATGATTTCTTGGTGGGGTTTTCTTGGATACTTATCCTAACAGATTCTTCATTCAGTTCAATGAAAGAAACTGGCACATGGAACAATCCCACCCATTGAAGCCCATCCATCCAAGGATTCCTTGAGCTCAGAACAGACACACAAAGCCCTGTATCAAAGGAAGCATCTAAACTTCATTTTTCCTGCTATAACATTTCTGATTAAGAATATTTTAAAAGCATTTTCCCCTTAGTTACCAGCTACAATAAGAAAAATTTTACCTTAAGCTGATAATGACTACTAGAATGGCCTCAGCGCTAAACAGGCCATTATAAATTAAGAAACATAAGGTGTGTTGTAAATGTGCCTGCATTACGGCCAAATTTAAATAACAAAGAAAATCAGGTTAAAATAGTTATCTAATTGCCAGCTTACAGACTGCAATCAGATGTTACTTAAAGAGCTGAAACATGGTAATTGGATTCTACAAATGAAAATAAAAGACTCTGGAAGTGTCTTTCGATATTTAGCACAGAAAAGGTATCTTCATCTTAAAATTACTGGGAAAAGACTACTTGGGCAGCAGTAATAGCAAGCTAATGCATTTAGCTCTACTGAATTATTTGCTTTTATATTTGCACCCAGGCCTGGTCAGCCAATATTTATGCGTCATTGACTTAATACAGTTCTAATGACTGGGTTTTCTTTTAAACATCACAAATAAACAGAACGCTTGACATGATGAGATTATTTGAACTCAAAATAATCCTCTCTTTCTCACTTCCTAACAGGTCAGTTTGATCAGACAGGCATTAACAGCTACTGAGACATGTTCAACGTTCTGTTTTTGACCTATAATATCCTAACTACCTCAGAAACAGAACGCTTAAGAGAACAGCTTCTACTCAGTCAGTGGTCAGTCAGATCTTTACAGAAGACCTTATTGATTGTCCTACAACCAATACATGGCTGTCATCTAATTTAGCAGAGGCTGGCATTTCAGCAGTGGCACCTGTAATTTAGAACACTTTTTTTCTGTATACTTTTAAGGTATTAAAAACTGTGCTGATTTTTAAATACCTGTTACAGACATAATTATTACACATGTCTTCATGGCCAGTAAACTCTCTCACTCTGTTTGTGTATCAGTGACTGACATGTTTGTGTGTTATATTACTTTTAAAAACTGTTTTCAAATTTTTTTATACTATTTTCATATTGTATTATTAGACTGAAATTCTGTGACTGCCCACTCTTCACAGCGTGGTCCATTACACAAGCAGTTACACATTCTCTGCGTTCACACAGGAAGGAGGAAGAGGAAGCAGAATTGGGAAGGAAGGCAGTAAACTCCAAGCCACCTGTTTTTTCAAGTGTGTGGCTTCTAACACATCTTCTTCTTATTTTTACATAAACCACGCAAAAATTTCATCATATTAAGCAATATACTAATACCATAATAAATTAGAACATAATGGAGTTCTTAGTTTTTTTTAAAAAAGGGGCATTCCGTATCAATATCACAGTACAGGTGTGATTTTTCACAACATCACCTTATGTGCACACCTGAGACCAAAGATTAAGGGCTCTGTTCAGTAGTTTGTATCATATTACTGTACCATCACAACAGTCTGGTGAAAGTGAAAGACACATGAACTGAAGAAAGCACCCAGGGAACAAACCTAAAGTAGGCAAAAGGTAGTGCTGTGACTGAATGCTTTTTTGGTGGGGGCCTTGATTCCTCCAGACTGTTTTCAGGCCAAAAAGAAATGAACTGCTTGTCATGAACACTTTGAGAATTGTTCCTTGGACCTACTGCAGTTTCCCACCTTGGTGTAAAGGCATTTTTGATAAGACATGATATTATAAGGCTGTGTTCCTACCTGGACCTGTTGACCCTCAAGTCCCATGGTGTTCTTCAGACACAGAAGGGAACTGTTGATGAAACACTGGCAAGTGTTGTCCATTGCAAAATATGTATTTCATTCTCATGTTTCAATATACCAAGAAGGAATGTATTTAACCATGTTCCAGCTACTCCTTTATATAGAAGCTCAGGTTTTAGACTGAACCATGTGTTGGGATCATAACCTCTTTAAGGAAAAAAAAACCTCTATAATGACAGGGTAGAATACTATAGGCAGTCTTCCTGTTCACTCCTGTTCCAAATCAACACATGATGAATTCCTGCCCATCATGTACCTGTTAAAGGCATGGAAGTCCTATCACGTGAGAAATAGTAGCAATTTAAGTAGAGCTCATTCCTTGGCTATGTTTTTAAATGTTAAAGATTGATCCTGGCCATGCCAAGAGATATTATAATTACAGTAGCTAATATACAGGCGATTACAACCATGCAAGGGGGAGCTGGTGGTTCTCATGTGGAGCACTGAATCTGCCCTGGATTTTGTCCAGACTAGAAACAAGCCACCCAAGGTGTTGAATTCCAAAATAATTTCAGCACCTTGGAGAGATCTTTTACAGCTTTGCCTGAAATCTGGTTCAACTAACGTGGTGCTAACAAAGCTATGTTACTGGTCACCACTAGCACTAAGCCTGCTTCCCTCTGTGTTTACTTTCATCATGCAGATATGGACAGTCTGAAGAAGAGAGTTTGTATTATGCATAGTCCTTCCACAATGTAGAAAACTGGCGTGGAGTAAGTTTAGGAAAATAAAAATTCATTAAAAAGGGTTACAAATTCTGTTGCCTTCAAAAGATGTACAGTCTTAAGGGAACAAATTCCTAACAGGCATCATGATTTAAACTGGGAGGTGACAGGTGACAGCCAGCATAGATTTTGGGCTGTAATTACTAATCACAGATTGGAAAAACAACACTCATACTCCTGGTGAGCATGCTGTGTGGGGATTTTGGGAATAATAGTCCAAAAAGTTACTTTTCCAAGCTGTGCAGCTAACTCTTAGAACTGTGACTAAGGAAAAGGGATCTGTAAGCTGTTTCTCTTTGGTTATGGTGAGCAGTTGAAGTTCTGCCTAAATTGCAATATTATTTCTGCCACTTCAATCTCAGTAACTAAGTATAACTACTAAGTTATACTTAGTGCACACAGTATATTCTTCTATCCTAGTGAAAAAGCAACTGTCCAATTATTTTGTCTAATCTAAGATCCATGCATTTTCCAGTCTCCCTTGTATAGGAGATTCCATCTAGAGCTGTCCCATGTTTCAGAGTGCAAATGATAAAGCTGTTTATCCTATAATGGTGAAAAGCTTCATCGGAAAACATTGGCACAATTAAGTTTTGTTTAAAAGACAAGAGCCGTTCTTGGACACAATGAACACAAGGTCATTCTTCTTCCTTGTCATTTGGCATTTCTAGTTTTACTACATTCCATATGGTCAACATGTTTGTGTGTGTATATATATATCCTACCATTCTCCTTGTAGCCCATTCCCAAGATGACCTCCGGTGCTCTGTAATACCGTGTGACCACATATGGTGTCATCATGAAGCTAGTTCCTGCAGTTCTGGCCAGTCCAAAATCTAGGATCTTCAACGTGCAGTCAGATTTTACCACAATATTACTTGGTTTTAAATCCTGGGGAAGGGAGAAGGGGGAAGAAATGAGTGTCAAGATATGGCAGGTGCAGAGTTGCTTTAGATTTGCTAGGGTGAAACTATATGAGATAAAAGATCCAAGAAAGGATAAACGGTTAGATTATGTGACCAGCAGAAGGTAAAGCCAGCAGGAAAGAGAAGCAGGGCCAGCTCTACCACTGGAAAGAGTGAAGCACCAACCTATGGCCAGCCCTACTATTAAGTCAAGTGCTTATGTATTGCTCAAGCAGTAGATCTTTGGTGTCAGTTACTTCCTATTTAATAACTTTTTTTTTTCTGCCAAAGTTTAGAGAGGTGTTTGAGAACTTTTCTGCCTCTTGTGCCAAAATAACATTGCTTGCTTTTGGGTAATATGCTGCTTGACAGGTGGGCAAGAGAACCACTGTTTGCTGCTCTGCCTTAGGCAACAAGATATCTTGAGCTGGCCCTGGAGCACAAAGAAGGTGTACTTGTTGGTGACTATAGGCAGAACTGAAACAGAAGCCAGAGTCAGATATACTTTAGAGAGGAAGAGTGGGGTGCATAAGAGAGATGTTCTGCATGGTGAGTCTTTCAAGCATTTATTTTCTCTGGGGCATTTGACTTTATTGGGAGTGGGGCTTAGGGGGCAGAAGAGTTTGGCTTACCCTGTGAATAATTCCTGCAGAATGAAGGTGTTTGATGCCACAAAGCATTTGGTAGAGCAGGTAAGACATCCGCTCATGGTCTAGCTCCATCTGAATTACCTGGCACAAGTTGGCATCCATCAGTTCCATTACTAAATAACTAGATGAGGAAAAAAGCCATTTAATTAATACTCATAATAGATAGCATGTTTTCCAGATTTTGAAAAAGTTATTTTTTGGACTATAGCTTCCAAAATAGCTAATGGAAAGATTCTGGGGGTGGCAGTCCAAAAAAGTAACTTTCCAATATCTCCTTCTTGCAAAGCATTTTTTTTATATTGGCCGTACCTATCAGAATTCATTTTGGTTGACAGAAGAAGCGGATACAAAACAGAAGCACAACACAAAAAGCCTTGAGAGAGCCCAGTTGACAGAATCAAGTGATGAGTTCGTGAGATACTGGTGTGTTCACTCCTCCAGCAAACATCCTCTTCCCCCAACTCAACTGGACTAATATATCCTTCAGTAAATAAGAGCAGTGAATAAAATGCAGTGTGCATTTGTGTGGCAAAAACCATCCACACAGTTGTCATAGGATCCTCCTCCCCACTCTGAAGTCCCCCTTGAAGACCATGTCCTTATGAACACATGTAGCTGTCTTATACTGAAACAGACCTGAATGTGAAAACTACTTTATAGTGAGTCAGACCAGATCCAGTACTGTCTTTACCAGAGATGGAAAACCTGTGGCGATCCAGATGTTGGACTAACTGACCAAGACTCTGTTTGAAATGAGTACAGTGTAAAGTTCCACTAGTGCACTCTATAAAGGGAATATGAAGGTGTTTTCACAGTGCATCCCCATGGCCAGTCAGTGGCTGTTTGGAATGGAGAGGGTAGAACTGTACTAAGGAGCTGTCTGGCAACCATTGTGCTGCCTAAGAAAACTGTTGCGTAAGGAGGTACAGGATATCTCCCCTATGCAACATTGGAAAAAATCAGTTACGCATGAAGCCTATCCTAAAAGTAGTTACACTAGTATAATGCTACAAGATTATTTTGGTCCAGCAGCCGCCTCCATTTCATAATGTTGGACATGTTGGTTGGTTGGTTGGGGATGATGGCTATTGTTGGCTAAGACAGTGCCCCACCTCTTGATTACACTGATTAGGAACCCTGGTGGTCCAGTGGTTAAATGCTGGTACTGCAGCCACAACATTGTGGCTTAATCCTGCAGAGCTCCAGGTTGACTCAGCCTTTCATTCTTCCGCAGGATGGTAAAAAGAGTACCCAGCTTGTTGGGGGCAATTAGCTAAATACATGTAAACCGCTCAGGGAGTGCTTCGCACTGATAAGCAGTATAGAAATGTAACTGCTATTGCTATTAGTGACAATTCTGCTACATTTCTATTGGAAATGCCAGGGACGGCAAAGTATGTGCTACCACTAAACTTTATCCTTCCTAAATGAAGGTTTTTCTGGACTACACTGGCATCATCTTAGGTCTTTTCATACTACAAAATTGATCTCATTTTGATCCCACTTTAATTGCCATGGCTCTAGCCTATGGAATCCTGAGATTTCTCATTATGTGAGGTATTTAAAATTTTCTGTCAAAGAGCTCTAGTGTCTCACCAAACTTAGTTGCACTTCCACAGGTATTATCCTTAACTACTTATCTGTAATGCTTTATCTGTTGCTACCATTTTAGAACTTATTCAACGGGTCTACTTTAGCTGGGAGTAACTACTAGGATCCAGGCCATTATGCCAGAGCACAGGGAGAGTTCAAGATATGGTTTTGATTGCCAGGGTATCCTACAGCATGGTTTAAAAACTGCAGCCATACACAGTATAAGGAAAACAGATCATTGTCCAACCAAGATTTTGCTCCTACATTAGAGGGCAAAAACTGGCTAGTGAGGGAAACTGCCAAAAAGCAGCGGGAAGGTGGCCAGCTAGTAGATTATCTCAAATTTCATTCAGATCATGTTTTTATTATAGCCAAATGATAGCAAACAGTGCTCACTGGAAATACTAGCAATTCTCTGCCTTGACCCCAGGCAGATAATTTTATAGTGTCATGGGTTAACAAACAAAAAATATGAAAGAGTAAAAAATATTTCACACTCATATGAGAGAGGGAGAGAGAGTGGGGGGAGAGAGATTATTTCAGAACAAATTACCCACCTTTAAGGGGCTGGCAACTCTCAGGGAGTTCTGAAAAAACAGCCACTTCCTGAGCAAGTAATCAACACAAAGGTATTACACTGAGTTCCCTAAAGCCACCCAGATATTTTTGCATGTGAGCACATGTTCAGACCTTTTCACAACCCTATCTCCATCCTGCATTTTCTCAAGCATCCCTATTAGGATGCTCTGTACACATTTTCCATTTCTGCAATTCTAAATTGAGGTGAAAAGTGATTTCTGAAATATCAAGAAGCAAGGGAAAGATAATTTTGAGCTTTACCAGTTCTCTACCATGCAATTTCTATGAAGGGTCAGTTTATTCCATCCCATTATTCCAAGGTTTTAATTTCCATCACAGAGCCTTCTTTCTCACCCTTTTCTCTTTCCCCACAGAAAAAGATTTAAGGTTTACTTACACATCCTGGAACTCCTCCAGAGATTTCTGTGGTGTGAAGACATTTAATAAACTGATAATCTGAAAAGCAGCAAGAGAAGGGAGAGGAGGAGAGAATGGTAATAAAACATTAGCAGATGATCAGATTATGAAAGATGACTCTACAGATGTATCCATGGGTGTTTATAACTGTTGACTTTTCATAAACCTATCGTGCTACAAGAGTTTAAAGAAACATCCCAAAAACATCAAATGTAAAGGCCTGGTTGCATGCATGTACTTAAGTGGTTCTGGTCCTATCTCTCAGGTAGATACCAGATGGTGATGCTTGGGGACAGCTGCTCCATGAAAAAGGAGCTTAAATCTGCGTCCCTCAGGACGCTGTCCTGTCCCCAATGCTATTTAACATCTACATGAAACCGCTGGGAGAGATCATCAGGAGGCATGGAGCAAGGTGCTATCAGTATGCTGATGACACCCAGATATATCTCTCCATGCCTCAGATAATAGCATCGACTAAGGGTGGCATCTCGCCTCTAAATGAATGCCTTGAAGCAGTAACGGACTGGATGAGGAAAAACAGACTGAAGCTGAATCCAGATAAGACGGAGGTACTTGCTGCTAGGGGCCCTAGCCCAGGTATGGAGGTTTGTCAACCAGTGTTAGATGGGGTCACACTTCCCCTGAAAGACTGTGTCCGCAGCTTGGGAGTGGTCCTGGACTCGCCGCTTCAGATGACAGCCCAAATTAATGCAGCGGCCAGGAGTACCTGTTATCAGCTTCGGCTGATACGCCAGCTGCACCCCTTCCTGGACCTGGAACACCGAAAAACAGTGGTGCATGCACTGGTAACTTCACGACTTGACTTCTGCAATGCACTCTACATAGGGCTACCCATGTGCTTAGTCCGAAAACTTCAATTAGTTCAGAATATGGCAGCCAGGTTGGTCACCAGAAGATCTAAAACTGACCATATAACACCAATTCTGAAGTCCTTACATTGGCTGCCTATTAGTTTCCAGGTACAGTACAAGGTGTTGGTTCTTACCTTTAAAGCCCTTCATGGCTTGGGGCCAGCCTACCTGTGAGATTGCCTTCTCCCATATAATCCGCCCCACACATTAAGGTCCTCTGGGAGGAATTTACTGCAGCCAGTTAGAACTCAGTTGGCTGCAGTTACCCAGAGGACCTTCTCTTCTACCGCCCCCAAGTTATGGAATGGCCTGCCAGAAGAGACCTGGCATATTACCAGTCTTGACCGCTTTAAAAAAGCGGTCAAGACTGTTCTCTTCCGACAGGCCTTCCCAGACTAGTGCTCTGCCGCCTCCCACCAACTGTCTTCTTGTTTTTAATAGTTAATGTGTTTTAGGGGGTTTAGATGGGTTGATGGGTGGGGAGGATGGGTTATGTTTTAATTGCTTTTAATGTATTTATATACTGTTGTAGTACTGCCTCGATCCGTTGGGAGAGGCGGGATATAAATAAATATTATTATTATTATTATTATTATTATTATTATTTCAATTAATTCAAGTGAAAGCAAAGCAGATTTTCTCTCTAAACTGAAAGTTTCCAGGGCTGAATTTCCAGCCTCACAGGAAGAAAACCATGCAACGTTAGCAGTGCATTATCTACGTTTGCCAAACTGGGAGGCAAGAGGAAAAGAGGAAGATCACATTACAAGTGGATAGACTCAATCAAGGAAGGCACAGCCCTGAGTCTGCAGGACCTGAGCAGGGCTGTAGATGACAGGAGCTACTGGAACTCTCTTTGTCATAGAGCGGCCATACTTTGAAGCCAACTCAACAGCAATTAACAAGAAGAAACTACATTTGCTGGAAAAGGATTAGGAATTGAAAGTGAAGTTGAAGATACTTGAAAAACAACTTCTTACTTTCCCAAACCCAAAGAATGAGGAAAAGCTACTATAGATTACTGCTGCTTGTTCTAATATCTCTAATACTCAGCACCTGTTACACCATTAGGCAGAGTAAGGCCACTGTCTCAACCATCAGTAGTGTGTGGGGAAGGGGTGCATTGAATAGTAGTGTGGTGTTGATGGACACTGCGGTATGTACATTATGGCTTGCCTTGCAATGCAAAGACATTGTGGAATTCTAATAGAAAGAATATTCACAAATATTTGATTAACAGATGAAAAGGACGTTTCCTAAATCCTGGGAAATCTCAACATGGACAATACCCTGCAATGACAGTTTCTACACGGATCTCCCCCGCCCCCATTTTCTGAGCAAGAATGTTGTTTTCTACACAGAAAACATGATTTCGTGTATAGAAAACAACATTCCTGCAATGAAAATGCCCTTTTTTATGAAAAAAAAATCCCACAATTTTTGTGCAGGGTGAGTCTGTAAATAGTCTTCAAAAACCGCATATTATTCTGTTCCTATAGAGACAAGAAGGTAAGTTCTACAGGGGTTCTGGTCATTGCTCTGTCATGCAATCATTTTTCAGGTCCACAATCTTCAAAAAATAAAATAAAATAAAAAGATATTTTTGCCCATGAATGCCCTGGGGGGTCATTTTTGCCATTTCTCTGCTCCCACCCACCCCCGGGCTATTTTAGGCCCAAGAGAAGGTTTTATAAAAGATAGGAAGTGAACAGAAAATGTAAAAAAAAAAAGGGGGGAGCTCTCCAGGGCCTAAAACGGCCCAGGGAGGCCTAAAAGGGTGAAAATGTCCCCATGCCTCTTAGAAGGTTTGAGGGCATTCAGGGGTGAAATAATTAAAATTTTTGTGGATGTATGTATTTGGATACTTCAAGATTTCCTTGGGGGAGATATTGGGGCCCCTAATCCCTGACAGGTGCCACCTCCAAGGTTAGGTGGGAGATGTATATGAGCCACAGACATTAGATAGTTGCCAATTTCTGCTCTAATAGTCTTGTATGTGCTAGCAAACATCTCTGTTCCCCACTGCTGGCTGAGGAGATTGCAAAAAGGAAAGAATTTCAAACAGTGGGATCAAAAATTACTGTAGTCAGTGAAGGCCAGGTCCCCCCCCCCCGCCACTCTATTCCGTCCCAACTGTTCTAGCCCACATGAGTACAGTCTGACCTTGGCCCTAATCCTGAGCCTATTCACATAAGCATAAACATTATCCTTTATTAGCATATACCAGCTAAGTAGCTGTGGACCGGAAAATCAGAGCACAATTGATCTATTCTTGCACAAAAGGAGAGAAGCTGAATCAGTTTTCTACTCTTCTCTAAAGGACTTTCATGAGATTTAAATGGGTGAAGATCTCCATAGCGACAGCACAATCAAATATGCTGATCCCTGGCTCAGTTGTTCCTCTAGTTGGGGCGCAGCTAAGCTCTTGCCCTTTCCTTGACATCTGCCTTTCAGAAGAGAATATTGTAGCCCTGATCACATTCATACCTCCTAAACCTATGCAATCTCTGCATGGATAGCAGTAGAAAAAATTATATTTCCATGAACTGGAGCACAGAGAACCCTGATTTGAAAATAACTTTGTTCATAAGGTGAATTTGTCAAGAAGGCATAACAGTCTCACATAGCAGTGTCAAATGTCCATGTTTCCCAATCCAGCCACCAACAAGATACTCACATTTTTGTGATTCACACATTTCATGAGGACTAGTTCCCTGTAAGCTCGTTTAGCGTGTGTTTGATTTTGAAATGGCCTGCTAAGCTTCTTGATGGCCACATTTCTGTCAAGAACAGCATCATATGCAGCACTAGAAAATGAAAAGAATAACAAGTATTACATTGGGTTCACTCCCATTCAATATTTATTGTCAGTCTTAAATTCTTTTTTTTTCTTCTCAACAGAAATATACATTTCATGAATAGCTCAATTCTCCTTCCAAAAACTTGCCGATCTATTAGACAAAATGTGAGCGAATCCAACTTACTGGAAACATATATACCCTTGTTCACAAACTATCTACGCTGAAGTCAACAGCAGAACTCAATGATCACACTAGTTAAGTCTGAGCATTCAGCTATAAACTGGTTTATTCTTTAAGAAGACTTGAGACTAGGCATCTTAACTCTAAATATTGGTATTATTTGATAATTTGATAACACTGGGTTGGCATATCTTTTGAGAGATGCCAGTCTACCATGGTTGCCCACAACTGGCACACACTGCACCACACAGCTACTTTGCTACAATTGCAAATCAGGGACTCTTCATGGTATACAACTATAGCATTATGCTATCATTTTGACCGGTTCTACTCAATGGTATCTAGTAGTTTATAAAGGGGTATTCAGAATTCTCAGCCAGACAATTCTAGTACCGCAACCAATCTGCTGTTTCCAGGATTCTACAGGTTGCAGCCATGGCAGTTAAAGTGGACTCGTAGTGCTATAGCTGTGTAGTGTGCAAAGGCCCCTGACCTAGTGCTGGATGCAACACTGGAACAATGAGATGTAGAATACACCTGAGTCATCACATGCCACATTTTTCCTGTCTAAACAAATGCCATGTGTTCCTCTATTAGCTGAGGACAAACTACATATTATAACCCTTGTATGGCTGATTTTGTTTTAACAAACAGCTGAAGTGGGTACGTTCAGAACCAGATGGAGACTGTGAAAAGGGAAAGCTTTTAATTTCTCCCCCCCCATTAGAATACAACCCCCACGATCGTGCCTGTTTCTTTTTTTCTTTGCATTATGAGAATATCTAAACAATAGGGGCTGGTTTTAATGTATCAACTGACAATGTTTTATTGTTGATATTATTAGCTGTTTTTAACTTTGCTGCCTGCTGCTTAGAGAGCTGTAAGTCAAAAGGTGGTTTATAAAAGGAAATATGAAATAAATAGATTGCTAGAAAAACTCTCTTGGCATAACGACAGTTTAAATGTTTTTCTCCTTCAGATTCCTCCAATCTCATGACTCTTAATTTCTATGCTGCTAATTTCAGTCTCACCGGAAAGCTTATCTACTTTTGCACACAGTTCTTCAGACTGTTTGTATGTATAATCTGCAGCTTCATGGTTGAAAACTGGAAAGCAGCCTCACCTGCTACGTGCTACAATCACTTCACATCTTTCTTTTCTTTTTTTAAACTAAACAATATAATAATAACAGAGGCTTTTATCCACTCTGCAGTAGCACGGCCAAGCTTAACAGAATAATGTGATGCCTCCCCCTCCCACAAACCTTCTAGTGAAGATCCTATTATGATGAAAAGAGCATGCCAGCTACAGTTAATAATTAATTTTGAACCAGATGGAGGAGGGAGAAATAAAGCACCTTTAAAAAATGGCAGGTCTATTTGCTTAAAGGAAGTGTATTTCAGGATCGGGGGGGAGATTTAATTTTCCCTTCCAATTATCTTATTCAAGTGTCAATATAGTCAGCCCTCCACATTTGCTAGGGCTTGAGACACAAGACCCTCACAGAGGTGGAAAAACTGTAAATAAATAAATAAAATATAGCAGAATGTGTGCTTATGTGTGGGAAAGGGGCAGAAACACGGTGGGGGGAGTGGGTGCCCAATGTCCAAACCAGGTCAAGGAAAAAGAGGGAAAGGGGTGGGTTAGCCTGGTGGCCCTATTCTTCCTCGCTTGCACCCATCTCCTTCCTTGGGTGTGTGGAAGTGGCACTGGAAGAGGGCTTGGGGTGCTGAGAAACTGGCTGTAAACCATCCTCAGCTGGTGAAGCACTGGCTGATGGTAGAGGAGGAGAACCAGAGGCAGTTTTCTGAAGGGCTGCTTGGCCTGATCAGAGCTGCCAAGAGGGAAAGTTCCCCCAGAAAAGAAGTGCTTGAGGTGGGGGGGGCAGGAGTTGGAGAAACTCACAAATAATCAAATCTGCAAAAGTAAAACATGCAAATGGGGAGGGCTGATTGCACAAATAATAGCAATTAAGTGCCATGTTTGTTCTCCCAGAGAGAGGTCTCAGATAATAACTGGAGATGGCTTTTCATCAGATAATAACTAGAGATGGCTTTTCATTATCAATGAAGATCCTCTCATGTAGCATCCAATGGCATTTTATTACATTCACCCTTTAGTCCACTATGTAGAAAGCAGACGGGTAAGATCGTTCCGAAGTTCTTCATATGCTCATATGTAAGTCTCAAAATTTTATTCAAAAAATTGACCCAAAAACTTTAGTGAACTTATCCATGGGTCAATATAACTACTGTACCTTAATTTTATCAAAAAAGGAACCATCCCCTTCTTTGAGTACAGTGGCGAAAGCCAAGAGCTTAGTCTGTCCCAGGAGAAAAAAGAAGCATTAACGTCTTATCATTATCTACTCTCTCTGCTTGTGGAACAGCTTCTGGTCTTTTTGAATGCTTGGGTGGGAAAATGGTGGTTCCTCTCAAAGCAGTGCTGAAAGACTAGAGGGGCTGGTGCTTCTTTTAGGTTGTCCCAGGACAGACTTGTACCCTAGCTCTTATCAAAAAATGAACCATCCCCTTCTCTGAGTAGAGTGGCAAAAGGTCTTTCTGAATGCCTGGGTGGGAAAATGATGGTGGCAGTGGCCAGGGGCAGCTGTCCCCCTGAGGTGGTGCTGGCACTTTCCCCTCTCTGTGGAATGACCCTCAATTTATCTACAAGTCATATTAAAATCCATAATTTTGGCCCCAAAATGTGCCCACCGCTTATACATGAAGTCAACTATAAGTACATATGGTAGTTTTATTTTCTGCTTTACTCTAACCAATACTTAGTGCTCATGGAAGGGCTATATCAATCTTTGGGCCATACCATTACCAAAAGTTTTTGGTAGTAACAATTACATTCTAAACCCCACTGCCTCTATAAAGATATACATATATAGATATGAGAGAAGTAATTCTTCATCTTCCCAGTTCTCAAAAGTAACTACAATAGGTACTTTATTTTTTTTTAAAAAAAATGAATGTGAAGTGCTTGAAGCCTGTGAAAGGGAAAGTTACTGCTATGTGTTCCAGCCTAGAGGCACCTCAAGCTGCATTTAGAAACCCCCTCACATATTTCAGGCCTGTATGTGCCTTATTCCAAGTTTTGGGGGAAATCTTACACAGGCCTTAAAAAAGGCAAAAAGGAAGCCAAAAATACAGCCAAATGACAATGGTACACACACCCTGAAGCTTGGGCCTGTGGGTTCCATACAGCCTATGGGGCATACTTTCCCCAGCCCGATTTTATAACAGCAACCCTTTGCTTGGGTATTTCATTGGTTCAGTTACTGAGGCCCCTCATAAACCTTTGGGTCTCCTTTTCTCACAGTTTTCAGACTGTGACCCCCTTCAAATTGCCAGAGTCCCTTTGGGGGCCATATGGCCCCCACTGAGAATAGTTGCTTTGAAGTAAATGAGGCTGACAGAGACTTGCTGAAGGCAAAACAGGATATGGGGTTTTGTGGTTCCAAATACAGAGTTCTCTGCCTGGCCAAAATAAATAGTGTGAGGTCACTAGATATTATGTCCATATATTATGCAAAAGGAAGAAGGCCTCATATTACAGTCAAGAGGGCACATAGGTGACGAATAAGCTCTATTCTCTTTCTCACACACAACTGAGTGTCTTCTAGCTTAGAAACAAAGGAGTCTTTCTGCCAGAGTCAGGAAATGTTACTTGTTTGGAGTACAAGTCCCAAGAATTCCCAACCAGGCAAATTCTGGGAGTCATAGTCCAAAAAAAAAAGTAGGAATAGGAAGAATATTTTTTAAAAAATATGCAAAAATATTCAAAAATGATCAAAAACAAGTTTCTTGAAAGTCAAGAAACCCTGTACAGAAGAATCCTGGACTGACAGGAATCTTCACAGTTCAAGATTCAATTCAAAATTCATATGTGGTTGTTCTGCACTGAAAACCTGCATAGAAAATACTATTTCTGCAAAGAAATATTGTCTTCTGTGCAGAAAATGCTGTTTGCTCTTCAGAAGTGCTGTTTTCTGTACAAAAATACCATGTGAAATTTTGAACAGAAGTCTCAAACTGCAAAGAACAAGAAGAAAATTCCTAAAACAAAACAAAAAACAAAACAAAACATTACATCCTCACAAATAAGTAACATTTCTAGACTTGGCTTATTTTAGTTCAGGCCTGTATTGTCTATCCTGACTTGCAAAAGTTTCCCAGGGTTTCACTATTTCCCCTTCCTTGCTACTTTTCAAGTATCTGTGGATATTAGAAATAGAAATAGGATTTTCTGCCTACAGAGCAGATGCTAACCTATCTAGGTTTTCACCAACAGAAATGCGTTGTTCATTTATTATAAGGATTTATCAAAATTAGCAAAATTTCCTCATTTGAGAAATGGAGAGAACTTGAGATTTTTAAAAAATTGAACGTAGGAGAAACTAAAACTAACAAAGGTTCACCCATCCATGCTTGTTGAATACATGGGGATTCAAAGTTAGACTTTTAAGAATGCCTAATTCTTAAAAGTCTAATTTGAATCTTTGTATGTACAGTCATCTTTCCACATTTGCCAGGGTTAGGGGGACAGGACTCCCCTGAAAGTGAAAAAACTGTGAATAACTCTAGGCCCTCCCAAACCATATTTAACACGCAAAAAAAGTATGAACACCATTTTCAACCCACCATGGATTCCTTTGAGGCATCAGGGTTCCTTCACATGGCAGAAGTGGGTGGCTGGCGGGGCCTACTGCCACCTCCGCTGATGCTCCACACCATGTTTAATAGGGACTTACAAGCCTCATTTGCAGTTTCTCAGTCTCAGGAGGCATGCAGCCCCTATTAAAAATGGCACAGGGAGGCAGCAGAGGTGACAGCAATAATCCGTGAATAATCAAATCTGCAAAAGTGAAACCCGCAAATGTGGAGGGCTGACTGTATGTTCAGTTATGCTAATACTGAATTATGTCTTCCATCTCTTTTTTTTTCTTTTTCTGAAAGGCTCATGAGCTTTATCATCTGTATGACAGACATGGCTTTGTTCCTTCCATGTTTGGATTCTATCGAACATATTGACTTTGGCTGCAGAGAATTTGCACCATTCATATATAGCTTCTGGAAGAGCAGATTTGGTTGAGTTAGCACTGCAATGCAAAATGAATACACTTCTCACATATGCATATTAATTGCACCTATTTGCCATCATTGCTTTGGGGGCCTCTCCAGTATCCTACATTGGTTCATGTTGATTGCTACAATTTCCCTGCAGGTTGCTAGAGAAATCATCTCCCACACACACAGCCCAGATCCCTGCTGTGTGCGTACACAGCTGAAGACAAATATCGGAAACCAAATAACAAAGCCAATGAAAAACTGGTGGGAACACCTAATGAAAACTGGCATGTCGGATTTTTCTTCCCTTGCTTTTTTATTGGCTTTTATTCCCTCCTCCCCACATAATCCCAAACACCCTGTCAATATTGCATTCAAATCCTTAATGAAAAATTACTCTCTTTCTCTTTTTATCTTTTGCTCTCTTTCTCCCACACACATGCATGCCTCCATTTTAAAATGCATTATCTTGTTGCGGTCTTTATTAGGTATGTGATATAATAGGGATCTGAGAAAATGGAGCAACACTTTGTGAATTTGTTCCATCATCATATTTATATTGCAGGTCAAATAGGGAGGCCATAATCCCACTTTTCTTATTCCAGATCCCTCCTCGAAACTCGTCTTCCCCATGATACCTTTGGCAACTCCCTTCAGCACACAAAGCCCAGTATATTGTCCATAAATAGTACTGAACATGCACACACATTGTCTGTATATGTTTCACGGTGGGTATCAAGAAAGAGTGAACCTACATTTAATGTTATTTGTGAATACCTCTTATGCCTGAAAGAAACATATATGCGTCCACTATTTATCCCTGTCTTCATCTCCATCATATTCCCTTTGTCACGCTGTCTGTGTTAGACGTTAATCTATAAGTTTCTTGGGCCATTTCTACTTTTTTCGCACAAGAAAGAAAGAAACAAAGAAAGAAAGAAAGAAATCCCTCTGTTATTCAAAATAAATCAGTACCGTAATCACATAAGTCCCAGTATTTGCTGCTTAGGGTTTATGAAATAATCTGCTTTTCCATATGCTGCATTTCAAAGCTAGCTAAGCAAATCATTAGTTCTTGGATTGCTCAAGATTTCTATCTGCAGAGGCAGGTTGTCAGCGCTACTTAATTATCACCCAGTCAATATGCATAACTTTCATGTAGGCAATGTAGACTGTGCATTTTTACTGGTAAACATGTAAAATAGCTTGTCCATTTTGGACAGCCTTCCACAACATCCACAACTGATAGTGTTTCTTCTCCATCCAGCTCAACTTAGTGATCCTGGTCCATCTGATCCAGCAGTATTGTAATAAGCTCTGGTCCCATCTCATGATACAGATGGGGTGTTCTTTGGATGTTCATGGAAAGTTGAGAGTCTGGACAAAGCTTTCTTAGGGATAGTGAACCATCAGTCCTAAAGTCTCTCAAGTCTCAAGTCTTTCTCTTATGCCCCCTTGTACCACATTTTTATAGCCTCTTATCAAAGCTTCCACATATCTCCCAAACTGGTTATCTTCATTGGGCAATTGTCTCTCCTGGTGACCCTGACCCCCAATAAATGTAACCTAACCCACCACATCATTAACCCTTTGTTTACCTGGAGGAGAGACTATACCCTTCAGCTATGTTGTCAAGACAATGGAGGAGCCCATTATACAAGTGTGAATTCTAACTGGCAGTAGTTCTCCAGAGCCTCAAGCAAATAGTGTACCCCAACCACAGAACTTGAGTGTTTATAGCTCAGGAGTGAGTAACTTCTGTGGATGGCACACTGACCGCCTACAAACCCATTGAGAGGCCTGCATTTCTGGCCACTGCAAACTCAATGCTAATTTTCACGATAATTACCGCTCCTTCAAGCACTAATCCATCGGTATGCAATTTTTATGCTCTCCATGCACCTTCTTTTGAAAGCAAATTGTGTCCTTCCCGGTCAAAAATATCACTGCCAAAAGTGGGGGCAGGATTTGCCTTTTTAAGCAAATCTCATTTTCAATAAGATCAACACTCCTGGAAGCCTCTGAGAAGTGCTATCAATTTCTTAACAAGGCAAACATTCCACATGCATCTTGTTTTAAAGGAAAACTGTGACTCTTCCCCTGCTCACTGATGCAATTATGGCAGCAGCCTAAAATAGGCTGGAATTTGCTTTTAAAAAAAGACTTGCAAGGAGTGTATACTTTGTTTTTATCATGATCAGCACCTCTGGGAGGCTTGTGAGGACACAAAAACAAACAGGGAGGCTCTGTGAGGCCCACAGGTTACCCAACACTGGTCTATTGAGATGCCAAGGATTTAATTTGATATCTTCAACATACAACACAGATTTCTGAGCTGATGTTCTGTGCTCGCCAATGTGACCGTCTTGTTGTAGGCTGTAGTAAGTCAATGTGGAAAAGGATTTTCTTACAGTTACAACATGCATAATGGATGTCAAGGACCCGTATTGTGGCATTGTCATGGCTTAACTTTGTATGGCTTTTTGCAGTCTAATTTCACATATGTATTCATGCCAACATGAAATACCAAACATAAATAAATAAATAAATAAATGCAGTAATTGTGAAAAAATGCCTGGTAACTCCAAGTAACTCCATCAACATTACTAGGCTACTGCAAGCAAACAAAACTAGCTGTCCTGTCCATTGACAATCTGTGTGAAGCTGCAAGCCTATTTCCACTTTCCTCGCAGGCAAGTCCAGCTGAACTCAGTGCAACTTATCTGTGAAGTATGGAACTTCAAACAATTCACAAGAGAACAGGGACTAAGAGCCTTTTAAGTGCTGCTGTCTGGTCCTCTCGGAATATTCTGGTTCCCTGCAGGATGCTAAGGAGGGAAGTAATTACAAGCTTGGTCAAAGAAATTTGGAAAGCCCGAAAATTCACCCAAAAAACAGAACTGGTGTACCTTTTCCTCTGGATGGCTTACCACAGATATTCCTGATAAACTATAACTTTATCCTAACTCCAATATAGCTGCCACATTTAAAAAAAAAATAATAACTGGAGCTATAAGTCACTTGTGGTTTTCTCATAAAAACTATAGCTCTCTTGTGGGGGGAAATTATTTAAGTTTACAACCAAATGCTAGCAGCTGAGGGACACTGAAAATGCTATAAATAAATTGATGCTCAGTAAATGGTTTGTTCAGTGAAACAGATTATTAAGTTTCCCAATGGGTCTTTCTTAAAAAAAATACAGTAAGTAACTACTGAAATTACTCAGGTTTATGAGGACAAAGAGTGCTTTGAACTAAACAGACAACTTGTCAAGCCCACATGAAATGAAGCATGCATGTGCACATATATTGCACATATACACACCACCCTTTAATTAGTTGCAAGTAGCTTATTTTACTGACAGGAGAGAAAATTTTGAGCTACACTTGCTTTAACAAACCGAATATTGCAGGAGTCAAGGTAGACCACTTAGAGGGCAAAGAAGGAGAGTGAAAAATATTGCACATACAGATGAAATGATCCAGCAAAAAGATGTCCAGTTAACCAGCTTTGGTGAATATAATAGAGGAGGATGGCTTCTTTAAATGTCTTAATTCCCTCAGTACTCTGGCTTGCAAAACTTGCTTGTGCTATTAGAACACATTCATAGCCTTGGTTACACAATGCATAATTTTGGTTAGGCAGATCATTGACAGACCACAAGCTTTGAAGACCAAACCATATAGATTCAAGTTCATCTTTATTCAGCTTGGTTTGACTTAGGCCATTTCCACACTAGACTGTAATAGCGCTATTATTCTACTTTCAACATCCTATGGAATCCTGCGGTTTGCAGTTTAGGGAGGGGCCAGGGCCAAGATTCCATAGGATGTTGAAAGTGGAATAATAGTCTAACATGGAAATGGCCTTAGTATTCAGCAATTCCATATGCTCATATTTTGGGTAAGGTGAATCTCATACAGCTTTATTTCCATGGCAAGGTATAGAGATAGAGCCTTACAGAAATTTCCCTATTTGACTTGCCAGTAACAATTATTACTTACCCACCCGGCCACGCACCCAGCCACCACTGATACTTATCACTAGGATTTACTGAGAAGAATAAAGTATATAAAAAAAATGCTAGAAAGAAGGAGAGGCAAAATCTTAAGATGTTTTATTTATTATAGACATCTGTATATTGTATTGCCTTTATAGCCAATAAATCCATCCAAAGCAGCTTGCAAGTAGACCAAATGTATATTATTAAAATCACAATAAACAAAGTAAGTCCCTTTATTAGGATCCATGCCATAGGACAACTGGCAAAAGAAAGCCCTGTAGAGAGATGGGAAATTCAAGTGGGAGCCGGTTTCGAGGTTTGTTTTTAATTCTCCTCCCCTCTCCATTCTCTCTTCCCTAGCTTTTTCACATCTGGTAAGGCAGTTGGTAACAAGAGCAGATGTGGAGAGTTTAGTTGGAGCAAGTACAGAGGTGTGTCTAAAGGTGGAGCAAAATGAGAATATAGCTTCTCCCAATGATAATTCTGCCTGCCCCCCCCCCGGAAGTCTTCCTTCAGTATTCAAATTTCCAGCATTACAGAGAGAGAGAGAGAGAGAGACTGAAAATTGTTCACACCTAGTAATCTCATATTTGCTGTGTTTGCATCCTCTTGGGAACTTTGCCTGCCCCTGCCTCTTTGAATGCTTAAACTCTATTTCTAATTGCTCTGTGAAGTTTTACATTATTGCAACAGTAGAAATTTGGGGAATAAGGGAAAATCTCATTGAGGAGGAGGATTCTTCTTTTGGGCACCATGCCTTCCTATTGCCCCTCCAAATAGCTATACCTCTGAAGGTACTTTGCTTGTCTGCCTTCCTCCCCTCAGCTCCCTGAAGTGTAGCAAATGTGACCTCTAATGGTTCCACTGTAAATCACACATATGGAAGGTTATTATTTGCCTGAATTCTGTTGCTAGTACAGTGGGTTCTTTTCACCTGCAGTCTCTGGCTGTCTGAATTTGAGCAACCATGGCAGTGATATGCAGTGATATGCAGTGCACAAAGATGCTCCAGTGCTTATGTGCACAAAGATGCTCTGGAGCACTGGAGCATCTTTCTGCACAGAAACACTGGAGCATCTTTGTGCACTGCCATTTAATATTATGAGACATGAGCATTCACATTTTTTGTTCTTTCGTTCTTTTATGCAGATATGGAAGACACACTGTACTAATTAGTGAACCTACTGAATTAATCTATGTGTTAACTTACTATTCAACAGTTGATTGAATGGGTCTACTCCATGGGCATTTGGTTTCTGGCTCTGTTCCATTTCTCTCAAAATTGAGAGGCTTTTTTTCAACCTTTCTTTATACCAGGAAATGATTGGAGCTCCTCTGCTGCTCACTTCCAAAGAGATATCACTAAACTCCTTTAAAAGAAGCAAGGAAGCCCTTTTGTGATAAAATAGCTAATATGACGAAATGAGCAATACCACCTCCCAGAGGCTATAGGCAATTTGGAGGCATTTTGTTTCCAACTGGGGGAGGACGTAAGAGATGACAATGGAAGAGTGTGGTTCTCATACCCTTCAGCATTTCACAAATAAAAGCTGGGGCATATGTGGCCAAGCAACATCAAGATGTGGTTAAAATTATTATGGTGTGCCTGGTGTATATGTGCGGGTTCTGTAATGTGAATCTCCACATTAAAAACAAAAAAAGCACAAAGCATCACATCCCATTATAGTCAATGGATGAAATGTTTGCACGCCTGCAGCAGTGGGGACACATGCTCTCTGCATCTGTTGAGTATAATGAGATGCAACACTTTGTGCAACCTCACATTCACACGTGAGGTCATGTGCAGCAGCAGAGGACACATGCCCTCTGCATCCATTGAGTATAGTGGGATGTGATGCTCTGTGTAACCTCACATTCATGCATAAGGAGGTCATGTGAGAGGAGAGCGTACTGTAATGAGGAAGAACCTGTAAGAGGCTACAGCAGTTCACTTTTGCTTGAGTCTACAGGGAAGGCAAGATACTACCCACTTCTATCCTCTCCCTGCAGCTGAGTTAACTGAGTGCAATCTACTTTTGCATTTTGAACTCAGCTTGCAACACCTGAAGTAAGCAGAGGACAAAGGCAGAAAGTGAGAGGAGAAGATAGAAATTGAGACATTTTAAAGGCAGCTGAAAAATTGGGATGACAGGCAATTAATTAGGACTGTTTCTGTGAAATCAGGACGATTGGATGATACGTGTTCTCTTGTGAGAACCCAATGTGCCTCTTGTAATCCCTGGCAGTTGCCCACCCTAGTCTAAAATGATACAATCAAGACAGAGGTTTCCTAAGTTGGGAGTGAAGAAAGTTTCTCTCATTTTAACAATACTAGGCAAAATGTGTAGCTTTGGAAGCAGCAGTATGCTACAATGAATAGCCTGGAAACACTTGATAAGTTTCAGCTGTTGAAGATAAGGCAGCACTTCATTTGATGAAATACTATCTGGGCTGGGACCCATGTAAACTGCAGTGAGCTCCTTCTGGAAGAAGATCAGGATATAAATATATGAAACTAACCAACCAATTTCCTCATAAGATCTATGACTATTGAACTGTGAGCCCATATCAATCACCACTTTCTGTATTTTTTTTCTTAGAAAAGTAGCAATTTAAATGCATCTACACCATTCACAACGGATGCAAGATATATGTATTTCTTTACTATACATAGGTGCCTCTTAAAAATACAAAGTGAAATCCCCATGGGAAATGTTGCTAGTGTTACTGCAAAACTCATTTACACTTCTCCTTCAAATTCTTTGGATGCCTTGTCTCAGCAGAAATAAAAAAATTCATATCAGATACCATTTATGGTTACAACATTTGTGTGATCAGTTCAAATGATCAGTTAAAAACTTTCTGAGTAAAATGGCTTCCCTCATCAAGTGGGTGAGAGCTAGCACGGTGTAGTGGTTTGAGCATTTGGGCTGTGACTCTGGAGAGCAGGGTCCAGATCCCTGTTTGGCCATGGAAACCCACCAGGTGGCCTTGGGCAAGTCACACTCTCTCATGCCATTTCCACACTAGGTTGTTATAGCGCTATGATTCCACTTTCAACATCCTATGGAATCCTGGGGTTTGCAGTCTCGGGAGGGGCCGAGTGCAAGCCCCAGGATTCCATAGGATGTTGAAAGTGGAATCATAGTGCTATTAACAGTCTAGTGCGGAAATGGCCTTAGTCTCAGATGAAGGCAAACACAAACTCCCCCTGAACAAATCTTGCCAAGAAAACCCTATGACAGGTTTACCTAAGGGTTGACAAAAGTTGGCAATGACTATTCATTTAAATATATGAGAGAAGGGGGAGTGAACTATTTATAAACATTTTAAGTTTTTATAAATTACTTCAGAACAGTATGGGGAATAAAAACCCTTGGGATTCCTAAGTACGGTCCCTGAATCTCCCCAGAAGCCTCCTTCATCCGTCATACCTTTCCCCAAAGAAACACTTGTTAAAAGAGGGGCAATTTGTGGACAACATTTGCTCAAAAAAATTCAGCCAAATGTCTCCAAAACTGTCTGCAAATGCAATGGTTGGTTGGTTTGTTTTTCTCCTAACCCACCAAAGTTCAACAACAATCCAGAAGAAGAAGAACAAAGGGTAATCAGCCAAAATGGTGGTCAAATGTGACATTATATCACTTCCAGTGTGCTGAAACATATTTCAAACAGCTATGAAGCCACCAATTTTATTTTGTATCTGGGAAACATCACTACACATAAATGTGTTCAACTAGCCCTATTTATTTAAACACAGAAAATATTTGACTTTAAAGAAACTTAAAAGCTTAAGGCCCTTTTCACACGTGGGGGAGAAACGGGGCAGTGCACGCAGAAACGGAGCTTACCTGAATGCAAGTAACTCCGTCGCCGAGAGGAGCAGCGCGCGTTCACTGCTCCACACTCTAGTGGCATCTGGCGGTGTCCGGCAGTACCCAAAATGGAGGCTTCCGGCTTCTGGAGGCTCTCCGCCAACCAGAGAAGCTCGCCAGCTGGAAGTCTGCCCCCCGGCAGCTCTGCAGTCACGTGCTTGCGCACACCTGCAAATCTACAAGGGGCGCTGCGACAGGGTGGAACGCTCGTGTTTAATAAAAACCACATGAAATGTGGTTTTTAAAAAACACGTGGTGCCACCCCTTACGGCCGCGTTAGGGTGGTTTGAGGTGTGGAACCTCAAATTTTAAACCGACCCTGGGTTTAAAACTGACCCTGGGTTCTACTCCAAGGTGTAGACGACCTCCGGTTGAGGTCGTGCTACGCTGTGTTATTTACCACATGTGGAAAAGTCTTAAGTGTAGTTTCCCTGGCTTCGGAAAAGGTAATGCACACTTTTGCTATTCTTTCTCATTGTTTTTTTCCCCTGTCCAAAACTGAAAGCTTTCCCTTCTGTTCTTCTCACAAGGCCTGCTAGAATTGAGTCCTTCCAGTTTTGCACCTTAAAGAGGTGGCATTACAGATGCTGCATATACTTGGCAATTAAAAAAATTAAGCTAATCAAAACTATCCTTTTGGCCTGCTCATTTTTCTTCTGTTTCTGCATAACGCAGGTTATTTCCCAACACCTCTACTGCAGTTTTCAGTTACACACAAAGGACAAAACAACAGTCATTTCAATTCATTTTAGAATCAATGGCTTTCATGGTGACCAAAGTATAATGTCATGAGAAGCTTGCAATGAAGCGCAGAGGTTCAGGTGTTCATCTGCACTTCAATCAGCAGCACAGATTTCTGCAATCTCCTAGAAACACCTGGATCAGAATTTGCAATCAAGACACCCTGCTCTCCATAACACAGCCACCATGGCAGTTTTATTATTTTTTTTTTTTAAACTGCCCATGCAGCTGCTTCTAGGATTAAATGAATCCGTCTCTGGTTTGCAAAGATTACAGGGTCAGACTGTGTCTGGATTTACAGCTTGGTAATGGATAATATCATTCTGGCCCTCGATATGAGGTGGGAAAATAGGTATTCTAGACTTAATGTGATACTTGACATTGCTACTGATATGATTACTGAACACTAATGGTATTAACAGTAATCCACAACTAATTTTAATACTAATTACTAACAGTAACAAATGGTTACAAAGAGTAACTCCTAATATTTGTGATTCATTAGTAATTAATAACTTATACCAATATATGAAATGACTAATTAGGTATTCATATAACACTCATATGTTTTTGTGGCTATGGATACAGATCCACATGGAGACATAAAACCAGTGGTCCTAAATGATCACACTGGGTTGAAAACCTACTGGTGGTACTACAATTTTCTCCAAGTCTTGTGTGGGAGTTATTATCTGGCTGCACTGACCCTGGATCTGATAGAAGTTTTGAGTCACTCATAACAAATGGGGAAAAAAGGGATCAGTGAACTATCAAAACTAACAAAAGCACTCTGCCATCTGCAAACTTTATTATAAAATGAATAAATGTCACAGGAACACAGAATACTGATTTGTCTGTGAATATTATAAAATCTGTCAATTTCAACACAATGTTAATATCAAATATCCATTCTCATTCTCATCTATATGCAGAACAGTCAACATTAAATGCTATATTGCTCCCCTCAATAATTTAATAATGGAATCCTCTAGAAAGAAATACAATAAAAATGTTTTGGGACCTTACTTGCTTTACTGCAAACCCATTGTTGAACATTTTGGAAATATTAGAATAATGTATTTACTGGGACAAGTCTTCCCAGTTCTGGAAAGATATGCAGTCTGCCCTTCACCTTACATCTGAAACATGGGAGACCTGTTCAGTTTTATTTAAAGTGTTTAAACCATATTTGCTTTCCTTTCTTCCTCCCTATTCCACAGGCTTTGTCAAGCGCTAGTAGAAGATTCCATGCATCAGTAATGGTGTAGGAGGTGCAGAGCAGGGCTGTTGAACCTACAGCCTTTCTAGATGTTGATGATTACTATTCCCACAATCCTTGACCAGTACCAAGGTTTCATGGTTCAGTGGAAACTGGAGTCCAACAATATCTGGAGGATATCAGCTTTCCCATCCCTGGTACAGAGTGTAGGGTGGTATATGTGGGAAATGTATTGATATTATTATCATTACATCTACACCTGTATGTATTGTTTACAATTCCCCCCAAACTAGGACTCAAGGCAGTTTAAAAATTGAAAGAAATAATTTCTATTCCTTGGTTCAGTCACTAATCAGAAAGGAGACTGCAGCCAAGAAAGCAGAAGGAGACTAGAAGGGCAGTTAGGAAGGAACTAGACAAGATCCTCCAGTGTAAAGATACATTATGGAATATGAACTTAGGACTGTCCATGCCATCGTATTTCCAATTTTTATGTACAGTTGTGAAAGCTGGGCAGTGAAGAAGGCTGATAGGAAGAAAATCAACTCATTCAAAATGTAGTGCTGGAATTCTATGGATACTCTGAACTGCTAAAAAGACAAATAAATGGGTCCTAGAGCAACTCAAGCCTGAACTCTCCCTAGAAGCCAAGATGACTAAACTAAGGCTATCATACATGAGAAGACCTGACTCACTAGAAAAGATGAAAGTACTTGGTAAGGTTGAAGACAGCTGGAGAAAAGGAAGACCATATTATAGATATATAGGTTCAGTCAAGGAAGACAGATCCCGAAACTGCAAAACCTGAGCAGGACGGTAGTTGCTCATCCCCGGGGTCACCATAAGTCCAAGTCACTTGATGACAGTTAAAAATAACAAAAACATACAAAAGCATAGCATAAAAATGGAATTAAGCCATCCAGCATATAAAGAAAGTATTTAAAATCTACTATTAAAAATAACAAAAAGCAGTTTTAAAAACATGGCAGCTAAAGACAACAATCACCTACTAAAAGTCCTCCCTTTAAAATATTAATTTCTCAAAAGTCTGTCAAAATAAAAAAAAAATTGTCTGCTGAGTCAAGGTGTGGTCCACTCTAGTCTCCTTAGGTCAGTCAGTCAAACGTTTACTGTGGTCTACACACCACGAGGCAAATCAGGGATTCAGCAGAAGCCCACCACATTAGTCTACATGCTCAGGGAGGGCCCACAGCCAGAAACAAACACACCACACATACCTTACTACTAGTCCTTACAAAGGGAGTGCCAGAGCTTAGGGGCAATCGCCAAAAAGGCCCCAGGTAATGGTTGTCATATTGTTTTTGGAGATGTCTCCCATTGCAAAACAAGGCCTACAGTTTTAAGGGTGTCTGCCTGCTAACTATGGTTCCCACAGTTTCACATTACAAAGCCTGCCCAGTAGTGCCAATTGTGTGCTTCTGTCATGAGCACTTACTGTGCGAATGTTTCACAGACTTCAGGAGTAAGCACTTAAAGGACAGACAATCCAGAGAAACATAGGGAACAACTTGTACAACGGGAAGGCTATGTCTGGACTTTGTCAGGCAATGTGCTTCCATTAAGACACAGAAATGGTCCTTCAACCAGTGAAAGTGGCTTTCTGCTTGTGGAAGGGCACCTTTGGATCCATGTCATTAATTACAAATTATGCCATAAATTCTGCCTATGAATTCCCCTGAAGAATAATTTAATCAAACTCCCCTCCACCACTCAGACTTTGATGAGGTTTGAGTGAATATTGCCTTTTGGCCCTGTCTCTGCAAAAAGCAAACAGTTTCACACTGTTTCATACCAATAGTGGAAAATGACACGATACAGAGATTTTTTTTCCACATGGATTGTGATTAAACATTTGGAGCTGGCATCTGTTATCTCTTTGGTATGGGGCTGTCGGCAGAAGAGTTTTGACAGACATATCCCAAGTTATATATTCTACTAGGTAATAGGATAGGCTACGCTCAAACAGATTGGAAAGGGTCTCAAGCTTTAAAGACATTATTGCCAGAAAAATGTCGTTTTCTGAATTTCAGTTTATTGTTATAAACACATGGAAGACTGGAAATCATATCAGAAACCTGCAGAATAAATTGGCAAAGAGTTCTGTTCTTGCTCCATCCAGCTTTATCCAAAGCAAATACAGTGAGCCCTTGGTATCCAATAGGCTTTCATTCCAGGGCCCCTTGCAGATACCAAAATTTGTGGATGTTCAAGTCTATGATGTGCAATGGTGTAGGAAAATGTTGTCCCGTATGTAAAATGGCAAAATCAAAGTTTGCTTTTTAGACATTTTAAAAAAAAATATTTTCAAGCCATGGTTGGTTGAATCTGTGGATACAGAATCTGCAGATATGGAGGGCTGACTGTATTTCTAAACAATCAGGACCTGCAACAAAATGTTCCAGTGCAAAAATGTTCTTGCTCCTAGTTTCAGCCAGCCACACCTTTTTAGGATACTCCATTCTATTCCCCACTCTCTAGCCTCATTTTCCCAGTTTTCCTCCTTCAACATGGGAGTATTCCATGCCTACTAAGCATAACCATTCCCCAATTCACTATTTTTTCTGGTCTTGTTCCCTTTTAGGACTTTCTTTCTCAAGCTTTTGTTGTACTTCTACAAATCTTGGAGACTCTCCAAAGCCCATTCTGTATGCAGGTGTTGGGTTTCTTGGCCACATGAGGATTCAGAATTTCAAAATGGGTATGCTAACGATATGTAGAACGCAGTGATAATTCTGTTATTGCAACTACGTTGATGTATAAAGCAAAAGGCAATGAAATTGAAATTTTAACTGCCTCTTAAACAATTTTCAAACCAAATAATCAAGAGGTCTCCAGTTCCAGAAAAAAACTTGTACAGAAAAGAAAAACTTGAAGTCGGAACCTAGGAGATCTAATTTATGGAGGTTAGAAGCTGTGGAAGGACCAAAGGCAGCGAGCAGAACATTAAATATGTTAGCTAATTTTTCAAGGACAGTATCTGGTATGGCACGTATATAAAGTAAACAGAGAAGAATCAAGAAAGAGAGATGCAAATCCTCAACAGTTTTGTCCTCATATGAAAGGACAGATAATTAAAATAGTTTTCCTGTTTCAGGAGAAACTCTTCCCCAGTATTCTCCTTGTACAGAAACAGCCTGAAGTGTTGTACACAAATTATTATGCAGAGAAAAAAATTGTGCAACCTCCCCATTTCCTATGTTTCCTGCACAGGAAATCTATTTTCTGTGCTAAAAAAAAAAAAGGTAGGAGGAGTTACGCGCACACACACACGTTTTTCTCAGTAGAATAATTCCTGCACAACACTTCAGGACCTTGAATACTAGGGGAAAAAATGTACAAAATTCTTGCTGGTCTTTAATTCTTCAAGTGGAGTTTTCTGACTGTTGGGAAATTCATTTTTCTATCAAGGGGAAAATAATTATGAATATTCTCTCTGTCCCTATCAACAACCCTCACTTGTAGCCAAATCACTTCTATCCCACATTTTCAGGGGTTTTTTTATAGACACAATTCTTAGGTACAAAACGTAAACAACTGCATGTCATGTCAACTGTGCCCCTAACTGAGCATCAAATATAACGGATCAAGACAGATTCAATGAACAGGTTTAATAACATATTATTAGCATCTGAACTCTTGTAACTGAGAGAGTATATCTTTCTGTTTTAAATGAAATTATTTGCTTTCATTAAGCGGAATAATTGAATCTTTGAATTCTATGTAGTATTTTCTTTGCTTTTTTGCAGTTCTGCATACCCCTTGGAGTGCCACTTCCCTATAAACCTGAGCTTGCGGAAGTTTTCAGCTCTGCTATTTCAAGCAAACACAACCTAACTTTTAACATGGTATAACTCATATTTCTGAGATACTGCAGCTGCAATATAATGAAGATGGATGCTCATCTTTCCAGCAACAACATTAACAACCAAGTAATTCTCTGCTGTATCTTAGGGAGGACCAAATGAAAAATGATGTCAAGGAACCATTAAGAAGATCTCTGTACTTTGTCAAAGTGTTATGAAAGATGTTGGAAGGGGAGTTGGTTTAGGGCTGCAGTGCTAAAACAGGGATTTTAACCCCTTCCCTCCAATTAAATTGCCCCCCAAACTATTTTTTGCATTGTAGAGCAAAGTATACACCTACTTTCATAATAACCAAGTTCCCCTATTTCCACAGGGGTGCTTTTTAATGCAGGAGGATCGCGTTGGGGAAGGAAGCAGTTTTCGCTACATGTCTCAGTCAAAATCACACCCTGATTATGACTGTTAACAACCTTCTGAAACAGCATGAGAAATCCTGTTTGTTAATCTCTGACATAAAGTTTGGTGTGGAAAGCAAAAATAATATTTAATTGTATCCTTTATTCAACCATGTTGATGTGTTCTTATGACCCTTATTTCTTCTGTATAGAATCAGAAATAAAAGCTGCAACCATTTGGTTTTTGGTTAGGTAGGGTAGAATATTTGGAGCTCAGAAAAGTCACTATTTTTATACCGAAACCTCTGGAATTCCCTGTCCATAATGGACACTGGCCATGGGGATTATGATAGTGGTGTTCCAGGAATAATCATCACAAGCTCTGGGGAAACCTGCATTCCCCATTATATTTCTCTCCATCACCTTGTTCATTAGTCCTGTCAATAAGCAGATATCAGCTTTCTTACTACGAGTTAATGAGGCTCCTTCAATATACAGACTTGTCCTATAGATCTAGACAACATTGCAAATCAGCCCTGTAAGACATAGGAGAGCTTCTGTAATTCAGTGGGTAAGAAGAGTCAAGCTGGGTTCATCTCCAAGCTTAGTCATAGGCTAAAGTCAGCATCTCTTACAAGGGGCAGATCAGTGTCAAGATAGAATCTAACTGTGGCCAACTTATGATGGAACATCATCTATCACTGGACAAGATTCCCCCTCCAACCTGCCATCAAAATCTGCTCGAGAAGCTTGGGAGACCCTCTGAAGTGGATTAGGAAGTACACAGGTGTGACCAGCCCTAACTTCTCCCTCAGATTGGTGTGGCAGTTCCAGTCCAATAAGGCACCCTTTCAGTATCACTTTGCCCTGACTCCACCCTTTTATCACAACCTTTGTGCAACAGGGCTAGAGTTTTAATTGTTCCTCGGAACCAGCCTGTTTATTTAAGGTAGCACACCCTCTCTTTTAAAGTGACTTTAGATAACTCAGACCAACTCTGTAGTTATAAAACAAATGGTGCAACATTAATTATAGTAAAAGTGAAAATAAAGTTTCTTTTTAGAGTTCAGTTGTGGCACAATGTTGATAAATTAAAGTTTAAACTTCTGATAGACTTTGAACAATCAATTCCTGCATCATATACCAATTTTCTGTGTCTTTTCCTCAGCTGCTTAATCACAAACCAAAACCACCCTCTCTCTCTGGTTAGTTCTCACTGAAGCCTCAAAATACATTCAGAAACTTTGCCTCATACAGAATTCTTCTCATCCTTGAGACCTTCCCATGCACACCACTGTGCTAGGATTCATTATTGAGGTGATATTCATTCATTCACAACTTACATCTAAATCTCAGTAGCTTTCAGATAGGTTGCTCAATTCAATTGTCACTAGCTTGTATTTATCTTTGTCTCATACAGAATAAACCAATCAAAATGAGGAAAAGCACAACAAGATTAGGCTTTTGCTTAATCAAAACAAACTACAACCAGACATCTCTCAGTTTGGATTGCACTGCCTCTCTACATTACATTTCCTGTTTCTGTTCTTTAAATGATCTTTCATGATTAGTTCATATTTAGCATCTCTTTCCCATTGTGCTTTCTTCTTTTTGTCAGATGAATAACATATTCCCATCAATAGCTTCCTGCTTTATAATGTAAGCTACTTATAAAAAGGATCTCTCATTTTCCTATTGGTAAGCCTCTGAGGGCCATGAGAAAGTCTAGTGGCATGATCCCATATTAGTTTCAACAGCTTACAGACATCTCTACACAGAGATATGTAGAATCTATTTTGTGTGTATTATCCGCTGTTAAAATAGAGAGCTAGCATCATTCACCATGCAATGTTTGGTTATCTAGAGTTTGAAGTTGTACAGGTCTGGGGGTGAAATAGAGAACAGCTGTAATTCACTGAAAATTGTCCGTCCTACTTGTTAGCTGTTGGCTGACAGTAACACAGTGACAATATCCCTTTCAGAAATACAAGAGTGCCTGTGTGACATATGGAAGAAGTGCAGCAGACTCATCTCCCAACTTTACTTAGGATGTATATAAAAACACACACACAAACCCCATGTGTATTCTCTGCAGAACAATTCACTGGAAAACTTTGGGCATTTGAATACTGGGACAAAACTGTGTAAAAGTTTTCCTGTACTATTATTCTTCCTGATGGGTTTTCCCAACTGTCCAAAAATCCATTTTTAAGACTGGGAAAGGAATAATTTGGAATGTTTATTCCTTCATGATGCAGCTCCCAGAATCTCCCAACCAGCAATTTCAATTCTCCATACTCTTGTACATTGGTTCTCCACTTTTCATTAGGAAGAACGCCTTCTGCCTCTATAAGATTATTCCCAAGGTCTCTCTCTTCTGGCATTGCACTTAGAATATGGTACTGCAGGCTACAAATCATTATTAATGAATTAAAATCAGTTCATCCATTTTAAAAACAAATGACTTAAAATGCTCACCTTTGCAGTCCCTTAGTATCCAGGCCAATTTTCAAAGGGTCTAGATGTCATGGTCTTGGAACTGTGTCAGAGACAGACACAGATATATCTACTTTGTTTTATTTTTTATGAGTTTAGCCCATGAGTTTATGAGTTTAGATTTAGCCCATATAATCCCTGAAAATAGGTAATGCTGATTCTTACTTGTTATTTTCTTTCTCTTTAATATATTTCTACTTGTACAAAGTACAAGTAGTTTTATATTTTGGTCTTGCCACTTGAATGGACACTTTGAACATGAAATTTATAATTATGAAAAGTTTTCAGTAATCTTTTATTTAGAGATAGAATGTGGAGAATAGGCACAAGATCCCATCTCATCTTGGAAGTTAAGCAGGGTCAGCCCTGGTTAGCACTTCAGTTGGAGACCTCCAATGAATACCAGATGCTGTAGGCTACATTTCAGAGAAAGGAACTGGCAAAACCACCTCTGTGTATTCCTTGCCTAAGAAAACTCTATCAAAATTATGGGTTGCCATAAGTTGACAGGTGATCTGAAGGTGCACACACAAATTCTGGCAAATGCTAAGATTAAATTTTTTTTCCTTCAATGAGAATTCATATACACACACAATACACACACAGTGGAAAGTTCTGAATGAAATGCATTGTTACATTTTTGTGCTTAAGCTTCTTCCGCTGAGCTAGAGAAAGCATACTTGGCTCTCCTCCTCTTGACTTTGGGTTTTATCACACTACATGGTTATAGCATTATCATTCCACTTTTCCTGCCATAGTTCCATCCCATGGATTCCTTGGATTTACAGTTTAGAGGTGGGTTATTTGGAATTCTCAGGCAGAGAAATCTAGTGCTTCACCAAAATTCAAACCCCAGAATTCCACAGGATGCCGCCAAAGAGGTTAAGGCAGAATCATATTGCTACAATTGTGCAATATGCAAAGACTCTTTATCCTTACAATAAACCTGTGAGACAGGCAAAGCTGAGCAAGAGTGGGAGACTGGTGCAAGGTTATACAATGAGGCTCATGATTCAGGGCAGAATATAGCTTACATCTACCAAAACCCAGCTGAACACAACTCAGCACTCACTCAAAACTAATTCAATAGTGGCACTTCATTCCTTATCTCCCTGTGTTTGTGTGTGTTCTGTATTCTTTTTATAGCAGAAAATGATAATGGGAGGAGGCAGGAATCCAGTATCCCACATCCTCAGAATGGCATTCTTAATTCTAAAAGAGTCTCTTTGGTTAAGCAATTTAAGTTACTATTGGTGAAAACAATTTTTTAAACAGTGTAATTTTGGCATTCAACTGGATTGCACTGCATGAAAGTCTGATGAAATTGCTGAGGTTTAGACAGTATTAGGTAAGTGCCTAGTTGCAATGCACAGCAGGGTTGCAGTAAAGAGAAAACAGACTGCCAAATGAGGATAGTAGGTTCCCGCAGCAATCTCACAGTAGTAACTTACTTTCGGCTGGTAATGCATAGGTAATCTGAAAAGCCATCTGGGTTGAGATTCTGGAAAGCTACACTATCAGCAAGGAGATACTTTATGTTTAAGCTATCAGCATGGAAGTAGGGCTACTGGATCATCCATAGAGGAAGAAGGCTTAGCAGTGTTAAGAACTGCACGGTACAGATGTGAAAAAGTGGGGAAGAGGAAACAGAAGACCAAATGCCTTCAAAATTTTCTTTCAAATCTTAGGAACTCATGGAATTAACGAAAAGGGATTTTGGACTCAACCTGTGCAGAACTAATCTTCTCAAATATCTTAAATTCTTGTTTTTATCTAGTGTATTACCATACATAACTAAGAGGAATTGCATCTGGTGAAGTAAACAGGAATCCATGAAAGCTTATGCTAGAAATTTCTTTTTTCTCAGTCTCAAAGGTGCTACATGATTCCTTTATATCTTATTATATATATTAGTAACATATCAGTGACATGAACAGTGTTCAAAATGTTAATAGATTAAAAAGACTGGGTGTCCCATATGAATAAATGAATAGATGCACTCTTTCTCTGAAATGATGCCTGCTACCCCCATACAATAAAGAGATATATCGATATAAAAGTGCATAGGGCCTTAAATTAGTCATAGTGCTATAAAGGATAAGAGGGTTCCCAACAGAGTAAACGACACAGCCTACATCCATCCATATGTAAAACTAAAACTCAGCAAAATTCATAACTTGGAGCCCACATTCAACTTGCAACTTAGCCAATCAAAGCATTTTTTGTTGTGTTGCAATGATCACATATCAACTGCAAGTATAACAGAAAGAGATGTAATTCTTCACATTTCTCCCTGCAGACTGACCAGCTGATATCAGAAATGGCTGCAAAGATAGAAGATTATACTCTCACAGATGTGTCCTTCGTAGCTGCTGTATTTCACAGATCCCCACCTATTTCTGCATCCTTGCAGAAAAGTGTATGGAACACAACAACATAAAGGTGAAATATGTGCCCACTTCCTCTAATCCCCAACAGCCTCAGTAACAGCTGGGCAAGGGGCTTCATCAAGTGGAAGGAAGGATTTGTCAAATGATTACAAGCCAACCTTTTCATTTTATTGCTCTACCAGTCAATGTGTGAAAAAAGACTAACAATAATTCTTGTTTCACCATTTTACTTCAAGTCTGTCTTTCATTTAAGATGAACTTTTATCCTATCTTGCTTCCTTTTTGTCACAACAGTTCAGGATTTTATTCTTTAGCTTTGGACAAAATGCCCTTCTAGAAATTGAGATAGAGCCAGTGTGGTATAGTGATTTGAATGTTAGACTATGGGAGATCAGGATTCATAGCCTGCTAAACCATGGAAAACCACTGGGTGACCTTGGGGAAGTCATACTCTCTTAGCCTCAAAGGAAGGCAAAGGTAAGCCTCCTCTGAATAAATCTTGCAAGAAAACTTATAATAGGGTTAATGTAAGTTGCAGTCAACTTGAAGGCTTAATGTAAGTTGCAGTCAACTTGAAGGCACCTAACAAGCAAATCAACAGATATGCTATCATCGCCAGAAGCTGCAGAAGACATTTTACTACAGGTACAGCTAGTGCCCAAAGCTGAGCTACCTTCTCCAATCCAGAAAACACAAGAAGTGTTGACTTTAGCAGTTGTAATGTGGATTATAACACTTGGCTGACTGCCCCATGGAAACAAATTGATTACTGTGGTTGATAGCAATACAGCTGCAGTGCTAAAGAAGGATGCCAGCATGGTTAAAAAAAATGAACTGGAATTCCAAACAATGAGCACTCCACACTACTATATTTTGCTGCATCTCACTTGGATCACTGTCAAACATCTGCATTTCTATGTTGTTTTTTTAAAGAACACGCCACGTTGTTAATATACAGCTACTGCTTTTTGTGGTGCTCCAACCTGGAAACAAGATGGGGTTGGCAAAGAGTATTTCTTGTTTCTTCTACCAGAAGCAGATGTCACCATTAACACTTGATTCCTAATGCCATTCAAAGAATTCTATATTTGATCACATGGAGGGGGGAGTGAAGGAGTGGAGAGGGAAGCAGCTGTTCACTATCTCTTGGCACAGAAATTGCATTGCTGTCAGTAAAATGCGAGAAAACAAGAAAGGCTAACCTATTCTAGAGGGCACTGCTTTTTCAAACTGCTTGGTCAGTGCCAGCAAATTATAACCTTGCTGATTCGAAGTCCCTGATCAGCAGATCATTTTGAACAGGGGGTATATTTTAAATTGGGCAAGGACTCACTGACCAACAACATTAGATCTCTATACTTGTCCCCTTCTAGCCTGTAGGGCCAGAATAAAATCCCCTGCTTTCTTTTGCTTTGCAGGGCAGACTGAAAAGCCTGATTCAAATTAAGCAGGGCTCGTAAGTAACTAGTGACTCAACGGGAGTTATTTATAAGTGATTTCTTTCCTCAATAAATAAAGTGTAACTGTGCTACATTCCAGCCATACCTTAATGAAGTGTAATTTCATTCCTTCTGCATTGTAACTGTAACAGTCAATGATAGCAAATTACAGGGGTGTGGTCTAACAAAATGGATGACAGGGAATATCACATCACTGAAGAGGCTCATGTTGTACTTTATTTTGCTGTAACTAAAAGTTTCTATTTTTGCTGCTGTTGACATGAGAGCAAAGAGAATAGTTGCTTTCTTAAAAAAAAAACTGCAGCATAACAGTGACAACCTACTTTCTGGCTTAGAGCTAGAATAGTAGCTGACTGTTTTTGAGAAGTAACCTCCCATGCTCTGAAATAAATTGCAAATCACAGGACTATCAGGTTAAATTTAGAGTGTTTCCTCACTTGTCCTACAAGGTTTTGTGGGGGTGTGGACAACATGTTATTTGAGCAGGACTCTTATCTTGGGACCCTTGGGACCAAAGGTAAACAGAAAGAGTTAGGATATGAATATTAAATACAAGAGCATATGTGTGTGTGCGTGTAAAAGTATATAACAAATGTAATAAATCACTAAAACACAGTGGGGCCCTCCACTTTTGTGGGAGTTCAGGGTGCAGAACCCTTACAAAAGGAAAAACAAAAGAAATCATGAATAATTACCCCCTGCCTGAGTGAGCACTCCCCATCCCATTCCCTTACAGGGTCCCCCCTCCATTATCTTGCCTCTGGGCACATGTGCCTTCCTTCTCCATGCCTGGGCAAAAGGTAAGCAAATGCGGGGGAGGCATGCGGGCAGAGAAGAAAGGTGTATGTGTGCCTTCCCCCATTCCCTTGCTTTTTGCCCAGGGACACCACCTTTCTTCTCCATACCTGGGGAAAAGGCAAGGGAATGGAAGGTTGGAAATGGGGGAGGCTCGGTGCACGTGCCTCCCTTCCCCATTCTCTTGCCTTTTGCCTGGATGCATGGAAGGAAGGCACATGCTCTCAGGCAAAAGGCAAGGGAGTGGGAGGGAGAGAATAGGGGGAAGGTAAGCAGGCACCTCACCAATAATCAAATTCACAAAGGTCAAACTCATGAAGATGGAGGGAGGACTGTAATAAATTATTCAAATGAACTCTACACAGCCCAGACTATAAATAGCAATATGGGAGAAGGTCTGTAAGATATAAATCATTTGTCAAAGGAAAAAAGATGTCCCAAAGTTTCATCTGATCCTGCATTCAAAGAGAAGCCAGACACATTTTGACTATCAGTTTTCACCAGTGGCCAATGTAAATCTTAGGCTGTTCAATATTTTCTCCAGACAAAACGCAATACCAGAGTATAGAACTATACAAAATAAAAGGGTCTCTTTTCCTTTACTTCCCACCGAAGTGTCTAGCTTCTGTTTGAACGAAGATCTTGAGCCACTTCTTTTTTTCCTTTGACAAATGATTTATATCTTATGGATGTTCTTGCATGCTGCTATAAATAATTGATTATTTTAGTGATTTATTAT
The DNA here is from genome assembly GCA_948472985.1 of Iguana delicatissima. Taxonomy (NCBI): domain Eukaryota; kingdom Metazoa; phylum Chordata; class Lepidosauria; order Squamata; family Iguanidae; genus Iguana; species Iguana delicatissima. Next base: position 163,658 of record CAOKZL010000471.1, on the reverse strand, counting down.
ATTTGTTACATACTTTTACATATATGAATATATTACATTATATACTAAATATATTTACTGTCTGTTATTTCAGTGAGTTAAGTCTTATCTTTTCTTTTTGTCCTGTTTTACCCTTGTTACAAAAGCCAGCAAGTCATCACCATCATGGTAAAACTTTAATCAAGTATTTTGATAAATATCATTGGCTGTAGCTCTACTTAAACTAGAGACAGTGATGGTTTTATAGTCAAACATCCAGGAAACAAAGGACTAATTCCTGGGTGAATCAGACAGAGATCAGTTGTTGCTGTAGTACAATCAGCCCCACTTGTCAATGCTACTTTTTCCTTCCTAATGTCATTTTCTGATCCACGGATTTTCTGTGGCACAGCACATAAATAACTTTCCAAGGTATCAGAATGTCTGTCTAGAAAGCAAGTTAGAGAACAAGTCCAGAACTATATTTTCAATTTACAAAGAATCCGGTCAGAAGATAAATCGTTTTCACTTTGCATACGCTGTGCATGACCTTAGTTATCATGGGTGACTGCAAGTTGTTTCCAACTTACAGCAACCCTAAGGCAAGCCTATCACAGGGTTTTCCTGGCAAGATTTCTTCAAGGGGGTTCATCATTGTCTTTCCCTGAGGCTAAGAGCATGTGACTTGCCTATGGTCACCCAGTGGTCTTGTCGCCAAGCAGGGATTTGAACCCTGGTCTCTCTTAAGTCTTCATTCAACACTCAAACCGCTACACCACACTGTAAATGTACATGTATTGCTTCTAGACAAAATGGAAGCAAGAGCATAAAGTTAAAAGTGGGATCTTTTGGCTTGATCCAATACTATGAAAGAGGCAAGCCTTCAAGATCAGCTGTGCATCCTCTTGCCATAACTTAGGCCCTTTTCGCAAGGCATTTGCCATGCGAAAGGGCACCTGGAGCATCACGAGATTGTGAGGAGCAATCTGCACAACGCACTCACAATCGCATGACGCTCCAGGGTAGGGCAGGTGCGCACGCGCACTTTTTCATTTTTAGCTTTCAGCCGAAAATGGTGCGCGATCGTGCATTGCTCCAGGGCCCCACATGCACTTGCCGTGTGTGCGGCGCCTCTGGAGCCACGCTGCTCACGCTTCCTGCCCCAGCACAGCTTGGGGGGGGAACTCCCAGGCTGCGCTGCGGAAGGAAGAGGCGGGGCTCTCGCGCTTCCTGCTTGGGAGCAGGCAGCTCGTGCAGAGCTGAAGCAGCAGGAACACAACAGCCTCTCACTGGAGGCTGCTCGCGCGACCCCAGCGTCGAAAAAAGGTAAGGTGCAGAAAGGGCCTTAGGGTATGTTTTTCTTGTGTAATGCATAAAAAGGGCTCTAAGTGCATATCCTGTGCTGTGAACCACAATTTAATGTACTCATGGCTTTAACATACCTGAAAACTGAGTACTGTGCTGCTTCTGCTGCCATCTCCTCTTCCTTCTCCTCCTGGCTAGCCCTTCCATTAGGAGAAATAGATGGCTGCCTCAGGCAGCAGAGTACCAGAAGAGGCCAATACTTCCCCATCCCAACTTGGGAAGATTCCTGATGCTTTGGAGAGCCTATGCTGCTCTGTACTGTTCTCCCTAGTTGGCTGCTTTCTAAACGCCTAGCTCTGAAAGGTCCGAGACATCACAAGAGGGGTGATTTGGAAAACAGACTGCCTCAGAGTCAGGCATTTAAGAACTAACCAGCTCTGTTTAGTGTGGAGCCAGCCAGCTTTTGTACCTGCAGATAACCCACCTGGCCTCTCATAGCAGCTACATGGTGCTGCTATGGGGAGGGGCACTGCTGTGTGAGATCATGGCACCACCCAAAGTCTGTAGGGATGCACTATCCCAATGTGATGGGTGGAAACACTCAAATTCCTACCTCAGGTAGCGGGAGAGCCTAGGTAGCCACTGCAGGGGGAAACTGTCCTGCAGCCAACCACATACATTGAACTGAAGGAGGCTCTTCCCTTTGAATCTAAGATACTTGACTGCTAGGCACTTTCATTAGCAGTAGTTGTTGTAATGTAGACTCTGACTTATGGCATCCCTATCATAGGATTTTCTTGGTAAGATTTTGTTCAGATGAGGGTTGCTACTGCCTTTCTCTGAATATAATCTCCAGTAGCTGGTATTTCCTGGTCGTCTCCCTTTCAAACAATAACCAGAGTTGGCACAGCTTTGTTTCCAATATCCGACAGGATCTGCTGCCTTCAGGGTATTAGCAGAAGTTCAAGAATTGCAGATGAACAGGTAGGGATGTTTGGAGACTTACAGTTGATGGCTGAGACAGAAAAAGAAGCAAGATCCTCCTGTCTTGGGCAAAACTATAGAAAGGATCTTAACTCACTTCTAGAGCATATGCTCACATAGAAGGCCCCAGGTTCAGGTAGTAAGAGACAAGAAAGACCCGCCAGTGTCTAAACCACTAGGGAGCTCCTGATAATGCTGGGCTAGAAAGAGAAATAATCTAACCTAGAATGAAGCAGCTTTCTGTGGCTATGTGATGATTTGAGTTCCTGAGAGGAAAAGAACCCAGACGATGAAGAAAAAGCTGGAACATCAGCTACAATTTTAGTTGGGTTTTCACCTACCATTTAACATAGATAGCCTTCCTTATCTGCATATCTATAGAATGCTATGAATGAAATGAAGTGTGATAGTCTCAGGTGAAAGAATATGAGGAACACCAACACCAAGCACGTAATAGGGTGAAGATTTCACATCCCACCTGCTAGCTGGGCTCTTTGCCTCCATATATACATTCCAAAGAATGTGCAGAACTCAAGCAGAAGTCAGAGGCTCTATGTCTCTCTTCCCCCAACCCACCAGCCATACACACACAGTGTTCTAATCATGCTTTAAATGTATTTTTCACTCTTTGAATAGTTTTTTTAAAAAAATACATTGCTGTTTAATCCTTCTTTAACATTTGCAACATGAGATTTTAATTTAATCTTGTTTTGAACTTTCGGAAGATACCTTGGATCCCATCCTGGGAAACAGGCGGAGTATAAATCCAGTGAATGAATGAATGAATAAATAAATAAATGTCTTCTGAGGGCTCTATGCCTGACATTCTGTTTTCTAAAAGTATAATTTTCTACTAAATATTACCAGCTTAGAGGGTAGAAATGGGAAAGGATATTGGTAATGAAACACCGGAACAAAAGCAAAAACAAACAATACTGAGACCTACCAAGATGTGTATTTAAAAAAAAAAAAAACTCAGCAATAGTGGGCTTTAAAAGCAGAATCTTGGGATGGAAAAATCCAGGGGGAAAAAATCCTTGAACAGTGACAAACAATAAATCAAGGAAACATTTGTATGAATCATAAAAGATCTGATTATTTACTCTGCAAGATTTATTAGCTTTCCATGTTTTATAATGCAGCCCTTATGATATTCATATTTTTGAAGGAAATGTCAGGTATTTTTCCTGGTTCTTTTTCTTTTAAGTGAAGAAGGATTAATGGCCACATCAACTTAGAAACATTGCATTTGTGACAGCTTCAAAATGTCATAGGATAAGACTTATTGCTTGGCAGATCTAGGGTTGTTTCAACAGCAAATGGAGGAATTACTAGGTCTGCTTCAGGTGTTCTTTGCAGTGCTACTAAAAGACGCTGCTCAAGAGCATAAGCTCCATATGCTTACATCTGGCAGATAGTATGCTTTGCTACTTACTATCTGTCAGATGCAGGAGAAATCCCATGCTACCATTAGCAACGCATTTATTAGAAACTATTAGGACAGCCAACAAATATTGGAACTGTGGATCAGAACATCAATCGAGCTGGAAGTACCTGATCAGCTGGCTTTGCTCCATCTTTCTTTTCTTTTGTTTCTGCATTTCTGGCAGCCTACCCCAAAGGACCTTAATGAGAATCTTTGCTTCTGTCCATTGCCTCATCTGCATGCTGGCCAGCATTGTTCCATTCCAGCCAGAAAAGTATTACTATTAGCTTATGAAGAAGTACAACACTCAAGATTCAAATATTTTTGGGACCACCTCTCCCCATTTAAATTTACCTCGGACCTGAGGCCAGTATAAGAGGCCCTCTGTACACTCCTTCCAAAAGAAGCTCATGAGTAGCAGTTTGGAAGCAGCTCCTTCTCTGGTAACTGGACACTTATGAACACGCTCCTCTAGGAAGTTTGCCTGGCATCTATATCTGATACAATGCAAAGACATACATTCCTAGGCATTTGGATGTTATGGTCCGAAAGACCTACAACCTCTGTGACAGTTTGTGAGTGTATATGGCATTGACTATTTTTACTATCATTCTCAGTTACATTACACAGCCCTATTTTGAGCCCCCCGAAAGCCCCCAGTTTCCCTCCAAATTAATTTTCCATACACATTTCACTACAGCAGGGCTTTCCAAGTGGTGTGCTGCAACACGTTGGTGTGTTACCTGAAGTGTGTAGGTGTGCTGCTTACAATCTTGGAAATGTATGTTATTATTTATACATCACATATTTTTAAAAATATATTTAAAGTTTTCATGAGATATGTTGTGTCCTCATACATTTTGTTATTACAGTTTATGTATGTGTCTGTATCTCTCATAAGGGGTTAGTTTAACCTCCAGTTTGCTAATGAAACTGAATAACTGTGTCACGAAATGATGCATGTCTAAAAAGTGTGTCACCAACCTGAAAAGTTTGGAAAGCTCTGCCCTACAGTCTGTATCAATGAAGAGGGAGTTAGCTTAAGGAAACTGAACTCTCTCTCCATCCACATCTTACCTTTCTGTGCTCCATTCTATCCAGTACCAAATTTAAAGAAGCATGGAAAGGTTTTCCATATCTCCTGCAAGTATGTCAGTGGCACCACTCCTCCATAAAAACTCAATGTCGATTGACTTCTGTGAACTTCCACAGCAGTTTGGTTTCCACCCACCACGAGTCTCAATAGCAATCTAGTTTCCACCTACCCATGATCTGATTAGGTTTCTCAGACCTTAGATTCCATTTCCCTAGCCACTATGAACTTACAAAATGTCAGCAGAAAGCAAAACAGATTTTTTGTACTTTTTTCCCAATGATCTGGCACTGAAAGGAGAAGTCCCACACAGCTGTGGCAGTCATCTTGTTTCCACCACAATGCCTCTCGCACCTGATATAGTGCCACTACATCGGTAGAAGAACCCAGAAATATTTCGGAGGAGGAAAGAATATCATTGCTGCAGCTGTCACAGTTGCTGCCTCTGGTTACAGGGTGGACCTTCTTATTGGTTGATTTTTTTAAAAAATAAAAAGAACCTAATCTATTATATAAAAGTTAAAGTTTGTAAGTGATCTTGTCTGGAGACAAGGCCTAGCAGCAAGTCCCCTCACAAACCCAATCTCTGTATGTTAACCACTGTATTCAGACTGGATTGGAGAATATGGGCAAAAGTTACAAGTACTGAACAACACAGTTTGGGGAATTAGAGACACAGGATCTCAAATCTGTGTGTTTCAACCACATCTAACTCCCAAGGTAAGGTACAGTAATTCCTAAAATATTTCTAACAAGTGTTACCTATGAGAAAATAAAATCCTGGGAAATGACGGGTAAATATGCTAGTAATAAATAAAATGCTGGTATCAGCTCCAGTTGACTTTCAGTGCTTATCAGGCCTTGACATTTTACTTAGTATTACTCTTTATTAAATGAATTTGCTCAACTATGCTGATCGCTGGCATTTAACCTGCCCCCATTGCTCCTGATTCCATTTTCCACCAGCCTAGCACAATGCCAGCAAGGTTGGGAAAGCAGAAGTTACTACTTCAGTGTATTTCAGAATTCTGTCCTCCATTTTGATTGACTGGTTGCTAGACAAATATGTGAAGGCTGAGAATATGTATAAACATCTCTGGTCTCACAATAAAGGAGCCAATGTCAGCCTTCAGCAGCTCCTAGGGATTGGGACATCTGGAGGGCAAATGAAATGTTCAAGGTTTTCAAATGCTATCTATTAGCTTACACTGATTTTTTTGCATTCAGATCGTACCCACTTTTGCCTCATACATTTAAATGGGTTTTGGAAAAGAAGGGAGCAAGATAGACAAGTGAATTCACAAGTACATGAGACTTCATACACATTAGGCCTCCCCCTCCATTCTCAAACACAGCAATTTCACTCCCTTCTATTTAAATTAAGACATCTAAAATTTTGATGAAAATTACAAAATTACAAATTAATTTTTAACAAATTAATTCCAAGCTTTCATCTTGGGCAATGAGGATGTTACAAGTAGAAAATAAAACGTGCAGGCATACAAATAAATATATCTCTAGAAAAACTTACCAAACTATTCCCTGAGCTCCAGAGCCGATTGGTTTTAAGTTCTGGTAGCGTTTGAGAACTGTGAAGGTCGAGTCACCCACTTCCACACTGTAGAACTGGTTGTCAACTTTGCTTTTACTCATGTTGTAATATTTGGCAATATATGACACATCCACTTGTTTCCCGAATCCCTGTCATGGAGCCAAAGCAGGGGGCAAGGAGAGAAAGAAAACAGAATGTCAGTAAACTATCGGCATAGTAATGAAACAAAACAGACACCCAGGATCTCAAAGGTGACCCATCCTGTCATTTCAGGCTTGTTGTCAGGGAGTTTCATGTTGACAGCTAGCTTTCTTAATGACTTTCACAAGCTCTTTCTAGAAATGGCATCTAACCCTATTTCAGATGGGAAATTGTCCTTCAAATCATTCTAACTCTTCCAAGACACCCTTCAAAGAGTGAACTAAATTGATACAGGGCAATGCAATGCATTTATCTTTTGAGCAATCACAAAGTGGAATAATATCAGGGAACCCTTTCATACTGCATAGTTAAAGTCCTATGATGCCACTTCAACTGCCATGGTTCCATCCTAAGGGATCCTTGAATTTGCAATTTAGGGAAAGGGACAGGAAGAAAATCAACTTGTTTGAAATGTGGTGCTGAAGGAGAGTTCTGTGGATACCATGGGCAGTCAAAAGGACAAATACATGAGTCCAACAGCAAATCAAATCTGAACTCTCTCAAGATGACTGAGACTGTTGTATTTGCCAAGGCACCTAGGTTCTGGCACTAGAGCATGTGCAGAGTACAAAAACACGGAACTGTTTTGGATCATTGCCAGTCGCCCCAGATGAAAAACACAGCCACCTAAGGTTCATCTAGGCTAAGATAAAGTTTATTTGAAGCATTGTAGGATACGTACTGCTTCAGACAGCATTTGCCATGAAGCATAAAAAAACCAGTAATGTGAGCAACAACAGCAAAGCAAAAAGAGAGAGGACTTTCATATGATGTAAGCCTTTTAACCTGGACATATCATGGTGATAAATTAAAAACGCGGCATAGAACACTGGTCCCATAGATAGGCAAATCCACTGGGCTCCACTGACAGAATATGAGGCTCACCACAGGACACTTTACCTAACACTCCCCTCCCCTAGACAAAAACCAAAAAAACACACAAAAAAAATACAAATACAAAAAATCAAGGAGTTTGTCCTCATGATGCATGCGAACATGTGGAGTGGAATAAGCCTATATGGACTTATGACTTTCCTCACATATTCTTCCAATGCAAAATGTGTGTAATTATCTGACCCTTATTTCAGTCAGCCATGTTCCACACTGTGCCATAGTCAACAGTTGACTCTTCCATTAGGCAAAGTGGGACAGATGCCCCAGCCAGCAGATTTGGGGTGTTATAAAAAAGGCAGCGCATGGTTACTTATTTCATTTGCTGTTGTATTTTCGCTGTCAGGGAGATTTTGTGTGAGATTTTCTATCTCAAGTGCCAAAAGAACAGTGCTGGTTTTAGCTACTGTATACCTGGACATGGGGGAGCATGTTTTGCCTCAGGCAACGAAATGTTTTGGCCCACCCTGACTGCAACTGGAATACAAGCTGCTGTTCTGTTGGGACGCAAGAGTGTTTCCCTGAAGTTAACTTCTGGCAGCTGAAATATATCTACATGTACATTCCTGAACTCACAAAAGATTACAATAAATCCCTCAATTGACACAGAATGAATGAATGAATGAATGAATGAATGGAAGAAACCATTATGAAAGGAAGAATAGTATATTAAAAAAACCTTTTATATTATCTTTAACATGTTTTATCTTACATGCATATAGAGTTCTGAACAAATTGTTTTTCCAGTGAAGCAATACAGTGGCCTTAGTTTTTTTATCATTGCTTGCTACAAATCATCTTCCCAAGGCTCCTGCCTTACCATTCCTACAGATAAAAAACAGCGCTGAGTAACAAAGAGAACACAAAAGGCAGTGTAGCAAGATTGTTTTCATTAAAGCGGGAAGATGAGACCAGAGAGAATACAGACTTCTGAGTCTCTTGCCACTGTGCTTCAGAGGCTACTGGAGGGTGGGGGGATTCTTCCATGTTTATGAATTTCTGGCTAATGGCCAAAATTAGCTTCCTCTTAATTACCTCAGAATTTCAGATTTATCTGTTCTTACAAGCCACCCAGCAGGAATGTGCATTCACAAGCCAGAGAACTGTCTATGTGTGTGCCAGGTCAGGGGAGGGGCTGCATCCAGAAATTCCAGAAAGACACAGAGGTTAAAATGGGAATATTTGCAAGCAGAAAAAAAGAGCAAATCTCACTGCATAAAGCCTTGTGGGTTTTTCTTTTTATTGTTTGTATGCACCTGAGCATCTTTTATTGGTATTACTCATGCTGTTAGGAGGAGTTGCAGGTTGGTGAGCAGCCAGAATGTCCTCTGAGACTATGGCTGCTACAGGTGGTGGGGGCAAGGTTGCCATCTGCTCATTATGGATTGTTCCTATTTTGGAAGCCTTGATCATAATAATTAGAACATTTCCTGAAGGCAAGCTTCGCCCATATTTTTCATGTCCAACCTAGAAGAGGCCCCCTCCAATGAAGAAGGGGAAGAGATGAGTCCCAGTAACAGGCTCCAAACAGAGCCAGAGGATTCTGGTGGTTCTGTCCTGGAAGTGGCGCCTGGGCCATCACATGCTGGAGGCTAAGGCCCTTTCCACACGGGGTAAAAAAAACGGCTTAGGGCGACCTCACCCGGAGGTCATCCACACCGTGGGGTGCGGTAGGGTGGTTTGAAAAGTGGAGGTTCCACACCTCAAAACGCCCTCGCACGGCCGCAAGGGGTGGCGCGGCGTGTTTTTTAAAAATCACATTTCATGTGGTTTTTAAAAAACGCGAGCGCGCTAACGCATTGCAGCACCCTGTTTGCTGCCCGGGGGCGGGCTTCCGGCTGGCGCGCTGCCCTGATTGGCGGAGCGCCGCCGGAAGTCGCCGGCCACCATTTTGGGCACTGCCGAAAGCCGCGGAAATTCGCCAGTGTGTGGAGCGGCGAACACGCGCTTCCCGTGGGGACGGAGCAACCCGCTTCCAGGTAAGCTCCGCCCTTGTGTGCACCGCCCCGTTTCCCTGTCCCCCATGTGGAAAGGGCCTAAGCTTCTTTATCCTTTGCATCATCACAGGCTAAAGTGACAGCAACAAAAGCACAGGCAAAGGTGTGGCCTGCCTTAAACAGAAAGTGCTGGGATAATGAGGCTATCTGCATTAGCTATAAATTACAGCTGGCTATAAATTAACACGGCCTAGGCTATGCCTGTGCTGCAGGACAGCTTCACTTTCATTGACATCGTAGTGGTCCCTGCTCTCTCGTTTCCTGAACTTTGGTTTCCTTTCTTTGGTTACTTCCTGACTGGCTTTTAACCCTGCTGGGAGTACTTTTTGTGCTTAGACACGCCCTCCTTACTGTTTTTACCACTCATCTCCTATTTTGGATCCTCTGTGTGTGACTCTGGACTGGTTTGGTTCTTCTTTTGTTTATTTCTTGAGCTAAGTCTGTACTCTCTTGGGCACTTGCCACCCTGAAAAAGTACAGTATTGTCTTCTAACAAATGAAATCCAAAAGGACTTTCATGGACTGCATGTGAAAGCACAATTACACACCACTTTGACAGCTTGATTTAAATAATATGCCTACTGTCAACATGACACAGTTCACATGACCACTGGCTTTATCTCTTCTCCTCAGAGGATTTGAAAGATGAAAGAAAAAATTCCCCTAATTCACAGTTGGCAAAGTATAAATCCTGTACAATAAAATCTTATTTCCTAAGTAGTCCTGCACAGCCACATTATAAGGAGTAGGGATGAAAATCCTCAACAATTTCTTCCCCACATACAAGAAGGAATAATTATGATAGTTTTCTCCCTGCTATGAGAGAAAACAAATATTCCTCCACAGTATTCTCCCCATATTCAAGTGTCCTGAGGTGTTGCTGAGGAGCTATGCTGCAGAGAAAAATATGTGGGTTTTTCTGTACAAAAACATGTTTTCTTTATAAAAAGGTTTCATGCACAAGAACAGGAGGTGAGGCTGATAGAAAACTGACATGGAAGCCATCATGATAACATGATGTGAGCAGAGACGGGCAATTGCACAAAAGGTGGCAGTGGACAACGACTAAGGCCAAAAGAGTCAAGTTATACACTCTGAGTGAAGCAAATGGCCTAGGCCATGAGTTACAGTGTAAAATGGGCAGTTTCATTCCAGTGCAATGAAAGATGAACCAGCTGTAGGGGGTTAGGATTAGGCGTAGATCCAATCCTCCTTCCAGACTGGGGGTACAGCACAGTGCAGGCAAAAAGTTAGGCCAAGCTGATGATAATCTTTTGGGATTTGGATTCAACATGGCCTCAGCTAGCCTAGTGCCAGCTCACCTGGCCCATGGGCATGTTCGCCAGTTAGAATTATGTTGTTCTTCCCAAGGGAAAATATAGTTTGTTGTGATGCCAATCCGTGTGGCCAGCTAGAAGGTGAAAATATCTTGGCAATTTTTATTTCTTTAAATCTAATTCGTAGAATCCATTTTAGTTCTCTCCCCTAAGGTAAAAGTAGGACAGTGGTATGAATGAAAGACTGGCCAAATGAGGATGGAGAAAATTGTGAGTGAGCACTTTCTACTCATGACATATAAGATTAATCCAGTCCTTATATAGAATATTCTTTGCAGTCTGTTGTCTCCCATTATTCAGAAAAAAACAACCTCAATTCTGAGAAACTTGTTTGTACAACCAACTAATATGATTGGTGCAGAAGAGTGAGTGAATCTTTCAACACAAAGGTAAGCATTATTTTATTAACATTGAGGAATGGGACAAGAGATTAAAGTACATTACATTAACCAGGCTATAGAAGTGATTCATAATTATAATTATTCAGGAGCAACAGTAGCCCCTGAAAAATTAAAAACCAGATAGCTGTGGTGATCTCTAAACATTCTGTTTCCTTTTTCAAACTAGACCAGAGCTGATAAATATTAGTAAAGGTTAGGTCAGTGGTGAGCACCCTTTTCTGTGCCACTGGGTCAGCGATTATTTATATTTTGTCATCACTGTATCTGGGGTTTTCCAGAGCAATATCTGGGTCTGTAGCAAGAATTGTTTGTGACCATGGAGACAAAGGGTATACCCGTCAGGCTCCATCACCTTTCTGCCAGTACAACCTAAGAAGCACTGTTTGTTTAGTTATTTGCTGTCACAGAGCTGTGGAGAGGATGTATCTCCCAGGTATTTTGAATAATTCTGAATACCGATTTCATATTCTCTCACATATACTCATAGAAAGAAAAAACAAGTATCTTGCAGAAACACTGATAGATTTCAAGATTACTCTGGTTTGAGTAAACTGGAACCAGTATGATGTAGTGGTTTGAGTGTGGGAATAGCACTCTAGGAGACTGGAGTTTGAATCTCTGCTCAACCCTGGAAACCCAATGGATAACCTTGGATGAGTCACATCCTATCAGCCACAGAGGAAGAAAAAGGCAAGCCCCCTCTGGGCAAATCTAGCCAGGAAAACCCTGTGATAGGTTCACCTTAGGGTTGCTGTAAATCAGAAATGGCTTCAAGTCACACAACCTTAGAAATTGCCAGGCTGTATGTTATTTTAATGTGCAGCTAAACACATACGCAGGAAATAATATGCAGCTAAACACATGTGAAGTGGGAAAATGCAATGTACAGTAGGAAACAGGATTTAGTACAGCTAATTGGGAACAAAGTTATTTCCAAACACAAATTAATGAAAAAAGAAAAAAATAGATAATAAAAATTACTACTGCCACCTTTCAGTCACTATAACCTTGTATTAATAGCATATTACTGACTACCTGACTAGTCAAAAGCACACATATTAATTCATACTGAACTCTATAAAGAAAAGTTTTACATCAGTATATAACAATTTCATAGCTATAGTAACACATGACAAAAGAGTACAACCTAAATCCTATTATTAGTCCCAGCCAGAGCAGATCAACTGTATCAACTACATCTGGACTCACTGTTCAACAGTTGATTCAGTGAGTCTACTCTGGTTAGGAATAGCCCACAGGATTCTGGCCTACATGATCACACCATATGTCATATACCATATCAGGAATGAGCAAAGGGTGGCCCAAGGGCCACATGTGGCCCCCAGGGACAATTTTGTAGTCGCCCAGGAGTTCAAATATTTTTTCAGATTTGGGGGGGTGTCATTATGCTTGAAAATGCTCCAAATGACCCCTGGGAGGAGTGGAGGGCAATTCTACCCTTGGACCACCTAGGGGTAAAACAAAATGCCCTACAGGATATGGAGTCATTTCCACCACATTTTGGGGAGCCCTGAGCCAATTTATGCCCAAAGAAAAGCCTTTGTTTAAACAGCTTGTGATAGGAAGTGACTTCTATTCCCTTCTTGTTGTTCAAAATGCCTCTCCTGGGCCTAAAATATCCCAGGAAAGCTCAAAAACATAGCACAAATGCCCCCATGTCCCCTAGAGGGCATATAGGGGCAAAAATTTGGTTTTTTTTTAATGGGAGCCAGTGCAGTTGAGGGTGCAGCCCTCTTGGGGGAGGGTTAATGCATCCCCCTAGCCTTCCACAGTTGCTTACCCCTGCACTACACTGATCATATCAAATATTGATCATGTCAACACTTCCTGTGTTTCAGGAGAGCTTTACAATGGGACAAAAAGCTTAGAATAAATCTTGGAAAGGACTAGAGATTTACTTTTTTAAAAAAGCTGAAATTTCTAGAAGGGGGTGAACGATCTCTGATAGGACAAGTTTCCCACTACTTATGAGAAAGGGAAGCTGAGAAGACCTCTTTGATCAATTGGTGCTCATGGGTAAGCCATTATTTGTCAGCCTATATAACTCCTATGTATATTGGTTTGGCCCAACGGATGGGGAAGCCCTAAGGAAGGTGTTGTACTTGCTGGCTGAGTCCAGAAAGAAAGGAAGGGAGCTGCAGATGGGTTGCAGTTGCCAGGTCTAAAGAGTAGGCCTTTTTCACTTTGAATAAGGTAATGGTATTTTAAGTTGTATATTTAGGAGGCAACAAAAGGGCAAACCCTTTATAGTGTGATTTCTGTATTGTATTTGTGCGTATTTGGTATTTTTTTTTTATTTAGGGCCTTAAGGTTGCACCAAATATTGCAGAAATATTGAGCAGCACAGGCAGAAGAGTCCATGCAAATTTGGGGACAGTGCATATGTGTTAAATTTATGTATAACCGGTATTGTTTGTTAAAAATGTATGCTGAGATTTAACATGGAGTTGTGTTTGGAATATTCAATTATAGTTCGCCCCACAGAACCTGGAAAGAGGTACACTGACATCATGTGGTTGCTGTGGAAATCAAAATGGATAGTTCTATGTATGTTACCCCACATACAGCACATGGCCCAGGTGGAGCGCATTGTAATACTCCAGTCAGGAGTAGACTATGAGAATGCACCTGATATAAGGTTATCCCTGAAGAGTGTTTCAAAATTATAGCTAGACCAAAATGCGGGAACCAAACTGTGGTTGGCTTTGTGCTTTAGAAACCATGTATCACCAGCCTTGCATCACTTGCACTGGCTTCCAATTTGCTTCTCCACTCAATTGGCTACTTTTGACATACAAGTCCCTAAAACACTTGGGACCAGGATATCTAAAAGTCTGTTTCTTCCCATACGAGCCTGTATGGAATCTGAGATCCTCAGTGGAGCTCCTGCTGCATGTCCCAAGGGCATAGACTATCGAGTACATGTGGCAGAGCATTCTCATTAGCAGTAATTCCACTATGGAACTCTCTCCCACTCTCTCACTCAGGAATAGGTTTTCTGTTTTAATTATACGGGCTTTTTAAAAATGTTCTTTTTACATTGTTTTTGTTTGTTTTTTACAGAATGTTTTTGTTTGTTTTTATCTATTACATTCAGGGACTCTGGCAGGCTGAGAAGCAATACACATACTCAAATAAATACATACTTTGGCGTTGCTTATAGTGACCTTCCATTCTCAATGGGAACAAACCACCACTTGGTATTGGGTAAGTGAAAGGCCAGAAGCCAGAATGCTGTTAAAGTTCAAGTAACAGATAAGACAGAGTTGCATATGCTGTTATTCTAACAGAAAAGCCACAGAGAGTGAGAAACACAGCTTGGATAAACACAGCCAGGCCCCTATTGGTCATCTGAGTCACATGATACTGGCTGGAATGAAGAACTGCACTTGGTTACGTTTACTGCATGGGTCAGGCTTCAGCATGACATGCGTTGGTCAGGGAGTTGATTTGGCCTGAGGTGGTACAGGAAGCAAGATGCCTGTCCTAGGCCATTTCCGCACTAGCTTGTTATAGTACTATGATTCCACTTTCAACATCCTATAGCAGTGGTTCTCAACCTGTGGGCCCCCAGATGTTTTTGGACTTCAGCTCCCAGAAGCCCTGAGCATTGACCATAGTGACTGGGGCTTCTGGGAGCTGAAGTCCAAGAACATCTGGGGACCCACAGGTTGAGAACCACTGTCCTATAGAATCCTGGGGTTTTCAGTTTTGGGAGGGGCCAGCTGGCCCTTCCCGAAACTGCAAACCCCAGGATTCCATAGGATGTTGTGATAATGGGGCTTCCCATTATCTAGGCTTATCAAAGGGAGACACTTCTCTCTTCAGGTAAACCAAAGGTTAATGAGATGTTAGGATTACATCAAGGGTCACAGGGTGAGAGTTGACCAACCAAAAGGAAAGAGGCAGGCATCTTGGAGATGCTTCCAGATCCTTCCAAGGAGGAAAATAAAAAAAACTTCTGAGAGGCCATGTGGCCATAGAGAGAGAGACAGAGAGAGAAGAGAGAGGGGAGAGCTGGCCCAGTTGAGCTGGCAGGCATGCTGTGTCTCCTGGACCCCCCCTCCTCCTTTAGACCATCTACGCCTATAACCTAATTGTGAGTAACTAGAAATAAGCAGTTAGTCGCGTTAGGGATGTTGTTATTTTGGAAACTGGCTGATCTTAAGAATGTATCTGTGCTGTTATATCTGTTTTGTAAATTCTTGTAACTAAGTGTACCTGGGAGAGGGGGTCTCCCAAGTGTGATATTGTTTATTTGCATGCCTTGATTAAAACACTTTTATAAACCTCCGTTTCTCTCCATTTCCACGCCAGGGTTGGCACACGCTACATAGGACCTCTCACTCAGGGGAAGGGGGAGGTGGAAGTTCCTTACGCTTAGAGATTAGGCAGAGTCCCTCCTGTTCTGTCTAAGTAATTCATAATTCGGGGGGGGGGTGGCAGCATACCTGATAGAGCTGGGAGATTGCCAGTCGTTCCATGCATGGAAGTCAGCTTTGGAAGGCTGGCAAGAACCCTAGTAAAAGCACTGGGAGGGAATTTCCAGTCTTGCAAGGCTGGAAGTCAACTTAAGACTGGAAATAAACCTACAGTGTCACAGACGTTGAAAGCACTATAACAGGCTAGTGCGGAAAGAGCCCTATACTGCCCAAGTCCCTTGGTGTCTTACCAGTAGGTGGTGCACGTCTCAATGGAAGACTTAGAAGTCATCATGGTGTACTGAACACCTAACATGGAGGGAGCCTCTGTATCCTAACCTATGACACAGGCAGCAAGCTTGCAGCTTTCTCCCCAACACCCCTGCTGCCCTCTTTAGAAGAAACGGGGGAAGAAAAGAATTAAGCATCCTTTGTTCATTATGTGATTCATAATTTACCATAATGTTGTTAATTGCTTCCCTGAAATCATATTTTCTGTTTGAATAGACACATTTATTTGGGAGTTTCGAACATCTCTTCTAAATGAGCCACCTACAATTAAGCAGAAACATCCTGCAGAGGGGCCATTCTCAGAAGATAATGGCCAGTCAGCCTTCAAGCAGAGCAAAAACCAACTGACCTTGAGAAGGTCAGTTTAACCATTCTAATGACTAACTTCATTGGATACGGATATTTTATTTTAAAACTTCAATGAAGTTTTAGAGATTTTTTCACCCATTCCTTGGAAATATTTTCCTTGTGGCATCAAAGCATTGGGAGACATTATATAGGGCCATTACACCATGACCAAATGAGACTTCCAGCTTCAGTTAGGTAGACAGCAGCCTCCCTCATGATCACTGGTCATCTGAAATGGATTAGACACCTTCAGTTTTGCTAAATCCCTCTTGATAAGGATCCATCTCTTCCTACTTCCATGGATCTCTTGAGGAAGGAGGCAGAAAACCATCCACTGGGGAAGATACTGAAACACCCTTTAGAGCTATCATACATACACACACCCCTACCAGACTGAAAACTCAAGGGGGCTTCTGTACCTGTAATGATTGCATAGAAAAGGAATTTCACCAGTTATAACTTGTTACCTGACTGCATGATAAGGAATGTCTATCGAAATCCCCTGTTCTATAAAAACCAATCTGGCAACCCTATTTTAGTGGGGTTAGAGTTATTTTAGAGCCAGCATGGCGTAGTGGTTTGAGCACTGTACTATAACCATGGAGATGAGGATTTGATTCTCCACTCAGCCAGGGAAACCCACTGAGTGACCTTGGGCGCATCACACACTCTCAGCCCCAGAAAACCCTACAACAGGTTCTCCTTAGGATTGCCATAAATCAGAAATGACTTGAAGCCACGCAAGAAGAAGAAGGAGAGGGAGAAGAAGAAGAAGACAGGTGCTTGTTTGTTTGTTTTTTAAGAATATCAAGCTATTTCGCCATACTTCAGACACATTTCAGGCATCAGAGCTATTATCGTGAATGGCTGAGATTAACCTTTAAAAAAGTAGACCAGCAAAATCGTCTCATACTGCAGTTCTGCAGAAATTTATATTTTATAACATAAAAACAGACAGTTCCCAATGCATGGATTTTTTAAAAAAAGAAGTAGTATGTACAGAAGATGTACAGAAACACTTCTCATTCTTCTGCCATCATCCTTCACAACCTAGAAGGAATTGTTTCATATCTTATATATCACCAGCAAACAGAACAAAAAAAGAACAGGATTTTTATACAATTTGCATATGCTAATCTATAATCTATATATAGATCAGGTACAAGCATTTCAGACATTTGGGGGTTTCATTGGATCCCCACAATACTTCACAAACAAGGCGCCCAGTCCGTGTGATTGGCCGTTTTTCTGAATATTGGTTCTACCTCACCTGATTTATGCCTTATGGGGCTTTTAAAAAATAGAAAGTGACTGGTGAAATTGCCAGTCACAAAAGTCCTGAAGTCTCAAAGTTGAATGCTCTATTTTCAGAGCTCTATTTTTTTTTTTGCACAGAATTTTCACCCCAAAGTCCCCAAATACCAAAAAAGTTGAAAAATGCGCAATCCACTTGTAATCTCATCTATCAAGATAAAACCATTTAAAATTTTCTATTCTCATATGCAAGAATGAAAGAAGTGAAAATTGATATTTCTATACCCATAAGCGTCCCGGAGCAACTATTAGGGTTATAAATAAGAGGTACACAACTTCTGTTGCCTCCAGTGAAGAGGCATTTGTGGAAACGCCTGTTCTTCATCTGACCTAGAGGAAGACTTGAAGGGAAAAAAGGCAAAGTTTGTCAGCATTAGGACAATCCACAAATGGGAGAAACTACAACTGATTCAATTCAGTAGAGTCAGAGTAGGAAAGAATGATGTTTATTTGTGCAAGAGGACTGTTTTACAACCAATCATGTAGCTTTGAGAATTCAATCATCTTCTTTATGATTGTATAAAATCCTTCAGAGCTAGTGCAGGAAGTGTGTGGGAGACATAATGGAGCATGGAGACCTATAAAAACTCTGGAGTGGTTGATGGAAACTCGGGTGCCCTTCACTTACAGCAAATGACACACGTGCCCTGGAAATGTTGATATCTCCCCCTCCACACATTTGCCGAAGAAAGAAAGAAAGAAAGAAAGAAAGAAAGAAAGGGGGGAAAAGAAAGAAAAGAAGTAATCACAGGGCACAAAGTTAAACAAAGTATTAATGCATTGTTTGTGGACTTTGTTTTCTGCAAGTTTACCAGAATATGGAGGGGTATAATACGGGGAGAAAGTCATAGCTCAATAGCAGGGCACATACTTTGCATCGAAAAAGATCACTGGCTCAATTCCTTGCATCTTCAGCACAAAAAAAGGGGGGAGCAACTGGAATGTCCTTTCTTTGGAGATCCCCAGACATTGATTACCATAAAGAAGACAATAGTGGGGACGGATGGGTAAAACAGCCCAGTTTTATAGAAGGCAGCATCAGGAAGATTCTAGATGGGGATTGGAAGGACTATGAAAAGATGGTTTTGGAAAGTAATGTCTGTGATTTGAATGTTAATCTGTTTTTGTAATTTAATGTGCAATAAAAATAATTAAAATAAAAAAAGGCAGCATCAAATAATAAACTTTCCACTCCAAATTTTTTTCTTGCATTTCCAGAAAGAAAACAATACTGACAATTATAGGGACATCAGTTAGGGTATATTCCCATTAGCTATACAAGCATTAGTTAAGGATCCCATAAATAAAGTATACTCAAGAGTAAACTTACAAGACCAAACTCTTGTAGGGGGCATGTTGTAGCCTAGACTCAAAGTAGGAAGCACTGGATGTGGATGAAGTCTCCTGGTAGCTGAATGTGAAGTCCCAAAATTAACACAAGCACCATGTAACTTCCAAGGGAAATTAGAATCCCTCAACAATGTTTCTCAAAGGATATTGTCTTATTTATTTTTTGAGGAAAAGGCAGATCATCTTGGAATATTATTTTGTAATTGTTTTAAGGACTAGTCTTATCATTAGGCAGAGGAAAATGGCTGCCTCAAGGGTGGTGGATTCTTCTGCTATGGAGATCTTTAAGCAGAGGTTGAATGACTCTCAGGAGTAATTTCCAATGTGTCCCGCATGGCATGGCTTGGACTAGATGGCCCTTGTGGCCCCTGTGGTCCTTTCCAACCCATGATTCTATCATGCTATGATTCCTTAGCAGGCAGTAGTCAAGCAGCATTGAGAAAACAGAGCTGTGTGTACCAAGAGGCCTGCCCTGTGGTCACCTAAATGAGTCCACTGCCCTCAGGTTCAGGGTACCACACTATCTGTCTCCGGATTTGAAATCAAATTCATCTTCAAATCTTGTTCAATTTATATATGGAATAGAGGGAAGGACTGTCTTGCTCTTCACTACAGGTAGTAAAAATGTCTTGGGTCAGCCCTGCACTCTTTGATCTTATCTTTCCTTTTAAAAAAAATTGCTTGGAATAATACCATAAAGTAGGATGGAAAGTGTTTCATTTACTAGGTAAGTCAGTTTTTCCCTGAGTTGCAAATTATGTCTCAAAACTATCCATTTTTATTGCTTTGTACAGTAGCCAGTGCTCCATTAGTGTTAAACAAGTGTTACGGGAAGAAAAGTAGGAGTAGATGCAAAAGAAACTGACTGATGAGGTGACCAGATAGTAAAATATACACAACAATCATTCTGAATTTGGGAGATTGTCCTTGTTAATACAGCAGAAGAGGAACAACCAATTTGAAGTCCTGGGTCAAAGCAATTTTATCAAGATCCTGATGGTGTTACTAGATTTTAATTAAGTCATAATAAAGAGTTGGTCTGAAGTTTTCCTTGTAATGAAGCCCCACTTCCAAAATTATTCCTTTCTAAAATTTCATACAGGAGTGGGATTCAAGAAGCCTTTCAGATCTTATTAAACTGCAACTCTCAGCTCTAAGCAGCACAGTCAATGGCGAGAGATTATTGGGTGGGGCAATCCAGCAACATCTGGATAGCTTAAGTACTTTTTCTTTGCTGTCACATTTCTTTATGGGTTCAATACTTCAAGCTTACAATGATTTGCAGACTTCATTGGAGCCTGTCTTCCTATGGGGCTTATCTAAACAAATATGCTCAATTTGGAAAAGGTTTCACAATATCACACTTGACTGAGGACAAGGCTTCCAAGCATGATAGCAGTATGAACGCACACATTCCCAAGGCCCAGAGCTGCAGGGGGAATTCAGCCAAATGAAACCCCCATGGTAATCCCTTTACCGTGGGAGAGAGTGACTGAGACTAAACTGTGGATATTTCTGGAAAATTATCTTCCTGTGTCTATGCAAGTGTTGTTCTGATTATCTGGACCTTATTTACTATGATATTTGTTTGATCCAAACAGAAGCAATGTCAGAGCTGACCAAGCAACAATCTGAATAGTGAACTGCTGGCCTAGTCTCTGTAGGAGAATCTAGAAAGAGAAGAAGAGAAAGTGAAAGACAAGATAAACAAAGAGGGTGTATGAACATATTCATCTAGTTCAACTAGGACTTGCAGTCTTAGCAACAGATTTCTGGTTCACTGTGTAACATGTTCTCACAAGAACTATCCTCCCCATAGTTTCTTGTGCATGGGCAGGAGGAAGAGACTGCAGGTGAGGTGGCAAAACACCAAAAGGTCAGGAAATGTTCCTCTGGATGCTGGGATCCAGTAGTGTTAGCAGGATTTACCATCATCCATGGCTGAACGAAAATATCTTGCTGCCTGAAACAATATGATACTTTCCACTACCAGGTCCCCACCATTCCACATATGGGTGCTAACTGGTTTGGCCCACTGAATCTCTCTGAAAACATTAGCAAGTCCACTTGAAGGCCACAGGCTTGCTTAAATGATACAAGGTAAGCTGTTTAGCATATGGAATTGGTTCAGCAACTTACTGCTGCTCCCTACTCCCCATTATCTCTTGCAAGAGATGTCTTTGATTGTATACCAGACAGCTAGTTATGTTTAACTGGGGATGGAAATAATATTCCAAAATATTCCAAATTTTTTTTTGCCAAAAACGTGTTTCTCAACTGTCATGTCTGGCAACAGCTATCCTGGACTGGTGAAAATCTTTGAAGTTTAGGACCTTTCTGTGCAAAATTCAAACATGGCGTTTTGTTCTGTTTTGTTTTGTGTGTGTGTGCACATGCACAGGAAAAAATATTATCCATGCAGAACTTTTTTTTCATGTGAATAAACTACATGTGAATTTTGCAAAGAATAAGTCCTTAAAACAGCATTTTCTGCAAAGGGAACACCATTTTCTTTGTGTGTAGAAAATATGGTTTTCTGCACAAATACACCAACATGTGAATTCGGTGCAGAATTAACTCCCAAACTGCAAACAGTCTTTGAAAACTGCAGTTTTCAGAGACTACCCCATAGCTGGAAGAAAATTGGTAATTTACTCTTTGCTTCCTTTGAGAACAAAATTAGCAACATTTTACATCCTCGTTTTTAACCAGTGGATGCTAAAAATCAATGACATAAACTTAGAAAATGAAAACAACTCATATTACTACAGTTCTCTGGACAATTAATATATGCAACTACTTTGGTCATTTCAATAGCCATTAAGCTGATGTTGATGGAATGGATACTGAGGATGAAAGATAAAACATCTAGTTCTAATACGGAAGAGTCCTACTAAGTTAATGCATTTTACATGAATAATGTGCAACATTACACAAGACTCTTCCATCTTAATGGAGAAGCAATAGAACGGCCAGGCCTAATAGGGCTTTTTCTTTAGCTAGTAAGCTGTTAGAGAAGCACTCAGGGGAATCAAGCCATGTGTTCTTGTGGCTGCATAGAGTAGAAGAGAAGAAAGAACATGGAGAATATTAATCAAGAAACTTATGATAATCATATCAGGAGAGGTACAGAAAGTCTCCAAAATGCCACCCATTTTATCAAAAAAAAAAACAAAACCCACTTTTTGCAGCCCTTAGTAGGAAAATCTGAACACTTATTAAAATTTCACTATGGTAGAATTAAGAGAAGGATCTAAATACCTTATTGGCACCCAACCCTGTCTGATCTTGGAAGCTAGGCAGGATCAACTCTGGTTAGCACTTGGATGGGAAACTCCCAATGCATCTCAGGTACTGTAGGCCTGTATTTCAGAAGAGAGAATTGCCAAAACCACTTCTGAGCATTCCTTGCCTGAGAAAAACCCAAGAAATTCTTGGGGTTGCCATAAGTTGACAGGAACTTGAAGCACATATACATAGAGAGAATTAAGTCTCAGGTCATACAAATTTTGCCCACAACATGGTGAACATCTTCCCTGACCTTGGAAGGTCCCAAATGATACCCAATGATGGTGAGAGTCAGATAACAATCACTGCACAGCTGAACTAACAGACTGCAGTCATCCTTCAGTTCTGTTGTTGTTGTGCGCTTTCAAGTCATTTCTGACTTACAACAACCCTAATGTGAATCTATCATGGGATTTTCTGGGGCTGAGGATGTGTGACATGTGCAAGGTCAGTTAGGGGGTTTCCTTGGCCGAGTGGGGAATGAACTCTGGTCTCCAGGGTTGTAGCGCTCAAACCATTACACCATTCTGTACCATATCTGAAATGCACACCAACTGTTGATACTCCCTGAAAACACAAAGATGGGGTGCCAGAGAACTTGCATGTAGTTCAGACTTCTTAATGAGGGGCCACATTTGAATTGCAGAATAATTAAATCTGTAATAAATAATGCGCACATCCAAGATTGCAAAATCAGAGGACTGTACCATGTAATTTGTTGAATCTTTGGACTGGCTGTAAGGGCATGTCACAAAAGCAATCTATATCTTTCTCCAAACTTCTCAGCATGAAGCATATTATTCTATGAGATATTAACTTACCCAAGGCCCTCAAGTAATTTTCAGGACTGAAGGATTTTTAATCTCAATCTCACAATTTCAAAACACAGTTTCTTGTAGTTGTGTGCCTTCAATTGTTTCTGACTTACGGTGACCCTAAGGCAAACTATTATGGGTTTTTCTGGGGCTGAGAGTGTGTGACACACTCAAGGTCACCCAGTGGGTTTCCATGGCTGAACAGGGAGTGGCTAACCCTGTTCTGAATACCAAGTATCATACAAGAATGAAGTGTGTGACCGAGAATCATCCCAGATCTGAAGGACTGAGAATTACACTGCAAACTGTAATAACTTTAACCCATGGTACTTACTACTATGTTAAGAACACATCACTTCCTCTGTATTAAGACCACTCTTCCTATTCATGTGCCTTCAAATCAACTCTGGCTTATAATGACTCTATCGCAGGGTTTTCCTAACAAGATTTATTTACAGGTGGTTTGCCATCACCTTCCTCGAAAGCTCAGAAAATGTGACTTGCTGATGGTCACCAAGTGGTTTTCCAGTGAGGATTCAATCTGTGGTCCCCTACGGTGCTAGTACAGCACTCAGTTCACTACAACACATTGGCTCTCATAAGAGTACTTCTACCTCCATTTTGACTTCTCCCCTATCTATTTGTTGCTCAGGCTTCTCTAAAAATGCTACATATTAGATTAGTGTCACATCACAAGCTTCAGTACTGCTTTCAAGCTATCTCTGCGCCCGCTACATTTACTGCTTTGCATCAAACTACAAAAATCGATGGTGAGACTGAAAGGTCCCGTACTCTTCCCTGCATATCAAAACAAACAGCAAAACCCATTTTCACCTGGGTAATGAAAAAGCTTCTTCTGAGATAGACTGTCACTGTGCTAAACACGTACTCATGCTAACAGGCATCCCCTGCAGCTAACCAGCAAAACCAAGATCTGACCAACTTCACGCTTTTTCCTTAACTGCTCAATTGATTGAATTTCATTCTGGGTCCCCAGAATTAAACCTATTGGGACTTCTGTTCTCAAAGGCAATTAATTCCACAAGATTAGCTGCATGAGGGCTGCTCACATTATAGCCTACACAAAGATGCTAGTCAGCAAACACTTTCCATGCTGTAACACTCAGGACTGGAGACAATGATAACATGTATACATTTACAACTACTTGTGCCAAGTTATTGCTTATTGAGCCTCCAAACCAAGCTGCCAGGAACTTGTGGAGCTAAAATGGAAATACTTTATGTTTTTAACACATATTAATGTGAACATGGAGCTTTTCCAGCTAAAGGTTTACAGCAATTATAATTTAACCAAACCTAAAATCAAACAAGAAAGTCAGCATGATGAATGCTTGAATGCTGGGCTGGGAGACCAAGGTTTGAATCCCCACTCAGCCATGGAAATCTACTGGGTGACCTTGAGCAAGTCACATTGTCTCAGCTTCAGAAGAAGGCAAGGGCAGAGCTCCTCTGAAGAAAATGATAGGTTTGCCTAAGTTGGATATGACTTGAAGGGATGCAACCACAACCAAAACAACAAATCAAGCAAACAAGCAAATAATAAAATAATGAAAGAGAAATTATATAAATAAAACTTTAAACAATATTGGACTCCTTAATGTAATAAGAACATATAAACAAAATAACAATTTAATAGAACAATAGAAATGAAAATTGGATCAGCAGAGCAGACAAAGAAATGACGGGGCAGAACTAATCTGCACCAAGACACAACAAAGGAACAGCCTTTCAGCCATGTCAGAAGGCTAGCAAAGAACAGGGCATTACAATTAGAGAGCTCCAAAATGTAGCAAAGAATCTGTAGATGCAAACCATACATCTCCAGTGGTCATTCTCTCTCTCTCTCTCTCTCTGTAGACAGAAAGACAGAGGCCATTTCGGCACAAGACTGTTATAGCGCTATGATTCCACTTTCAACATCCAATGGAATCCTGGGGTTCCTCAGGCCCCGCCCTAAACTGCAAACCTCAGGATTCCATTAGATGTTGAAAGTGGAATCATAGTGTTATAAAAATCTCATGCCGAAATGGCCAGAGAAATAAATAGGTATCCTGCCTTACATGACAGCTTCTCAGTGCTGCTACAGATACTTGAATTTTGGAACTTCCAGTTCTTTCTGGG
Organism: Iguana delicatissima; assembly: GCA_948472985.1. Lineage (NCBI taxonomy): Eukaryota > Metazoa > Chordata > Lepidosauria > Squamata > Iguanidae > Iguana > Iguana delicatissima. The sequence goes on along the minus strand of CAOKZL010000471.1, from coordinate 138,523 downwards.
GAAGTTATGAATAAAATGACCTTTGGTACAGTCTTACTCTTAAAAAGGAGGTAAATGCAATTCTACCTCACCCCCACCCTGCCAAGCTGCAGTCCCATATATCTGCAGGGACCCAAACTGAAAAACACTGCCATAGACCACAGTCATATTGAACATTCTCATACAGCTTCTCACAGTTTTATATGAAAGATTCTACACATCATTGAAGCTCTGCTGTAATTTATTGCGAGTAATAAATCTACTATAATATTGAACATAAAATATGGAAGTACAAGTGTATACTGTACCTTGTTTTACCTGTAAGGAACACACACCTGACAAAAGGCAATCTTCACATCCAGGGTAGGTTCACCGCAGTAGTATAAGAAATGGCGGCTCATAAATACCTAAAATTCAAGGAGCAGCAGTATGAGTGTCTGCCATTTCTGGACGGGAATTATAATAATATTAGTGCATGTACATAAATTGTATCTCTTAGAAATGGTTGTTGGCACAATAGTAAGGGAAATATAATACCAGAAAATCCACAGTATAGGAAATTCAGGTTCTAGAGTCCAATATTGGAGTTTCCTCCATGTTGAAGATCTGCTGCTAAAGCAGTAATGATACAGATCACAAATATCCAAATGGTGAATGGAACGTGGACTAGCCTTACTGCCTAAGACTTTTGTGTTATCCTAAATTCTCCTCATAAAGGGAGGATAATGCAAAAGACATCATTAACATCATGATAAAAGGCATACATTTCAAAGAACCTCCAAACAGGAAATCAAAACCTACCAAGTTACAGAGGGCAAAAAGTACCGGGAGAAGGACTGGAAATGCAAAATAGTATATAAATGGGACTTGGGATGATGCATTAAATTTGACAGATACCTTGCTGCATTGAAATAGAGATGAAAAATATTTGGAAAATGGTTGAAAAAAATGTGTGTGCTAAGTGTCAAGAAACCCTGACTAGGAGAATCCTAGACTGTCAAAAAATCATCAGTTTGGGATTTATTCTGTGCAAAATCTGCACACAGTATTTTTTTGTGGGGTGGGGTAGAGAGCACAGAAAAGAACATTGCTCTTTCTTGCATAGAAAAGGGTGTCTTCTGTGTAAAAGAAAAAAACACATCTGAATTTTGCACAGAATAACTCCTAAATTGCAAATAGTCTTTCTTGCTACACAACATAAATTGCCCAAATTATTCACTGCTTCCCATGAGAATGAAATTAGTGAAGAATTGCATCCTTACATTTATTGATGAGGCTTATTGAGGCTTGAAAAAGTTCTTCCTAGAACCTTCTCAAGGAGTTTCCATTACTCCTCAAGACTGTCTCTCCCATGAGAGGAAATCACTTTGACATTACCTAGCTGATTCAACCATGGTGCCATAGATCTCCCACTCATTTTATAGCATCTGGAAGAGCTGTCTGGCTCCTGAAACTGACAGCAAGTCTTTCTATTGATTTCTCCTTTCTTGTTACAAGCACTAGGACAAATTCTTTGGGGTAGGAGAATCTATGGCATCTGTTCCCCAAAGAAATACAGTGCCAAAATGGGACCTTTTCAGATTTTCGGACTACAGTTCTCACAAACTGAGAACAGTGACCTTCAGTCAAGTGGTGGAAGGCTGGCACAGACTAATTCTGACTTTGAGTTTCTTTTGTTAAAGGGTGGGGAAAAAAACATCCAGCAAAAACATTCCAGAAAAGTGACTGGAGTACTTTGTTGTAGAAAAAACAACAGTCACACAGGACTCTTGTTGTTTTAACTAAAATGGTCATATTGTATTAATGCAAAAATTAAGTAAAGAAAAAAAAATAAAGAATACAGTACAGTGGGACTTCCACTTTTGTGGGTTCAGCACTCCCAGATTTGATGATTTGTGGGTGATTTTATTTTAAATTTTAAATTAAATTAAATTAAATTCTAAGTTCTTACTCTATTTGCCCCTGCCACTGAAAAAATATATTCTCTCTAGGAATCTCTAGGTCCTCCAGCATGACTCTGTGGTACACTTCCACCAGAAGCAGGCCATAGAATCATGCTGAAGTACCTAGAGATATCTAGAGAAGTGTTTTCAGGTTTTAAAAAAAGTGTTTGTGATGTTTATTTTTATTCACATTTTCCTTGCACCCCTAACCACCATGAAAGTGAAGGGGTCACTATAATTTAAAATTGCTAATCCAATGCCCATTAAAAAAATTCAACAAATCAGCTACCTGATCTCTTTCCTGGTTAAAAGAATAAAGATCCAGAGAGTAAAGAAATATGGCTAAGAATATCATAACAATTACTCATGTTAGAATTCAAAAGACAGACCAAGTCCAACAAAAATGATCATGAACACCTATGCTCCAAAACTTCCTTACTGCGGAATAAGCTCCATATTTCAATGCATCTAGCGGTGACAGGTGGCTCTCAGTAGGATGGTGAAGTTGCTCTGGACTTTAATCTGAACTTTAAAGAAATTACCCAAGGCGCAGAATCTACCTTGAGAATAGGGTTCAGTACCTTGGCTATCTCCTTTAAAGTTCAGACTACAACTATATAGATTCACCATTCCCTGTCATGTAATTCACTAGCCATCACTGAGAGCATCTACTTGCACGCAGAACATCCCACATTCATACTGTTGTATATCCAATTGAGCAGATCATGTATGAAGTGGTAGATAAGATCTCTTCCACCAGAAATCTTTTCCTAAACATCTATTGCTAGTCAAACACAATACCAGGCAGGGTAGACAAATTATCGGACATATAAAATCCTTTGTCCCTACAATGCAAGCAAGAATGGCATGGACAATCATTTATTCCAGCTTTGCCCCACTATTCACTTGACCAGGTAAATAAATCAAGAATGAGAGAGCTTTCTCTGACATCCAGTCTCCTATACTGGTGTGCCCAAGCAAGCCAATATAACAAGCCAGTTTAAACTAGAGTTTGCTGTTGGCTTCTCATTCAGGCTTGTTTGAACACACTTAACCATGAACCCAGGTTCAGATGCTATACTAAGCTACCACCTTCCTGGTTTGTTTAACCACTCATCTGAAGCAAAAATAAAAGCATGAACTGACAGGCTGCATGTGCAAGCATGCAGCACATTCACACTGTGGTTATTAAGCCAGGATTCCTGACTTGACATTACATGGAAAGGCAATCAGGGTCATTCAAGAGTCCTCATTATAAGGAGTTCATCATCCATTCCAAAGGTTGCTTTGCTTATTTCTTACAAGTTGTAAATGCAGAAGCAAGTGCTGCCTAGCCATCCCCCAAGCATGGAAGTCTTCTTTGTGGTCTCATATTTTAAAATAAGCCAGTGCAAGATCATGTCCCACAGTGTCATCTTTCCTCTCTGTAGAAATGGCAATATCCATTGTTTGACCACCATGGGACAGGAAAAACAAAAAAACTCCCACCGTGATCTCATCCTAAAATGCACATGTGTTAAATTTTTAATGAATGGATTATAACCTTGTTCCAAAAAGCAAACAATGACCTTTTCAGTATTGTATTGCAATAGCTCAGATTGCTGTCTCATTGCTCAGTGACTCACTATAGAAGCTTCCTACTCTGGAGATGGTGTGATTATTTTTTTCCCCATCTTATCTTTTTTAAAAAGCTTTTAATATTAATCAGAACCTCTATGGTTTCTGGAAACCTAGCAGATAATTATGTCCTCTCACTACAGGGGAACTGAGATCTAAGTCCCATTAAGTAGACCCAGGATGGTGTTACCAAAGCATTATCATAATATCAAAAGGCTGTGATTCACACAGCTTCTTTCAAAATCATTGAGTTCAGGGCAGAATGAAACAGGGCAAATGGGAGAAGAGAAATGTCCTCTTCAGTGGATTTCTTGAGGCATCCATTTTGTACAATGTACACTCAGAGCAGTGGGTGGCCACTGGTAATCACATACAGTTCTTAATTTCCCCCAATACAATGAGTGATCAGCTACTCTGAAGAGAATGATAAGCTTGCATGCTTTATCCCCAGCCAGAATACATGCTGATACTGCCTGTCCATACAATTATTCTGTATAAATACCTCCCATGTATATACCAATAGCAAACTCATTCTCTGAGTTTTGGTCCTTACATAACTAAAATGGTGCCACAATGAGTAAGAGGAAGATGTCAAGTTGGCCATAGTTATTTCACTAGGTGAAACTAAACATTAATCCCTCCAGACATCTTTTCCCATGAAGCCAAATGTCTGCTCTTCCAGGCAGGCAGGCAGGCAGGCAGGCAGGCAGGCACGTGTTAATCAGATACTGTTCCACAGTAAATCACCATATAACATTTTTAATTTCTTCACTGCTAACAAATGTAACAACCTCAGACAACAAATGCAAGTTTGAATTTACTGTAGTTGTGTTCATCAACATCCCACTCTTTCCCAGTGAGGGACTCAAGGCAGCTTGCCACAGTAATGAATGCAGTCAGCCCTCCATATTCATCAGGGTTAGGGGTACAAGACCCCCTTAAAAGTGGAAAAATTGTGAATATCAAAATATGTGTGTGAGGGGGATGGGGGCAAGGCACCGTGGGCAGAACAGACAGCCAGGGTCCAAGCCAGGTCAGGGTCAGGTGAGTCAGCATGAAGGCCCTATACTTTCTCTCTCTCATCCACCTTCTTTCTTGGGTATGCAGGGCCCTGGAAGAAGTGATGCTGAGAAATCAAGCTGTGAGTGCCCTTAGCTGGCCTGGCAGATGCTGATGGCTATGGTAGTCGTGGTGGTGGTGGTAGTGGTAGTGCAGGAGGAGGAGGAGGAGGAGGAGGCCCAGAGGCAGGTTTTTAAAGGACAACTTGACCTTATTGGAGCCACTGAGAGGGAATGTTCTCCTGGAAGAGAAGCCCCTGATGTGTGTGGATATGCAAGGGTTGGAGAAACTCACAAATAATCAAATCCATAAAAGTCAAACCCACAAATGTGGAAGGCCAACTGTATAGGTAAAAATTCACAGCACGTAGAAGTTAAAAGATCATTAAACTCTGAAAAATATTAAGACCAGTTGAAACATAAACTAAAAGAAAACAAGAAATAAAAAAGGACAGATAAAAGTCTAGCACAGTGGTTCTTAACTCAGGGTCTGTGGTCCTCTCACAGGGGGTCTGCGAAGCCCTGCTGCTGGGTAGCAGCAGCAGCAGCAGCAATAGGGACGTGGCAGTGGGGTTGGTGGTGCAGGCACCGAAACTGCTCCCTTGTTTACAAACAAGGGAATAGTTTCAGCACCCACACCCCACAGCTTCCATCTCCCTGATGAAACAAATATGGCAGTGGGCATATGCACATGCTGAAACTATGGCCATTTCCACACGAGTCTGTTATAGCGCGATGATTCCGCTTTCAACCTCCTATGGAATCCTGGGGTTTGCAGTTTCGGGAGGGGCCGGCTGGCTCCTCCCGAAACTGCAAACCCCAGGATTCCATAGGAGGTTGAAAGCGGAATCATTGCGCTATAACAGACTCTGTGGAAATGGCCTATGACTCTGGAGACCAGGGTTTGAATCCCTACTCAGCCATAGATACCCACTGGCTGACCTCAGGTGTCAGAGTCAGAGACCTGGGCAGCAGGTCAGCCCAGAGAAGGGAGAGGGAGAGACAGCAAAGTCCCACCAAGAGAAGTCAAAGCAAGCAATTACTCATAGGGTGCCCATTTATCTAAGCCTGAGTGACAAGAAAAAGCCATAGTCAGAGTCCAAAATCCCAGGATCAGAAACCAACAAATCAATCCAAGATAGCAGGTGCCAGAAGCAAGGAACAAGCAAGGAGAGGGCTTGTAGAAAGTTTGCCACAAGCAAAGGAAAGCTTCCAGGCAGGCAGTGATATAGCCCAGGCACAGGTGTGGCCAGTCACCGCTTCTTGAACTTAATCAAGGAAGCCTCCCATTGCTCAGCTCTCTTGACTCTCCGCCTTGTTTGTGGGCTGATTGCCGCAGGCTCCAGGGCACCCTCAGGATCACAGCTGAATCCCTGTTGCCCTAAAGGAGCAGGCAGAGGAACGTTGGAGCCTGCTTGGTCCCTGGCACCAGGGGAGCTCTTGAGCTGCAGGACTCATCTCCAGCCAGAGCCACAGGGACCAACAGCTGCTGCTCGTCATCAGCAGCTCTGACAGGGGCTTCAGTTATCCCACCAGGGAAGGCACATTCTCTCAGCCACAAAGAAAGGCAATGGCAACATATCTTGCCAAGAAAACCCCCATGATAGGTTAGCCTTAGGGTCGCCATAAATCAGTTTCTAAAGGGGAGAGACATGATGGCTAGAAAGAACTTCTCCCTGTCAGTGACACTTTGTTGTTGTGTCTCTTCAAGTCACTTGCAAGTTACTGCAACCCTATGGTGAATCTATCACGGGGGGGGGCATTCCTGGCAAGAGTTGTTCAGAGGTGGTATGCTTTTGCCTTCCTCTGAGGCTGAGAGAATGTGACTTGCCCCAGGGTTACCCGGTGTCTGAGCAGGAATCTGAATCCTAATCTTGAGAAGCCTTTAACAAGCCTTTAATTAATAAATAAATGTTTGAATATGTAAATAAATATCTGAATATTTAAATCAAAACTTTAAAATGTAAACCTTGAGTTAAGTCTTGGGGGTCCCTGGCAACGAACTATATTTACAGGTAAAGAAAAGATTAAGAACCAATGATCTAGCACATTATACAAGGCTTATTTCTCCTGAAAAATCAATTCTCAAAGTCCTGCCAGAAAAAGAAGGTCCTCATTTACCTGCTGAAAGATGGTAAGGAAGGTGCCAATCTAACCTATTTGGAAAGAAAATTCCATAGCCTGTAGCAGCCATGGAAAAGCTCTTCTCCTGCATTCCCACCAGGTGCGCTTTTGAAGGTGGTGGAGTCTCAACAAAAGAACTCAAAACACATGAATGTTCATATGGGAGAGAATACAGTCTATAGTAATAGTAAAATCTTTGTACTTTACACTGTGCAATGTTATTGAAGTGGATGACTTATGTGTAACTATATTGTTTTACTGGAAATGTTTTCACACATTCACAGGTTTTTTGGAAATTTGCAAATGATCTCATGATTAACACCTTCTACCAGATGTTGCATTTGTATGGTTTCTTTGTGTACTTTTTAACTTCAGTACAGACTGATTAGTTCAGTATTTTTTTTTTCTTGTTGAGAAAAGGTTGTGTTAATTATTTGTATCTAGCTTTTCCTGCCTTGCTTAATGACATTAAAAATTAGTTCACATTTCTCCACTGGCTCTAAAGTAGTCCTTTAAATTATTCTTGGGATAAGTGGGCAAAGTGAAAGTGAACATAAGGTAATAATTTAAGAAGGTAAAGCACCATTTTATATACCAGCAGAGAAGGATTATCTTCCTCCAAGAAATCTTGTGCTAAAAGAGAGAGAGATGATGACAGTAAATTAAGGCTATTTAAAAATTCACATGCCATTCATGTAGCTCTTAAATTGCTCTACTAAATCAATGTGGTTAAAGTCATGGGAAGGGTTGGCAAAGAGAAAATCTGACACCATTGGAGAGCTGCAAAAGGCAGAAAAGGAGAATGTAGATGTAACTTTGCTCAGCAGCAGGAGATGGAAGGTCAGGCATATAACCTTAAACCTTAAGAAAATCAAACAGAAAAGGTTTATCTTCCCCCAATATATGCAGAACTGTCCAAGGTATTTCATGCAAGGCTAAATAAAGAAGGTTTTTTGGGGTGAGAAGGGATCCCCCACTGCTGAAATCTGAGGAGTTTTAAGGGAAGCCAGAAAAGTCTGAACATATTGATTCCAAGTATTCTGGATCATTCCACATATTTTTCTTTCTTTCTTTCTTTCTTTCTTTCTTTCTTTCTTTCTTTCTTTCTTTCCTTCCTTCCTTCCTTCCTTCTTTCCTCCTTCCTTCTTTCCTTCCTTCCTTCCTTCCTTCCTTGTATTTGTATGCCACCTTTTCTCCCAAAATGGGACCCAAGGTGTCTTCCAAAATATAAGTTAAAACCATTAAAAATGATTAAAAACATTAAACATTAAACATATGTAAAAATTATAAAAACAAATGGTTCCCCAGCTCAGATAAAAGGCTGCTTAAAGAGAAATGTCTTTGCCTGCCTGCGAAAGAAAAGCAGGGAGGGGGCAGCCTAGCTTCCTGCAGAAGAGTGTCCCACAGGGTCAGATAAGCCACCAAAAAGAATCTCTCCTGTGTCCTCACCAGAAAAGCCTGGGACAGCGGCAGGACCAAGTGAAAGCCTTCCCCTGCAGATTTTAGGACTCTAGTAGATTTGTGTAGGGAGATATGGTCTTTCAAACAGTCTGGACCAAAGCCATTTAGGGCTTCATAGGTCACGACCAGCTAGAGCCCTAAGATCTGCAAGGGAAGGTTATTTCCTAGCTGTAACCAGACTCATTCAAACATTTATCCAATCCCTCATTCTCTCTCTCTCTCTCTCTCTCACACACACACACACACACAAAGAGAGAGCAAGAAATTAGCAAGAAAGAGAGATTTTTGTCCTTTTCAACAAGAAAAATGATTTTTAGAACTGGTTGCAAAGATCAGTAATGCCTGGACTAACACTTACCATCTAAAAGAAAGTTCAAAAGAAAAAAGGTTTTCCTAAGGTGAAGCTAAGAGCTATTGTTGATGTTCTTCTCTAAGTAAAACACAAGAGGAATTTCATGGGGAGCTGGAATTTAAAAAGCCACCTAAAATCACAGTCATCACATCATCATCTTCATCATCATCATCATCATCATCATCACCATCACCACCACCACCACCACCACCAAGAACAACACCAGCCACCACCATCATCATGGGAATTCACACATACATATCGTAACTTAAAACACACTGGAAAGAATAAATCTGATAAAACTTACACAGGTTATTTAATTAATTAATCATACCCTAAATTGATCTGGCAGGTTTATCTTATTAGTCCTCTTTTGAACAGCCATGAGTTTCCTTTGGGGGGTAGGCTGACATCAGTGTAAGTCTTCTCTCCTCTTTTGTTTGATTCTATATATCTTTCAATTGTTCTAGTAACGGAATTTGTTCTGTTTGTATTTCTTTGTATTGTACAAGTTATTGTTGAGAGAACTTGGACTGAAAAGTGGGACATAAAACATATGACTCAGATGATCATATCATAACTGCAGATATTCAAATAATGGAATGCATTCACCTACAGTTAGAAATGTGCTACAAATAAATTTAATTGCAATATCACAGTGCTGGGAGAGGGTTGATGAAGGAAACTTGCAGGTCCATCCTAACCATATTTATTCCAAAGAAAGTCCAGCTGAATTCAACAAGGGTCCCCCTTAAGGCTATAGTCTTATGTAAACCTGCATTAGAGTAAGCACCACAGAACCAAGTGGGATATACTTCTAAGTAAACATACATATAAGATTTTGCAGCACGTGCGCTCAGGACTGCAATCTCAATGACTGTTGACACTTACCAGCATATTTTTTAAAATCCCCATGCTCACACATCACAGACACATGCACACAGCGTGATAATTTTCACAAGGCTGGCCTGCCATAGTATATTTTTCCTCTAAACCCATCAATTTTAGAAGAGATAGTCCTGTTTTATGCTTGATTCCCCTATTATTTATTTACCCAGATCTAGGGATATAAAAAATATTCAGAATTATACATTCCCAGGTTGAAAAACAGGTTTCTCAACAGTCAGGAAATGCTGTTGGGAGGAATGATACACCAGCAGCCGGCACGGCTTAGTGGTCTGAGCAGTGGACTATGGCCATTTCCGCACTAGCCTGTTATAGCACTATGATTCCACTTTCAACATCTTATGGAATCCTGGAGTTTGCAGTTTTGGGAGGGGCCGCCTGGCCCCTCCCGAAACTGCAAACTCCAGGATTCCACAGGATGTTGAAAGTGGAATCATAGTGCTATACAGGCTAGTGCGGAAATGGCCTATGACACCAGTGACCAGGGTTCAATCCCTTGCCTTAGGCTCACCATAAGTCAGAAATTATTTGATGGCACACAGCAACAACAACAACAACAACAACAGCTGTGTATTTGGCATTCAAAAATGTTGTGCAGGAGTTAATTCTGCTGAGAAAAATGTGGATTTTTTGCAAGAAACCCTTGTCCCTGTTTTCTGGGTAGAAAATAGATTTCCTGCACACACACAAAAATTCCTGTGCAGGAAAGCAGGTTCTCACATAAAAAGCACGTACTTTTTTTGGCAGAACACTTCTAATATAACACTTCAGCACGTTCCAATATGGGGGAATAACGTACAGGTATATTCATTTTCTCCCACAGCTGGAAAAAAACTACTTTAATTATATGTCCTCACATTCAGGGATGAAACAATTGATGATCCATGCCAGGTCATCCTTCAGCTTCTTTTCTGATAAAAGATTTCCTTTTCATCAAGACAAAAGGCTCGGATACCTTCCAGTAATATATGGCTACCATCCACCCGTACTTAACCTCTGCAGTATAGTCTCAAGGAAGCCGATGCCTGAGCCATCCTTTATGTGGTAAACAGTGTAAACACAGTGGGAGGTGATGACACAGAATTAGAGAGAAATGTTTACCACTTCCAAGAAGGCTTCTGACACCAGCTGTAAACTACAGCCTTAAAAAGCACAAATTTCTCATAAATCACACAGGCATCTCTTTCCTTTGCTCATAGTGAAAGAGCCTCATGATTAAAAAAAGAGAATAGTGAAGCTAGGGTTTTCATAATTTTATACACATCCCTGCTGAGTATGACAGCCTGGAAAAAAAATCAATTAAAAAAATTCCCTAGATAAATATCAGTGGCAAAACTGCCCAGAGGTATGTAATGAGCCACAGCAAGAAATTCTGTTCAATACAGTTGCAAGCTAACTACCTATTTCAAACAAATGTGGCTTTAGTTTCGTTGGTCCCCGATCTAGCCCTAGGTATCAATAAGAGGTGAAAACTGAACTCAGATTAACTGCGCAACTTTGAGTATGAGAAATCATTCCTATAGGCAGACAAAATACTTCTATGAACTTAGTTTAACAGCCACACAATTTAAAATAGGTGTCTGGTATTTCATTAATATATATAACTTTTCTTCTTTGATTTTCTTTTTATTTTCTTGCTAAATGACCTTCAATAATGTATGGGAGAGGAAAATAACATTTTAAATGCTACTAAAATCACAGGGATTTTATGATTAACATATCAGGATTCCTGACAAAGCGATGACTCCAAAATCAGAATTTGAAAAGTTGTTGGCCTTACTGAATATGAAATTCTGACAGTTGTGGTCCAAAAAGGTAACTTTTCCAAGCTACGGCTATAAACACCCAAAAGGGCAGTTAAAGTAAATTAATTGAGTGATCAGCTACTATCCACTTGTTTCGAGTATCCCTATCTATCTTACCTTATTTCATCAGTCTTCAGCTGACAGGCTGTAATCCAGCATCTGATACACAATTACAACATACTTTTCTAGAGCAGAGGTTGGTAAAGTGCAGCCCATTGGCTGCAAATGGCCCCAGACATCACTTTTCCAACCCCTGGAACCTCGACCAATCTTCCAAAGCTTCCTCCAATTTTTTTTTAAAAAATTGGTGAGATTTTCAGACAGTTTTTCCCTAAAAGTTTGTGCAGAATCCTCAGAATATGCAAAAGCAACCCCATCCCCAAACAGAGAGCCTCAGAACACACAGCATCCCCTAATGCTTCTATTTTTGTTATAGAGTCCTTCCCAGTGTGGTGACAGGAAATGACATAACTAGATTCTAGAGCAGATCATTAAACGCACAGTCTGTAAGCACTTAGGAAGGAATGACATGATCACTAAAAGTCAACATGAGGTCTCAAAAGCAAGTCTAGACTAATCTTCTCTCTCTCTCTCTCTCTCTCTCTCTCTCAATCTCTCTCTCTCTCTCTCTCTCTCTCTTGATTCTCTTGATAGAGGTACAAGCTTGGGCATGCTATGGATAATTGATATAGTATGAATCTTGTGGATGTAGTATATCTTGATTTTAGTAAGGTCTTTGACAGCATTCCCTGTGATATTCTTGCAAACAAGCTAGTAAAATGTAGGCTAGACAGTGCTATTGTTAGGTAGATTTGTAACTGGCTGACCAACTGAACCCAGTGAGTGCTCCCCAATGGCTCCAACTCATCCTGGGGAGCAAGTGGTCAGTGGGTGCCACAGGGTTCTGTCCTGGGCCCAGTGCTATTCAACAGTGACGTGGATAATGGAATAGTGGGTACTCTTATCAAATTTGCAGATGACACCAAATTAGGACGAGCAGCTAATACCCCAGAGGACAAGATTATAATTCTAAATGCTCTCAACAGATTAGAGAACCAAAACTAATAAAATGAATTTCAAGAGGGAGAAACGTAAGGTACTACACTTAGGTAGAAAAATTGAAATGCACAGATATAGGATGAGTGACTCCTGGCTTGACTATAGTGCATGTGAAGGAAATCTAGGAGTCTTTATAGACCACAAATTGAACATGAGTTAACAGTTTGATGGGGCAGCTTAAAAAACCAATTCAATTCTAGGCTGCATCCATAGAAGTACAGTGTTTAGGTCACAGGAAGTAATAGTACCACTCTATTGCACTTTGGCCAATCCTCACTTGGAATACTGTGTCCAGTGCTGAACACCACCACCACAAGGATATTGACAAGCTGCAATGTGTCCAGAGGAAGGCTACCAAAATGGTAAAAGGCCTGGAAACCACACCCTATAATGAGTGGCTTTGCTAGCTAGGTATGTTTAGCCTGGAGAAAAGATGGTTAAGAGGTGACATAATAGCCATGTTTAAATATTTGAAGGGATGGTATGTGGAGGATGGAGCAAGCTTGTTTTCTGCTGCTCTGGAGAGCAATGGCTTAAAGCTACAGGAAAAAAGATTCCACCTAAACATTAGGAGGAATTACCTGACAGTGAGAGCAGTCTGACAATGGAACATGCTGCCTTGGAGGGTGGTGGAGTCTCCTTCTTTGGAGGTTTTTAAACAGAGGCTGGGTGGCCATCTGTCAGGAATACTTTGATGGTTTATTCCTCCATGGCTGGGAGTTGGACTTAATGGTCCTTGTGGTTTCTTCCAACTCTATGATTCTAACTTTTGGTTGACATTTTGGGAAGGACTCAGACTGATATAATGTTGTGTGGGAAAACTGTCTAGGGAGTAAGTCCTGCAGAGGGTGACAAGGGAGAGTGAATCCAGCCCCTGTGCAGCGGCTTGTCTTTTTCTTGAGATAGATGGTGCAAGTTTTTGATCTGAAGTTGACATTTACAGGGTTACAATGAAACAAGGCCACTAAAGTAGCCATTCTGGTTCTTTGTGGGATGCTATTATGAGAAATCTAGTCCTGCTGAAGATCATTTATCCTCTTTGTATAGTCACTTTAGACTTGGATCGACGCTTTCTGAAAGTGTATCATTCTATTAGGCAAAAGAAGGACATATTAAAAGACCAACAAAAGGTATTGCAACCCAAACTGGTGGCTTCCTCAATGAAGTGATACCATATTTCTGAAAAGGTATTTCAGGATATTGTGTTGCTCTCCACAGTCCAGGACACAATTCTTATCACGCTGGACGACGTGATTCTTGTCTTTAAACCACTTTATAAATTGGACAACTGAAAATCTAGTCATAGCTCCACTTTCCTACAGAAAATCTAGAACTAGAAAATCCTAGCAAAGTGCTGTTCAGCCTCAGCAGAAGACCTTCTGAGAGGGAGAGCCAACTCATCCTTTTAAATAATTTAAATAATGCCAATTTTCTGTAAGCAAAATCTACCCTCCTCTAACTGAAGGTCTCTGAAGGAATGACAAGCAAGACATATATATATACACACATATACATAGATATAGATATAGATATATAATCTATATCTCCTTCAGATGTTTAAATAATGCTACCATGCCCTACTTCCACATTACTGAGTCATCTTTTCTCCCGGCTAAACCTTTCAAATTCCTTCAGTCTCTCATGGAATTACTTGTTTGATCATCTTCATTACCAAGATTCCCCTCCCTTCTTTTAAAATTCAACTAAATAAAAGTCTTTATATTGAACAATTCCTACCAGAGTCAGTGTTGCAACAAAGTCTCTGAATTTAATCAGGATCATTTTGCAATGAGCCAAATATTGACAAAGTTTTTATGGGGGCCCATTCTATTGGTTTCTCCTTAAAGCTAGCAGTACTTTCTAATTCCCTTTGGCCTAGAGTTGTCATTTAATTTGAAGGCAGGGCTGAAAACTTTCTTAAGGTATATAAACCTCATCATTTCCTTGAGAGGTACTGTGATGTTTCGTGCATATCCAATAAAAGAAGACCTTTAGAATAATTATTTTCAGGGTAATTACAGACAGCTTGGGAACTAAAAGAGATTTCCACTACATTGGCAACATAATGCAGTAGAAAAAGTAGATTAAAGGACAGAAAACAGGGCCATTAAGATCAACCGTCCTTGTGCTACACTAACTTCAGTTCCATGGAGACTGCACTCTAAATATGCTTCAATGAAGTGCTGCAACAGGACCCTTGTTCAATAAATAGGTGGATAATTGTGTTTTCCAAGGTGAAGTGATGTTTTGAGCACCAAAATTATCATTCACAACATATTAAAGGATGTCCTATATAGAGGTTTCAGCAAATTCAGGGTATTTTTCCCCTGCTCCAGAACAGGAAAGGTGAGCAAGAGGAGCATCACTTCCTGGAGATGCTACAGGTGCCTTCAGAAATTGGTTCCCAACAGAATAAACTTTTTTTTTTCAGCTGAGGGTCTTGAAAAGTTATTGGTCTATAAAATTATAAAACCCACTTTGAGAAATACCACCCTGACCATAAAAGCTGTTCAACACTGGAGTAGAATTCTTGGAGTGAGGGTAGATTGCACCTCCCACTGGATGTTTTTAAACAGAGGCAGGATGACCTTATGTCAAGGGTACTTTACCTGTGGACTCCAGCACTGGCAGTGGGCTGGACAAGATGCCTCCCCCCAAATTCATTCCTTTCTCCAATTCTATGATTCAATGAATTTGGACTCAATCTGGAGTAAATTCAGTGGGTTAGTATTGCATTCACATTCCAACACCATCTTTCTGAAAATTGATGTTGTGGCTTCTTGGGAAAAGTGATGGACAAAGAAAAGATAGGATCAAACAAAAAAGAAACAGATGTTGTTGTTATGAGAAGTGAGCTGATTTGTTTCATCTCTCTGTAGTGCCTCTCAGTGCCTGCTTTTACTTTCTGTTATATAAGCAAAGGGTGGCAATTCACTCTTATGAGGAAATGAAGCTGGGGGTACACATGAATGCCCATCAAATGTCCACTTAAGGTTGGAGTGGTAGGGAGACAACCAGTCCCTCTGTACCAGTTGGTCATCCCCACCACTAGTCTTTAGATGCATAGGAATCCATAGGCATAGGGCTTGTCTTCGTAAAAAAAATTTAAAATAATCCTGGACAAATCAGGATCTTGCCTTGTATGGTGGAGCCCTATATAAATGCCTCCAAATGCCTGCAGGAATTATTCTCACTAAGAGGATGCAATTATGGCTTCTGGTAGACATGGCTGGTCAATATGGTAAGGAACATGGCCATATATCATGATCTTATATTTCTGCTCACATATTTCTGTATAAAACTTTATCCTGGATGATCACAATTGTGTAGGACTTGTTTTACACACATACCAGTGTGTGAACAGCCACTGCAAAGTCACATGGCCCATCACCATTATCCTGTTTCCCACCACACATATCTGATTCCCACCTAACACATCTCAAGAATTTCATTTTAATATCCTGATATCAATATGTCTAGTAATGAGAATTAGTCCTTGATATTACATGTCCCAATCCTCACTGATAAAAGATGCAATATAGCTTTGAGTCCTACACTCTGCATAGGGCACTTGCATAAGGTCTCCCTACAAACAAACACACACACACACACACACACACACACACACACACACACACGGCCTAAATACACTAAAGGCATCAGATCCCATCTGATCTTAGAAGCTAAGCAGGCTCAGCTCTGGTTAGTACTTGGAGAAGAGACTATCAATGAATATCAGGTGAGATAGGCTATATTTCAGAGGAAGTACCTGGCAAAACCACCTCTAAGTATTCCTTACCTAAGAAAACACCAATAAATTCATAGGGTTGCCATAAGCTGACAGGCAACTTGAAGGCACGTATACACATGCACCCCCAGACACACAAAAGCTATCATAATTACAGAAGATAAGCACATCTATGTACTTCCTCCCTTATCTACCTCCATATCTAGGGCCATTTCTGCACTAGCCTGTTATAGCGCGATGATTCCACTTTCAACATCCTCTGGAATCCGGCTGGCCCCTCCCGAAACAGCAAACCCCAGGATTCCAGAGGATGTTGAAAGTAGAATCATCGCGCTATAACAGGCTAGTGCGGAAATGGCTTAGGCTATAACCAAGTCTATAAGGTTTTGTTAAGTTCAGTTGTGGGAGAGAAGCCATCCATCCTTCCTCCACCTCCACCCCCGCTTTCTGCTTATTTTTTAAAAAACAGGAGCACAGTTATATACATGGTGTGAATCGTAATCACTGAGTTAACACATTCCTGCTGACTAAAGTGTGCTTAAGCATTGTTATATACACATATGAAGTATATTTTTTTACCTAGATACACTCTTCAAACATGCAGACTTTTCTCAACTATGTCTACAGCCACCTCTTCAATGTGCTTATGCCAGATAATTATGTTGCATCTAGCCTACAATCAGTCAAGGAAGAGGGTATACGCTACTCCCAAAAAAAGTCATATTTTTCAAAAACTCATCTAACAATGACAAGCATTATCATTAGACACTTTCTAGGCTAACACTATGGCCCTTTCTGCCCTAGAGATTCCATAGGATGTTGACAGTGGAATAATAGCACTATAACAGTCTAGTGCGGAAATGGCCTATGAATCCTGAAAGAGGAATCCAACTCTTCTTCTCTAGGTCATTTGATAGGCTGATTGGGTATGCTCCCCAAATAGTCTGTTGTCTCACTACACTTCCATACAAATTCTAGCTATTTAATTGATGCTATAAGTATATGTATAATTAGTATATGAATACTTTCATACAAATATATCTTGCACAGAAATCACAATCATACAATATATTGCTGTACTTTAACACTGCTGTTATTCATTTTCATAAAACCTGCCACAAAGCTGCTTTACTACATGAATAAATGCTTTATGTTTAATTGGGGAATATCTTGGAAGCCATGCGCTAAGAAATAAACCCTGTTTTTTTACTATAAAGTCAGCAATTGTTCGCCATCCAACCCAATTAACATAAAAAGTGTAAACAAATAAAAGATGCATTATTTATTGATACACACATTTATTTGTACACATTAATATATAATGCGCATATCTATATAAGTTAAAAGATGCACATTAAAACTGCTATTTTCCATGCATTTCTTTGAGAGGAACTCCCACTGAGTTTCAGTAGGCTTAGCCCATGGGTAGAAAACTTCAGCCTAGAACAATAGGAAAGATATAATGCTTGTAACTATAAATATGCATCAGCTTATCTATCTCCCTTGTTGCATATTTACATACAGATATAAACATTCTACAGAACATACCCAACATCGCAAATAAAGCATACATCTCCATTTCAACAGATATCTTGAAAACTTTCCAGTGATTTTTAGCACACATGAAATCAATAACTGCAAGTTTAATCTACCATTAACTACTTATATCCTCAAGGTTGTTAGTTTTTTCATAATAGAATTGAGATTTCCTTGCAAATGAGCTCCACTTGAATGCAAATTGTTAGTTTTCAACCTTTCCAATTGGTTCATTCTGGGAAGTAGAACTTGCCAGGGGAATCATTCAAAAAAACAAAGCACATTTTCACAACTAACATTATGAGCTGATTCATTCATTTTGAAATCTACAGTGGTCACAAGAGAGCCAGCGTAGTGTAGTGGTTTAAATGTTGGGCTAGGATTCTGCGAGACCAGGGTTCGAACTCCTAGTCAGCTATGGAAACTCACTGGGTGACGTTGGGTAGTCATAGTCCATTTCTGTTGAAAGTGGAATAATAGCACTATAACAGTCTAATGTGGAAATGGCCATAGTCTTCCAGCCTCAGAGGACGGAAATGGCAAAGCTCTTCCAAACAAATATGAATGAAACATCACAATAGGTTTGCCTCAAAGTCACCATAAGTTAGAAATGATTTGAAGACACACAACAGCTGTATCATAAGGTATCTTTGTGGCATACCATAAAATCAGGTGAAGCAATTTAAAACCATCACAAAAGTTTAAGCTATAAAATAAAATTCTAAAAGGATTGTCAGCTTGGTTGTCAGAAAGGCACACAACAACAGCGATAAGTGGTATTATGAATTACAAATACGAGTTTAATAGCCCAGGTTCCACTGTCGTTAACGTAGAAGGGTCAACTGGGAAAAAGGAAGATTCTTGCTTCTGTGTCCTCACTAGAAACAAACCCAACATCCCATTTAAATCACACTGCTGCAGCTGAAATCTGTGGTTCCAACTGTCAACCAAAGTATCTGAATTTGAGGTCTAGTTTAACAAGCTTCAATGGACAAGCTGGGCTTACTCTGGCCTCTGGGTCCAATCTAGGCACAGAAGGTAATCTGAGGTATGCAGCCAGTGTCTAAGCATCATTACTGATTTCCCACAGACATCACAATCAGTCACCGCAGACATACAAGCTGTTACAAAAATATATTTCTGAAAAAAACCCTGCTTCTGGAAGTATATTATTTTGTAGCATTGGGGTAATTAATAAAGTGAAAGTACTTATATATATTGTCTTTGTTTTATTCTAATGGGCCAATGTATCATTAGGCTAATTAACTAGAAAGCTTTCTTATGGCCTTCTTTTCTGTTACAAAATTATGAATTAGCATCTCTTCCCCCACCAAAAAAGATAATGTGACTGCCTTCTTACAACAGGCTACCAGTTTATTCCCAGGCACAGTTCAGCATGCTAATTACAATCTACAGAGCCAGGCTATCTGAAGGACAGTTATCTTGAGCCTGCCCAGGGTTTAAGGTCTCTGAGGAATCCCCGCCTCTTTGTCCCACAACCTTCACAGACCATTCTTAAGGATGACCTCCATGCTTTAGTTTTCCACTACTGAGCCTGAAAATAGTACTTTTTGCATGGAGGCAAACCATACAAACAAGGACTGTAACAAGAGTTCAAATACAGGTGGTATTAATACAGGAAAGGCAAGCCAGGTGAAACGCCAAGCCATGGAAGGGAAAGAGAAATCACCAAGGAGAGGGTAGTATGTGAGCCCACAGAACTGACTCAGCTTCCTAACCAGGCTTAGGAGATCAGGAACATCATATCTGTGTCAGGCCACATTCTGTCTCTCTCCAGGATCTTGTCAGCAGTTTGCCCAGTTTGAGTTCAGCTAACCATAATCAATTCCTGAAAGACAGGATGATTTATCAGTGCTGCAAAATTGCAAAGGTTATCCATCACACCTACTCACCTTGAGAGCTAGCAATATATAGCCAAGCTTACACCACGAGAATGCAAAGAAAACACAGTAACTCCATTGGGTGCGGAATTTTCATGCTAACCAGGGATGCTGTATCAAGGATGCTATTTTATGTGTTACAAGTGTGTTTGAAGGCTATTTACCAAGTATGAACAAATGCCCTGGGAACCTGATACGGCTGTCCCTTAACATTTACGGATACCATATCAAACTGTTATGGGAGCCTTGTGTAAGACAAATCAATTTATATCCAATTTCTCTGGTCCTGCTTCCTAGGGCTTTCCTTGCTGGGGAAATGTAGATTGACTCCCTTCTTCTTCCTTCCAAGAGACATTCTGATCTATAATATAATATTCAGTAAATATCACATCAACTGTATTAAGCACCCTGACAGAAATTCCCACACTCTAGTGTTCAAAGTTATCATTTGGCCCACATTTTTAAGTAAATCAAAATAATCTGTAAATCCTAAAATAACACATTGATCAAAACTCAGCCACTCTTAGGTTTTTAAACCTCCCAATTTTGGGACATGTCTTCTCCCCCTAAGAAAGTATTAAGATGTATTTAAGAATGCTTGTTTAACATTAAAATGCATATAAAAATCTGTATTGTGGTGAACTGTGCATGCTTTGTGGGGAAATGTATATAAAAAGTAGGTATTTTTTTAAAAAAAGCACATTGACACTGAGGAATGGAAGGGACTTAGAAATGAACATGGGTGCTACTAACATGACTAAAAAATAAGTTGACCTGTCATTCCTTACAACCGCTACCATTCAAAAGGATAATAACCAATCTGCTTACAAGATACCCTAAACTATGAAAACTATGGTTGATTTCTGGCATCATGTGTCAAATGGCAAGTCATGGCTATCCACCAGCAGAACACAAGTAACAGGCAGAAGAGATTCTCTCTACCCTGCTCAGTCCCCATGCACACATCCCAAAACTGCATAAGATCTGGAGGGAAGGGAGTAGCAGAGGTAAGAAAGGAAGAGGAAGTCTTACTGCACAAGTAGAAGCTGCTTGTATGATATTCGAGGGAACTCTAGGGTTTAGCAGTGGATGGCAAATCAGAATCAGAAGCCATAGTTTTGCATTGTGATTTGTCATAACGTCTGAATTGACAGACTATAGCTAATGCTATTGCTTCCCACGCTGAGGGCACTGTATTTTTGGCTGAATGCTGCAAAGGCAGAAATTGAGAGCCAACAAAGTCAGACCAGTTATAGACTTATCATATTTGACGTACAAGGTAGATAATTTTCCTAATATTCCTGAGAGAGGTGGGAGGGAACAGAACCCATCTATTGGTCAGTGTCCCCTGTTAACATTTGTGTTAACAGGTTTGGGGAACTGGCACACACACATACTCCCAGCAGAGGCACCCAGTCACTGCTCAGCTGGTTCTGACAGTGCCGTGGCTGGAATGGTGGCTGGAGGATGAAAGTCACTTGTGCTGGCCATGGCCTGCAGGGATAGGGACACTAAAGTTGTCAGCCTGATCAAGCAAGCCATGACTAGGTACTGGAAGATCAAGGTGAGAGTTTGCTTATGTGTGGCTGGATGCACACTGCTCAGGACCTGCTGGGGTGAGTGGGGACAGAAGATGGGTGACAGAGATGTGGGGGGGGACTAGGTGCAGAAGAGGCAAGGAGAGCTTCTGGAGTAAGCGTAAAGGAGCAAAAACAGAAGCTGGAAAAAAGTGGAGGAGGGAACTACTGAGAGGGAAAGAGAAGGCACCTAGGATCACTTTAGCACTCCCTGGAAAGGGAAGGGAGGGAGGCAGAAAGAGAGAAAAAATGCAGCACAATCTGGAAGGAGAGACTACTGAGAAGAGAAAGCAGGGGAGCAGCAGCAGTGGTGGGACCTCCACACAATAACTTCCCAACAGCTAAGGCTGGAACTTGTCTGTCAGTGCATCTCTTTATTGCCTGCACCTGGGGTAGACCACTCCCACTGCCCTGCCCTTGCTGCACCACCAGTTCTAACCATGATTTCTTTGTACACTTGAAGCTACAAATAATGGTTGGGTTGTAAAGTATGACTAATGAATTCCATGATATCATGCAATCATATCATATCATGATATGATTGACCCAACAGCCACATTTAGACAATAATGTCTTGGCTTAAGAAGCCAAGGTATGGATGAGCCAGATATCCAGACATGCAGTTCCTTTCCTCTTCAGTATTCTGAATGGGAAAGTCTCCAGTTAGCTAACATCTTTTCCCATCAAAACTGGGGAAAATTTCTTTACTAGCTTTGAAGAAAACCATGATCTTAAAACTATACTTTGAATTTGGTTTAAGATCCTAGTTTGTTGAAATTCTACTGCTGATTCATCCAGATAATCACATTGGCCTCTCATTATGCTGATCAGAATCATGATCTGAATTGGCACTCAGGCTGGAACACATGACTAATTTTCATGCATTATTTAATCCCAAATTTGCAAGGAGCAATATAAAGCTCACAAACTCTTTCCTAAACTTGCACCCTATGGAAGGAGACTTCTGTTTCATTAAGATCCATAAGCTCATTATCAGTTACAGTTCCACTGCCTTTCACAAACTCTGAACAGAGTTTTCTGAGTTTAAGTAAGACATCAAATTTCCAAATACACTTGTCATTTTATCATGCTCAAGCCATTGATTTGTGTGATTGTAGTACAGTTTCACGTTATTACTGACTTATGGCAACCCTAATGGTGGGGGGGGCGTTAGCAGAATTTGCTCAGAGGAGGTTTGCCATTGCTTTTCTCTGAGGCTAAGAAGAGTATGATTTCCCCAAGGTCACCCAGTGACTTTCCATGGTTGAGCGGGGATTTGAACTCTGGTTTCCAGAGTCATAGTCTTGCACACAAACCACTTATTATGATGATTTTAATACAAACAGCATGTGCATGAGTTGGGCAACCAGCTCTTAACAGATTTTCCCCCTTGACAGACATCGGGACTGAATATCCAGAAGCACTAGTGACCTACATCTGCATCATTAATTGAACTTGGAGGACTACTATGTCATCCCTAAGTGAGACATAAAGTGACACACATACAGAATTCTGAGTGGATTCAGACTATATATTGACATCCAATTCCAAAAGTACTGAACAAACCACAGGGAACCTTTCCCGCCACTATCTTTGAGAAGCATAATTAATACAAATATTGACATTTTTAGTAGATGAACTATTGCCTTTTGGTGGTCCAGCCTGATTGCTTCTAATGATTAGGCTGTCATTTGGAAGATGGCATCTGAATTCCATGGTCAGAGAGGGAAAATTTCAGGCTGTATAGGGATCAAGTTATAGATTCTAGTGTAGACTCTATGATTATGTTCTCCAGTTCATATAAGATCTGATCATTACTGTGCCTTGAGCAAAGCTTGGACAAGTTACTTTCACGGCACAATTCTGAGAATCCTCCCATCAGCATGAGGAATCTAGCAAGTATAATTTAACAATGTAATATTTCCAAAACCTGGCCATGGTGTATGCTGGTGATCTCAAGAAGACATCAGGTTCACAATGAGAGGAAGGTAACATGTACACAAGAAGTTCATCTGGACACTGACACCATTCACTCCCTTATTTATGTGTGCACTTGTGCATGAAATGGGGGAATGGGACATCTAGTTCAGGGAAGCAAATTCAAAGTCAGAGGAAGTGCTCTTAATCACACTTTAAATATAGACCCAGACCCAGAAGAATACATCTGAATAGACCCTAGGATATTATGCAAAATAGAGATCTTGATGTAAATATGAAATTCACTTCTGCTTTAATTCAACAAATGGATAAGGGAACAGCCTAACTTTAAGGAGACAATTCTTTAAAGTGTGAATGGACAGGTGTTTTGTGCATATCTGCTCAAATGTAGCAGAAAGGATTCCATTTCACACCATTTCTGGTTAGTGTCTCTCAATTCACCTGAAAGCATCTCTCTGCAATACTTCTAAATCCCTTTCTGATGAAAAGTCCAGGCCTATACTAAAAGCAGAATTCCAGTCCCACCCAACACACCTTTTTGTCCACTTATTACAATTTTAATAAGCTCCAACCTCTAAAGTCACTTTCTCAGCACTGTTAACTGCTCATCATCTCAGGGCAAATAAAAATCCTTCCTACTAACAGGAATATACACCAAAATGGAGAACTTTATCATCACTGACGAAACAAAGCGTATAAAATGCTGACTAGTGATCTGGAAATTCTATTTTTTCCCAGGAGGGTTATGACTGGAGAAACACAGCTTTGTTAGGTGAAAACAAATCCAAAATAAGCCTGGCTGGGTCAGAACCAGGTTTAGAGATTGTGTCCTATTTATAGCAGCAACAGAGACTTCTCCAAACTTTCCTATTATTTCTGTAAATCACTCTTGCACCACAGCTTCCATTAATGCAGGAATGGAAAACCTTTGGCCTCCCAGATGTTTTGGATTTCAACTCACAGAGGCCTCAATCTGCATGACCAGTGTTTGTCTGATAACCTTACCTTAGCTGAAGTAAGTCAGCTTGAAAGGATATGAGAATTACAAGTGTATAAAAGAGACCAAAGTCAACATGACATGGCTCGTATACAATGCATATCATGAATACAATCCTTCCTCCATATTCATGGGTTTGACTTGCATGAGTTTGATTATTCACAAGGTGTATGTGCCTCCCCCCTCCATCTCTTCCTCCCATTCTCTTGCATTTTGCCAGGCACAGAGAACGAAGGCAACTGTGCCTGGGCAAAAGGCAAGGGAATGGGGGAGATATGTGTGCACCTCCCTTCTGGAGCCTGCGCCTCCCATTCCCTTGCCTTTGGCCCCAGCACAGAGAATGAAGGCTCACATACCAGGGCATAAGGCAAGGGAATGGGAGGGGTCAGCCCCAGCAGGGAGTGAGGGAGGGATTGTTAGGTAGGAGTTATTCACAGTTTTTCCACTTTCATGAGCAATAGCAATATAGCAATAGCAGTTATTTCTATACCGCCTATCAACTAGCGTTATCTAAGCGATTTACAATGTATTTTAGCTAATTGCCCCCAACAAGCTGGGTACTCATTTTACCGACCTGCGAAAGGATGGAAGGCTGAGTCAACCTTGGCGCCTGGCAGGATCGAACTCACAACCTTGTGGTTGCAGTATTAGCATTTAACCACTGCGCCACCAGGGCTCCTTATAAGCCTGGCTGAGGGTTCTGCACCCCAAAGCCTAACAAAATTTGAGAGGCCACTGTATTTTTTAAGTAAAAGAATCAGAGAGATGGGCTTCAGATGAAGACTCTGGTACTTTGGGATCAAACTTAATCTCTCAAAGGCCATTTCCGCACGGGGCGAGGGAATAGCCCCATGATGCTACTCACCGGACTTTTGGGCTCCCCAGTCCAGTCCACACTTCTCCAGAGCAGTGCATGGTTGCCGCTCTACACTGCTCCGGGGATAAAAATGGTGGCTTCCAGTTGGTCGAGGGTCTCGACCAACTGCTGAAGCTCACCAGCCTAAAGCCCACCTCAGGCAGATCGCAGACTCACACCAATGTGAGCCTGCAAATCTGCATAAGGGAGTAGGCTCGCAGTGGCGCACTCCGTGTTTTTGAAAGACCTGTTTTTAGCGGTCTTTCAAAAGCATGCTGGATGACCACTTGGGGTCATTCCGGAGTGGGCTGGGGTGCGGATCTACATTAAGTAGGTCCGACCCAGTCCACTCCCAGGTGCAGACATCCTCCCTGGAGGACGCTCTTCCCTGTGTCAAAAATCTTGTGTGGAAATGGCCAAAGTCTACCTTTACAAATTAATTGATTAGTGATCAATTTGGGAGTAAAAAACTACATTTTGCGTACAGGTCCTGGGGGCTGAGAAGAACGATTCAGTGCATAATTTGCTGGAGAACATGAATGGAATAGAATGGGCTTCTTTGGGGTGGCCACGGTGGAAGCAAACTACTAGAATGGGCAGGCCTTTGGCCTGATTCACATGGATTCAGATGTTATCTTCTAATGAATACATTTAAGATGGTCAACAGTTTATATTTTAATCTTACAGTTTCCCACTCTGCGTCACAGCCAGTGGCCTTCAGTGAAATGCTGTCACAGAGTCTGGATGCTGAGGACCATTACTACAAACTGTAGTATGTGTAGCTAGCAATATTCTGCATGCATTTGCACATCTAAAATGTGCAAATAAATATTTTGCACATGTAATTTGCCAGCAATCTGGTATGGTTTTTCTACCATAATAACACATCTTTTTGCACAACTGTATTTTTATCATTAGGAAAATTATTCAGAGGTCGTTCTGAAAAAGAAAGATATCTGAGATATTCTGCAGTTTTCATTGTATTCTGACAGGTTAGAAAAGCAGAACTTTTCATAGATAAAAGAGCCTTTGTTCAACACAATCCTAGTTTCAATTTATGATAGTGGAACTGCAACATGAAAATTTCAGTTCTAATATAATCTGCAATATCCACATTTTTTAAGAAAAGAAAGAAAATTGTTTTAGAACTCTCCCCCTTCTCTCTTAGTTTATGATTCTATGATTCCTACATTTGATGAAACTGATACATTCCCCCAGTACTATTCCTGCAACAATATATATTGGTTTCTTATCTGTACTGCAGAAATATAGAATTGTCAAAGTTAAATCATGGCCATCTGTCTCTGCTTTTGCCTCATGCACTCCTCCAGATCCTTTACTACTGTATAATTTACCTACATAAAATGAATACTTTGAAACATGATATAGGGACACTGCAGCAGAGCCAAGATGGAATGTATTGTCTAATCAATTTTTTACAAGATAAAAATTCTGATTGGACTCTTCACAATCCAGGTGAATATTGGTTTATGGTTGCACCATGATTACATCAGAGCTTGGAAAGTTTACTCTTTGGACTACAACTTCCAGAATGTCCCAGTCAGTCAGAGTTCTTAAAAAAGAAAAGTAATTTTTCAGAGTTCTTGGTTAAATAGCAAAGAGCGTCAAGGAGCTTGCAAGCAAGGTGAAGGACACATTCACCCTAAATGAGGAGCCATTATGCATAGATCAATCATGTGTATTTGATTGTGGCCCTCTGCAATTAGATTCCATAAGTTCTCCCCTCACAGAAGCTAGGAACTTGCTTTAACGTCAGTTACCAGAAACTATTGGTTTCCACATTTGCACAAATATTTAATGAATACACAGAATGCCTAATGCTCCAGTTCTACCCTACATAAAGTTTTATTCTTCTCCAAGGTAATAGGATAATTTTTCTTTCCAAATGTTTTTCTTAACTTCTTCACTTCAAACAACTTATTAAGAAATGTTGATTCTCCCTCACAGTTGCAAAGAGGAAATCCCATTCAAATGTGTTTTTAATAAATGTATTTACAGACAACCAATTGTTGCCCTGACAGAGATGTAGTAAGTCATTCATATGAAACTACACTAGATATTCAGAGTGATGGGCTGATGAAGGAATTATGCTTTCTCCCCTTTAACAGTTTAACAACATGAAATACAAGCAGAGGAAAGGAATCAATAAGAACGTACGTGAAAAATGTGCATTGCATGCCACTGCAATGAAAAATGTCCCACAAGATTGCCACATATGCAAAAGACCAGTTTGCTACATTCAAACTCTCAAGGTGGCTTTCCATCAATATAATCTAGCATCAGATACAGTACTGAACAGCGACAATAAACACAGTTAGAATCAAAGGGCTAGGAGAAGGTCATGGAATCCTGCTCAGTGTTATAGGACAAGGGAGGAGCCATAACTCACTGGTAAAGTACATGTTTTGCATGCAGAAGGTCCCAGGTTCAACCTCCAGCATCTCAGAATAGGGCTGTATTGTGTTGTATTGTTTTATTCATACTTTGTCTTTTTCCTAAAGCAGAGAAAACTCCCTCTTGAAACAAGTGGAGAGTCGACAATAAATATAATTAAACATAACTGAACTTTTAAATTATGAAAACTGCATCACAAAAAAGAAACTGCTCAACCAGTCCAAACTCTTCTCAGGAACAACCCAGCTTAAACATCAAAAGCCCCGTGACAGCTGGTGGTTTGCATGTCAGTGGAATAGAGTTCAAAACCCTGGACAGCTCCCTTAAACTTCTGCCTGAAAAAAACCTGGATTTGCTGCAATGAGTTGGAGTGGAAGCTGCCAGCAACCAGTGCCATAGCCTATCTGAATAAAGATGTTTGATTGCCAGAGGAAAGACAACCGGGAGGAGGCCATCATAGTCTCTGTTGGAAGGGTATTCTGGAGCCTGGGAGCAGCCACTAAGAAATCCCTCTTTCTCTTGTGTTCCTACGCTGGTAGTGGTGGGTCTAAGAGATAAGCTCATGAAGAAAAATGTAGCCTGTCAAGTAGCCTGGTTCCATGATATAATGAAAGTAGAACACACTCCCTGTAACCAACCATGGTCACACAGGGCTTTGTAAACCATAACTACTGTTTTGAATTGTGCTTGGAAAACGGTATGACACTGGTACAGCCTTGGGGCATATCCACAAAGCACAGTTACAGTGGTTTGATATCACTTTAACTGCCATGGCTTCATCCTTTGGAACCCTCGAATTTGTAGTTTGGTGAAAGACGTAGAATTCTCTGTCACCAGACAGTTCTAATGCTTTCACTCAGGAGAGTACATTATAGAATTCTAAGAATCCTAAGCCCTCCATCTACGATTCCATAAGACAGGGCTACGGCAGTCAAAGTATTATCAAATTGCTATGTCTGGGCAGTGGATACCTCCCTGCCAATGCATCAGAACATTCTTCTTGTCCCCTTACCCTACCTTCCTACAGGCCTTAGTGTTGACAAAGAAACAGCCTGAGTGAGTTTTCCAGCCTTCTAGAGCAAGTTTGCAGTGGGAAGGAAAAACCTCATTTTCACCCATTTCTTTTATTCTGCCAGTGGAGGTCCAGCACTGGATCCTGTCCACTAGCAGCCATGACAAAGGGCGTACATGCTCCTTGCAACCAGCCATCATCAGCTGTTTGACTGCAGTATTCTGAACTTGTGGCACTTTCTCAAAACTGGTTTCAAAGATAATTCCACACAGATTATGTTACGTTTGCCTAGAAAGGAGGTAGCAAAGGCATTTTGAGGGCAATACAAGCAAGTATTAGGGAAAAGGGGATCAAGGGGTTTCAGCTCTAATATATCTAGTCAGTTCTCTCTACCAAAAGTTACTCTGTATTTAATTAGATGGATTTCTCATAGTTTCTGAAATGCTAATTTCAAAGACAAACATCTCAGGGAAGCATTAACATTCAGCTAATTTACCAGATTTATGATGACCAGATGGCCTTCATTATTCTGTACCTTTGAAACAATAAAATTTAATTTGACTTATTTCTCCCTAACTAACACATACATGTGTGCACGTGCACACACACACAAGCAGAACAATGTCGTCCAGGTTGTTCAAGTCTCCCTAAATGATCACCTCTTTCTTCCTCCCATCTTTCTTCCCCTTCACTGGCTGCCAGTTCAGGCCAGGGCCTGTTTCAAACTTTTGGTTCTGGTATTCAAGGCTTCCATTCTAGCCTCCCTCAGTACCTTGCAGCTCAGCTAATATGGTACATTCCATCCAGGAATCTTAAGATCTACAGGCAAATGATTACTATTTGTTCCACCAATGTGCACAGCTCTGTCAAAGCTATGAGCCTCTTAGGATCTGGCTTTGCATTTGTGGAATGGTCTTCCTTTGGACCTCTCGCTGGAGGAGGATCTCACCCATTTTTGTAAAGGGCTGAAGACCTTCCTCTTTGATTCATCAGCTTAAGCCACTGAGTTGTGTAAAAGGTGCTGAGATGGGTAGCAGCTGATGGGGTGTTGGGGGTTTCATTCCATAAGTTGCTATAGTATTATGTCTATTATCCTTGTCCCTGACTGTATATGTTGATGTTCCACCCTTTGGTGAAAAGGGCGTTATAAATAAACATTATTACTATTATTTTTTACCTAGATCAGATACTGGAGCCCTGCATGATTCCTTATTTAATTCGGATCACTAAATAGCCCTGTGTAAGGTACGCACAACTTGCAATGCCACCAGGTTGTGTGCTGTCACCAACCATTCACTGCACCCAGACAAAAACACCTACCTCAGTTTCTGCTGTCCCAGGCAGGCAGTAAATAAAAAAGCAAAAGAAATCCCTGGAGGTATATTGTTCTTCAGGCATAGGTGACAATGTTGAAAAGATGTATTGGTTTGGTGGTTCACAAACAGAACAGATCAGTCAACAGAACACTGGAAGCTGCCTCATACTGAATCAGACTGCTGATCTGTTTTGCTCAGTATTGTCAGCACAGATTGGCAGCCACTCTCCAGGGTTTTAGAGAGGGGTCTTTTCTTAGCCTCAATCAGAAACTAGGTGTTGAACCCAGGACATTCTACATACGAAACAAGTGCTTTATCACTGAGTTATGGCCCTTTCCATACAAACACACACAAACATGGTCATATACATACATATTCTGCAGGTGCATGTATACACCACATACAGATGTATACCATGTCAGAAATGTTAGTTTTTTAATACCATAACATCCAGAATTCTGCAGCCAACATGGCTATTGGCTCAAGATGTGTGTGTTTGTATGTGCATATAGATTTCAATATCAATACCGATATAGGTATCTATATAGAGATATGAAGACAGCCACATGGCATAGTGGTTTGAATGTTAGATTCTCACTCCAGGGGGCCCAGATTTGAATCTCCCACTCAGCTACAGAAACCCACTGGGTGACATTGGGCAAGTCATGCTCTCTCAGCCTCAAAAGGCTGACAATGGCAAATGCCCTCTGAAGAAATCTTGCCAAGAAAATCCTGTAATAGGATCACTATAAGTAGGAGCAAGCTGGTAGGCACAGAACAACACTGTATAGGGATCAATATTTACATCAAATTTTGGAAAGAGAACAATGCAGGGGAAAACTGAAGATAGTAGGAAAAGAGGAAGTCCACATTACAGATGGATTGACTCAATGAAAGACATTCTTGCCCTGAGTTTGCAACCTGAACAGGTTTGGAGGTCCCTGTAAGTCAAAGCCAACCTGATAGCACATAACAACAACAAATTCATATCAATATCTCTATATGCATAGCTACAAAGAGGGACAGTGTTCTCATCAGTTCTGGACAAAATTTCAGGGCTATCACTTCTGCCTAGATTGTCTCTGTTCTGCAATTTGGGGCTCTAACATAACGAGGGCAGTAGTACCGTTTGTTTTCGCAACACTCAAGTTCAAGGCCAGTAGCAGAAACAATTTAACAGACTAGACCTTTGACAGACCATTGACTCATGAAAATATCAATCTCTGCCGTCTATATTTTCTGTTTACAAGTAGATGCAGTATTATAACATCAATACCCATTTTATATGTGTTGGGGTTGAGTGTTTTACATGCATTCTGTATCTTTACTGTGTTGATCTGCAATGAATGAGATAAAATAGGCAAATGTATGCTCCTCAAGAAGAAGAATGTCATCATCCAGGAAGAAATGTCCTCATTTATATATTAATTCATATAAATATGTGCATTAAAATTACTGCACAGACAAACAAAGAAAAAAATGTCAATCCAGGGGGAAATCCATCTCAGCTCTGAAATTCAAATATCCTGGTTTTCCAAGCTTATTTATTATTAATTGATTAACATCAACAGACCATGTTCACCATGGAGGGAAGAGGGGCAGAAAGGGGGGGGTCTCTGGCTTCATAAATATTTTCTCAAAATCTAACCTCCACAACCTCTCATCCCTCTAGTTTTTTTGCTTGGTTACTAGCCATATTGGTGGGGGACTAGGGGAACTATTAAGTAAAAAGTAATCTTCCCAAGCTCTGTAACTTCCTAAATGAGTGTGTGTGTAAGTGCTTTCAAGTCATGCACGAATTCTTATGCAAGGAATACTCAGAGATGGTTTTGTCAGTTCTTTCCTCTGATATATAGACTCTAGCACCTAACATTCTTTAGAGGTCCCTCATCCAAATATTAGCAAGAGATGACCTGCATAGCTTCCAAGATTAGAGGGGAATCTTGTGCTTTCTGGCTTATTGCACAGCAGCCATATCGTCCATTTTGTCATCCTACCGGTCTTATAAAGTTGGATTCAGAAACAGAGGAGAGCCATGTCCACACAACACTGTTGTCCTGTGATGGGGATGCATTGCTGGTGGTCCACAAGTCATGCCTTCACATGATACCATCATGGTCCTGCTGCCAATGTGTCCCCACCCGTAGTGATCATGGGATATTCCATTACTGGCGGGGGGGAAATCCAGTAATGGTCCTCAATCATGTGACGCTCCCCTCGCTGGCAGTCGTGCAGAAAGGGAGGAAGCTCAATTTAGGTGCTTTCTTTCCCAGTACAGCATGGGAAGTGACCAGCTGCACTGTGGAAGGAAGGTGTGTGTTGTTCACACTACCCTTCCACAAGCAGCTGACTGGGTGCAGAAGGGAACGTTCACACCGCACTCCCATCCTGGCAGTGGCATTGCCAGGATCATAATGGGACAACAACAGAGATGGGTAAGGTGTGGAAATGGCCTGGGTCATGGTTACTACTAAGCATGTATCTGCATGTATCCAAGGTACCTCTGTATCATGACATTCTAGCCACTACACTTCACTCACTCACTCACTCACAAATAAATAAATAAATATGTACATTATTTATTTTTAGGGGACACACCTTCTCAGAGTGTGTTTACCAAGCAATAAAAACTGGTCAAAAGCACAGATAAAAATACAAAACAGGACTTTGCTGATCATTATCATCAAGTCAGCTTTGACATACGGTGGCCCTATGAATCAGAGAGCTCCAAGATACTCTGTTATTAAAAACCTTGCTAAATTCTTGCAAACATGGGGCAGTGGCTTCCCTGACTGAGCAATTCACATGTAATGCAATCTTCCTTTTTTACTACTGTCAAAATGTAATAATTAGGCTGATCCTGAGAACAGAACACAGATATACTCAAGAGGGAAAAAAACGAGTTTTAAAGCTTTCTTTAAACCTATGCCAAAGTCAGAGGAAGAAGAACAACAGGAAGTGAGCTCCACAACTGAGGGTTCACCACTGAGATAGTCCTGCCCTTTGTACTTTGTCCCCTAGCCTTCTCCCATTCTCCTATCCACAGATCATCATTCTCAGCTCCAAACAGAACAGTGACAGCTTTGTTGGCCCCAATATTAACTGAAGTCCCAAGCCAAATCAGAAAAGGCAGCTTCAGGTCAGATCTTGAACTCTCCAAAGACTCCGGGTCCTGGAATTCTTCGTACCAGCGATAAGACAAGCCATCAGCTTGAGCAAAGAGACTGTTGAAGAGCAAAGTGTATGATATGAAAGCAAAATTCCAATCCTATAGTAAGAACCCAATAGCAGGTAAAAGCATTCAAAATCAAATGAGTGAAGATTAAGAAGGGCAACATATCTATAATGGTAAAAGTGTTACGTGTGTATGTTTCTGCCTGTCTGTTTGAACATTACTGTCAAGACCAGGAAACCTAGACCCCTGAAACATTGCATGTATATCTATTCTACTGGTGTGTACATTTGGTTTTAAAACATTTGGCTTCAATTTTAATTCTATTTGAAGTTTGCTGTCTCATCTTCAGTCACGAGGTGGCAGAGTTTCCTACCAGTTTCCTACCTTCCTTGCAGTGAATGAAGTATGGAATAATCCAAGGGGTAGAATTACAGGGTCTCATTGTCCTTCCCCTACCAAACCGGGTAGTTTCCACCTCTCATCAGTATAAGCCGATCTTTCCCCAAGAGGGCTTGGGGCGCACCATGGCAGTGGTTATACTGACAGATGCTAGTAGTTTTGATTTTAGTCTGACAGGGTTTGAAGACTTTAATTGCAAGGACTATTCCAGCCTATGTGAAGCCAGGTATTTTTGACAGACCATAATGCAATGCTATACAATACTACACTACAATTACTGCAATTACAGCCTGCTCTTTCATGTGGACCCCAGTGTTTTCTTATCCAGGCTGCTATGTAGTGCACATAAGTTTTTTTCGGAATCCCCTGGCTTGCACAATCAGTGACATTCCCAGATCTTTCAATGCTCCTCAAAATGTATCCTTTTAGCAGCAAACTATTGAAAAGTGGTAATAGCAAAGCAGTATGGAAAGAAACGTGGGGCATGAAGATGCAACATGGTCCCTCACCTTGCCACAGGTGAGGATTCTCCACAAGCACAATAGATTGGAAAAATAAAATAATTCAAAGCAAAATGGACTCATCACTTTTTCTTTGCAAGGTTTGCTTTAGCTCTGACACAGCAAGTCATTCTATTCTCTGTCACAATTATGCATAGTTATAGGACCAGAGTGTAAGTGATTAGTTTGTGATCCATCTTGGAAAGGTCTGGAGGGGTGGGAGAGAGATAGCTCTCTACTGAAACATTAGCAAAACAGAGCTATTACTTCCATAGGCTGAAGCAGATGCCACATAAATGAAGTTCCTGTCATTAGAAGTAATGAATGGTGCGATCAAGGCCAAGCTAACTCCTCCAGTTCTCAATCAGACCTTTGCATCAGACCAGCCACAGAGACACATTTCCACACTCAATGGTTTCATGACTTGCCTTGGCTGCACTTCAATGGAGATAAAAATAAAACAACTTGCGCACTATACCAGTTCAGAAGGGAGGGCCGCTTCCCATTGTTAAGAATGGTACAGTTTCCGAAGCGGTGCTCTGCTCTTCAAAGGCATGCAGTGTCAGCAGAGCATAAAGCAGCTGTTGTTGCTGAGGGGGAGAAAAGCAGAACGGGAGAAAGCTGTACAAAAGGCTATCAGGGTGGCAGAGAATGAAAGCATGGCAGCCTGTTTTAAAACTGTTTCAGTGACCTGAAACTCTTGAATCTTTTGCACAGATTTTAGACTATATCTTAAACAAGCATACTTTTTCCCTAACACTAAAATTGCTTGTCTATATTAATAAGTCAATAGTCTTCATGGTTGTGAAACTGGTGAAGTAGAAGGTTTCTCAAAAGGAGTGAAACAGTAGGTCATTACTTTAATATTCTCTCTAGTGACAGGAACTAGCCAAGTGCAGGAGGTGCTTCATGGTCATACCATACGCTGTTAAAAGCCCACATGGAGAAGAAAGAGAGTTACGCTTTCCCCTTAAGTATTCTCAAAGTGGAAAAACACGACTGTCATAAAATAGCTTCTAGGACTTGGTTTACACCACTGTATGAAGAGGCAGAAGATTCTTGAGATGGTGGCATAGTTGTAAAACCTCAAACTGCAGATGAGATGTCAAATTTATGAATATTCCCAACATAGGATGAGAAACATGATAACATTAATGGAGGGGCAGAATTAGCCAGAGATAACATAGCTTTTTATCTGCTCACTGCTTGTATCTTCTTCCCATGCTATTTTTCAGTCACAGAATTTTGGAAGTTGAATTCCAGATCACTTCCTGTTGGGGAAAGGGCTTCTCTTACCTTTGAAATGGCACAGAAAAGGGGAGAAATGCCCTTCACACCCCCTGGAGGTGTTCAGGAGCATTCAAAAGCAAAAAACACATTTTTTTTTTCAGGAGTTCAGCACTCCAACTTTCCCTAGGTGGTCACTGCAGGTCCTTAACCTCTGACAGTTAGCCGTCCTGGTTTAGAAGCATTTTCCACAGCCCCTTCAGACTCCTCCACCAGCCAGATTAAGACAGATTAAGAAAATTGGCTGTCTGTGGGCCCTATCACACTACACTGTTATAGCACTATTATTCCACTTTAATCACCTTGGTTCACCCTTCAGAATTCTGGTGAGGCACTAGAGCTCCCTGGCTAAGAATTCTAAATGCCTCTCCCTAAACTGCAAACCCATGGTTCCATGCAATATTGCCATGGCAGCTAAAGTAGAATAATAGCACTGCAACAGTGTAGAGTGGTAAGGCCCTATGACAGCTTAAGAAATTTTATATCATTTGGAGAAAACTGGGTTTAAACTCCCAATTGTTAATGCTACGTTTCCTCAATGACAGGGGAAAATCAGCATAATACTCACAATGACAAAGGTACCTCACTTTAACAGAACCAAACCGCAGACTTGGAAGCTGGCCATCCATAAACTCTGAGTGACCTGAGTTGGCAGAGACAGTCATAATTAATTCTCTGTTGTCCTATTTTTGTCAGCTGCTTCTAAAATGTCCCAGTTTCTTTCTTCTCTCACTTTCTCACTTTGTTCTCAGCTTATTTCAAGTACTACATGATTTTAAACTCCATAAGTAGTTTGCACTCAGCTAAGGAGCTAGCAAAACCACCTCTGAATGTTCCTTGACTAAAACCCTATGAAATTCATAGGGTCATCATCAAAATACTCTTCCTACGATAAACAATTGGACATTGAAATTATTGGATATAGACCATATGGATAGATTTACACTTTTTTTGAGAGGGGAGAAATATAACAAATTTATTAAAGACTGGGATAATATCATTAGATATTTTGAGAGCACATGGGGGAATTTGCAGGTGGCGAACTTTGAATTTTAGATTAGCAAAGAAGTAGAAGAAAATAATAAACATAAATGGAATAAAATAAGTAGGGTTTACAATTTATAAATTGGGGTAAAGATAATAAATAAATAAAATAATTTATAGCAAAGTCAATATGAGAGGAAGGTTTGGGAGATAGAATGAATGAGAATATTTAGAGAAGACTAGTAAAATAGTATGGTAAGTTAGTGATCATATTTTAGGCAGTTAGTTGAGAATCTTTTATGCTTTTTTCTTTATTCTCTTTTCTTTTTTTTCCCCCTCTTTCTCACTCTTAGTTCTTCCCCTTTTTTAATTTTTTTATTTTTACTATTCTCTATTTTTTCTTTTTTCTTTTTCTTCTTTACTTCTTACTTTTCTTGCTTCTTGGTTAATTATCATTTCTTTTCTCTTTATTCTCTTTAGTTGTTATTGACAAAAATTTTGTTGTTGTTGTTGTTGTCCATTTTCTGGTTTCTTAAATCTATTTCCTGTTCTACGGGGGGAATCTATTACGAGAATCAATTATTTTAATGCAAATGTAAACTGTATGATTGTCTTAATTTTTACTGAATAAAAATCTTAATAAAAAAAAAAAATTCATGGGGGTCATCATAAGCTGAGAGGAGACTTGAAGGCACATACACATATAACTCAGTGGGGAAGGGAGAGGACAAGAGGGGAGAGAAGAGGAAAGGGTGGAATCTTGCCCTTCACAGCATGTTCAGGCAAAAGCAAACTACGGCAGTTTCTCCTAATTTTTGTGTTCTTCCTCATGAATAAAGGAGTCTTCATAGACCACAAGCTGAACATGAGTCAGCAGTGTGATGCGGCAGCCAAGAAAGCCAATGCAATTCTCAGCTGCATCAATAGGAGTATGGTGTTTAGATCAAGGGAGGTACTGGTACCACTCTACTCTGCTTTGGTTAGACCTCATCTTGAATATTGTGTCCAGTTCTGGGCACCCCAATTCAAGAAGGACCTGGTCAAGCTGGAGCAAGTCCAGAGGAGGGCAACCAAAATGGTGAGAGGCCTGGAAGCCATGCCCTATGAGGATAGACTTAGAGAGCTGGGTATGTTTAGTCTGCAGAAGAGAAGGTTAAGAGGGGACATGGTAGCCATGCTTAAATATTTGAAGGGATGCCATACAGAGGAGGGAGAGGGCTTGTTTTCTGCTGCTCCAGAGACCAGGACAAGGAGCAATGGATTCAAGCTGCAGGAAAGGAGATTCCACCTGAACCTCAGGAAGAACTTCCTGACAGTCAGGGCTGTCCGGCAGTGGAATATGTTGCCTGGGAGTGTGGTGGAGTCTCCTTCATTGGAGGTTTTTAAGCAGAGGCTGGATGGCCATCTGTCGGGAGTGCTTTGAGGGTGTTCCTGCATGGCAGGGGGTTGGACTGGATGGCCCGTGTGGTCTCTTCCAACTCTATATTTCTATGATTCTATGATTCTAATAACTTTTGACACTGGGACGACATTCTGATGTTGCTCGTCTGCATGTGTCCTGGTTCTTTATGGAATATTGGAAAGCATGAGCCATCTAGTCCAATTCCATGCTCCCTTTAGGAAACTCAGAATTATAGCTTTACCAAAATAGGCTGCCTTGCTTCTGCTTGAAGCTCACCAACAAAGTAAAAGCTGCTTGGTAATTCCACTGTCAATTGGCTCTTTGCATCAACCCAAATCTACCTGACTGTGACTTAAGTCACTGTATCTACTCTCGCCTTTGGCATTAGCAGAAAGCAAATATTTGCCTTCTTCTATGTGAAAGTGCTTCAGGTATTTAAAGAATCCTGTCATCTCCACTTTCTCTTCTCCAGGCTTAATGATATATCACTGACTATCTTTGTCACTGTCTTCTAAATATTTACATGACTTTCCACTCATGTTAGCAGCCTAGTCCACTCCTCAGAACATTTAAAGATGTACAGGAGGTTAAACTGGCCTCTAAGATGATTACAGAAGGCTACATCTCACCCACCTATAAAATATTTCACAGTTCCCATGTGCAATGCTTAGGAGACTGAGCATGACAACACTCTTCCGCGTTGTCTCACTGCAGTCCCAGGTCCAGAAGGGAGCACGTCAGCAACGCTCCCCTCTGCACCTGCTCAGTCCATGCGGAAGCGAACGCAATGGCGCCACATCTTCCCTCCGCAGCGCAGCCGGGCTTCTTCCATTGATGCGCTACATAAGGAAGCATCGCCAATGTGCTTCTGCAGCTTCCACATGGCCAGAAGTGATGGGAGGCCCACGCGATTGCAGATGCAAAACGGATTTTTTCTGTTTTGCGAAAACTGCACAAGTGCGATGCTCTGCAACAGGATGACAGTGGGATGGCGATGACGTCACGCGAAAGTGCGACCTGCCGACTGCTGCCATCCTGTGGCAGAAACGAAACAGCAAAGTCGTGCAGAAAGGGCCTGAGTGATTTGTAAACCCTACTTCTCCTGAATGTCCTCTGAATTTACAATAAAACTAAATGAAAGCAGACTGGCAGGAGACAATTCACACAAATATTATAAAGCAATTTGTGGCACATATCATGAGATACCTAGTAAGATTAAAAGACTGGACAAAAGGAGAATCATTAAATTCTTTATAATTTCAGATTGTGTTTATAAATTAGTAAATTGTATAAATCAGCAAAAAGCTGAGAGAAACTAAGTTTAGCTTTTAAGAGATGGGGTGAGATAATGGCTACTCTGTGGAACTAATGTCTGAGGCTGCAAATATATATGCATTTATCTGGAGTAAGCCCCACTGCTCACAATCGAACTTATTTCTGATTAGATACATACAGGACTGCACTGTGAGACTGAGCATACATCCTAGGTAATTTCAAGTACAAATTCAACTAAATTAGGCAACATTATATTTCTCA
The DNA here is from genome assembly GCA_948472985.1 of Iguana delicatissima. NCBI lineage: Eukaryota > Metazoa > Chordata > Lepidosauria > Squamata > Iguanidae > Iguana > Iguana delicatissima. The sequence continues at coordinate 99,640 of CAOKZL010000471.1, read as the reverse complement.
GCTAATACCTTTGTGTTATAGGTATACAAATAGTTATCTCTCTTCTAAAATTATTGTTAAGGATATATGATAAAAATGAATGCAAAACAGATTGAAGAAACTGAAGCATTATGTGAATGCTAAGTGACACAAGTAGCCAGTTGACCGTTAAACAAAATCCAGAACCCAAAACACACATTGGTAATGCCTTTATTAGGTCAACCAAAAGATGCAAAAATCATTACACTAGGCTTCAGAGCTCACTGGCTTCTTCATCAAGCCAAGACGGTAAAACAACCGTCACACAGGGGAAGCAAAAGTGATGTACTGGAGTCACAAAAGCCAGCAGGACTGCATATTTGATTTTGGAAGCTACAACAAGGATGTTTTCCTGCAGATAGAAAGTATTCCCCACATCCCCTCCCCAAAAAAAGGTGAAGGAATTACATGGACAAAGGCTGTAAAAAAAGGTCATAAAATTTCAGTTCTCCCTTGTAGTCATAACTTCTCTTCTCTTGTAATTTATTCTGACACTCTCCAGTGAAGCAAAAAAGCTCCTATTCTGGCAGAATTCTGTTATCATACCAAGAAGAACCTATGTTCCTAATTTGGATCCAGGTATCACCAATCTGTGTTAGGGGTTTTATAAAAATACACATTTGGAATTTTATAATTGCGATCCTAGCATGATATAATCTGAGCTATCTTGGGAAAGCAGGTTTTTGACAATTCAGATAGTTCCTGAAGATCTATGGAAGGTCATGAAAGAGAAGGAGAGCAGACATCTTTAACTGACATTTTATTATGTCAGTTAAATGTTTCCTTAGACCATGGCCAAGAGATGTGCCAACCATCAGCTGCTGAAGCGTTTTTCATGTCAGACCCATGCAGCCTGGTCAATGGTGAAGTACTGTGGAGATTGTTTCTTGAGAACATCTAGAGGGCCACAAATTTTCCCAATCCAATTGTTGTTGTGTGTCTTCAAGTCATTTTCAAACCCAAGTGGTGGTGCAATCTGGCCATCTATACCATATATCTAGGCCAAAAATCTCCGTCATCGTAAGTACATAAATGCCCTGTTGTTCCCATCAGACCCGGCCAACCTGGCCAATGGTGAAGGAAGATGGAGGTTGTATCTTGACAACAACTTGAGGGGCACAGATTTTCACAGCCATTCTTAGACCTTATTTTAAGAAGTGTAACTACATGAATGATGTTCCCTCTTTCCTTCCTGTGATGTTCTCAGATCATAAAGGGCATTCTTTTATTATTGTCCTCAGAACCTGCATATGACTTCTCACTCTGTTCTTCTATTATTACCAGCCTGTTCCACTGTATAAAGATATGCATTCAAATAAAATGTAGGGACTGTTTCAAAAAAGCATCAAGAAAAGAATCCTGGAGTAGTCTTAACATGAGTCCTATTTGCACATTCAAAGGGAAGAAAACAAGTATATGTAGAATGACAGATCGAGTTGCAAAAAAAAGATCTATAGTTTTATACCTTAAGACAGCGTTAAGTGCCTCAGCTGCCTTAAGTCCTTTGGACAGGATAAGCATTTACAGATGCCTTGACTCATTAAACTGTCATAATCTTTTAAGCTATTTTAAAGCCCAAACCTGCCAAGAATATCAAAATCTGTACTCACAGGAACAAAAGTACATTTGGGGTGGATTTTTTTTAAAGCTCCCAGTATGTTCAAGATATATAAATGGAAACAGTTCTTTCATACAATAAATACATAATCAACATATGGACTCCATGACCACCCAGTGTGGTTGTAGCCTCTAGATGGCTTTAAAGGGCAGTTGAATAAATTCATGGAGCAGGAGTGACTTATCAATAGCTGTTAGTCATAACAATGAACACAACCAGAATCTTATATTGAGGTAAAGTTGCCAGGCCCACAGCTGTCAATAAAGTCTCATGAAATTGCTATGTTTCTACAGGCAGAGAGGCAAAGTCAGAAGAATGTCTAATTTTTGTATATGAGACAGTCTGGCCTGGACAGCCATCTGCACCTATTGCCACCTGGCATGAAGTCCCACTGGCTCAATATAAAGGTATTCTGTGTGTGTTTCACTTGTGCACACATTAGCGCACCAAAAGGCCAGGAGTGAGGAAAATGCCAACTGATGAACATAGCTCCTTTTGGCAGAGAATTCCAGGGTCTGGGAGCACTTACTGAAAAGCTGCTCATGCATGTCCCTGCCAGATATACTTCTAATAGCGGTAGGACTGAAAAAAGGATGTCTGAGGGTCCTTCCTTCCTCAACTCCTCCAATGCAAAGTTTTGCCATGACTGGTTGACTTACCTCTAGCACTCTTCCAGTATACGGTGTTTTAAGGTACACCATCTCAGAGGTAACCATGTGCTGACCTGGCAACCTGGACTTAGGACAAGGAATCACTGAAGACAGCTGGAGAATTCTGAGTGGTTGATGATGGTAAAGTTGAATTTTTAAAAACTGTCACTGGTAAGGACACAATGAATTGTTAAAATGCTGTCACTTGCTTTAGCAGAACAAACTGGATCAATTAAAAAAAACTGTAACAGGTGGGCTGACGGTGGGCTGTGTGTACATACAGTGAGGATTTACTGCCACTTTCCAACATATATAAATAGTAGATTAGTCCTAAGTGCAATAGTTGTACACTATTACGAGCCCAGGTTCACAAAGGATACATGCATTAAGCAGCCTTTGAGCCCTGGTTTACTCCAGTTCTTTAAGGCTTTGATTCTTCCAAAATGAGCAGATATACATGGTTATAGACTGTTTTAACTTTTAAGCTAAATTGTTTAATGTGTTTTTAGTCTCTTTACATTGTTTTTTATTATTCGACATTCTGAATTGTTTTAAGCTACTTAAATCTGATTTTACCTGTACACTGCTCTGATATTGGACAGTACATAAATGTTTTCATCAATCAGATTAGTTAGCTGAGCTTCTGAGCTATGAAACAGAAATTCTCACACTCCCAACAAAGCTTTATGTGTAATGTAAGAAACTGTCTTATATCAAATCTATGGATTTGTTCATCTAGCCCAGTATTGTTAATCTTGGCTGTCAGTGCCTCTCCGGGGTCTGAAGCAGAGACAGGCTTTCCGATCACCTGCTGCATTATTCTCTCTCTCTCTCTCTTTTTTTTAATGTGATATTAGGCACCAACTCTGGGATTTTCTGTATAGAGTGTTATCACTGAGCTATGGCTTCTGTCTCATAACAAGACCAAGAATCAACAGGGTATCTGTGAAGATGTTCCAAGAACACTTAAAGAATTCGCCATTATCATCTTAAAACTCAGTCTCAGGTGGATCCAAATCTATTAGAGATATGTGAGAAATTCAGTATGTTGAGGATGTTTGTTTGTTTAACGTATTTACGCAGAATCTGAACCTGCAAGATCAAACAGGGAAATGGATTCAATTTGCAGTCAGAAGGCATTACAATTCTAGACTTGAATGCATTCCATGGGGGAAAAAAGTGTGGTTGACAAGATATATACATTTGAATATGTGCTTAAAACACTGCTTACATTTCTAAGTGGTGCATAGCTTCAGTTAGTTAGAGCATGTGCTCATTAATGTATCTATTAATGAAGGCATTTTTAGAAATAAACACAAAAATCTATATAGAGTGCTTTCAGCATTAAAAAAAAAATCTACATGAGACTGACATAAAATGGACGTGGAAGTCAGATAAGGAGTACATCTGTTGGAAAAAGTGAAGGTCCATGGAGAAAGGAAGAAGTCTGTCCATCCCTAATGCCTAGATGAGAAACTGTTTGAGACCTACACACAAGATGCTTTCTGTTGTTGTTGTTGTTGTTGTTGTTGTTGTTGTTGTTGTTGTTGTTGTTGTTGTTGTTGTGTGCCTTCATGTCGTTTCCAACTTATGGCAAACCTAAGGCAACCCTAACATGGGCTTCTCTTGGCAAGATTTGTTCAGAGGGGGTTGCTCTTGTCTTCTTCTGAGGCTAAGAGCCTGTGACTTGTGCAAGGTCACCCAGTGGCTTTCCAAGGATGTGCAGGGATTCAAATGCTGGTCTCCAAAGCCATATTCCAATGCTTAAACCAATATACCATGCAGGCTGTCATGATACTTTGTACTTTCCCAAAACAAGGCAAGAATATGCTCATAAACATGTAATTCAGATTTCCAAACATGGTTTCCTCCAGATATTTTGGATTACAATTCCTATTTGCCCCAGCCAGCATTGACAATGGTGGAATGTGAGGAAAGCAACATCTAAAATGTATGGAAGATGCTAAGTTAGGGAAGCTTGATTTTTTTTTCTTTATTAAAAAAAGGAGAATTGTCTCTGAACTTGAATGAATAAAGTCTATTACCCTGTTCCACCACAGACATACATCTAGATGAGAGAATCTATTCTGTAAACTGGTTTTCGAGGAAGACTGCATCCTCCTACATCTGAGAATGAAAGTGAATGAGCAGGACTGTGCAGCTGGTGGAAACCAAGGGCATTTCACCACTGTGACATCAATCTTTGGGGGGCCATTAAAGTCTGTAACATCACTTCACCTCATCACACCTTGCTTCTTTCCTGAAAGATATATTGTTCATCCCAAGTCCTTTTTCACTTGAGTTCCCTTTGCCCCCATCTCTTTTAGACATCAAACAAGTCTGTCAAAATCTGTCAAAGGCAGTCAATGTATTTATATCTCACAATTAGCGAGATGGTGAAGGTACCTTGGGCAATTTTCTTTCCAACATTCACACAGCCAAGCAAAGAGATGATTCGGGAAAAAGGCATTCTGTTTCCAGGACATCTTTTAAAAATTCATTGGGAATAGTCAACGGGGGAACGGTCTTAATATTTATGTTATATGAAAGCATGGAACTTGTGTCTAATCACACACGAACAGGCAATGTTTAGGGACCAGGGAACCACATGAAACCCCTGAGGACTCTCCCTGGGTTCAACTCGCATGTGATTTTTATGTTTTTTTTAAAAATGGCTTTGCCACTACCACAAAAAAATTGCTGTTTTTTTCTTTTTCTATTTTAAGCAAGGTGAACAGAAGCATGAGTCATGCTTTTAATGACTTCCTGAACTGCAATTATTCTTAGGGGGGAAAAGACATATACCTCCCATGTACCTTGTTTATAAGCTTTTTTAAATATCCAAGAAGGCAGGCAGCCAAGCTGGCTTACACTGCAGTGTTCACTCAGTGCATATAAGGTAACACAGCAAGTGAGAAGATACAAGTTACAGTAGTGCTACTCAAAGTGGTGATTCATGGACCAGTGTCATCAGCTCTCTGATGGCAAAGTTCTCTAGATGAGTGGGACATCAGTGTCCATCATCCAACCAACATGATGGGTGTTTTAAATCTCATACATCTGGAGGGAACTGGCTTCAGGAAGGCTGCTCTTGAGTTTGGGATATTAGTAATAGAAACTAAATTTTAAAAATGGAAATTAGTGTGAATAGATATAATTAAATATACAGTTTGGGATTTTTAAATGTTATTTCTTATTGTATTGATATCTTGTTTCTCATCATGAGTCTCAGATACCATTTGTTCAAGGACTTGCTGTAATGATTAGGCAATTAATGAATGACATTCTAACTTTTGTGCAAAGGCAATACTGGTATCCCTTTATCAGTTACTCAGGAAGCTGCCAGAGAGCAAATATCTTTGGTCCACATCATGAATCTGCAGCTGCTACTTAAAGAAGGAATACAATACACTAAATATCATCATATTGGAAATAGCCATAAGCCAATGAAGTAGTGGCTGATTTCTGGAGGGCGCACTGCCAAAATGGCAGTCCTGTATCCCTGGAAGTGTTTCTCTTCAGTCCAAAATATTTGGTGCTCTTTGTGAAATGCTGGAACAAATGAACTCTAGGTACAGTGAACTCTCACTTTGTGTCACCTCCATACACACAAATATGAGGTTGTCTGAAGGACTGTGTCATATTATCATCAATGGACCCAATGGGTGTGCACCTGCACTGCCATAGGCATGTGCACATCGCATTCACTGACTATAATGGGATACAACGCTTTTTATTTTTTGTTTTACACAGGGGTTCCTGGAATGGAGGGCACTTTCTTCTGCGTTACTGCTTCACTGATTTCAGAGCGAGGCAAGCAAAGAATGATATAGAGGTAGCTAGTATGGAAACAGGGGTGATGAATCCACTCTGGATTTATACCATGATTTCTCCCACACCTGCGCTGAATGGGAGTTCTGCCATGCTGAACTAGCATGATCTAACACTGGCTGAGCTCAGAGCAGCTGCATGAAAAGCAGCAGTAAAATGTGGAGCATTTCAGCAGTGGATTCATTAGCTGCCCCTGTTTTGAAGCCTGGTTCAAACTAAACTTTGAAGTGAGGCAGATCTTACAAACAAGAAAATTTGGATTATGCCAATAGTATTCCATTTAGGCAAGAAAACAGCAAGTGAGGTTAAATGAGACAGGAGATAAATGGCTATTTGTTAACTGATATATAACAACAGTGAAAAGACTTCAGTCAAGGTTAACTAAACTGAGCTCCACCCCTTCTCTCATTCAAGAGACTACTTTCCTCCTGCTTGATATATCATGGGAATTGGCCTGAAAGCAAAAATAACATACATAACAATGCTACAATGAACAGTGCTGGATCAGGGCCTCAGACAAGAGGCATCTAAATAAATAAAGGTGCCGGTGACAATAAAAGCCAAGTCTCCTAAGACAGAGAAAGATGGAACAAAAAGAATGATTTTGTTCCATTGACTTGGAGAAGTCCCTACTGTTCTCACCAATTTTGTTTTCCAACTTGGCATCCCCCATATATGTTGCACTAATACTTCAATAAACACAGCCCCTTATCAGCTATTTTTAAATTTATTGTTTTTTAATCCTTTATTTCATAAACCATGAATGCTTTAAATAAATTAAACAGCACAAGTCTGCTGGAGAGCTAACACGGGGAGAGAGAAGTTAAGATCTAAAGGAGGGAGCTCCTCATTCATGACTACTCTCTCATCAATAAGGATAGAAACAATGTTCAAGAATACCCCCAAAATTTGTCAAAAAACCCCACACAAGTTTCTCAAGTGGCTGGGGAGTCTGATGAGGAAAATCCTGGGCTGGTGGGAATCCTCACAATTTCGGACTTATTCTATCCAAAATTCACACCCTGCTTGCCTGTGTGTGTACGTGTATGAGCATTTGCAAAACAGCATTTTCTGCATAGGAAGCAGCACTTTCTACGCTACCTGTGCAAGGAATACTGTAACTGGGGCTTGTTCTGTATAAAATTCTCACATTTTTGTGTGTAGAGAACAGCATTTTCTTCACAATAAACAGGATTATCATCTGTGAAGAAAGTACTGTTTTCCACGCAAAAATACCACATGTGAACTTTATGTAGAATTAAGTCATGAACTCTAATTGGTCTTAAAAGACATTCTCATAGCGGGAAGAAAATTACTGAAATAACTTGTTGTTTGAGAATGAAATCAGTGAAGAATTAAATTCCTACTTAACATCGTTGATTCATGTCCTTTTTCAAAATAATATAAGTTATATACTTGTGGAGGACTTTCAGGGCCAGCTCTAAATCTGACAAAATATCTAGCAAACTGCCAGCTTAAGGATCGCCTACTATTTCAGTTAACACCCCACCCGTGGGGTGTGATCTCCCTTGTAGCAGTAGTGAACATTTCGGTTTCTCACAATGCTTTGGTGAAGTGCAAAATAAAAATGGCTGGGTCTTTTTGGCCTAAGTATTGTATACTAATAAAAGTTCAAAGCAAATGTCAGCAGTGGGTCTTGCTAGGGCCCAGGAACACTAACCAATGTCCAAGAGTGTTTTGACATTAGTTCCAGGGGAGGGGGGTTACTTGCAAAACCTAATGTTTTTTATTTTGTTTAAACCATCAGTTATGAAAAGGAATTCTGTCTCAGTAATTCCAGGCAGCTTCTCCATCACACCAACCTAACATGACAGCTTTCACAATGCATTGTTTTTGTTAAACATAAAATGCTATCCTTCTTTAGAGCTGCCAAGACATTTGGCACAGTTTCTAGGCTAGATTATAAAGGAGTAGACCTCTAGAACAAAAGGTTGGCCCAGAGTTCAATCCCCTTTTAGGCAAAGTTTTTCTCCTCTGCTTGCCAAAGTAACACCATATAACTGCTACACAAACAATTGTTGATGTAGTTTTGTTCTACCACTGCAGTTATCTTTGCTTCCCACACTGACGGAATATTAATAGTACATTGATAACATATCATATTATACGATATGTTATTGTTATGTTTTCTCACATAATAATCATCAAAACACATCTTTTCCAGGAAACTGATGCGTGATATTGGGTAAATTATAAAAACAGTTTGAGTTCCTATAGTAGTAAGAACTGTAAGAAGTGTGCATGGAGATTAAGAAAGAGGTGCAGAATACTGAATAGACTGAATTTGTATATGGATGATGATTGGTGAAGAGAGTGACAGTAGGAGATGCTTTTGGAATGAAATGGTGAGATTGATGGCAAGAGAGTCAGGTAAAATCAAAGTTCGGAAGAAGACAGTTGCCCCAGTCACTTGTTTAATCTGAAGAAAGGAGCAGGCTAACCCCAAGGCAGATTTGCTCACTGGCTCAGGTTAGGATGGGAGGGAGGTTTCCTTCTAAAATGAAATACATCTGATCCAAGCAGTGGTGTATCTAGCGTAAACAGTGCCTTGGGGCAAGCATGGAAGTTTCACCTCTACTTTCTTACGTCCACCTCTAGCCTACCCCCACCTCTACATACATGGCTTTTTTGTGTCCCCCTGGCATTGGGGCTCAGGGTACGTGCCCTACTTACCCCACCCTAGATACACCCCTGGATCCAAGAGCCTCTGTTAAGCTTAGAGTAAAGTCCATATATCTAGATATGCTGCTTGAGTTGTTTCCATTAACAGCAGCCTAGATGCTAAGGAATTTTAATGGCAAACTGAAGTCTCTGTCAAATCCAGAGTACTTCTACCTCTTACCCATTCAAATTGTTGCTTGTGACCTATGAAGCTTGGATCCAGACTATATGGAAGATCTTATCTTCCAATATGAGCCTCCACAGGTTTTAAAATCCTTGAAGGAGGGCTCTCCCTTGATTCAACCACCATCCCTGGCATATTGATGAAGGCATGGGGGACAGACTTCTTGGCAGACTGTGGAATTATAGACTAAGTGAGAACTCATTTTTCTACACTTAGTAACTGGGACATCAACTGAAGCTGAACGATGGGAAACTAAAGACAAAAAGTAGGAATATTCCCTCAGTTAAAGTATGGAATTTAGTACCACAAGATGTACTGTTGATCACCAACTTTGTAAGGCTTAAAATTTGGATTAAATAAATTCCTGGGGGATAGGGCTACCGACGGCTGTGAGTCTTGATTGTAATCTGTAACTTACAGGAAGTACACCTGGAGGGGGTACTCTTGTCCTCTGTCCTGCTGAAGGCTTTTTCTAGGACCCTTTCACACTACAGAAATACAGTGCTATGGTTCCACTTTAATTGTCATGGTTTCATTCTATGGAATCCTGAGAGTTGCACTTTAGGAAGGGGTATTTAAAATTCTCAGCCAAAGAGCGCTAATGATTCCCCAAGCCATAAACCCAAAATTTCCTACAATGCAGCCAAGTCAGTTAAAATGGAATCACTGCGTTGTTACTGCGAGGTGTGAAAAGGTTCCCAGTTACATGACTGATCACAGTGGCATGACTCTGTCTTATGTTCTTATTTGTATGAGCCACTCTTTCCTGGAGTGTTAGCAAGGTATATGTTGCAACTTTTTCCTCATCAGTAGAGTTCAAGAATGATGACAGAGTTCTCCCATACTTTACCGCTACAAATGTAGTAATAGTTGATGCCTTTTGTATAACAATAACTGATGCAGATGATCTTACTTTTACATAACAATAACTGATGGACATTATCTTACTGCTGGAAATAGTTAAGAGGCAAGACTACCAATTAAGCATTGTAGTACAGGTGCATGAGAGACCTGAACTAAGGGTGGCCATATCAGTCTGTTTCTGATCTTTATCAGCTTCACATATCATTTCTCATCTCCCCTTTACCCAATTTCTGTATAATTTAATTCCATGCAAACTACTACATTATTTTTAATGAAACTTTCTCTAACACACACCTATTAGGGAGCAATTTTTCCTAATTTTCATCTTTCATCACACAATTTTGTGTACTGCATTGCAAAATTTAAAGAAGTCCCCAGTCTGAATCATAACTGTGTTCCAATCTAGATATTCATTCAGGAAGTGTGGATTAGTTCAGTTTTATCAGAAATATGGCCAGCGGGGGGAATTTCCCTGTCCCAAATTTGAACCCTTGTCTTTCTAATCCAAGTCCAACACTATTCCACACTGAGCCATGAAAAAATTTGGCTGAAATCTCTTCTATCTATAAGGAACAATATATTTACCCTCCTTAAATTCCACACATTTCTGGCACCTCGTACTCCCTGATCCAGAACAGATAGCTTGATGTGTACCAGGTCATTTGTCTCATCTTCCCATGTCAAATACACAATAATACTGACATACAATAAGAAAATGCTCAAAGGGATGTATCTATTTTGGCCACATTGATGTATCAGCAAACTTAAAACTATCAGCAGAGTTTAGATAGGAGGCATCTCAGTTTGTCCTTGAAAAGGAAAATGCATTTTCCCTCTACAAAGACAATGCTAGGGAATTTCACAAACAGTGTGCAGTGGAACCAGGGTTTGGACAGTTGAAACATTAGAGATTCTTTGATTCACAGGGAGAATGATATTATCTAGCATGCATCTTAGGATTTTCTTTTCTCTCTGAGCTTAGTCAATAGCAGGAGATGTTTGTGGATTTTTTTTCCAGCAAGAATGGATGAGGTGTTCCAGTTCTGATGCAAAGTAGATGGGTTTTGGTCTTAAATAAGTGATTAAAAGATTTGTTCCTGGTGAAGAAAAAAAAATGCTAAAACTGGTTTGCAGATATGCTACCTGCCTGCCTTTTTTTATTTATTTTTTTTATTATTTTTTTTGAGGGGGGACATGGCTATGAGAACAGCCACAATAAAAACCTGCACTTCATCATTAAATGCTATACTATTCTCAGAATTTCAGTAGTTACCTGGTTTGGTCACCAAATAACAAGAAACTATACTGAATCAAAATAACAACAATAAAAATCGTCACCAGGTACTCAAATACAATCAGACTTGGTGCCATCTTGAAAACCTCATTCAGCGCAGGAATGTGACAACAGTGGTAGGAAAAACTGAACCTTCTCTATTGTGGGCAGCATAAGAACTGCCCACAAGATTTCTACAACATCAGAGAACTGGAGGAACCAAAGTGAATGATAAAGCAGCATGTGCTGCATTTCTCCTACCACTCTATAGCTAGCCAGAAGGAAAAGGTATGATGGTCTTGGAATGCTTATCTATCACTGCCCAGTAAATTTAGAGCTGAGATTTGAACCAGCAAGATCCCAGCTCATAATATATTGTTTAACCAATAATGCGAAGTAGAAGCTACCCAGCCTGTGCTTCAATGGAGTGGCATGACATAGCTGTTGTGGTGTGATGACAGAGACCATTCTATGAACCAGTAACATCCCCATTTCAAGTCAAGTTTCTCAGACAAGCCACTTTCTCTTTAACACAGCCCCATATATATGTATAATAATACTGCTCCATCTTCTGCAAGAGTGTGGAATGTGCAGCACTCCGGATGTTGATGGATTCCAGCTCCCATAGGCCCTAATCAAAATATGTAATGAGGGGAGCTACAGTCAAGCAACATCTGGAATACCACACATTCCCATCCTTGGTTTCATGAATTATTGAGACATAAAGCATTTTAAATACCCTAAAGCCCTATTTTAAATTATATACAAAAACAGAAAGAATAATAATGGTATTGTTAAAGACCATGGTCACCTTCTCTGGTGTACAGCTTATTGGATTAAAGATTTAGAACAGAAATATGCTGCAAGACGAGTTTGGTCCTGCCATTTGAACTAAGTTTTGCACGTGCCTGGCCTTGAGTCATTAAATTTTCCTACTTAACTTCAAAGAAAAAAACATGTCTACAGGACCACTTCCGCACTAGCCTGTTATAGCACTATGATTCCACTTTCAACATCCTATGGAATCCTGGGGTTTGCAGTTTCGGGAGCAGCCGGCTGTGTAAAATAACCATGTGCAAATTTTGCACAAGAATCATAGCATTTTCTACACAGGAAACAGCTCACCAGGCAACATGTTTCAGACCAGCTCTTGAATATTTTTGAGTATTCAGACATATAATTTAATATATAAAAGTCAAAATTTGTGAGTTTATCTGTGTCAGGCAGGCGAAGGCCTCATATGATTGGCTGTGTCAGGCAGGAAGACTTCATATGATTGGCTGCCTGTGAATATTCTATGGAATCCTGGGGTTGGCAATTTAGGGAGGGGCCTTTAGAATTCTCAGCCAGAGAGCTCTTGGGCCTGGCCAATTGCTATGGAGACAAGACCTAGCAGCAAGAAAGAGCAAGACAGTGTATTCCCTCAGAAACCAAACCTCTGTATGTTAACAACTCTGAATACAGATTGGATTGGGGAATATGAGGAAAACTTACAGGTACTGGACAACACAGTTTGGGGAATTAGAGACACAGGATATCAAATCTGTGCCTTTCAACTGCGTCTAACTCCTAAAGTAAGGTAAGGTAATTCCTAAGGTATTTCTAACAAGTGCTACCAGAAAATAAAATCCTGGGCAACACCGAGTAAATACGCTAGTACATAATAAATACTTCAGGCTCTGTTTTGTTTTGCTTTTCTTATTTCCCATTTGGGCTTCCTTGCATTAGCTTTACTTTTTCTCATATTCATTATCTCTTTCTTGCTTCTTTTTAGTTCATTCCAATTCAGCTGCTAAATATGTTCTGAGGCCAGAGCTATACTATGAGAAATAAAATCTGAAATAATCTGTTCTGCAACATTAATGCCCTTAATTCTGTTTAGTGAGACTTAATTCTGTTTAGTGAAGTGCCTCTTCTGGCTTCAAACAGGAGAAGTCACTTGCAGAAATGGCTTTCTTTTTGCTCTGTGAACCAAATCATGAAAAGTATTCTCACACTTTCATAAACAGAAACCTAATTGCCTTCATGAACTATATCCTCAAGCATGTCACAAAATAGATCTGAAAAGGAAGAAAACTGTGTTGGGAATGTGCCTGTGCACCAAAGAAGACAGAAGCATAGGTGAAATATAAGGCAATTCTCTGACCTATTGCTAGCACGACACTCTTCAGCATAATGTTGCAAAATTTTCTAATTGTGAGCACCACAAAAACTAAATCCATAAACTATGGATCTACACATCATGCATCCTTAAGATTCTGAGTGACCTTGGTCTAGACTTATTGAAACTTTACTGATTTTCAGAAGAAATATTATGTCCTAATTTTAAAAAAATCCAAGACACTGTCTCAAATCTATCTCTAAATACCCAACATCTAATCACTATTTATCATACATAGAGGCATTTCACCGAGTTGCACATTCTCATAGACTTCAGAAGAAACATCTGGTTAGTTTGATGGAGCATGAAACAGTATTTCAAGCAATGTGGATGAATACAGAAACACAGCTGTATCTTCATAAGCCAGGATTGAGGAACCTTGGAGTGGAATCTCTGGATATTTTGCATTTCAGCTCAAAGAAGCCATATCTAGCATGGCTGAAATTAAGGGATTTGGGGAGGTGCAGTCTGAAGGAGTTGGGGGATCAAGGCTTCCCCACCTCATGATAGGTTACGCCCACAAAAGGCTGTTTTTGCCTATAGATCAGGATTGTGCCTGCCTGTCTCTTTCAAGTTATAGGAGGAGGTAGGGAACTGGACATGTTTGTGGATGCCCTATTCATCAGCCCTCCTTCAATGTTGTGCTCAATATTCTTGAATAAATGTTTTGAATGGAACTGACACATCTTCTTTCTCAACAGATAGCTAGATAGTGAGACAACTGAAGCAAGAGGAAGAGCAAGAGTGCTCAAGCGTTTTATACTCCCATGGACTATAAGTAGTTCAGACAACCTTTTTCAGCACCACAAATCAAGGTATGTAAATCACTCATATTTTAACAACACTGTTAACATTAATAATATTAAACATATTATAACAACACAGTTTTCATTCAAGACCGGTATCCTGGTGCTGCATTATGAAAAGTGAGAGTGACTGAAATGGATCCCTTTAACTGGTAGTATTAATTTTAAAAATAACTTTTCTAGTTTCTGCCCCAGGGGTACAGGAAATGAATCTATACTTGGTTTTATGGCCATTCCTCCTTCAGGTGTACTATACTGTACAGAAGCTCCCCTGGTGCCAAATCTCCAGCCATTTCTGCATGAGACTGTTTCGGCCCCTCCCGAAACTGCAAACCCCAGGATTCCATAGGATGTTGAAAGTGGAATCACAGTGCTGTAACAGTCTCGTGCGGAAATGGCCTCTATTGGGAATAGGGTTCAGCATCTGGATGCAACTGAAGTGGAAGCAGCCATAAAACTAAGAGGTCATAACTCAGCTCCTGAAGGTCTCTGACGAGGAAAAGGAAACAGCTGCCATGAAGCTGCAACTGTCTGTGTGTCTGAACGGGCTGAGACAGTAAGAGATCCTGTTTCTCAGGAGGACCTGACACAACACTCTTTACCTCTGCTCTTTGTTGAGAGATGGAGGGAGAAACACAAGCCTGGTGCTGGTTAAATAATAAACACTGACCTAAACAGGCACTAATTAGGCAGCTGGGGTCCTGAAAGAGATACTAATAAATGTTGTGGCACTTGTCTCTCAGCCTTAATGCTGACTACTGTCTTATCTGGTTGATCTGTCTTGTCTGGCAATACTCTCTCAAGTTCTTGTTTTGTCTTGACCTTGGACTGGTTACGTTTTGAACTATTCTGTTTATTCTTTGCCTGTACCTGGACTTCGGACCTGCTGATACGTCTTCTGGACCAGTTGAAGGCCACCTTTGTGTTTTTTCCTTCATCTTGGACAGACAATCCATGACTGACTAACACAGAGTAGAATGACTGCCTGACCACTTCTACACATCAACAGCCTGATGCTTTGGGCATTTGCTGGTATTGACATAAGAATGGATTCACTAGCCCTATCTAGCTCTTGTTAGCTAGCTTAATAACACAGACCTAATCAGTGAGGCACACATCACATCCATGCCTAAAAATGTGAGCCCTCCTCCAACCCCTCCCCCCAAAAAAGTTCAGATATGCAGCAGACCAGCTGGAAGCACTGTTCTACAATGTCCCATGGCCATTTGGAGAAGAAAAAATGACTCCCAAACTTTTGGGGACACTAGGGGCACCTGGAGCTACATATGGTCCATGGACCACATTTTCTCTACCTTGATTTAGCATACTACATTCGTTTTTGTTTTTAAAACTAGAACGTAATTTCCAATTACCACAGCATGAATGGGCTTCAAATAAACATTGGAAAGCCTGCCCTGTTAAGTGTATGGGTCTAGGAGTCACAAGTTCAGTTTCCTACAATATCTACCATCTCTCAAGATTCTCTGGAGAAATTAAAAGGGCATTCCCACTTAGCACCAGTTTAGTTTACCACAATGATTCTGGGTAATATTACATCAGAAGCACTGTGGATGCTCCTGATGTGGTTCCCAGATTCAACCAACTCATACAGGATTTCCAGTAGTGCCTCCAGATCCCAGGATCTGGTCATGCATCTTAGGGCCTAGGCACTCTTCTCTAGTTCTAAGGCATGAGGGAGGAATCTCAGGGTAACAACGCTAGCTTGAAAATACAGGAGAGAGAGAGAGAGATTTCTTGTTACTTAGACTTTATATTTTTAAATTTAAATGGTATATTTTGTGTAATTGTGCCTAATTTATCACGTTGTGTGACATCACAATCAGTGCTTAATTTATCATGCTTAATGGCATCATGAGGGACTGCCTCTTGTAACATGACCAGGTTCCCACTTGCTGTAATATCACAAGCGGTCAGCCCTAGGTCTCAGATTTTGATCCTGAAATCTCAGGACCTGAGGTAGTCCTGATCTGGCAACCATCCTTGTGGTGTCACAGGATGTAGGGTCCTGGAGAAATTATAAGGGGCAGCCCCTGGTGATGTAACTCATGTAACGATACCTTAAGCATCAACCATAATGGCACAGAGTATGCCATTCAAATCAAAAATATCAAATCTAAAGGAAGTAAATACACACCATAAATTTTTAAGGTAGCATTCTTGCCCTGAGATTCCTCCCCCTTGCTCTGGGGATCAGAGAAAAGAGTCCAGACCTAAGATTTGGGAACCCTAGCCACCTCAGTAAGGACCCAAAATGGTTTGTCAGAAGATGCTCTTATGAAGGCCCTTAGGAGCTATTCCTGGCTCCTAAGCTGTGTGGACTAGCAGCAATTCATATAAGAATCAAAGGTGATTTGTAAGTATTCTGCACTCTAGCCTTGAATGTTGATCATACCACAAGTTATATTTGGTGGAAATAACCTTCAAAATCAGAACCTTTTGTTATCTGCATTATATTACATGAGGACGAAGACATGAGCTTTTATTGCAAAATAGCTTGGTCAATTGACCATTTTATACAAGCCCATTGGTATTGTAAAATGGATGGAAAGCTTTCTACATGGTAGATAGTTCCCTAAAGAATTTTACCAGATACGATAAAGTCTTTATTAATAGAGGAAGAGACCTAAAGGCCTCCCTAACAAATGTAACCTTTAAAGATGGTAGCTGAAGTCAGCCAAGCATGCATTAAACCAACTTAAATGGTGATCCTTCATTAATCCCTCCATGTTCTGGTCCACTGGGTACAGGTAAGTAACTGTTTTCAGATCCACAAGGTCTTGGGGGGTTTGCCCTCATCGTTCTTTGGGCCAGACATTATATATCAGCTGAAACATTTGGCAGGCAAAGGTTGTAAACTGGAGCCAGTCTGATTCTGAAGAGCAGAGAATGGATATAAAATACAGTACTGCCACAGCCTGTGCACAAAGGACAATTACTTAGATTTCCTGGGGATTAGTGCTATAAACCTCATTGAAGTAGCATTCTAACGGCAGCCATTTAACACATGCTTATAGAAAATACAGAAGATCAATTCACATCGGTTATTTGTCTCTTCAAACACGGTATTTGAAGTCATGGTGATTCAAGACTTGTAAAATGTCTCTTATACCTCAAAATCTTCCAAAACAGTAGAGACATGAGGAGGGGAGAAATTTGTAAGGTGCTGCCGAAAAAGAAAACCAGGTTATTTAATAAAGACTACATATTAACTAGAGAGTCAGCATAGTGTAGTGGTTTGAGAACTAAACTACAATCCTGGAGACCAGAGTTCGATTCCCCATACGGCCATGAAAACCTACTGGGTGACCTTGAGTGTGTCACCCAATCTCAGGGTTGCCTTAAGGTCACCCTAATCTGGAAATAACTCAAAGGCACACAACAACACATTAACTACAAAAAGTACAAGTAACATATCCTTTTAAGAATACATGAACAGTTAATAAAAAAGTAAAGCAGGGAGTCACTTTTATCGTGGTACCTTCCCCTAAATTATATAACCACACGACACAATTGTGACTATCCTAGGCCCTGAGTTACAAAGCCAAAATGTGAGACCTAGGCTCTTTTTGCACGGCATTCACCATGCGAAAGGGCCTCTGGAGCATCGCACAATTGCAAGGAGCGGTCCACATGACATCCTCGCAATTGCGCAATTCTGCTGGGGCCAGCAGGCACCGATTGCGCACTATTTCATTTCCAGCTTATAGCCTAAACGGTGCGTGATCACGCATCGCTCCAGGGCCCCGCGCACTTACCGTGTGTGCGGCGCCTCTAGAGCCATGGTGCTCGTGCTTCCTGCCCCAGTGCAGCCTGGGCAAATCCCAGGCTGCGCTGTGGAAGGAAGAGGAGGCGCCCTCATGCTGCCTGCTTCCCAGCAGGCAGCAACTGCGGAGGTGAAGCAGTGGGGACGCAAGAGCCTCTTGGAAGAGGCTGCTCGGGCGATCCCCATGCCCCAGAACCGCGAAAAGATAAGGTGCGAAAAGGGCCCTAGAAATGATGCCTTGAATTTCATAGGAAGTGGGCCCTGGTGATTTTATAAGGGTGATGTTATGTGAGAGAGCCCTTGCTGAATATGTTTACTAGGTCAGGACTATCCCAGGCCCTGAAGTTTCAGAATATAAAGCTGAGACCTAAGCTGGGCCTTATGATATCACAGAAGGCAGGTCCTGGTGATATTATAAGGTTGATGTCACAAGAGGCAGCCCATGTTGACGTCATTATGCATGATATATTAAGCATCAACCAGTCACACAGAGTATGGCATGCAAATAAAAAACATTGTGTCTAAATAACGAGGAAGATATATATGCACATACTTTACAAGGAAGTGCTCTCAGTGCCCTGAGATTACAACCTTTTGCCTTGAGAACTGGAGAAGTGTCATGAGGCCCTGAGAACTGCGAACCATATTGGAGACTTCAAATGAAGAGATCTCTTGAAGGGACTATCATTTGTTCAGGGCTAACTTTACTTGGTATCTGTGCTGGGCCAGTCCTACCATTAGGCAGAGTAAAGAAACTGCACAAAGTGGCAGAAGCTGAAAGGTAAGCAGCAAACAGAACTGTGTGTCCTTCACAACCTTTCCTCTATTCCTAACTAACCAACTGTTTTTGTGTGCAACAGAAGACATTGCCCTATCATTTTCCCATCCACTGCCAGTCTGACAGAGTCATGGAGAGTTAATATTTATGAGAGCCAGTGTGATGCAGTGGTTGAACACTGGACTACAACCCTGGATACCAGGGTTTGATTCTTCTGTTGGCCATGGAAACCCACTGGGTGACCTAGAAGAAATCACACCCTCTTAGCCCCAGAGGAAGGCAAAAGCAAACCCTATCTGAAATATTGGCAAGAAAATGCTCTGATAGGTTCACCTTAAGACCACCATAAATCAGAAATGACTTGAAGGAACACCACAATCATTTTATACTTTGCCTCAGGCATCAAAATGCTGTAGGTGGCCTTCAGCCCATGGACAGTAAATAGTCTGGGATATTGTTTATACTAGATTAAAGAATCTGGTTTGTTAAATACTTTATTATGAATGCTCCAAGAAAGAAAAATCAGATCTTTCTATATTAATGTCTCATGTGGAATACTGTGGCTCCTTCTCTTTGTTTGGTGCTAGCTATCACACCGGCCATTTCCACACTAGACTGTTATAGTGCTGTGATTCCACTTTCAACATGCTATGGAATCCTGGGGTTTGCAGTTTCGAGAGGAGCCGGCGGGCCCCTCCCAAAACTGCAAACCCCAGGATTCCATAGCATGTTGAAAGTGGAATCATAGTGCTATAACAATCTAGTGCAGAAATGGCCATGGATGTGAGTGTGCGTGCATTTTAATTATGATCCACCAAAGGTAATAATTTTAAGACTAAAAAATGTCAGGGCTCTAATCAATCAGACCAGAGTCTTCTCTTCTAATAGTAAAGACAACATGTTTAACAATAGGTTTTTATATGACATTAGAGCTTATTTATTACTAGTTCCTAGAGAGTTATGAGGCCATAAATATATATTAAATAATTTTTATAAGGACAACTTAATTACATTAAGATATCACCACAGAATATCCTGCTTGATGCACAACAGGATGTGAGATATACACATATTTTGCTCTATATTGAGTTATCAAGATTAATGTTGTTGGGTTGAGGTAGCCTGGCCAGGCCTCTTCTGACTGCTCGCAGGTTCATTCCCACATGATGCCAGCCTGAGACAAATTGCTGCTTGAGGTAAAAGGCAATATAGTGGAGCCCTCCATTCCAAACACAGAATCTAAGTTGAGTGCTACTTCAACACTATCAGCAGGGCAGCATTTGCCATAAACCTCGTACACAGCCAGCAATTTAGGGAATGCAAGACAGTCTGCCTTCCAAGAGCGACGAGTATCTGGGGGACTCAGGAAGAACCAACAGTGTCCTGTCACTTCTGCCCCACAGCACGTGCTGCTTGAGGCGGTGGCCTCATGGTGCCTAGTGGTGAAAATACTTTCCTGGGAGGTCTCAGATGATGTAAGTGCTGGAAAGGTGGCTGTCTGAACTTCTGCCTAATTTTTTGACTAGGGGAAAATCTGTTCTGTTGTGAGCTGCTTTGAATTTTATCTCTGTTCTGCTACAAGCAAGTGTTTCCTGTGTTGTGTATTGTTTCTGACCTTCACGGTTTCCTCTTGTCCTCTCACCTCTCCCTTGGTCTTCTCCCTCATCTACATTTTATCTCCCAACATAAGAAGAATGTGGCAAATCAGAGCAGCCATCCCATAGATCAGGAGCAAAGAACCAGTGGAAACATGTGGATTTTATCTCAGCAAATGTGCACAGGATTTTAGCCCATCCTCTTCAAAGTTCAGAATAAAATGTGAAACAGATTCACCATGCCACTATCATGGGAGCCACTGTGAGGAATATATCCAGAATTTCCCTCCAAAAATACTGTTGCATTGGAACTTCCTTCATCCCTCACCATTGGCTCTACTGGCTAGAACTGATTGGAGATGCAGGCTGGCACCACCTGGAAGGCCATTTCCTGGCCCACTGTAGGTACTTGGAGGCACAGAGCTGAAACGGAAGAATTCTCATCCAGGTCTAATGAAGGATGTAATCAAGAACATAGGCAATACATAGTCCATGAGGGCAGGGAGAAGCCCACCCCCAAAATTTTCAGGTGTAGTCATAGAAAGGGCAAAATGAAGGTATAGTCCTCCAAATAAGAATCCTGCCTCTATCAGTCCTCCAACTTCTAACACTGCAGAGTGTGAGATACTGAAAATATTCACACATAAAACTTTTATATTTCCTACATTCTCAACCTCTTGGTAACTTTATCTGTCCCTCTTCTCTGTCCCTACCCCTACTGTATTTCCAAATGTTCCAGTGAAGGTTTAAGTCGCCACAGTGCTAAATATTGGGAGACTGAAGGAAAATTTCATTGGTGGACTGGATTTTTTGGGCCAGATGTGACAATTTCATTATTGCTTTCCCCCACAGCTATACTCCTGAGCTGGCCCAGGTTAGAAGGGGTGTGTGGAGAGAAGCAGCAAATTGTCTTCTACATTAGAAATACAGGCAGGAACTGAGGGCAAATTTCCCCAAAAAGAGATCTGGATGATCTTTACCTTTTTGAATCTAGTTTCTCCCACTGAAATCAGTGTTGGTGAGGGAATTAGCTATACATTTGACAGGCAAGATTTTCCTGCGAAACAAAGAGACTTCAGATTCAAGGCTGTCTCTGGCACGCCCCCAAAAACGTATTTTTCTGGCATTTACCACTGATAAAACACCATCAACATATAAATATAGGCCACCAAAGTTTCTGTTGGACACACAAGAATCCTCTATGGTGCAACCTCACTCCTGGAAAATGTTGCCAGGTCAGGAGCACCCCAGGCCCTCAGATTTCACAGCCATGCATCTTTATTTTATTTTGGGACATTTTATGGCATTTTTCAGTTTAGAAGAAAAAATTCTTCAAGCAGGTAACAAGGAAGAAAAAGAAGGTGTTTGTGTCTGTGCGTAGTTACTGTTTCTCAAACAACTGCAGAGAGAATGGCCAATTCCTTTTTTAGAATTCAGAGCACAGAGTTCTGGGGTACCCTTGCATGAACTCAGTTGAATATGATGTTCACTGTGGGGAGTTTGTGCATAAATAGTATATGTACAGTACACAAGTATGTTGTGCCATCATTAATAACTCACAAGGCAAGAAAGAAGCCAACATATGAAATCAGGAAGCTGAACCTCAGCATTTCTAGCCTGCAGAACTTCCCAAGTCTGCCAGGAAACATACAGAGCATCCTTGATGTATTATCAAATCAAAGAGGACACAGATTTCACTAAAAATTGGGCATATTAATGTATATATACATCTGTGAATAATGAGTGTGATTTAAAGAGAAATATAAAACACCTAAAAAGACTGTGAACAGATTACATTCGCCCTACCTGCTTACTCTGCTGCCCATGTGCCCATTGGTGGTGGGCAACAGCATGCAGCAATTTCTGCTGCTCTCCTTTCTTACAGTTCCTTATCTTCAAACTGACCTTAGACTGGACAACCCTTCACATATTTGTGTGTGTGTGTGTGTATGGACATGTATACACCTTCAAGTAACCTGTAGACATGGTGACCCCAGAAATTTTTTAGGGTTTTCTTAGGCAAGGAACACTCAGAGGTGGTTTTTCCAGTTCCTTCCTCTGAATTATAGCCCACAGCACCTGGTACTTGTTGGCAGTCTCCCATCCAAGTATTAAGCAGCGCTGACCCTGCATAGCATTCAAGATCAGACAGGGTTTTGACACCCCTAGAATGAATGGATAGATATAGACGAATTAAACTCTTCCCTCCACCCCTGGAATTACATTACAGACTTACGTAGAACCACTGCAGCCCCCTCCCAGCCATTTCAAGGCTGGAGGAAAGTGGATGGGCAGAAATGGGAGAAGCTTTGGTCTATGTTCCTGTAGCCAGACTCAGAATGATTACATCATATGATGAGAGCCACTGGCCTTCTCCAAAAGTGATATAATCATTTCATGTCTGGCTAGGGAGACACAGCCAGATGTTTCTTCAACATCCCTCTCCCCACTCACACACTCTCCATGAGCCACAGAGTGGACATGGAGGAAGCATCAACAGCTCAGCAAGGAGTCTGAAGGAAGGAGGCTTATCAACTCCACAAAGAAAAAGAAAAAGACCTGTGCAGGTGTAAGGTGAATATGCCTGCATATGCCACTAAAAAGATATCAGTCATTGTGTGTACATGTGTTTATGCCTGCATTTCTGTGTTTGTGTATGTAGCTATGTATGCACATTATGTACACTGTGATGAGTGACCAAATAGTTTGCAATTGTAATAAATAAGCAAAATTGGGATGGGCTCCATACAGCTTATAAGTCATGGGCCCTTTTACATGGAAAAACCACCTGTAGAAGTAATTCTTGGTCGTTTTGTTTACTTATTTATTTCAAAGTCAAAAAAGAGAATATCCATCTCCAGCTTTGTTCTTGTTTTCATGAGTAACCCATTTATTTCTTGCTTTACAGTTTGGTGCTTTTTTCAACAAAGTTATTGTCGTGTCTCATATGTAAGGGCCAAAGGCAACCTCAGGGTCTGTTTAGCTGTCTGCAAAATGTCATCAGTTGTTTCCGTTAAAAAGAATAATATTTATATATGGCAGCACATTGTAGATTTGAAGGTTATCCAAAGGAAATGTAACCCCTATCTCTATTTATTCTTAAAATATTACTAGTTCATTATTGTCTTTTAAAAAATGGATCTTGGGGCCTGCCCATATTTCCACTGATGTCATCAGTAAAGGTCTTCCATCTCCAACAGCAGCTTCAGTAGAAGGAACAGTCTGTTTCCCCAGTAATAAGTAAATATAGATATTTATGAAATATACTTCTCTGTTCACCACAGCTACTTCTCTTAATCTTACATTATAGAAAAAGAGATGTAAATTTCATTTACCCTGGTATGCAGCTTTACTTTATAAAAATGGCACTAAGGATTGGAATGAATTACCATCTTGAGTATCTGTGTGATTGCTTCTCAGGTTTAAACTACTGGCATGAAACTTTTAAATCTCTAAATTATTTAGGCCCAGGTTATCTGCACATATCTCCAAGATTTAAAACTGATAAAAGAGTCTTGTTTTTGGATCTGTTATTAGCAAAGATCTGGGTATCAGGGATAGATGATGTCTCACCACAATTCTATTAAACTCCCTCTTTTCCCCTCTATAGCTGTGCCTTAAAGTTCTGTTTTATCCTCTGAGGTTTTTATCAGCAAGCAAAGGGACACTCACAATTCAACAACAAAGACTTTTACCATACATGGAGGGAGAAATGTCAGACATCCAAGCTGGATTCAGAAGAGAAAGAGGCACTAGGGATCATGTTACAAATGTAACAAATAATAATACAAATAATGGAGCGCACCAAAGAATTTCAGAAAAAAATTACCCTGTGCTTTATAGATTATGGAACAGCCTTTGATTGTGTAGATCACTGAAAAGGTTCTTAACTGTTTCTTTACTACAGATCCTCTTCAAATATCTTTTGTTGCCCCAAACCACCAAGAGTTTACTGAAGGTTTAAAATCCTGAATAGCATCAAATATGCATTTAAAAATGGCTCATCATGGGTCAACAAGTTTGGAGAGAAGGGAGAAATAAATAAATGCACACAGTCCTGTTATAATATTTTTACTGGAATGATTCTAGACAAATTTAAAATAACATTTCTTCAAGCTTCTATAGAACCCCTATGAGGACATGACAGACCACAGACCACAGGTTAAGAACTACTGCTGTAGATCATAGACAACTATGGATTGATCTGAAAGAAACAGGAGTACCACAACATTTGATTATTCTAAAGCATAACCTGCAGTCAGGACAAGAGGCCACTGCTAGAATAGAATATAGAGAAACAAAATGGTTTCCAGCTGGCAAGGGAATCAGGCAAGGCTGCATTTTATCATCCTACTTGTTTAATTTCTATGCTGAATTTGTCATCGGCAAAACTGGCATAGACTCTGAGGAAAGAGGTATGAAAACTGGAAGAAGGAACACCAATAATATATGATATGCAGATGACATAATTCTACTAATGCTGAGATAATCAAAGATTTCCTATACCTTGCCTCAGTCATTAGTCAATGGAGACTGCAGTCAAGAAATCAGATGAAGGTTAGGACTTGAAAGGGCAATTGTAAAGGGACTAGACAAGATCCTCAAGTATAACAATATATCATTGAATACCAAAGTCAGGATTGTTCATGCCATTGCATTTCCAATTTCTATGTATGATTGTATGTTGTATGGTTGTACATGCTGGACAGTGAAGAAGGTTAACAGGAAGAGGATCAACTCATTTGAGATGCAGTGCTGCAGGACAGTTCTGTGAATATTATGGACTGCAAAAGGAACACATAAATGAGTCCTAGAGCAAATCAGGCCTGTGGTCTCCCTGGAAGCCAAAACAGATAAACTGAGGGTGTTAGATTTTGGCCATATCATAAGACAACGTGACTCACTAGAAAAACTCTGGTGTGAATATAAAAAGTTAGCAGTACAGTGCTTGGAATACACATGCACACACACACTGCTGCCATATCACTGAAAGCACTCAGATCCAGAGTCAGAGTCAACCATGTGAAAACCAGGGGCCTGCCCAGCCTGACATCAATATACGTCCAGGTCTGAACAGCCAAGGAGATCTCTGGATCAAGCCAGAACTATGACACTCAGTTCTGCTCCTATTCTCTCTTCCTAGAGAATGTAGCCCCTTCTCATTCTTTGTCCCTCACTGGCTTCTCCTCCCAGGTTATTTCCCTCCACTACTTTACTGAAATCCGCACTCTTTCAGAGATAGGGACAAGCAGTGATTTATCTCTCCAATGACTGTGGTACTGATGGTAGTGTGTGCAACCCACTGCAGAGCAATTGAGACAGCTCTTTATAATATAAACAAATCTTTATTTAACACACTGTCAAGTTAATATATATTTGGTAAGTAAGGATTCATAAACTAGCACACTTCTCTCTCTCTCTCAAATCCAAACACACCCTCTTCTCAACATCCACACTCAGCTCTCTACACCAACTCTCCTCTTCAACTCTCAACTCTGTTCTCAATCTCAACCCTCTCTGTTCTTTCAGTTAGATTTCCATTGCTCACTCCCCCATCTAGCCCCTCCCTCTGGCTAGCCTGGGCTTCCATTTGCACCAGCCAATCAATTTGGAGGCTAGGGTGCCTCCATTGCCAAGCAACCCCCTCAGGGTTCATCACAAACCACTTTCGATGGAACACTGATAGCTTGCATGAGAAGGAAACTTACACTATTCCATTTTCTTTGGCACTGAGAACTTGAGTAACACATCATGTAACTAATCAGAATCCCACTGTAAGCATGCTCTGGCAGGAGCAGATGAGCTAACAAAAGATATTTGGCAACTTTTCACTTCTGCAGTTCCCTGCTCAAGCATCCCAAAAGCAGCCTTGACAGTGCACACTGAAGCAGAGTAACAGCAAAGCAGACAGAATCCATACTATGCTCTGCTGAAATGTTGCAACACAACTCTGCACTGCAGCAAATAGAATCTTTCAGTCAAAAGTACTTGGCACTTGGGGGGACTGACCATGCAATACTAGAATTCGTGACTGTGGGACAGACCAAAGAAGAGTACAGTATGAACCTTGAATTTCAGGAAAGCTGATTTTGTCAAGCTCAGGGGAAATACTGGACAGAATCCCACGGCTAGAAATGCTAACGAAAAAATACACCCAGCGTGAGTGGGATTACATGAAGAACGAACTGCTAAAAGCACAATCACAAACAATTCCATGGAAGAATTAAAATGGGAAATATCTGAAATAGCGAATGTGGCTGCAGAGTAAATTCAAGTAAGAAGTGTCAAGAAAAAAGAGCATGTATAAAGAATGGAAGAGCCGGTGTGGTGGTTTGAGTGCTGAACTACAACCCTAGAGACCAGGGTTCAATTTCCTGAAACACACCAGGTGACCTTGGCATGGCACACACTCTCAGCACCCAGAAAACCCCATGATAGGTTTGCCTTAGGGTCACCGTGAGTTGGAAACAACTTGAAAGCACACAACAAAAACAATAATAAAGAATGGAAGGAAGGACGAATCACCAAGAAAGAATACAGATGCACAGCCCACACTTGCAGGAATATTGTAAGGAGAGGTAAAGCTCAAAATTAGCTGAGATTGGCTAGCCAAGTAAGGAGCAACAAAAAAGTTTTTTTTCAAATGCAGTTGCCCCTCCATATGTGCAAATTTGACCTTTGCAAATCTGATTATTCATGGTTTATTTGCTGCTGCCTCTGCTTCCTTGCATACTCACTCATGTAGGCAGGCAGCTGAACACCAGGAGGGAAGGCACATGCTTTCATTCTCTTGTTCACTCACTGGTGTGGGCAGAGGGGATGCAAATAGGACAGGAAACAGGAAGAAGGGTTAGTGTGTGTTCCCTCATGCACTAGTGTAGGGAGAGGTGATGGGACAGGGAGTGCATGGAGGCAGGGTGCACATATGCATTCCCTCACTCGCTTGCTTATGCAGGTGGGGGGGAGTGGGACAGGGGAGTGGGAAGAGGGAAGGAGCACATGCATTTCCTTGCTCCCTCGCTTTCTCAGGCAGCCAGGCCAGGGGAGAAGGGGATGGGGGTGTGGGAGGAAGTAGGGCACTGCATGGATTCTCTCACCCAAGTGGGCAGGGGGAGAAGGGATGGGATGGGGAAATGGGAGGAGTGAGGGTGGTCCCATGCATATCCTCACTACTCACATACCCTCACCCGCTAGCGTGGGTGACAAGTGAAGAGGAATGGGATGAGAGCAAGGAGGGAAGGCATAAGCATTCCCCTGCACACTCACTCATGCAAGGGGATCGGATGGTGGAGTGGGTGGAGGGAAGATGTACATGTGTCTTCCCTCACTCACGTGGGTGGAAGGGGGAAGATATTCAAACTTTTTCCACTTTTGTAGCAGATCCTGTGCCCTTAATCCTCATGAAAGTAGAGAAGCAACTGTACATTCAAAGCAAGTGAGTGATGAAAGAAACGGTGAGACTGCTGCTCAGCAAGGATGGTAAAATGCTAACAGATCACAATGAAAAGGCAGAATTGCTCAATACCTATTTTGCTTCATTTTCTCCCAAAAAGAGGCCTGTGTGCTTCCATTTATCAGCAGACGCCTTTGTAAGAAATTTCTGTTGTAAATCAAGATTGATAGGGAGTTAGTCAGGAACTACACAGTTAACCTAAATAAGTTCAAATTTGCAGGGCCAAATGAATTGCATCCCAGTTTATTGAAGGAATTTGCTGACATATTTGCAGAACCACCTGCTGTAATATTTGAGAAATTTTGGAGGAAGGGTGAGGTGCCAGAGGACTGGAGATGAGCAAACATTGTCCCTCTCTTCAAAAAAAGGGGGGGGCAAAAAAGAGAACCCAGGAAATTACAGGCCAGACAGCCTGACCTCAATACCAGGAAAAATATTAGAGTAGATTATATAGGAGTCCATCTGCAAGTATCTTGATCACACTGCAGTAATTAGTAAAAACCAGCATGCATTTGTCGAGAACATATCCTGCCAAATTAACCTTATAACATTTTTTGTTCAAGCCGCTAGTCTAGTAGATTGTGGGAATGGATGTCATTTATCTGGATTTCAGCAAAGCATTTGATAAGGTTCCCCTTTTGACTAGTAAACTGACTAAATATGGAATAGATGGAAATTCCATTGAATCTTACTTTCAGTTTTTTAAATGATTTTATATGTTTTTAATGTTTTTAATAGTTTGTAATGTTTTAAATTGCTGTTGGAAGCCACCTTGGGTCCCATACTGGGAGAAAGGCAGCATACAAATACAATTAATTAATTAATTAATTAATTAATTAATAACACCATCAGATGGATCCATAATTCACTTGAAAACTGTGCTCCAAGAGGTATTCAAAGAGTTGTCATCAGTGGCTGTACTTCATATTGGAAGGAGGTCTCAAGCAAAATACCACAGCGTTCTGTCCTGAGACTGACACACTTCAATATATTTATCAATGATATAGATGATGGGATGGAGGGAATCCTTATTAAATATGCAAATGATACAAAACTGGGAGGTGTAACTAACACATTGGAAGATAGGAACAAATTCAAAAATTCATAAACTAGAAAACTGAAGTGAAATTAACAAAACGCAATTCAACAGAGACAAATGCAAAATTCTACATTTAGGCCACAACAAACAAATGGACAGGTATAGAATGGGGAACACAGGTATAGAATGAGGAAGAGAGCTTGGAATTATTGTTGATCATAAGCTGAACATGAGCCAGCAGTGTCATGCTGCAGCAAAGAAAGTAAATGCTATCTTAGCCTGCAATAATAGAAGCATAGCTTCCAAGTTAAGGGAAGTAACACTTCCCCTATATTCTGTGCTGATTGGGCTTCATCTGAAGTACTGTGTTCAGTTCTGGGTGCCTCATTTTAAAAAGGATATAGAAAAGTTGGAGCAAGTTCGGAGAAGGGCAACAAGATATGGAGAACAAAACAAATGAGGAGAGGTTGAAGAAGCTGGGCATGTTCAGCTTGATGAAGAGAAAATTTACATGATCACACTCTGTAAATATTTCAAGGACTGACACAAAGAGGAGGGTGCAGACAAGTTCTCTGCTGCCTCAAAGGATAGAACTAGGTCTAATGATTTTAAGTTCCAGGAAGACAGATTTCGACTGAACACTAGAATGAACTTCTTGACAATGAGAGTGATTCAGCAATGGAGCCAATTACCTACAGAGGTGGTGGGTCTCCTTCCCTGAATGTCTTCAAAAAGAGGCTGGTCAGCTACCTGCTGGAGATGTCTAGCTGGAGGTCCTATAGAGGGCCTCTTCCAACTCTACGATTCTATGGCCATTTCCGCACGAGGCTGTTATAGCACTATGATTCCACTTTTGACATCCTATGGAATCCTGGGATTTGCAGTTTTGGGAGGGGCAAGCTGGCCCCTCCCGAAACTGCAAACCCTAGGATTCCATAGGATGTTGAAAGTGGAATCATAGCGCTATAACAGCCTCGTGCCGAAATGGCCCGAGATTCAAAGGATTTCTTTTCACTTTTAGCAGAATGTTTAACAGTACTGCTTCCACATTTGTGGGCAACAACAGCCCTTCAGATGTTCTTTCATGACAACTCCTACAATCTTTCACTATTGGCTATTAAGAAGAACTCTCCCCAATTGCTCACTTCCAGTTTAGGATTCCTAAATTCCAACTGGCTTGAATCACAGAACTCAAGCTGGCATATAAGGGCTTCTCAGTCTTCCATTCAGACACTGACCACACTTAGACCTGCTTAGCTTCAGCAAAATGGCTGCATCACATGCTCTCAGACAGCTGCATCAGCCGAAGCAGGCAACAACCCATGCACCATGGTATCTAGATATTTCTTATGCTTATGGCATTCTTGTACCACTTCTGGGAAAGTTTTTTTGTGTGACAAAAATGAATCCTGGTCTTTTTCACATGACACAATTATAGAACTTTGATAGCCATTTAACTGCCGTGGTTCCATGCTATGGAAGCCTGGAATTTGTAATTTTATAAAATATTTAGAAACCTTTGCAAAGTGCTTTTGTGCCCCTGCCCCCACTACAAATCCCAGGCTTCTATCGGAAGTAGCCATGGCAATAAAAGGGATGTCAAAATGCTACAACTGTGTAGTCGGATATCTAGGTCCACACCCACTAGCCCTTCCAGATGCAGTGATTTTCAGACGTGATTGTTATCTTTCCTTCTGTATGGCTCAATTTCTTGTAGTAGCAAATGGCATCCATTAAAAAAAAAAAAACCTGTACAAGCTGTTCATTTACTTACCCAGACAGTGTTTTGCATTTTGGCCATGGGCTATTGTTTTGAGCCTACTTGTCAGCTACAGGAAAAGCGATATCTTTTAGGGGACCAGCCACTGTTGATGCATAAATAGGCATCATTCCAAATAACACACAATTCCTCAGTCAGGCAGTCCAATGAAAATTACTTTTCTCCATTTGACGAGCAATGCACAGATAAACGTTTCCGATCTTGCCACAGTTCCCACCCCAAAAAACCCACCCCACCCCCAGACAAATATTTTTAGCAGAAAACCGTCTGCTATTACAGTTCGCGCCCAGCACATAACTGACTGTAAATGATTTCTAAGGTGCCCATCTGTAGGCATATGATGAATCTTAGCTGCTAATAATGCAGTTCCAAAATATGTACTTATTTTGAGATAATTCTCCCCGGATAGTGAAGAGGAGAAACAAACTATGCATGCCATCTGCCCCTGCATGAGGTGATTCCATGAATGTTCTACCTCTGTGTTTTTTCTTTAAGTGCAAAGCTCAATTCATAGGTTATTAGAATAGACTCTCTTCACCCACTTGCAGTCCCATATTTATACACTGGCATCTATAGGGAAGAACCAGGCATGCTAGCCAAATATTTCTTAGTCCATCAGTGATGCTTTTCTCCTGCAGCAAATGGCAACATCAGCGTGAGAAGGAAATTAAGGAGACAGTTTCACTTTGTCCCATGTGTAATGGGAAGAAAAAAACTTAAGAAATTTGAGCAAATTCTTCTAAAAGAAACCAATCCAAAACGATTCCTCATTTCTACTGGATAAAGGCAGCCATTTCCAATATGGCAAGGACAATATTTTACCTGTTTACCATATAAGCGTTGACAATAAGATGCTTCTCAGAAAAAATAGGTGAAAACTCCAAATTCAGCACCACAAAAAGAGATTCAGTGCCTGACTATTAAGAGTAAAGCACGCAAAGCTCTGGGCCTGAATGTAGAAATCTATCCATTTTGGTTTCTCCCATACTCATTTCTTTTAATGCAAGCTATTTCCATTCCAAATGTGCTGAAATTCAGAGATTCTTTTCAAAAATGATCTGAAACTAAAATACTTCCAAATAATTGGCCACAGTTTCATTCTACAGATGTTATTGGAGGAAGAGGGGATGGACTCCCCTCACCGTGAAAAGGAATATCATCATTAGGTCAATTCAATATTCAAATAGTCTTCAGAAACTTCTAGATTCTCTTAATCATTTCACTGGCCCAGAGAGGAAGCAAGGCAAAAAAGGAAAAGAAAGGGAGTGGAATATTCTCCAACATTTCACAGATAAAAACTGGGGCAGCTGTGGCCAAGCAACATCACAGTGTGGACAAGATGAAAAGTACTATTGATGAGATGAACAGACAAACTAAGAGAGCTAGCTTGCCTGAGCCTTGTGAGGACAAGATTCAACCCCATGCTTTCTTCTCCCCCAAGCTGAGTTGAGTACAAACTACTTCTACACTTTGAACTCAGTTTGCAGCAACTGAAGAAAGCCAGGATGAAGTGGGGAAGTGAGAGGAGGGGAGAGAAACTGGCACATTAAAAGCAGCTTAAAAAGTGGAGTGACAGAGAATTTATTGAGATTGTCCCTGCCAAACAGAGACAATTGGAGGGCATGGAGTAGCTAATGTCCACATCACTGAGTCACTGTTGAGTTGAACTCTGAAGACAGAATGTAAGTGACTCGCGAGCGCCACGGCTCTGGAGATCTGCACGCACAGCAAGTGCATGCAGGGCCCTGGAGCGATGTGCGATCACACACCATTTTCGGCCCTTTCCACAACTCACCTTTTTGCGGAGCTGGGGTGCGGTGATCGCGCGAGCAGCCTCTAGCGAGAGGCTCTCGCGTCCCAGTTCCTTCAGCTGCGCAGCTGCTGCCTGCTCATGCGAGAGCCCCTCCTCTTCCTTCCACAGTGCAGCCTGGGATTTTCCCAGGCTGTGCTGGGGCAGGAAGCGTGAGCGCCGCGGCTCTGGAGATCTGCACGCACAGCAAAGTGCACGCAGGACCCTGGAGCGATGTGCGATCACACACCATTTTCGGCTTGCAGCCAAAAATGAGATAGTGCACAATCGGCGCCTCCCAAGCCCTGAAGCATCACGCAATTGAGAGTGCATCTGTGGACCACTCCTCACAGTCGCGCGACACTCCAGGGGCCCTTTCTCTTGGCAAATGCTGTACGAAAAGGGCCTAAGTCTTGACTATCAGGCACATTTCTCCTTCACTTCTCACACAATTTCATTTCAGTCTTTCAGTTTTGTTTACCTGCCAGTTGGTCCAGAATCTTCCAAAGGATTTCTAATTTGCACAGTCTTTTGACCTAACAAAGGTATTGCCTAAATCTGGATTCTTGATTTGTTTGCTTGCTTTTCTTACAGTCAACATGCCAACCGTTGCTTTCAGAGAAGATGGGACATTCAGATAACATGTGGATTGGGTTGGGAAATGACTTCTCTTAAGAAACAAAAAGGAATATCTACTTGGGTTGGTGTATGAGGCCCCATGTACCTAAATACTCTGGTTACTAATAAGTGAGTGATCCCTTCTCTGCTATTTTTCTTGTAAAACAAGTGCACAATGGCTTCTGTTTGTAGCTAATCATGGTCCCTGTGGCCACTGCTGACCCATGAAGCTGTTGCTAGCACTGAATTCTGCTCCAAAGACTCATGGAAAGAGGGTAAACAATGAGGACAAGAACTAGTAGAGAAGTCAGACCCAATGGTAGTGACATGCCTAGGAAAGGTACATCTAGTTAATATTGTTTGTGCCTGCAGCTAAGCCACAGAAGTGCTATAGATGCAAATGATTAATAAAGAAGTTAAGCAAATTAAGAGATCAGAGGGCTAGGCTTTCAGGTGTTGAGGGCAATCTGAAGATCCTAAGTCAATCAGCTATGACAGGATGTTAATCATGCATGCACCCCATTCTAAGCCTAGGTTCCTTCTGCTTGGAATGGAACAAAAATAATCCAGGGCCAGACTACACAAACTGATTTCTGCCATTAAATCAATCATTTCAGACCCAGCCTTAGAGGGTCTGTTTGTTGTACATTAGAATAGCATGGCCTATGAGGCTATTACAGGTGGTATTTTTGGTGGCTGCACAGCTATGGAACTCATTTCTGTTAGTGGCCCCACACACTGTTGTAATTCAGGCATCAGTTCAAAATGTATTCATTTGTTCAGGCATTCAGAATGCAATACAAATTTCTGCTCGTGTGTGTTGTGGTTTCATTGTCATTTTTAGATATGTGTTTCTTTATTAGGATTTAAGGAGGCAGTTAGTTGCCCTGGGCCCCCAAAAGAACAGGATAAAAATAAAACAAAAGTGTAAATTTGAGAGAGATGGGCTTATGATTCAAAGCAGGGCTACCTCTCTTTTTTGCTTTCCTCATTCCACCTAGTTTTCATGGTTTACTGACAGTTTCGATGAATCAATCCAATTTATCCTTTGCTTTTTTCCCAAGACTAGGACCCAAGGAGGCTTACAAGATTAAAAAAATACGAGTAAAATCACAGGTAGCAGAAAGCATACATAAAAATACATTACAAAAATACATTCGTTTGTAGATTCAAAACTATTTCAAATAGGAATTTAAAAGCGAACAATAAAAGTACACTGAACAAAAAGCCCTTTACATGTAAAACAATCTGTACCCCAAAGTCTCTACCTAGTGATGAAAAAACAACAAGGAAAGAACTTGGAGCTCTTGGTGCTGGCTGCTGTTAAACCAGGGGTGGGAAAGTGGGACCCTCCATAGTTTTTTCGCCTACAAGTCCCATTAGCGCTAACCATCATAACTGACGAGGAAAGATTACGGTGCTGCAGTCTGACAATATCTGGAGGGCTACTGTTGCCTCGTCCTGTTTTAAACTGTAAAAACAAGGAAGAGGGAAATAAGAGTGGGTCCATAATCATGGGAAGCTCCCTCCGTCCTGCCAAATTGTTTCGGCGACCATTACCTAAAAGTGCCACTCCCAGTTTGTGAATGGTGTGACAAATTGCCAAAGGCTGGGTTTCAGTTCTGACCACCCTTTTAGACTTATAAGGCAGGGGCAGGGGCAGGGGCATGGACAAGGTGCGTGTCTAACGTTTAAACAATGAAATATAGAATATGCCAGAGACTTTTTAAAATGTTTTTCAGCAACTGATTGTTTATACAAAAGTAGAGGGCTTTTACTAGTGTGCTGTACTGTTTTTAACTTTTGTTTTTTAATTAATATGCTAAATTGTTTTAAATATATACATAGTGTAATTATATTTTAATGGTAGTTTTTGTATGTGTTACCTATTTTTTTCCCTGTGTGTTTCAGTTTTTATAAGCACCAACAAATACCAGTTGCTATAGGCTAGATTTCAGAGAAAGGACCTGATAAAACCACCTCTGAGTGTTCCTTGCCTTAAAAAACCCTCTGAAGTTCACAGGGTCACTGTAAGTGACAGGAGACATGAAGGCACATATACACACACAATCTAGTTCAAGTCCCAATTCTGGAAGGAAACAAAGCATAGAAATAAAATAAGGAGAAATCCATTGGTACTTCTGTTGGTTTTTGCATGCGGAATTGAGTCAGGGATATCATATCGGGCTTCACCTCAGTCATCCTCTCTATGAACCAAGCATAAAAAATTCAGATGTCAAAGCTTAATTTTAAAGAGGAGAATACAAGATGGAAAATTAAATTCCTCAGCTTCCACACAGGCACCTGGCCTCCCAACATCACTAATTCTTCTTCCTAGAGTGGATTCAGTGTTGGAGGTTTGTAGCCGAAGATGCAATAGCTTCTCTATATTGTCAGGCAATCTTCTGGCTGTGCAATAAATAAATATTGACTGATTGAGCAACCTGCAATAAGTCAAACTATTCTGGAATTCTAGCTAGGATCAGGGAACGGATTAGAGAATGGAAACTGCTTTGTTTGCAATTTTCTTACAATTGTAATGTCTTGGATTGCTCAGTATCCCCAGTGAATGGAGTTCCTTGCAAGAATGAAAGCTAACACTGCTTGCTCCAATCTGTATAAAGAGACTGCGTCACTTTCTGGATGATTAACATTGTTACTATAGGAACGTATTACGGGTCTGACTTTCATAGATTTATTTGTGAGTTTCTTCAACCTCTGCCCCCGCCTCGACCTCAGGGGCTTCTTTAGTGGGGGAACCTTCCCTCTTGGTGGTTCTGACCAGACCGTGCAGTCCTTTAAAAACCCACCTACAGCCCTCCTCTTCCACCAGTCACTGCCTAGCCAGAAAAAGATGGCTTGCAGCCCAATTTCTCAGCACCACAAACTTTCTCCCAATGCCTCCCCCCACACACATCCATGGAAGGAGATGTACAAGAGAGAAGAAGTATAGGTCCACCATGCCAGCCCACACTCCCTCCCCTCTCTTTTCCCTGACCTGGTGTGACCTGGTTGCCAGTTCTCCCCGCTATGCCTTGTCCCCTTCCCACCCACCACATACTTTTATATTTTCAATTTTTCCACTTTTGCAGAGGTCCTGCACCCCTAACTCTAATGAATGTGGAGGGTCAATTGCAACTCAAGCTTCAGGTGCTTAAAGGAAGAAAAACCAATTCATGGCAACATAGGAAACTATCTCTGCCCATTTCTAAACACTAAAACAGGGGGTGGGCAAAGTGCAGCCCATAGGCTACATGAAGCCCAGAGCCAATTTTTATAGCCTTTTGGGCCTCCAGAGAGTCCAACAAAAATTGTCAATATATGTATGTACGTATGTGCGTATGGAGGTATGGAGGTATGCATGTATGTTTATTGCCCCAAAATGCCCCCAAAAGCCCTCCACAGTTTTGCAGAAGGAATTTTTCCATGTTTAGAGCCTTCCCAGGAGTTAAAAAACATTTTTACAAAATGTTTGCAAATTTCAAAAAAAAATGCCTCAAAATGCCTTCTAAGGGTCATGGGGGCATTTGCACCACACTTTGAGCCCACCCTGGGCCAAGAGGCACTTTTTTTTTTTTTTTTTTTTTGAAACAGGGAGTGAACAGGAAGTGCCATTTTAAAAAGCTTTTCCTAGGCATATAATGGCCCAGGAAGGCCTCAATACATGGTCAAAATCCCCCTCTTGTCTCCTTGGGAGCAATTAGGGGCAAAAATATGATTTTGCGCCACCCTCCAAGGTCTCCTGGAGGAGCTAGTGCAGGTCCTTCCCTTCCACAGTTGCCCGCCCCTGCACTGAAAATGACCTCTTTTCTTCAGGAACACTATTATTTTTTCTTACTGTGGAAGTATGAACAACCTATGGCACATCAAATGGCACACCATTCTGGGGCCTGATTCAAGAGAATTTGGCCAAGGAACTCACACTAGAGCAGGGGGGTCTCCCCCTCTCACCAGGGCTATAGCGCCTCCCATAGATGGCCTCAACAAAAAGTCACAGGCCAGCATGAAATCGTTCATTGCTGGAGAAGTAATGAGAGGCATTTTGAAGGGCACAGTGCTAGCGGTTGGTCTGGAGTGTAAAGGAACAGCCCAAGGAAAAGAATAATTAAAGGACAGGCGAAATAAAGATAGAGGAAGCCAGATCTTGCAAAGGTTACTTTTTGGACTGTAGCATGTAAAATTCATCCCCCCCAGTACACTTTGCACTATAATATCCAGAATCTCCTAGCCAGAACAAAGTATAAAAGACATCTTTTTCCCAAGTTCTGTAGAAAGGAGAGTAAGCAAACCAAAGAACACTGAAGCACTTGCAGTTAAGTACTTGATGCAGAACAGGTATCAATACCAAGGCAGTGAGAGAGAGAGAGAGAGAGAGAGAGACCACACAGGCAAAAGCCACCTATAGCCCTTTGGTGAAAGAAGCATACCTTTGTGTCTAAAGGCAGGAAAGGGAGATTGAGACCTTTAAAATGCTGGTGCTTGGCCACCTATGGGTGGGAAGACTTGAAGCTCTGCAGCTAAACGCCAGCTCCTCCTGCTGCTCTCCCTCCTTAGGTTCTCTTGTCTGCAAAGCCTCCGCTTCATCTGGAGCTCAGAGAAGAGGCAGTACAGGGAGGGTTTTGATCCCCAGTTTCACACCTGCCAAACATTTGAGAAACCAAAAAAGGTTGATTTAAGTTTCTCCACCTGACCATGTCAGAAAGATCTCCCCAAACACTATTATTGTAGTTATTACTATAAATTACTATTAATGATAGTTATTAATGAATTATTATTATTATCTTTCAAAGGTTTGTTGCCAGTGATGGCTGGTGGCCTCCCATGTCAGCAGAGTAGTGAATTTACTCCAGGATTTAGTGTGGATTTTAAAGGTGCTGATCTCCATCTTCCAAACATCCAAGGTGCTGATCTCCATCTTCCAAACCCATGCAGCACCTTGGACAGCCCTTCAAAGTTCAAAATCAAAACCAACAGCAGATTCACTGACATGGAAGCCACCAGCTGTGTCTGCTTGTCTCCCACTTTTTTGTTATTACTCCATCCCTACAAAGCAGCATCCATTATGGCAGACCTCAGGCTTGTATAATCTTTCACTCAAAGATGTTTCTAGAAAGGGGTAGACAATTGTGGCCATCCAGATATTTTGGGACTGCAGCTCCCATTATCCTTTACCACAGTCCTCAATGGCTAGGGGCCATAGGAATTGTATACCAAAAGCATCTTGAATGAAAAAGTCACCCATTCCTGAACTAGAATCTCAAAGTCCATCAGCAAAAGCCAAATACAAAATGGTGGGTCAGAGTGCAGAGCTAATTGCCAAGGGATGACCCTCATATATATGCAAGGAATCTCCATACATGTTATGACAGATCAAGAGATTTAAAATACTTAATTTATAATTAATTTTTTACAGCTGTGTTAAAATGTTCAACAAGGACATATAGTTTAACCACTGGCATTTGGGAGGTGGATGTCAGTTTTTCCCAGTAACTTAACTTATTACTGTCAGTTTTAAGAAAATTATGTAGTTTTTCATCAAATGGTTTGATAAATGAATGGACAAAATCACTTTAGAACTTTTTTCCTTAATGGTTTAGCAATAATAGTTAAAAAAATTTTAGCAGTTTAACATCAATAAATTAACTCCAACATTTACATTTCAAGGCTCTGAGTAAGTAAGGGAATTTAATAGCCTAATTTTGGAGATGGAAGAAAATGTTGTTGCTGCAGTGGGTAAGCAACTGGCGCACAGAAATAAATCTACTACAAAGCAGGCAATACAGTGCACCCTCTGTATACGTGAGCATTCAGTTCCAGGAACCCTCATTTAAAACAAAAAAGTGAGTGCTCCATCCCATTATCACCCCAATGGATGAAACACGCATACACTCTCGCTGGCCGAGGTGCATGCCCAGTATGTCCATTGATGATAACTGCACACAAGACTTTGCACAACCTCACATTCATGTGTCCAAAGGTCATGCCAGAAGAGGGTGGACTGTAATCTACCAGCCAGCTCTGCCCACCCGAAAACAACATACATTAATTAATATAGGCTACATTAAAATATTCAATTCTGGGTTATATTATTGACTGATTGACAATGTCAACTGATATTTTTATTTATGAATCATTCCATCTTAACAATGTACAGTACAAACAATACAAAAGAAAACCATAGTAAAATGCTGTGTAAAACTTAAATTTAATGCAAGTGTGAAAGAAAGAGGAAGAGAAAATTGTCACTGTAGGAAAACTCTCTGAAAAAGTTTTTACCAGCTTTCTGACTAACTTGAATCAGATTCAAGTTAATGGACAAAAAGGTCCTATTTTGAGTCATCAGGCACCAAAGACCAAAAATCCTGGCCATTCCAACAAAGGTTTTTCCTAATTAAGAACATGGAAAAGTTACTTTTTGGATCACACCTCCCAGAATTCCACAATCGGGGGTATTCTGGAAACTGTAATCCAAAGTGTAACTTTTCCAGGCTCTGTCCTGGTGGCCTTTTGCACTACACAGTTACAACACTATGGTTCTACTTTATCTGCCACAGCAACATCTTATGGAGTCCTGGGGTTTGTAGTTTGATGAGA
Organism: Iguana delicatissima; assembly: GCA_948472985.1. NCBI lineage: Eukaryota > Metazoa > Chordata > Lepidosauria > Squamata > Iguanidae > Iguana > Iguana delicatissima. Next base: position 60,123 of record CAOKZL010000471.1, on the reverse strand, counting down.
TTTCTCTGTCTGAGAATTCCAAACATTGCTGTCTAAACTATAAATTCTAGAATTCCATAGGATGTTGCCATGGCAATTGAAGGGAGACCATAACACGATGACTATGTAATATGAACCCCACACAAACACCTTAAGTACAGAGTTCACAGAGGCAGGCCAGGGGAAAAAGTGATCTATTGATTAGTTGTATGTTGTAAGGGTTTATTCATGTTCAATTCTCCCCAAAGGACACTAGGAAAAGGAATAAAAGAAGATGGAATTCTGCTGCTACAGTCCCAAATCAGCTGGCAAAGCTAAACATTTTAAAGATTATTAAAAAGCAGAAGGAATACCCCAAGATATCTTGCAGCCTGAAAACTGAACATCAAATTTAATCCTCACTTACCTAAGTCAAAATACACAGTACATAGAGTGAGCCAGATTACTGTGACACAAGACAGAAAATCCCTGAGGCAGAAATCCGTCCCTACATTTTTCTTTCTGCAATTGTAATCCCCTTCTCCTTCTATGAATTGTTTTGCCCCTTTATTTTGCTCCATTTCATTTTGGAGGCTAAATGGAAATAAATCCCTCCTTCCACAGATTCAGCCACATATCCCAAATGAGCAGAGACAGTGCCTAGTCAACAACAACAAAATCTGATATGAAAATAGCAACAATAGAAAAGCAGTGACAAAACAAGTTATCTGCCAAACCATTGGGCAGGTAAGAGAATTTCTGCTTAGTTCCTAAGCATAGCAATGACAGCACCAATCAAATATTTCCTTGGTTGATATTCAACATATGCAGTATCAGCTTCTCCTCAGATGCACAAATCTTTTCTCCAGTCTACCATCCAGCCTTCTTCTGAAGATACAAACATACTGGGTGCATTTAAATATCACATTAAACCATAAACCTGGTTTATTAAACCTAGCTTAATAAACCATGGTGCAAACAAGCTGCCTGTGGTTCAAGCGGTATGCTTATTCCAGAATCGTTCCTCCCTTGACAGCAGGAGGAAAGCGAGGCAAGAGATTTAAACAAATCCAATAAGAGATTCCCCAAAACAAATAACTAAATTCCAAAGAGAGATTTTTCTCGGGGTAAAACAATTATAGTCTCTGTCCCCATCCATCACTTACTCTCCCATGTTCCCACTAGATGCACTGGTGAAGGTGATAGGACAGAGAGAAGGGCCTCTCCAGCAGACCTCAAAGCTCGGGATGGTTTGTAAGGGAGAATATAGTCCTTCAAATAATTTGGGAAAGAGTATTTCCTGAGATCCTGGAGAACTACTGCAATACTGTGCCTGTTGCATGACCTCCAACAATTGAACTGTATGGACAAACAACATCAGAGTGTGATTAAAGGCAGTGTCCAGACAACAAGAGGGCAAACCTTTTCAAAGGAAGACGAAAACTCAGAACTACTATTTTGTGAAGAGAAGCCTTGGAAATAATGTACTGAGTTTAGAAAAATCCGAAAAAGGAGGTGAGGAACAAATGAGCCTACTGGGACAAACAAGACTCTGCCCCCTCCTATCCTCTCTCACCTGCCGAGTTAAGTGAGTGCAAATTACTTTTGCATTTTGATCTCTCTTTGTAGCAACTGAAGTAAGCCAAGTGTGAAGAGTGAAGTAGGAGAAAGGGAAGGAAACTGGCACCTTTTAAAAAGAGCTGAAAAGATGGGATGGTAAAAGATTAACTGGGGTTAACCCTGCAAAGCAGGACAGTTGGAGGGTATGTAGATGGACAAAGAGTCTGACTTAGCCTAAGGCAAACACTTGTGGTTTACATTCAAAGACATATTGAATATCACATCTAGTTTAGCCTTTGGTTTTGAATAAAAAGGAAACACCTGGTCACTGGCTATTGCTTATTTCTAGCTTCCATCTGTGCAGTATCTTTACAAATCACTAAGAACAGTACTGGACAGTCTCTCTGAATGTGCATTAGACAAACTTCCTCTTGGCAGGGAAAAAATTAAACTCATTCTATACAGTGACCATAAATAAATTGGATGGAACCAGAGAACAGTCTGTACTGAGAACAGAGTGAACTCTTAAAGACACTCCAAATTGCATTGGCATCCAAAATATTCAGCAATTGCCATAAGTAATTTTCTGTGGAGGAATCGTGGGGACACTCTGGTGTTAATTGGCCTATTTCCTTATGCAGCTGGTAGTCCAAACAATTTTTATTTGATTTATTTGCTAGTTTCTTTAGAAGCTGCAAGGTCATCTTCCTCATCAAGAATCCACATCACAACAAATAAGAGAAAAGAAAGATCAAATATATTGCATACAGGGTGCCCTCCAGAGTGTTGCTGAACTGCATCTCGCATCATTCTTCACCACTGGTTCTCGCAGCTAGGGCTAATGGAAGTCCAATGACATCTAGAGGACCAAAGGTTGCCCATCTTGTTCAATCAGTCACAAATACTAGTTCCCTGGATTCTTCAGGGGAAGCCACAAGAGTTTCAAGTAGTATAAATCCAATATAATGCTGTAGCCTAACCCAGACCTCTATCTATGTGGAAGTACAACTCAAATGATCCTTTATAATTTTCCAAACATCTTACATATTTGTCCGTGTTGCTGTTGCGTGCCATCAAATCATTCACAACTTATGATAAGCCTAAAGCAAAATTTTCATGGTGTTTTCTTAGCAAGATTTGTTCAGAGGGGGTTTGCTACTGTCTTCTTTTGAGACTGAGAGCGTGTGATTTGCCCAAAGTCATCCGGTGGCCTTCCATGGCTTAGCGGGCATTTGAACCCCGGTCTCCACGGTTATAGTTCAACGTTCAAACTACTACACTGTACTAGCTCTCTTAAATGTGTTCATACTAAGCACAAAATGTCTCTGGTGCAACACACCATTTGACTGGATAGTTACTGTACAAACTGATCCAACTGCCAGCTGTTTTGTTTTCTTGAAGGTAAAGAAAATATAGAAGCAAAATACAAAAAGCTGTGCTAATTATGTATCCCTCAAATGCACTAACACATATCCATTTGCAGCAAAAGCTCAAATGAGTCTACGCAGACTTCTGAGTCATTTTATTTTATTTTTAGTATTTGTTTATTGTTTCAGCCCAAGCATTCCCAATGTACAGCAAATAAAAACACTCTTTAAAAACAGACCAAAACAACTCTCTGTTTTTAAAATATCCAATTAAAATGAGCACAAAAGCCATCCTGGTTGTAAGAGCCAAAGGCTGTAAAACCAGGCATCTTGGCTGCCTGTTGGAATCTCAAGAGGGATGCAGCCTGCCTGATTTCCTTTGCAAGGGAATTGCAGAATGGGGTGCCACTATAGAGAAGGTCTTGTCTCCTACACTCATTAGCTTAGTTTTTTGGGGGGTTGGGACATGCTACATGATCTCTTTTTCCTATCAGAGATGATAGTTATGTAATTTTTCTCAAGTTCACCTAAACACTGAACTAAAGAGAACATTTACCAGATTTCCACCTATACTATGGATTATCCTATGATAATTATTTCCCTCCTCCTTGGTTCCAGATTGTTCCCTAACTATTCATTTATTTAACAAATGCATCTCCCAATCTGTATCATAAGATCTCAGATGCAGAGAGAAATCTAAACAATTTAGAACACTTTAAAACAATTCAGAGCAAGTTAAGATACATAAAAAATGACATCTGATTGTGACACAGCTCTGGGACATATTTAGGGACAGTGGCAGCTTTTGTCAAAGGGGACACAGTTTCAAAGAAAAATTGCTGGCAAGACATAACTAAGACTCCCCCTTTTCCCCCTGCTTCCTCTGCTATAAAATGTTCCCTTCCAAGATGGACTTGTAACAATAGAGTCTCTCAATGCCACACATAGTCCATCTCACAATAGGGCTTACTCTGCTTGCAGACACTTTTAAAGTTTTGTGTTGAGTTCCTTTCTACTCTTTAAAAGTTTTGGTAGCAGAATATGGCTACTACATCTACTGCCTATTGGTTCCCTCACCTGCCTCACCCCTCCAAGCTTTGACCTCAAGCTTGGAGATTTACTTTTTTATAGCAATCTGTTACAGTTTCAAAGCACCTACAGTCATCAGTTACCACTAGAGTTTTATTTTGTTAAAAAAGAGAGAGAAAGAAAAAGGAAAAAAATAACTTGTTTCCTGTTCCTCAGAAAGAACTAAAACTGTTCTTTAGTTACTTAATTTTTATTTACTTTATCTTTTTAGTTTTAGTTCTTTTAATTTTAATTACATTTAGGTTTTTTTTCTTTATTTTGAACATACAGTGTGCCTTCTTCCGGTGCAACCTCTACATGCATGAATGTGAGATCACACAAAGCATCCTATCCCATTATAGTCAATGGATGTGACAGGTATGTACACAATGTATGCGTTGACTACACGGCCATTTCCTCACTACACTCTTATAGCGCGATTATTCCACTTTCAACATCCTATGGAATCCTGGGGTTTGCAGTTTCAGGAGGGGCCAGCCAGCTCCCCCCAAAATGCAAACCCCAGGATTCCGTAGGATGTTGAAAGTGGAATAATCACGCTATAAGAGTGTAGTGAGGAAATGGAGACCAATGGGACACGATGCTCACGTTTTTTTGTTTCACATGGGTGTTCCTGGAAAGGAACACTTACATATACACAGTAGCCTCACTGTATTCAGGAATCTGAAAAATCTACAAACTGTGGGTCTGAAGGACAAAACACCTTCTCTACCATCAGTATCAACAACACAGCACAGGTCAAAAAATACAAGGTAGCACTCAGAACCATGTGATGTTCTACCATCTAATGAGGCTATTCCTGTAACTATAAAAGCAGCTAAACCATTACAGTTACACTGCAAATAAGTCACATTATGCCCTATTAAGTTACAGTCCTATTGTAACATATTTATGCCTTAGTTCAGGGAACGCAAAATGCAGCCTATGGGCTGTTTATGACTTTCTAAGGTTGGGTTGCCAGGTCTCGGGGCCTAACCCTAACTCCTCAATTCTCAGCAGTCTTCTCCCAGCAGGAGACAAGGGAACAAATCCTCCAGTTTTGAGGGGCTGAATTTCTAGAAAGAAGAAAGGGCTCTGTGCAAATCTCCACTTCAGCTAGTAAGATAAGCAGTTTGATACAAATTGCAAGGCATCATTCATTTCTTGGTGCAGCTTGCAAAGACTCCTCAGAAGGGGTCTATGTATTTGTTTAGTTAGTTTCCCTCCCAGTTGTCGCAGTGCCAGGGCTCACCCTCTGCTGTGCTCTGTACCCACTTTCTGCCTAGAAGGAAGGGGGCTACACTAATGTTCCTTATCCTGTCTCTCTAGGCAAGTGAAAAAGGGTAACCTCCCCTCATTGCACCTGGACACCTGCTTTAGTTAAGACTTTTCCCTTAATTTCCAACCAGGAATGTGTGTGTGTGCGCGCGCGCTTCAATGACAGGCTCTGAGCAACCATGATTGGTACTTAATGTACAATACTTAATGATGCAGTAGAGGGGAGTTGTCTAGGTTTTGGTATGTAAAGCTCATGACCCCGGGCTATCCTGAACCGACAAACCTATTCTAAGACTATTTGCTTGTCTCCAGATCTCCTGGAGTTCTCAGTATCTCTCTACCCCACCACACACAAAAAATCCTGCGCCCTAAAAAATTAATTTTGACTTCTAGAAGCCTCTAGCATTGGAAGTTTGAGATTAAAATGTGAAGTTTCACATTACATTGTATTAAAACAGCTGCTGTTGTCCCAAATCTTGTTCTGGGCAAACACACACACAGACCAGGAGTGGACGTTCTGTGTGGGCTTTCCCACTCAACCAATTTCTTGGCCTTGGGCCTCCAGATAGTGCTCAAACCATGTGTTAGCAATCAGGAAAAAGAGAAAAATGTAAGTAGTTGATTACTGCAATTTGTTGTTGTGTGCCTTCAAGTTGTTTCTGACTTATGGGAACCCTAAGACAAACCCACCACAGGTTTTTTGGGAGCTGAGAGTGTGTGATATGCCCAAGGTCACCCAGAGGGTTTCCATGGCTGAACAGGGAATTGGCATCCACAGTCACAGTCCAATGCTCAAACCACGATGGCTCCCATTATCTTTCTTTTCAGAAAGATCTAACAGAGAGTCCCTTTTCCTGTAGTGGAAATATGGCTGGTTGATACAAGAAATACAGTCTTCTCAGTAGCAGCACCTACGTTATGGAACAGCTTTTAGCTGATATGACTTGAATGGCTCCATCTTTAATTGCCTTTTATCGGCCTGTTAGCTTGAAGGTGTTTTTATCTAGGCTACAATCAATTGGATAGCATGCAGCTGAATAGGTATTCATGGAAATTCTGTCTGCTACATTTGACCTTGCTGAGTGGCCATGCTAGCTAGGAAATCCTGGGACTGGAGTCCAAAATGTAATGTTTTGAAGCTTCATCCTAAATCCAATTATTAGTCCCAATTATGACAGGCCTATGGAATCCATGGAAGGTTGTTTGTTTGTTTTATTCAGTGTATTCAAGGTGGTACACAATAATTTGAAATAGAAGCTAGCTAAAAGTTGTATTACAAAAATTAAAAACAAAAACAAAAATAACAGTAAAAGCAGATAGCTAAAACATTTCCAAATGCCTTAAAACATAAATGAAAATCTAATCAGACTTCCCATGGAAGGGAGTTCCACAGCCTGGGAGCTACCACTGAGAAGCCTCTCTTCCGTGACCTCACCAAACATGCTTGAAATGGTGGCAGGACTGAGAAAAAGCTCTCCTCTGAAGATCTTAAATTTCAGGCTGGCTCATTTAGGGAAATATGACCTTTTAGACAGTCTGGACTCAAGCAACGTATGGCTTTAAATGTCATAACCAGTACTTCAGTCACCACCAAAACCTGGGCATCAAGGTTTAAATCTGAGTCCAAGGCCCTTTTCACACAGCATTTGCCATGCAAAAGGGTGCCTGGAGTGTCGCAAGATTGTGAGGAGCGATCTGCACGACACACCCACAATTGCGTGATGCTCCAGGGCCTCTCAGGTGCCGCCCGAGCACTTTTTCATTTTCAGCTTTCAGCGAAAAATTGAGCACGATCGCACATTGCTCCAGAGCCCCATGCACACTTGCCATGCATGCAGAGCCTCCGGAGCCACGGTGGTCGCACCTCCTGCCCCAGCGCAGCCTGGGAAACTCCTAGGCTGCGCTGCGGAAGGAAGAGGCAGGGCTCTCGCGCTACCTGCTCAGGAGCAGGCAGCTTGTGCGGAGCTGAAGCAGCGGGGACGCGAGAGCCTCTTGCTGGAGGCTGCTCGTGCAGTCCCCACACCCCAGTGCTGAAAAAAGGTAAGCTGTGGAAAGGGCCCAAGAGTACACTCAAGTTGTAAACCTGAGATATCGGGGGAGTGCAACCTTCATTCAGCTCACACTGAATCTCTGTTCCTTGATCTGACCAGGAGCACCTCTGCCCTATCTGGATTAAGTTTCAATTTGTTCACCCTAATCCAATCCATTACTGAAAACAGACACTGATATAATCAAGAAGTGGCTTCCTTGGAGTTAAAAGGGAATAAGAGAATTGGTGCCATCTGTATACTGGTGACACCTAACCTCCAAAGCTCTGGATGCCTTCTCCCTGCAGTTTCATGTAGATTTTAAACAACATGAGGGACAGCACTAAGCCCTGTGGGACCCCACAGGACAATGGCCAGGGTGTCAAACAGACATCCCCCAGCCCTATCTTTTGAGTCCACCCCTTCAAGGGCTGGAACCACTGTAGAACAGTATCCCAAAGTCCCATCCCAGAGAGGCAATGCAAAAGGATACCATGGTTGCTGGTATTGAAAGCCACTGAGATATCCATCAGCATCCAGGATGTACCCAGGAATACATTCCCCCTGTTTAAATTGTGCCTTTACACATTCCTTCTTGACTTTCTTCAGTAGTCATTCAAAATCTTTGTTGTAAAAGCAGGTAGTAGGAAATACATCCCTTCTCAGACTCTGCAGAAGGAATTATTTTATGCTAAAGAAAAGGCAAATTGTTGCTAAGGGTTGTTTTTTTGTTTTGTTTTTTTGAGAAAAAAGTATTCCCCCATCCCCATCTACCCCTGGGCTCAACAATTCATTTTACTCCCCCACCCCTAATCTGATCCTTCAGAATTTCCCAGCCTCAAGGGCTTCATCATTTTTCTTCTTCGTGCCTTTGTGCTGTGTCTTCAGAGCACCTGCCTGTCTGAATAAAACTCCCTCCAGGCAGCAAAGGCAAGACATGGCTTGCTTTGGAACTTGTCACTTGTCTACCCTTGAATTGGATGGAGGAATCACCCTGGGAAGACACGAGTGTGCTGCTAGAGAGAAATCTGAGATATGAACTAAGCATTCTCAATATGGCAGAGTATGCATGATGAGCCGGCAGGTCTTACACCATGATTCTACGATACATAGCTGGCCCAGTTCTGGCCCAGTTCTGGTTCTACAGCACACAACCACTTTACCTGCCTATTCCTTCATCTACCTGTATTCCATCTGCTTTAAGTGGGGTAATGTTAGATTCTTGTTCGACAAAGTAGAAGTTGGAGGTAACTAACTACAATAACTGAGAGCCTGTAGGGTCACTATAAGTCGGAAATGACTTGAAGGTTCACAACAACAGAGAAAACATTTCTTTGGGTGTCCTGGACCCAAATAACTTGAGGCTGTAACACAAAATCATTTAAAAGAAGAAGATCCAATGTCCTGTGATGTGAAAGTCCCTTCTGTATTCATTGATATTTATCACTGCGACACCTTGTGTTTCATGTGCTGCATGTTGTAGTCTGTGGCTCTAGTGGCTCACAACACAGAACCATTGTTAACAGAGCTTTGGGTACCCAGTTCTTACTCCAGCACTACCTGACAACCTGAAACCAGAGACAATGAAGGTGTGAAGGGAAAGCATGGTTGTGCCTGCACAAGGGCAATGAACATAGGAGAGACAGGGATTGTGGACTTTTCTTTCAAGTAATGAGCCAGACATTCATTCTCTTGTGGGATCACACTGTTGATAGATACAGTATTAAGGAAATGTGGTTTCCTTCCCATGGCCCCAGATCTTTCAATACTTGAATGAAAACAAAGCCCCTTGAGTTTTTGCTGCAGTAAAATAAAGAAACTCGTTCAATCTTTGTTACGAAACTCCTTTCATGTCAGGAACATCATTAATGACAAGAAATTGGATTTAGAGAAGCCAAAACAAAACAAAACAAAAAACCCAAACCACCCTGATTTTTATTTTTATTTACACAAAAGATTCTCCGGTGGAAAAAGGCACAAAGCAACAAGGGAAGGGAAAGAAGAGTACAGGGCCAGAAATAGATTCAATAACACAATAAGTGGGTAATAAAGGCTAACAACAATGCACTCAAGATAAGGTTTGCTTCTGCTTCTATTATGCCACCCACAGTCAGATCTTACAATGGCTCCTAATTTATTTGCTGTTATTGCTCATTCAAAATAGAAAATGGAGGGGAAAAAATAAAAACAGGTATTATGGGGAAACCAAACAAAAGCATTGAGTAAGATTAGATATCTAAGGGGCTTCGTTTTCATGTTGTACACAGACATACTGGAGTAACCTGAACAGAACAGATAGACAGATAGAAACAGAATCCAATAGAATTTCTGTGACATAACACTGCTGGAATAGAGAAGTGACATAGAATTGCAGCTTACAATCCAGAGAACATTCACATGGTTTTAAAATCTCCTGATAAGACAAGGGGAAAGGCAGGTGAAGATTCTCCATACTTCTTTCTTTTCCAAATTTGTTGCTTTACATGCCCAGAACATCTGCCCATTATTACTGGAGGGGGAGGAACTGAAAAATGGAGAAGGAGACAGGGATGAACAGCTACAGCTGCCCTTTCTTGAGGACATTCAGTGAAGCAGACTGGCACCAGATTCAGGACAGATAAGAAAGAGTCTTGCTTTAAATCATCAGTTTATTGAATGAGCCATTAAATGTTCCATTCCCTCTCTTTAACATTTGTTGTTGCTGCTGCCGCTGCAATTGACATTGTTATATGCCTTTGGGTTGAAACTGACTTACGGCAACTCTCTCATGGGTTTTGCTGGCAAGGTATATTCAGAGAATGTTTACCACTGCCTTCATCTCAGGTGGAGAGAGGGTAGGTTGCCCAAGATCCCCTGGTGGGTTTCCACAGCTGAGTGGTAATTCAAACCCTATTCTTTCAGCATCCTACTCAGACAATCTAACCACTACTGCAAGCAAAGTTAAGCTCAAAATTTTACCACATATGGAGCAAGAAATGCCAGACGTCCAAGCTGTGTTCAGAAAAGAGAAAGACAATGGATAATGGAGCACATCAAATCAGAAGAAAATCAGTCTGTGCTTTATAGATTATAGCAAAGCATTTGATTGTGTAGGTCATGAAAAACAACGCCTCGCTCTAAAGGAAATGGCTGTGCCACAACTTTTGATTGTCCTGGTGAGGAACCTATATTCAGAATGACAGGCCACTGATAGGAAAGAATATGGAGAAACAGAATGGTTTCCCATCGGGAGTCAGACAAGGCTGCATTTTATCACCCTATCGGTTTAATATATAGGCAGAACATACCATACCAGAAGTTGGATTAGACTCAGAGGAAGGAGGTGTGAAAACTGGAGGGAGGAACATCAACAGTTTAAGAGACGCAGATGACACATACTGTTAAGCAGAAAATAGCAAATATTTGGAATGATTATGGAGGAAAGCCAAGAAAGATAGTGCAAAGGCAGGTTGAAAACTAAACATTAAGTAAACAAAAATAATGACCACAGATGAGTTAGGTAACTTTAAAGTGGATGATGAAGCCATTGAAATAGTTAAAGATTTTCTATGCCTTGCAACAATCATTAATCAAATGGCAACCACAGTCAAGAAATCAGAAGAAAACTAGAGCTGTTTAGGCACTAGACTCTTACAGCGCTATTAATCCACTTTCAACATCTCCAGGATTCCATAGAATGTTGGAAGTGGAATAATAGCGCTATAACAGTCTAGTGGGGAAATAGCCTAGGACATGGAAGAGAAGCTATGAAGTAACTAGACGAGATTCACAACTGTAAAGATATATCATTGAATACTGAAGCCAGGATCATCCATTGCCATAGTATTTCCAGTTTCTATGTATGATTGTGAAAGCTGGACAATAAAGATAGCTGACAGGAAGAGAATCAGCTCATTCGAAATATGGTGCTGCAAGAGAGTTCTGTGGATACAATGCACAGCTAAACATCTAAATAAATGGGCCCTAGAGAAAATCTAAACTGACTACTCCCTAGAAGCCAAAATGACCAACCAGCCACTGTCATACTTTGGTCATATTGTGAAAAAGCATGACTCAATAGAAAAGATTATAATGCTTGGTAAAGTGAGAAGCAGTAGGAAAGAATAAGACTGGATTACAGATGGATAGATTCAATCAAGGAAACCATGACGCTGAGTTTGCAAGACCTTAGCCAGGCTAAAAAGGGAGGAAGGAAAGGGCAGGAGGAGGGAAAGAAATGTGTCAGCACCTTTAAGACTAACTGTTTTTATTTTTTAATTAGCTTCTACAGATATAAACCCACTTCTTCAGATGCAGTACTGAGTGGTGTTAAAGCCTCAGGCATAAAGCATATTTACACAATTATGGGAATGAGGTAGAATATAATATGATCCAGAAAGATGCAAATCATATCAGCAGGACTGTTAATACAAAAGTGTCTTGGAAGTCCCTCATAGGGTTCCCACAAGTGGAAGCCAACCTGGCAGCAAGTAACAAACAAATACCACTGAGTTCCCATTATCACTTGACAGCAACCCTGGAAGAGGGAAAAGCCTTACTTGCTGACACCCCAAAAGCATCTTGTGAGAAACATGGTCCAGCAGGGTATTTCTTATTAATCTTTTTCATACTGGAAAATTTAAAGGTTCAGGCAGTTATGGTCAAGTCATTATTTGAATTTCACCATCTTAAGTTTGGTCGTGTTTTTCTATTTGTACACCCACTACACAGCCTCTTTGTGTTCTCAGGAGGATTTCAGTCTTTTTGAAGGGCTTTCTTCAAATTTCCCTCTCCACTGGCTAAATGAGAACTGGGTGGAAGTTATGTCTTGTGGGCTGCAGGGTGAGTTCAACACTCACAGATTTATTTATTCACAGGTTATTTTATTATATTTAATTAAAAATTCGTACTCTATTTGCCCCTATCACAGAAAAAATATGTTCTCTGTAGGAATCTCTAGTCCTTCAGTACAATTCTATGGTCCAGTTCCACCAGAAGCAGACAATAGAGTCACACGGGAGGACCTAGAGATTCCTAGAGAGAGCCCTTCTCTAGCTGTTGCTTAGTTCTCCAGCATGGCTCTGTGGCCCATTTCTGCCAGAAGTTGCCCATAGAATCACACTGGAGGACCTACAAATTCCTAGGGGAAAAAAATAATGATTTTTATTTTTATCGGATTTTTTCACTTTCATGGAGGCCTTGCACCCTTAACTCCTTCAGAAATGGAGGGCTCATTGTATTTCAGAGGCAAAAAAAAGGGGGATGCTATTTCTTGCAAGACAAACACTGAAGCAGCAAAGGAAAGCAATATGTAAGGCCATAGCTAAACTGCAAACAAGCTTTTATATTTTATGTCTAGCTTCAGAGGCAAAAGAAAATAAGCCAGAGCCCAAAGACCACCAACAAGCTGGATGCTGCTCCCCTCTTTACTTTGCACTGAAACCCAAAAAGCTTGGAAGCAGCATCAGAAATCACTGCTTACTCCAAGGACTTTGCGGGGAGGACAGTAAGCTTAGGCAATATATTTAGGGATCCAGCCACTGTCACTGCTTCCTATTCATTTATCTTCTCCCTCTGGCACAATTCACACACAACTATCAACAAGAGCTCAAAGTGAATGGAAGTTCCAAGCACTTCCTACACTACTCGCATCTTCAGAGAGGGGAGAATAGACAGCCAAGCAGAGCAGCAGCAAGAGCAGAAAGATCCAGGGCAAAGAGTCTTAATATCTAGGCTCCAGATCTTTGAGCCTACAACTTCCAGAATTTCTGACCATTGGCCAGTCTGGCTAGGATTTCTGGGGACTTGAAGTCCAAAATGTCTGGAGGACCATCCAGCCCCTCACTGTGGATCTTGTGTGAACAAATGAATACCTTCCCACTGTCCTGATTTGGCAGAGACAATCCTGATCAATCCTCTATAATCCCATTAGTTTAATGTGCTTTTAAAATGTCCCAGTTTCTCTCTCTTCCTCCCAGCTTCTCTCTTTGTCCCTGGTTTGCTTCAAGTGTTCTAAACTGAGTTCAAAGTGCCAAAATAGCACTCCATTAGCAGGGAGAAGAGGAGAGGGTGCAGAATCTTGCCCTTCTCAAAACAAACAGCTGCAGCCTCTTCTAGCTTGTGTGTTCTTCCTCATTAATAACTTTTGCCAACTTGACCACACTCTGATGTTGCTTGGCCACCCATATCCAGCTTTTATCTGTAAAACGTTAGAGGGTCCACAAGTGCCCATGAGCTGGTTTACAGCTCTGTAAGGGAAAAAATTCGGGCCCTTTGTGGGCTGATGGACCAGACAGAGGGCCTTTCCACACTACATTGTTATAGTGCTATTATTCCACTTTCAACATTCTATGGAACCCTGGGGTTTGTAGTTTAGGGAGGGGCATTTACAATTCTTAGCCAGAGAGCTCTTTGGCCTTAGTAAACTACAAACCCCAGAATGCCAGGGGATGTTGAAAGTGGAATAATCGCACAAAACTGTGTATGCAGAAAGGCCTAGAGAGTGGCTTGGGCTCACAGCAAGTGTTATTGGGATCATACTAAGAAGCCTTCTGGGTAACATGCACGCATTTGAATGTCCTGAAAGAAGACTGTCACCAAAATCTTTTCTCAAAGGTGATGTGGTTTTAATAGAATTGTTGTTCTAGTTCTGAAATGCTTCTCCTGAAAAATATCCCAGCTCAATATAGCAATATAGTCAGGAAGGAGTTAAAGAAAGAAAGAAGGAAGGAAGACACAAGAACGCATGGTTATTTACATTACTGCTGAATTTTAGGAGTCAGCAGTTATTGCTGAGGATAATTATATTGATTGGCGCTGATAAAAATATTCATGTAGTGTTGCTTTACTATTCTACATGCTGCTCTGCATTTCTAGGAAGGTGTTGGGTTGAACAAAAATTACCATAGCAATATTCCTTAGGAGGAGATGTCAGACACAATAACTACTTCTTAAAATTATTAGCACTGGGAGTCTGTATCTCTCCCCCACTCCTTACACTCCTGTTTTAACATAACACACTAGAACAGCAAATTTCCATTCAATTACCCAGGAACCTCAATAGAAGTATTCCCACAACACAGCTATCACTTATGTGAACCATAGGCTGAGTCTGCACTAACTGCCTCCTTGTAGCTTACTCTTTTAACCTCTGCCTGTTAGTAAGCAAAAAAGACACGGGAAAGAAATCCCAGATGAATTTAACTTCTCTTCCCATACTTCTTTAGGCAAATCAATGTTGACTCCATTCACCTCCATTACAGGAGAGGGGAACACAATACTGTGGACTTAAGCCCTTTTCGCATGGCATTTGTCAGGCAAAAGGGCCTCCAAAGCATCGCACAATTGCAAGGAGCATTTCACATGATGTCCTCGCAATCGCGTGATGCTGCTGGGACCAGCAGACACTGATCGCACAATATTTCATTTTTGGCTGAAAATGATGCACGATCGCACATCGCTCCGGGGCCCCACACGCACTTACCATCCATGCGGAGTGTCTGCAGCCGCAGCCCTCATGCTTCCTCCCTGGGAAAATACCCGGCTGCGCTGCAGAAGGAAAAGAAGAAGCCCTCGTGGTGCCTGCCGACCAGCAGGCAGCTCCTGCAGAGCAGCAGCAGAGGGGACATGACTGCCTCACGGAAAAGGCTGCTCGCATGATCCCTGTGCAACCACGCTGGACGGAGGTAAGCTGCAGAAAGGGCCTCAGCATCACACAGTCTATTCAAGGGTGGCAAATGGAAGCCCAAATCATTAGCACTACTGGTGAACTTTAGTTAAAGACAGACATGCTTATTTTGGAAAGCTTCCTTCAACTGAGGGTGTCCAGGAAAACATTAAAATTACAATCCCTTCTGTAATGTCCAACTGTCCCTATTTGGCTGTGACAGTTCTGATCAATCCTCTGTTGTCCCACTTGTTCAGCTGCTTTTAAAATGTCCCGTTTACTCGCTGCTCCTCTAACTTCCCCCTTTTTCCTTGGCTTAATTCCTTTGCTGCAAACTGATTTCCTTTTCGCATGCAGTTTCTTATGCAAGAAGGCCCCTTGAGCGTCGCGTAAATGGGAGGAGCAGTCCGTATGACGCATTTCCATTTACACAATGCTCAGGAGCCTAACACGGACCGCGCACGCATTTTTTTATTTTCAGCTTCAAGCTGAAAATGCTGCGCAGTTGTGCAAGGCTCCCGGGGCCCTCGCGCACTTACCTGCCCTGTGGTGCGTCGGATGAGCAAGCCGGTCGCACTTCCTCTCCCAGCGCAGCCTACAGCTCCCAGGCTCCACTACGGAAGGAAGGGGTGGGGCGCACGCGTGACCAGGAAGCCAGCTGCAGGAGAACAGAGGAGCGATGCGAGTGCCTCGCGCAAGAGGCTGCTTGCGCGAATGGCACCCCCCCCCCCGCAAGCAGGTAACTTGTGGAAAGGGCCAGAGTTCAAACTGCCAAAGTAGTTTGCTTCCTATTAATTCAGTATAGGAGAAGAAGAGAGAAAGTGGCAGAATCTTTCCATGCAACCAGCTGCACTCTTTCCTAGCTTGTGTCTTCTTCCTCATTAATAAGTATGAGTGAACAGAAAAACAGAGATAAAGGTGGAAAGGAACGAAGTCTCCCTCAGCAGCTATCCCCAACAAGTTCAAAAGCATAGATCTATAGGTTTGGCCACCAAAATGAAAATCATAAAAAAAGTGGAGAGTGGTGAAAGGAAAAGTCATTCTTGTAAGTATTTTGGAAGAAACCCTCAGCTAGTCTCTAAAAATGTTCAAAATATTTTGTTGACTTGTGCAAAGCTTACCTGATCTGGTGGCTTCATTTCACATGTGCACAGTGTTAGTTTTGAATAAAATGTTTACTGAAACATGCTGGAACTGCCCTTCTTTTTTGTGGCATAGGAATTTATCCTTATTCTTTTCATGTTATTTCTTCCTCTGGTAACAAAGTTTCTGATAAAGAAGTAATGCCCGGGAACACATCTACTTCGTTAACTGAGGCATACTTGTACTCATCCAATACAAAGATGGGAAACTTTTAGCCCTCCGGGAATTTTGTCCTGCAGTTCTCGTAAGCCCCATCCAGCATGGACAGTGGCAATGGAGTGGGCAGTAATAACTAGAGGCCAAAGTCTAATAGTTTTCTATTGCTTACCTCCGCCCCATGTAGAATGTATCACCTGGTCAACAAACCACTCAGCCAAACAAAATGTGTGCAGACAAACCCGGTATTGCTCAACAGACTGCTCCTGTTTGGGTAAAACATTGTCTGCAAAGTGCATTTAAAAAACAAAAATCGATAGTGCACATTTAACTAGTTCTGCAGAATTTTGATTAGACTATTATTTTCCATTAACGACAAATTAACACATATTCACATCAATATTTAGACTTAATGAAAAACAATTATCAGCCAGGAGCTGTCATTGTTGATAAAAAATAAAACATGTGAAAGGACACACAGCTGTTACCAGTTCATTCAGTATACAGCAATAGCCAGTTTTATCGACAACAGATTCAAATGCACTAGCACTTAATTATCCTTTTCTCAGCCTGGAATCACACAGGTATGGATCCAGGAATAAGTCTGTCCTATAGGATCAGAGTTGATACGTTAAGAAATCTTTCCATGGAGTCAAAACATGCATTGTTTCAATAATGTATTATTGTTGTGTGCCTCCATGTTGTTTCTGACTTACAGCAATCCCAAGGTGAACATATCTTAGGGTTTTTTTTGGCCAGCTTTATTCAGAGGGGGGTTGCTATGGCATTCATCTGAGGCTGAGCTAGTGCGACTTGTCCAAAGTCACCCAGTCAATTTCCATGGCTGTGTGGGAGCTACTCCAGGACTCACACAGGCTGAGTCATTGACTTGGTGAAAGTTGCACAGCCATTAAGAGGAAGAAGATTGCTTGGGATTCCATTACAGTAAACCCAATTTATCCTGGATTTCTCTTTTATAGAGGGGTTGTCTCCCAGTTTCCTCTTACTCTCTCTCTGCTTACACCTCCCTTAGATACATCTTTCCAACCTTGGCAGCCAAGAAAGATCTCAGACAAGCTGTTACACAAGTCCTAGGTGACAGCTCTTTATTCTCTTGAAATACAAGTCTGTAGGAGTCGTCTGCAGCCTTTATGCTATCTGTCAGGTCTCACCTTCATCTTCAGAGCCAGTCAGAAGAGTTTTACAATGGGCCCTCCACGTTTGTGGATTTGACTTTCACAGATTTGATTATTTGCAAGTTTCTTCACACACTCCCATGCTTCTTTTTCCAGGGGGATTTCCCTCCTGGCAGCTCCAATCAGGCCATGCAGCTCTTTAAAAACTTGTCTCTGGTCTTCTTCCTCCCCTATCAGCCACTGCCTGGCCAGCTAAGGGTGGCTCACAGTCCTATTCCTCAGCACCACAAACCCTCTCCCAGTGCCCCCACAGACACACAAGGAAGGAGGCAGGCAAGAGAGAGGAAGTAAAGGGCCACTATACTGGTCTACTCCCTTTCCCTTTTCTTTCTCTGATCTGGTTTGGACCCTGGGAGCTTACTCTCTCCACCATGCCTCAACCCCCTTTCCACAGACACACACATTTTGATATTTGCAATTTTTCCACTTTTGCGATGGTCCTGTGCCCCTCACCCTAGCAAATGTGGAGGGCCAGCTGTATTGGCCTCTTGGCTTTTCCCCCACCCTTGCATAGGTTTTTAACTGAGGGTAGCAGCTAGCTCCCACTCATTCTGGAGACCAGGAAACTGGGAACAAGCAAGGTGCTGCCTTTGTTGAGTCCTCTTCTTCCACAGTTTCCTTCTTAGATTCAAATCTTAATCCAAACATTGGCAGAAGTGCATTGCCACAGTGAGGACTAGTGCACCAAATGTGCCACTGTTCCTGAAGATGTCAGCTTTGTGCTTGTTGACACACGCTTTGACTATATTCTCTCTGGATCGTTGCAATACAGTAAATCAAACTTTTTGTGGGTTTACCTTTGAAAAGTGTTCAGAAACTTTGGCTGGGCGTTGTGTTGAAATGGTGGCTTGAGAAAACTTAGCCCAGGGCCAAAATCTGAGACCAAAGGACAGCCCTTCTAGTGATGCTACAAAGCATAGCTCCTGGTAGTATCACAAAGTACAGGCCCTGACAATGTCAATAAGCAAGATATACTAAACATCAACCATGGCTGGTAAGTCTATGCCATTCAAATTTTTAAAAGTATAAAAAAAATACATACACATACACCCAATGACAAAACTTTTCAAGGCAGTGCTCTCGTCCTGAGATTCTTCCCCTGAGGACTAGAGCGAGTTGGTTCTAAGATCTAGGAATCCTAAAATGTGTGGCTTCCTTGCAGGGATGTAAGAATCTCTCAGTCTTGATTTCTCTGAATTCCATCTGCATTTTCCTTCCATCCTTCTTTCCTACCTGGTTGAAAAAAATTACTTTTTCTTCTCAAAGAAAATGAGTACATATTTTGTTAGACCCTTTTTCCTAATGATTTTAGTTCAAGTACATGCTTTCCTGTACACATTTTTCACTCACCAAAGTATATTTTGTGTGGATATTTCTACGATGTGCACTATGCTTTTTTCCCCAAAAAATATTGGTTCATACGATCAGCTGCAATTCAGCAAATAAGAAGTAAATTAAGTGATGTGTGCATCAGCCCAGGGTGGCTCCAAAAGAGGGATGGATGCTTTTGTTCTTCCCCTGATTATTCTGAGTAGGTTTGCTCTGACTTCATTCTCAGAATTCTAGCAGGAACATTTCAATACAGCAGGGAGACATCTAGTGGTAAGAATTTCAAATACATTTTTTGGAGAGAGCATATGTGTCTATTTACTTGGTATGCAGTGATTACGAATCGAATGACATTCTGCAAATGAAGTAGCAAAGACATACTATTAACAGAATAAAAGATATCATCAATATGATTTGGAATCTATTTGTTAATTACTGGAATAATATTAATTGTAATTATGACCTTGAATGACATATCTTCTCTCTGCTGAGATTTTTAAAAATTGAGATAAAAATAAATGTTTAAAGGCTCAGGCTGAGTCATCTACTTGGTGAAAGTTACACAGTCATTTACAGGGAGAGGAGACACCAGGATTCCATTACAGTAAGTCCAATTCCAAGAAATTAAGGTTTTGCAATTATGGTTTGGGGGGAAATGCACATCCTTTTTTTTTTTAAAGGTTATTGCCTATATAAACTATACTAAACTGTGCTGATATATGTGGTATTGCTGAGGCTTTCCATAACCACTCAATTAGCCCTGGGTTTTGATAAAGGGATGTTATAAAAGTTGTGGGGGACTCTAAATAAAATATAATTTGAGCATATGATTATATGAATGTGTTACCTGTTGCCCCAGTGTGTGCCACAAGAGAATGACAAAGAGGTGGATGACCACCAATGAATATCAGCTGCTGGAACTGGCAGAACCATCTCTGAATATTCTTTGTCTGAGAAAACCTTATGAAATTCATAGGGATGCCTTAAGTCAAAAGGCACACATTACACACATGTGCACGTGCACATACAACATTAAATAAAAACCTTCCAAATTTCTTCATAAATTCAACAGTGTTTGATTTTTTTTTTAAAAAAAAGATTTTTTTAAAAAAAATCAAATGGGGGGAAAGTGAAATGTATAAATTCACACATTCAGCAGGGAAATTTGACTGCTTCGCTCTCTTTCAGTGTGTCCCTCTGTACTGAACCATGTTAGTGTTAATTCAGATTTTGCACTTTTTTTCTGAGATCTTTATGAGCTATACAACAAACAAGTAAGCATAATTAGTTTCATATTGGGGCTAATTCTACCAGGTGAATTCAGCTGATGTAGATAGCTGAGAGTTTTATTAGGTTCATTTTTGATAAAATCTTAACCAGGAAGCCTTCATATATATGATGGGAAAAACCTGAGATTAAAACACACACACACACACACACCACACACACACCACACACACACACATCAGATGTGAGAGAAAGAAAAACTGAGATCCATCTGTTCCTGGCATGAACAAAAGCAGAAAAGCCCAGTCAAGGCCATGGCATAGAATCAGTACAACGCTCCTCATCCTCTCAGGACAGAGAGTACAAGCAAAACATATCCACAGTAAACATCTAATCTAACAGTTACACACTTGCCAAAATGGTATCAGACTGCTTCCAGATGCAATTCAAAATGCTAATTATTTCATTCAGTTCTGCTACTCATCCATTTCTGACCTGGTGTTCAGAAAGGGTAGCTTTTGTCTACAATTACAAAAATTCCAGGAGCTCTGCCCCACAAAATATTTCACAAGTTCTACTGCTATTTTTTATTTCCTCGAAGTCAGTGGAAAGTCAATGCTTATTGGTTCCAACTGTCTGCTTCATATTACATCTAAGTATGAGAAAAGTCACTCCAGGGATGCTTGTTTCCAGTGGGGTTATAACATGCTGGAGAAAGCTGACAATAAAATCAACTGATTTGAATGTGGTGCTGGAGAAGGGCTCTATGCACTGCTAAAAAGACAAATAAATGGATCTTTGAGCAAATCAAGCCTGAATTATCACACAAAGCAAAGATGACTGAGGCTGTTGTAGTTTGGTCACACCATGAGACAATATGACTGGCTGGAAAAGATCATAATGTTTGGTAAAATATAAGGCTCTAGGAAAAGAGTAAGCTCACACTACAGATGGATTGACTCGGTCAAAAAAGCTACAGTCCTGAATCTGGAAGATCCGAGGCAGGCAGTTGATGACTGGGGAGCTTGCACATAGAGTCACTATAAGCAAAATTGACTTGACTGCAAATAACAACACAACAATAACGTACTGGGTCAATTCTGAAATTTGGATTGTGAATCAAATTTGCATTAGGTAGCTGTCATCTCCCAGGGATGCAATCCCTGTACTTTATGGTGGCGCTCACCTACCTAATGATAGAAAAGCATCCCTGCTGATGGCAGTAGTGAAAGTAGTTACCTAGTGCATAAACCAATTAATTTTAATGTTTCTTTTTAAAGTTGGACTGCATTATCATCATTGCTCTTTCATACATGATTTATCACCTGTGAGTCTTCAAGTGGTATTGAACTGCAGCATTCGTGATGCAGTAATTAATATTCAAGGAGAGAAACAACAGCTTGCTTGGATCAGGAAATGTAGAAGACAGACATTTGGCAGCCTTGCATAGAGTTCACTGCTGATGTCAGCCGGCTCCAAGACAGCAGACAACAGACTCTTTCTTGTTGTTGTGGAAGCAGAATAGTGAACTACTATGGATGCTTTTAGTTTCTTTCCTGTGCTCCAAAGGAAATCTTTTGTCTTACTGAAAAACCTTCACATCACAAGCATATCACAAGGCTAAGCTACGAACTATGCTAATGCCATAGGCAAGATCCCGTGTTCAGGAACTAGAGTATTAGAATCAGAGAGCTTGACAGGATGATATCTCACCAAGTCTGTCGGTTTCAGTAGTGGATTTAAAAGATGAATAAATAAGTAATGTTCCAAGCTAAATGGGAGACACACCAATTGTACCAACACCAGTTTCTATTTTTATGGTAGGCTCGGGTCCATGAAAGCAACAGATTAAGGACAATTCCAAGAGGCAGCAGATCTCCCTTCAAATATTCCTAGCTTTCTCTTTCATTCTTCCTGCTTTCACAGTATACTAAACTTCTGTGTAGCTTTATAACGTTTTTCTCTCCTAATAATTGTCTTTCTCTTTTGTCATGATGGAGCTAAGGGGCTGCAGTTCCCCTCCCACTCGCCTTCAATACGGAACTCACATGTTGTGTACCAAGGCATACACATGTAGAGAGAGAAAAGAGAGCACACACAGCAGCACAGGAATGGAGAGACACTGGCTCATAAGCCAGATGTGCTCCACAGAGGTTCCCCGTCTGGTCCATGAGCTTCTATTGATGTTAGATTCAAAACCCACCACACCAGCAGACTGGATAACAGTTCTGGAACACATTACAGGAATGTTATAAACTGCATTTCCTTTCTCTCTTTCCCCTAACCACAACAACGGGCTACTTTGCAGAGTCAATATAACCAGCTCTTGAAGAAAACAAAAACTGGGGAGCACCCAATACAATCAGCAGAAAACAGAAGACAGGACTCAAGGTGATCAGTGATGAATAATGTATTAACAAAAAAACGAACACATCCTGGCCATTTCCGCACTGGCCTGTTCTAGCGCTATGATCCCACTTTCATCGTCCTATGGAATCCTGGGGTTTGCAGTTTCGGGAGGGGCCGGTCAGCAAACCCCAGAATTCCATAGGACGTTGAAAGTGGGATCATAGCCCTAGAACAGGTCAGTGCAGAAATGGCTTTAGTCTGCATATGCTCTCAAAGGTCTTCTTCAGGGGCTATATAAAATCATAAAAAGAGGCAAGACATGAACACATAATAAAGAGAAGAGACTGGCCAACTGAAAGTTTATTGGCCAAATTGCCTACCCACCTCCTTCCTTCATCCTCCCTCCCCTGCCCCTGCACCTAGCTGAAGAATTCCCATGTTAATTGAAAATGCTTTTCTGGGAAGCCCCAACTGCTAATGAGGTTTTCTGTTGGGAAAGACCTTGCTTTCTTGAAATAGCTTGGACAGGCCGTAAGCGGGGGCAGGGTATAATTACTGTTTTTCATGGAATAAGGCCCGAGCAACTACCTGTTCTTTGGGGTAAGCTGTTGTTTATGTTTATGGAGCAAGCCCAGAAAACCTTTGTGCTAATAAGCCTTAGGAAGAAGGGCAGGGAGTGGTCTTTTGATGGGGGGGCAGAAACTATTGGAGCAGTTAAGTCCTAAATCATGGTCTCAGAAACCAGGACAATCTTGGGCCTGTTAAATTTTACGTTTCTTAAAGTTAGATGATGTTTCTGTGCTTTCACTCATTGGACAAACACACTGAAAAGTAGCAGCAAATTTGAAAATGATTGGGCAGAAGTGCCTCATAATTTGGATTCTACGAAGTCTTATTACTGTTTGCAAGCTTGGTCTATGGGCCAGCTAGTGGCCTTGTGGAATGTTGGCCTGAACTACTCCCCTCCACCAGCGTATAGCAGAGTAATCTGGCAATGGTGCTACATGCTCCAGAGCTACCTTGCTTCTCTGCTGAGGCCATCCAAAGCTGTTAGGACATAGTCCTACAAGGATACAGATGCAAAGCTTGGCTACAAACACTCTTCCAAGAAGGCAAGCCCACTCATTACCAGAATATAGCTAAATAAAAGGTAGAGGAGCGAGGACTCATTGATATGAGAAAAATCAGTGTCATCTTTCATTAAATACTGGGAACCTTTAATAAGTTTTTGCAAAATAAAAAAAGAATATAAATTATTGACTGTTGAATTTGGTAACTGGTATTTTTGGAAGAACGGCAGTGGAAGTATTTGACAGATATATGTGACTAGAGAAGGTTTTCCACCTTTTAAAGTATGTTTATCGCTCTTGGTACCTATGTGCTGAGAGATTTCAAATCCCATGGCAAATACCGCGAACCAGTCAGTATTTACAACAGAAACATACCATGTTTATAAATCAGGGGAAAAAAGTATTTCAAGCAGAAGTATAAATCCCCAATGAGAAGGCCACAGGTCCCTATTCTCTCTCAAATTAACCCACACAAATCTTCACTGAGAATGGGCAATGTGGTTTTGTTTAGTATTTAAAGTTTGGTATATTTTTTTGTTTTTCTTTCTTGTTTGATTTGTCTTTTATACCTATTTGTTGTTGTGATTTGTTATTTTCTTTTCTGTTTTGTTTTGTTTGTACGCATCTTGATTTTTTTATATAATTTTTTTTAAAAAGAAAAAAAATCCTGTAGTTTCTTTCCATGCTTGTCCAGTTTCTTGGAAAATGGCCACCCCCAAATCTAGCCTCTTGCAAGATGTATTAATAGCATTCAGACCAAGGCAATATTAACCTATTGCATAGAGTAAAATTACACAACCATGGCTATGCAGGGGTATTGAATTATCATAGAATCATAGAATCTTAGAGTTGGAACAGACCACAAGGACCACCCAGTCAAAATCCTGTCATGCAGAAATACGCAACCAAAGCACTCCTGAAAGATGTCCATCCAACCTCTGTTTAAAGACCTCCAAAGATGCAGGCCATTTCCTCACTACACTGTTATAGTGCTATTATTCCACTTTCAACATCGTGTGGAATTCTGGAGTTTGTAGTTTACTGAAGCCAAAGAGCTCTCTGGTTGAGAATTCTAAATGCCCCTTCCTAAACTGCAAACCCCAGGATTCCATAGGAAGTTAAAAGTGGAATAATAGCACTATAGCATAGTGCAGAAATGTCCAGAGAGTCAACTCCCCTCTGAGGCAATCTACTCCACTGTTGAATAATTCTTACAGTAAAATTTACAATAAAAAAAAGTTCTTTCTAATGTAAACATTAGAATCTCTCTCTGTCTCTTTCTCTCACTCTTTTATAATTTGAATTCATTTGTTCATGTTCTAGTGCCATTCTACAATCAATCATTCAAAAGGAGCTATAGCCAAGCATTTTCTTGTGCATAACAGTCACTTCAGTTCCACACCCACTACTAAGAACCACTCACTGAATGTTTGAGACTAAGGTGAGGAAGGGGCAATCTGTGGACCACATGTACCCCCCGCCAAGAATGTTTGTGTAGTCCATAGGGCCTCCATTAAAAAAAAAAAAAATCTGAAAAATGACCCAAAATGATCTCTAGAGGGTGTAAAAAACAATTTTGCCATATTTTTGCCCTCCTGGACCGTTTTAGATTCAGGAGAATATTTTTCCAAAGGGAAATGATCTAGTAATTGACTTCCAGGTTACTTCTGCTTGGAAGTAAGCTCCCACCCCAGCCTAAACTGGCTCCAGGAGATCCAAAAATGTGCTGAATTTGATCCTATGCCTCTGGGTCAAAACAACTTAAATCACAGGGTGGGCAGGAGGATGCAGCCCTCCAAGGTCCCCTGAGAGGCCAATATAGCTCTCTAATCTACAGCAGCTGGCCACACCTGTCACTGTCTTTGCCCAGCACAACAGTTTATCAGTGTCATATGGTTTACATATTTCTGAACAAGACATCACTCTTGAACCACTTCTGACAAAGCCCAGTCATTTGCATCAACTGCCCAACATTCAAGCCTCCAAATTCCACCAGTAGCATAGCTGGGCTGAAAGACTCTGGGAGCTGAAGGATACCAGGTTAGGGAAGCCTAATGTAGAACAAAAGAACTTGCTTTATACCAAGCCAGATTATTTGCACTGGCTCTTCAAACAAGCAAGTTTCTCAAGAAACAGCTTTCACATCATCTGCTACCTGATCTTTTTTAAAAAAGAGAAGAAGCCAAGCCTGAACCTGAGATCACCTGTGTGACACATACTCTACCACTGAGTTACAGTAGCTCCTCTTATCCATATGGGTGAGACCAACAACGCAATTTCTTCCCATCTGGAAAATTGCTTATAGCTACTCTAGCATCATGATCACATCACTGGCCAGTTATCAAATGTGAAAAAGCACCAGTGAAATTAGTGGTGGCTGGTGGCTCCTATGCCACTGGAGCTGTGAATCTACTCCAGGGTTTAGCATGAACTTTAAAGGAGCTATCCAAGGTGCCTACTTTGAAGACAGGGATTGGAACCTTGGATATCTCCTTTAATGTCTGAACTGAAACCTGGAGCAAATTCATTGCCCCATAACACTGAAGCATCTGAGCAGATTGCTTCATTCTGCCAAATGGTAATATATGAATGCAACTTCAATGAGAAGCTTGACCTCCCCAGATACTGGACACTTAACAAGCCCCATTAAAATGAAGGTTGCTTGCTTGATACAATTAGATGGCTAAAGCGAGGACCTATTTTCAGCTGACTTGAATTTTCTTCTGCAGTGTCAGACAGCCATGACACTTTGCTTTCCTTGATTCCTAAATTGCCCTGCTGCACCAAGGAGTAGAGTGGCTGTCTTCCATTTGCAGCAAAGCCAGCCACATTTTATTGGTAAATGAAGCACTCCTTTTATAGTTTGTAAAACACTCCAGGCTCATTAGGCATGAAAACCTCCTTTATAACAATGTAAGATATTAATCACAGTCATTTGCCTTCCAATCTGAGGCACCTTTCTCACTGGAGTTTAACTTCTTTTCCTATCACATCCTCAAAATGAGACAGAGCACAAAAATAATGTACAACCCTCTGAGTCAGCTTTTATCCAGAATGCATCATACATCCAATAAAGCATCTATTTATTAAACAGGTTTATATCAACCAGGTGGGACAAAAAGCATGGTTTTATCTCATTTGATCCTCCGGCAATTTATTTTGGAAGGTAAGTAAAGGAGTGATTCCAGCAGAGTGATCTCAAAAAAATCAATGGCAGGCCATTCATCTGAATCCAGTTTGTGTTGGTCAAAAGCTAATCATCTCAGAGCCCCCAGAATATTGTGCATGGGATAACGTACAATGTGATCAGAATATAACGACTGTTGACTATTTTGCTCTGCTTATCTAGCAGTGGAATAATAAAGTTACACGCCATTATGCTTGGTGCTCAAATGGACTTACTACAATCATACAAATATTTGAATCAAGAAAGAAATTTGTCAATGTGAATATGAATCAACTTTGGCTACACCATAAGTCTTTGCGGGATTAACCTATAGTGGGAAGGAGATCACTTAGCCAGCTGTCGAAGGACAGCTCCAGTCTCCTCACTACTATAACCACCACCCCAGCTGTGAGATCCACCAATTCACAGAACCCGAAGGTCAGAGTAAGGAGTTAAGCCAGTCATGAAGTGATCTAGCAAAACTGGTTCACCAAAACTGCTAGGTAGATAAGCCTCCTCAGGAATTTTCTATTAAATGTGTACGAAACAATCATGAACTAAGATATATTGAGATGACAATTGTCATTGAGTCCTCCCTGGAATAATAAAGGCTGCTCGTCCTGTCTTTTATCCACTCTTACTTGGGAGTAAGCTACACTGAATACATAGAGCTCACATCTAAGTAGACATATGTTTCTAAGGGTCTTCATATTTATGGATGTTTCAGTGATAATGGATGGGAAAAATAA
Organism: Iguana delicatissima; assembly: GCA_948472985.1. Classification (NCBI taxonomy): domain Eukaryota; kingdom Metazoa; phylum Chordata; class Lepidosauria; order Squamata; family Iguanidae; genus Iguana; species Iguana delicatissima. The sequence continues at coordinate 32,835 of CAOKZL010000471.1, read as the reverse complement.
TTTGTTTTCTGTCTACAAGTAGGCAAATTTAGTAACAAGCTGCCTGCCAATGCAGAATCCTCTCCACCTTAAAAACAGTTCCAGAGTCCCTGTATGAACTGCTATACTACATGGCCTTTAAGTTAGATCCAAAGTTTTTGGACTATAATTTTCATGACGTCCCAGACAGCTGAAGGATTCTGGGAGGAATAGTCTAAAAAAAATTAATTCTTCTAAGCTCTGCCCTAGAGCTGTCTATGCATGTGGAAACTTTCACACGCTCTAACAATGCCTATCACATGATGCATCCTATATAATGATGTACACTCCTTGAACTAGCTGAAAATCTTTGTCTGTAGCCACTAATTATCCCAGGCAATAACCAGAGTGTAGTGGAGTAGAAGAGATTCATTTTTCCAACAACAGCATATCCCTGTTGTAATCTAAAGCAGTAGTTTCTAAGCTATCTCGTGTGGATGGTATTTCTCTCCAACATGCCAGGGACCGGTACCATATTTATGATGATTGGCTATATAACTATTTCATTCTTTCCTGGAAGATTTTCAGGGATCAGAAACAGATGGCACAGGGACCAACGCCAGTCCATAGACCCCCACCTTGAGTACTCACTAATCTAAAGCATTTTGGGGTAGCTGATTCTGATACAGGAAGTGTGATCCAATAGTAAAAGGCTGGCTACTGGTGAAAATGAAAACTGTTGGAACTAGTTTGCTGGTATGGATTACCACAGCTGTGTGCTTTTGTGGACTTTTCTTTGAGGCATGGCTATGGAAACTTCCATGATTAGCAACCGCACCTCAAAATGTACATCACGTTACAACAATGGCAGACTGCTACACACAACCACAGTCAAGACAAGGCCAACAATGTCAACTATTCTATAGCCATGGACTATCCTTACAACAATCAGCACTTTTCTTGTTAAATACAACTGTACAGATATAACAGTGCAGGCAAACACTTTGGCTTTATCCCCTTGACAGTATATTCATCTGAGCTCTTAAGACCATATTTGCATATATCTCAACAGAACACAAATGGGTAACTCGTTAAACATAAAAAGAAATAAGGATTTCTTTTTCAGTCATATTTTATTGGCAATGTTCTAAATGAAACAGATAATGAACCATTTAACAGAGCAGGTTCTACTGTGATAAAATCAGGTTTAAAACATCAGTAAACTGTATATAGGCTGCATTTTTAGTGTCTAGTAAAATAAAGAGATGTATTTGTAGTATTTCAACATTCCTGCTTGACATTTATAATGTCATTCAACAAGCCAGTTTTATTGGATCTAGGATAAATGTGCATTCGGTGTTCTCCTACAGATGATCGGAAATGCCTTTCACGCCCTAAAGGCTTTTTGGATGGAGAAGAAATTATTTGGCCTGTGAGTTGTCATAAAAAGAGGCTCAGAATTTGCTCTTTAAAAGTTGGGTAGTAACAGCAAGATTTAATGTTTAGAAATATGCAGAGATTTCTGGTTTTTGATTTGCTTATTTATGACTCCTTTTATTATGGTGTTATGGGACCAAAAATAAATATATCAGTAAATGCAGAATGATTTGTGGATGCATAAAAATGTTTCTGCCTTTCACAGGGTGTACACACCCCACTGAAATGAATGTACACAGCTCCACAACTTCATGGAAGCAAGGTATCTGGAAAACTGCTTTCCCCTACATATGTCCAGTCATCCTCTGAGATCTTAGTACACGTCTAATGGTTGCTCTGCTGTCAAGCAACATCAAAAAGAAGGACCTTCTCAGTGGTGGCACCCGTCCTTTAGAATCACCCTTATATGATTTAAGAGGCAAAACTGGCAGTGAATTTCAAATGCTTAGTGAAAATATACCTGCTTACACAGACATTGCCTAGCTGATTATTGTGATTGTTCTTTTTCTTTTAATTAATTTATTTATAATTTTTATATTCCTATAAAATATATAAAATATATGATATTCTTATAAATCATTTTATATTGCTTTTCACACCACATTATAAATATATTTTAACATGAACCACTTGGAGAGTTTGTTCTATCAAGTAGTATGTATAATAGCATTACAATTAAGTTAAATTTTAAGGTTATTCAAGTATGTGCAAGAAGTAAGTGTGAAAAGATATTACATGCTTCTGTAGTTTCTCAGTTCTTGCCACATTCAGGTTGAAAGCTGGACTCTTAAAGTCTAACAATCCATTCCATGTATGTTTGACTTCCCCTACAGTTAAATGCTGAAGCTGAAGAATCCTGAATTTTAAGGGAAAGAGCTACAGTTGTTGAACTGTGAAACATTTATAATAATCAAATAATCAAAGCATTTTAGACAGAGCTTGGAGATTTCATTGTGAATGCTAATGCATTCGCTAACGCACAACTATTGAGGAGGTAGTAATTTGTTGCTGTTGTTCATGAATAATACATCACTTTAATTTTTCCAGAAAAAAAAAATCACCTTAAAATATTTTTAAAATTCCCCAGTTGACTTTCCCAGGAAACAGTGAAAACAATCTAAAAACATCAGTATTCGTTGAATTACCTTTCCAAGTAAACATGGTTGCCTCTCATTATTTCAGACCCTCCACCATGCTAAAAAAATAGGAAAATGCACCGCAAGTAACACTGTTACTTGTAACCTCTGATTTTAGACAATGGGTGTATGACTGATCCACTTCCTGATCCAAACTGTGCTTCCAGGTTCTTCTCGGTGTTTCTACCTAATATAGCCTGTGTGGTGGCAAGTTTTTTGGGGGAAGGGACCACTGGAAGCTGAGCATGAGGTGCAGGATGTCATTATTAGCATTAGTATTAGTATCAATATCATCATCATTATCATCATCTCTTATCCACCTCTTCCTAAGGATCAGGGCAGGGAAGAACAGATTAAAATACAGCATCAGACACATAATGCAGTTAAAAACATGAATGCCAACTAAAATACATAATCAGTTAAAAGATTATTGACATCAGTTTAAAAAGCATGCATATTAAAAACAATCAATTCATAATTTAAGAACTCATAATTTAAAAAACCACCTGGATAGGCCTGCTGGAAGAGATTGGTCTTTAATGTTGTTTTAAACTCAGACAGCATACCCAGCTGTCAAATCTCTTCTGGCAGGTCATCCCACAACTGGGGGCAGGGGGGATGGCTAATAAAAAAAATCCTCTAGTTAACAGTTGCCAGCCTAGTCCTGGCTGACTGATGTAAATGTCCCCCAAAAGATCTGAGAGTACGGAACAGGTTATGTGGGAGATTCCATATACATATTGTGCACACAGAACAGTAGCAGCTAGATGCCAAGGCAAGACGGTGAGACAAAGAAAATTATTCTCCCATTATGCCTTTCTGTAACAGAACAATCAGGACTGCTCCTCAGGTTTATTGCTACATATGCTACATATTGAAAGTCATTCTCTTTAGCCAGTACAACCAGATCAAGGCTGGCTAACTATGGTTAATCTGGGAGCCAATTTTCTGGTCCTCAGACTCTCCAGGGGTTGCACGGACTGCTAAAGCTACCAGAGGGGGAAGAAAGGACATGGTCAGAATTCCATTTCCTGTTTTGAAAAACTGGGCCTTTTAAAATATAAGACAGTGTTCCAGAATAACGCCTTTTTCACGTGGCTTTTGCCTCCCTACTGCGAAAGGGCCTCCCTGCTGAGAAAGGGCCTCTGGAATGTGGTGCAATTGCAAGGAGCCGTCCACATGATGCAATTGTGCGACGCTGCCAGGCCCAGCAGGCACCGATCGCGCACTATTTCATTTTTGGCTTGTAGCCGAAAATGGTGTGTGATCACGCATCGCTCCAGGGCCCCGTGCATACTTACCGTGTGTGCAGAGCCTCCAGAGCTGCAGCACTCGTGCTTCCTGCCCCAGCGCAGCCTGGGAAAATCCCAGGCTGCACTGCGGAAGGAAGAGGCAAAGCCCTCACGGCCGGCAACAGCTGCAAAGCTGAAGCAGTGGCAATGCAAGAGCCGCTCACAAGAAGCTGCTCGAGCGATCCCCGTGCCCCAGTGCCAAGAAAAGGTAAGTTGCAAAAAGGGCCTAAGCTGTTTGATCACAGGACTATGATCCTGGAGACCCAGGTTTGATTCTCCACTCAGCCATGAAAACCCACTGGGTGATCTTGGGCACATCACACACTCTCAACCCTGGAAAAACCCATGATAGGTTCACTTTAGGCTCGCCGTAAGTCAGAAATGACTTAAAGGCACACAACAACATACCAGGCCACTGCAACTTAAAAAGCAAACTACTGCTCCTGGAAGTTCTCAGGAGATTCATCCTCTTTTGGGGTAAAAAAATGGGCAGTACAGAGTCTGGAGGGGTCAACAGCCACCAAAATAGCCCTGGGGAGCAGATAAAGTCCTATGGTGGCACTTTGTGCAACCCTAAACTAGACAGTGAAACAGTGCAAGCTCTTGCTTGTATACCCAAGGGCATCAAAATACATCAAAACAACTTGATAATGCATGCAAGCTACTGATCAATGTGTATAGTGTACTGCCTTTGCATTAGTGACTTTCCTGCCTGCTACATTAACAGTGTGGCAGCATTTGTAAAATATATATCTCCGCAAGCTATACCAAGGGAGGACTTGATCTGGGAAATGGCAGCCACCTGCAGATACCTACAAATGCCTGCTTGCTTGTGTTTTCCTCCCTCACTCCTCAAGAGTTCACCTCTTAATTTTACAGGCAACCTTCACTTTCCCATGTAGCTATTTATGATAGCTTGCTTTCATTCCCCCCCCCCCAATTCCTCACTGTGTGACTTAATGGATTTTCTCTCTGAGGAAGATTCTTTATTCCCTCCCTGCTGCGGAATGTTTTTCACGGAGGCAGGTTTAATTATTTACTCCACACTTGGTGCTTCAGTACAAGCTCCGCCATATTTCTTAAGGTGGTTGATGAAATACCCTTTCTGTCTGCTGATATAAGAAAACAAGAGGAGTTGGGAGTTATGTATTTATTTTACAGCAGGCTGGGAATAAGTTCGAAAAGTATCTTACTAATAATCAGATGTGCTGTTTTCAAACATGTTGGTCTGGTTTCCCTTTCTTGGTGATATATAAGACCTTCCATATGGGATTCTTTAAAAAAAAAAAAGACATAACGTTGACCGGCTTGTTTTGCTCCATGCTGTCAGCTTCCACTGGGTGGACAGAAAAAACAGGGATGCTCCTCTCATAACCTCCAACTGTCTTGATTTGGCAGGGAGAATCCCAATTAATGCTCTGCCATCCCACTTTCTCAGCTGTGTTTAAGATGTCTCAATTTTTGTCTCCTCTTACTACTTTTTCCTTTGTCATCACATTACTTCCACTGCTGCAAACTGAGTCCAAAATGCAAAATATAGTTTACACTCAATTAACTCACCAGGGAGGAAAGGAGGGACAAGATCATGCCCCTCCCAGCTGACTTAGGCAAAAGCAAACTGCTGTAGCCTCTCCTAGCTTGTACCTTCTTCCTCAATAATTTTTGCCATCTTGACCACACTCTGACGTTGTTCATAATGTTTTTGTCAACTTATGCAAAGCTTACCTGATTTGGTTACTTCATCCACATACCATTAGTTTTGGATAAAAGGTTTGCTGAAACATGTTGAACTGCTCTTCCTTTTTTGCAAATGTAGGAACTTATCTCTACACCTTCCTTGTTATTTTTGTCTCTGGCACCAAATTTTCTATTAAAGAAGTAATGCCCAGGAACCCACCTAGTTCATTAACTGAAGTATACTTTTACTCTTCTCTGTAAAGTAGAGGACCACCTTAATGGGAGTGAGAAGTAAGCCTGAAGACTAGGCTGCAGTTCAGAGATTGAGTACTATTCATTCACAGTGACAAATCAGAACACACTCAGGCTGGTCTAGCTTAAGAGCAGCTCAAGGTTTGCAGTACTCTTGCAAAGCCCCCAAAACAAATGAAAGAACCTCTTCTGATCTAAACCAAGACTTGGCAACTTGTACTTCTTTGGTGCTTCCCCCCCTTGGGGTAGTTTCTTGTTGTACTTGTTGTGTATCTTCAAGTCATTTCCAGCTTATGGCAACCCCTTAACCTAAACCTTAAAAGTTTCTTTGGGCAGAGCCCTTTGAAGCCCGTCTGGAAACATTTCCCTTCCAAAACCTGGAAGCTGCCTTCAGTGAAACAACTTCAGAACCACTGAGTTTTTGCATGAATTGCTTCTTTCTTTGAGAAGAACAACTGTGAAAGAAGATCGACAGTAAAATTGACATAGTTGTGGACACTATGGAAGTGAGAATATTAACATACTGGTCTGATATAATTAGTCTGTTGAGAGAAGTAACGATAATACTAATTTTGCTGGGAGAACACTTTCAAAGCACTTCATAAAGACTATCTCAGTAATTTTCACAATGTAAGTCTCCAGACATATACCATAACACGTATCAAATACATAGCAATTTCTTTCTTGGGATTTTACTATATCTGTATGTATTGTTACTGATGCTCATAACTATTACTTATATTGAAACAAGTTTCCTGACATGCACCAGTGCATACAAGGTCATTTGACTTCTCTGTTATATCTCTTCATTTAATGTGCACTGTTAATAGTCACCAGAAGAGGCCCATATATAACTTTCTTTTATATATTCATGGATTTCATTTATTCCTACATGAATTAGTTTCTTATTTTCCTCCCAATAAAAGTAATCAGTGAAGCTTTGATTACAATATTCTCCCACCTAAAAGTAGAAACTTAAAAGTTAAGCTAAAGGATCCATACCCAGGAGAAGCTTGTGATCTATGTAAGACAGTTTTTAAAACAAATTCTTGTACTTGTGCCTGTGTAACTTCTACAAATTATGGATTTGGACCAGTTGGTGGGAAACTCTAAGAAAGGGGCTGTACTTGCTAGGTGAGCTCAGAAAGACAGGGAGAGCTGGAGCGGTATTTTCAGTTTTGTATTTAGGAAGGACCAAAAAAGTAACTTCTTTGTAGTGTGATTTCTATATTGCATTTGCATCTATTTTGTATTTTTATTTAGGTTTGTCATATTATATCCAAATATTGCAATATTACTGAACAGCATAGGCAGAAAAGTCCTGTCATCAAGTTCTTCACTGGCACCTCATTGGATGTATGGAAGTTTTAGGACAGTGCATACATGTCAAATTTAATATATAATTTGTTGTATTGTTTTAAAAAATATATTGTTGTGTGCCTTCATTTCTAACTCATGGAGACTGTAAGACGAATGTATCTTGGGGTTTTCTCTGCAAGATTTGTTCAGAGGGGGTTTGCCTTTGACTTCCTTTGAGGCTGAGAGAGTATAACTTGCCCAAGGTCACCTAGTGGGTTTCCATGGACAAGCAGGGATTCAAACCCTGATTTCCAGAGTACCCTGGTGTGGGACCAATAGTGTTCAGTGATCACACCAATCGACTTAGAACCAGCAGATATCTAACCAATAATCTATTGTTACTGAACAATAACAATGCTTTATTGTTATTGTTTTGTGCCATCAAGTCAACTCCCGTTTATCGCAACACTATCACAGAATTTTCTGGGGAAGATCTATTCAGAGAAGGCTTACCATTCTTTCCTCATAGGCTGAGAGAGTATGACTTGCCCAAGGTCACTTTGAGGTTTCCATGGTTGAACAGGAATTCAAACCTTGGTCTCTCAGAGTTTTAGAACTACACCACACCAGTTTTCGGTGATGATAGACATCTTCAAATATCTGAAGGACTGCTAATGTGGAAGGTGCAATTAATTTGTTTTCTACTGCTCCAGAGGGTAGGACAATGCCAATGGATTCAAGTTACAAGGAAGACGATTCTGACAACATTAAGAAAACTTTCTCAGAGGCCATTTCCACACTATACTGTTATTGTGCTATTATTCCACTTTCAACATCCTGTGGAATTCTGGGGTTGGTAATTTATTGAGGCCCAAAAGCCGAGAATTCTAAATGCCCTTCCCTAAACTGCAAACCCCAGGATTCCATAGGATGTTGAAAGTGGAATAATAGCACTGTAACAGTGTAGTGCAGAAACGGACTAACAGTAAGAGCTGTTTGATAGTAGAATGGATTCTCAAGATGTAGACTCTCCTTCATTTGAGATTTTCAAACAGAGGTTGGATGTCCTCAAAGGCACTTCCGCTGTAGATTCCTGTACTGGAAGGATTTGGACTAGACAACGCTTAGGGTCCCTTTCACCTCTAAAATTCTACATGTATATACCTCACAGGGTTGCTTTGATGGTAAAACGTGCAGACCAAACAATCTGCCTGGAGCACCTAAGAGGAAAGATGGATGTGTAGTTTAGGGACAGACAGTTAGAATTCTCACCCAAAGAGCTCCAGTGCCTCATCACAGGATTCTATTAGGTAAAGTCTATTAGATAACCAATATTAATCAATGTATATTTAGACCAATGGCTTTATATTTAGAATTCTTTATATCAAAAGGAAGATATAAAGAATTCTAAATATAAAGCAATACAGTCTAGACAAAAATAAAAAGATAATGCACAAAATGTAGGTTCCATAGAAACATTGGAAAGCAGGTTGAACTTGAAGAATGCATGAATAAAGGACAGTAGGTAGAGGAAAAGGGAGTAGAAGGTGAGGATGGGGAGGGGGGCAGGGAGGGAGGGAGAGAACATAAACACCGATAGAAGGGAAAAATAGCTTAAGGGATGGGAGGAGGGAACAGGGGTTTTATACATTGAATATACATTGTAAAGACTGATGATCCAATTAATTATATACAGAAACCCGTTTATTCTGAATATATGGAAATTAACTCTGTAGATAATGTAACACTGGAATATGTATTGATAAATGTTTGGAATAAAAATTATTTTAAAAAAAAAAGGATTCTCACCCAAAGAGCTCCAGTGCTTCATCACACTACAAGCCCCAGGATTTGATAAAATGTTGCCATGATAGTTAAAATGGAATCATAGTACTATAACTGTGTAGTATGAACAGGCCCTAAGACATGAACATTCAACAAAGCTTAATCGTTTATGCACTGCTTCTGAAGGATTGTGTGAATTTAGTCCTCATTAAGACCAGACCAAATTAAATTCTCTCCCATCTGCACCAGCCAGATTCAATAGGCTGAGCTATTCCAGCATTGAGAGGACCATTTTGCATCTGTCTGCCATGCAGCTGTTAAAAATGAAGAGCCTGACATGGAGGGGGAAAAAAAAAGATGGCTAGCAATCCCAATTTAGCATCACAAACATGGTTGAACACAGACTTTAAGATCAAAACCCTCTGCTGGGATAGAAGAATCTGCCAATTTCATTTCTATTTCTCTAATTCTTTCTGTCCCAAAATCTGGATAAAATGAATTATACACACACACACTAGGTAGATAGATAGTGTGTTTAATTCTTTTTTATCCTAGAAAATTGGATATATTGGATACATATATAGTTCTTTCTGTCCCAGAAATTTGGATATATTGGTAAGTTCTGATAAAAAAATGAATCCAACAAAAAGTCTTACCCATGACGCAAGCGCACATATATGTATATTTGATGAACTGGGGAATAAATTTCTTGATAGTTTTAAGCACTCCATAGCTAGGATGTGCCAATACATGTACTTGTCCCAAGCAGAAAATGAAATGGAGAGTAAAAAATGTTGTGCGCCTTCAAGTCATTTTCAACTTATGGTGACTCTAAGGTGAACCTATCATGAGATTTTCTTGCAATTTTATTTCAGAATGGGTTTGCCATTGCCTTCCTCCAAGGCTGAGAGAGTGTGACTTGCCCAAGGCCACTTACCGGGTTTCCATGGCTGAGCACATATTTGAACCCTGGTCTAACAGAATCCTAGTTTGGCACTCAAACCACAACACCACACTGGCTCTTCATCACCATTTATTAAAATAGCATTTTAATGAATTATAACCACTTTGATTACTGCATTCGTAAGGTTCTGTATTTACAAACTTCCTGGAGAAGGAGAATGTTCCTTCTGAACTTGTATAGGAGCACGGAAAATGGCGTGAAGAATTTCCATCCCAGAACTAAGCACAAAAGCAGCTTCTTGAAATGCTGTCTTAGCATTTTACTTTTCTTCTTTCACATCCAGGCCATACTGACCCCTTCTGAATCTACAGTCACATCTGCATAACAGCATCAGCTTTTTGTTATCAAGTAGAAAGAAAAAGATGCAGTATAGCTTACATTGCTGTGCCGCATCAGGATGATAGCATGAAATCTCTCCTGTATTTGGATGCAGTGTCTGGTAGAGCAGATGGTAGAATGAGTGTGGTAATCTGTGGAATAACTGCACTGGCTGGTGGGTGTGTTTTTCCCCCTGCAAGGTGCTATGAATAGGTACATATGCCATACAAGCAGATAAATAGAGCATCTGGATAAGAGGAACACAATGCCCTTGGGTGCCAAATGGACTGAAGCTTTAGCATCCAACTGTTAACAGAGACATGCCTGGGAGATGAAGTATCATCAGTGAGCCATTTATCATTCAGAGGCAGCGTAGGATCGGAAAACACATGTTCCTTAAATTCCCATTTTTATGTTTCCTGAACCTCAACCCCCAGTCCCTTCTGTCACTTCACTTTTAGAATCTTTTAAAGCCAACTGGTTCCTGGTTTTAAAGATGGAGATGACTCAAATGTTACTTTTACAGTGTGGAGGTGTGACTGCAGTTGCAGTGTCGCCTGATCCCATGCTGCTCCAGAAAAAACTGTCACAAAGCATCATGTGGTTGAGAGGAAAGTCACCATGCTTTCCCATAATTCTTAAGCCAGTCCCCTCACCCAAAAACAAAGGGGATGGAAAGTGACATGGAAAATAACCACAATATTATTTCTCTGTAACTTTAACTCTTTGTTAAAAGAGTTATATACTGCCCTTCAGTGGAGAGTCCATGGTGGTTTGCTAAAATGATGCGAGGCGAACAAATAAAAATGACAGCAGGTTAAAAATGAAATGAAATGAAAAATGAAAATAAAATTTTAAAGCTTGGGAGAAGTTTTTAAAGTATATACCAGTCACAAAGGATGACAACAGTCATGCCTGATCAGCCTCTCTGGAGAGGAAATGCCATACAAAGTGGACACTACTAAAAAACTTCCCCCCACTGATTACTTCCCATCTTGTCCTGAATCCATTGTACCTGCTGAATCAGTGGTAATAATGTTAGAAACATTGGCTCACTATTCTACAATTTATTCAGTGGATCTGCCACACATAAGACTAATCTGTAGGATTCAGGCTATCACCTTGGACAGTAGGTGCAACAGGAAAAATACTTCCAAAGATGGCTTCCATGCATAGGTGCATCAATATGGGCTTCCCATAGCTTGTGAGCTTCCCATGAGCAATGCAATGGCCACTATGGGAACAAAATGCTGAATTATTATGACAGGCCTTTGATTTTACCCAGCACAGCTTTTCTTGTGCTTCTTCTATACGACAGACCTAGTCAGTACAGGCTTTTAAAGCTAAGCACCAATGTGCATAGAAAGACAGGCTAGAAAGGAATGAGGTTCCTTCAGCGGCAGGGAGATACATTCAGAGTTTGGAAAGCTACGTTTAAGAAGAAATTCATTAGGTACAGCAAGGAACAAAAACAAAAATATCTCATTACTGTATTGTTAAAGTTTTTTTGGGAAAAACAGTTACTTATTCCATCTACTTGCTACTTTGGAAGATCTGTTTATGTAAAAAATATCCATCTTACAAAATGGTTTAAAATTTGAAAGGAAAACATCCCTTCAAAATGCCTCAAGTAAGCATTAGCCACAGAAACTAATAAGGAAGAAACAGTGAGTATATCTTATCTGTTGCATAGCAAAAATGACAACATTACGAATTCTTACTTTATTTGCAAAGGGAATAGCATTATGTTGCACTTAAACACATACCTCTCCAACAGTATACTTAAGGCTGTTACTTGTAATATGGCACTTTCATTCTCCAGATATTTTTCTACCAACTAGATTCAGCCAACAGCCTGGTGGTTGTATTTTAAACTAAGGCCCTTTCTACATCATACCTCAATAGCGCGTTCTTTCGTTACAATCCCAGCAGTGCCACTGCTGTGATGGTATCACACTAGGAACGCTCCCTACTGTACACTTTCGCCTTAAGCAGATAGGTAGCGGTATTGCCACCAGTGTTCCTTCCACACTACAGTGCCATTGGCCAGTTCTTTTCCCTGCCTTTGACCCACCTCACAGCTCCTGATTGGTTGGGATGGGGGTTGAGGGTTTGGGGGGGGGTTTTGTAAGCCCTACTAGCACAACCACATTATAACAGTGTGCTATAATGCTTAAAAATGTATTTAAAAAAATAAAAAGTTTTAACTCAAAGGAGAAATTTAAAATAAACATGGAGAGATGGTAGATTTCGAAGTTACCACACCAGGGGAGTCGCTGAAGGAGGGAGAAGCTGGGTACACCCAGACCCTGCCCACTCCTGAATCCACAACAACAAGAAGCACTATCCAGCACTATTACAGTGCCACCTAGCCAGCTGATGGGATTGAAGCACAAAAGGAAGATCATGACAGAATTTTTTTCTGGAAATCATATAAGGTGGTTTTGCAATGCTTAAGGACAAGATAGCAGCTGGATAGCAACAACATTGTGTTGTAGCACAACTCCTGGACTAGAAACAAACTGCTGCTGCTGCAGGATGGCAACATTGTGTGGAAATGGCTTAAGTGAATTTCATACCTTCCAACATTTCACAGATGAAAACTGGGACACAGGTAGCCAGGCAAAATCAGAGTGTGGTCGAGATGGTAAAAATTATTGAGGAAGAACTGCAACTTTGGAGAGGCTGCATCATAGCACGTGTACCCATCAAGAACAAGTTGTACGCTGTCTGAGTACTCCTGAACAATCTGGCCCACTCACCTTTTTAAAGAAGACCAGTCCTGTGTCCTTGCACTGCTTGGTCAGCCTTTTAAATTTAGATTTATAGAGATAGGAATGCATACCGTCCAACTATTCTGATTTGAGAAGGACAGTCTCAATTAATCCTCTCTTTTTCAGCTGCCTCTATATTGTCCCACTTTCCCTCTCCTCCTCTCACTCTTTCCCTTTGTCCTCAGTTAACTTCAGTTGCTGCAAACTGAGTTCAAAGTGCAAAAGTATGCACCTGCACTCAATTAACCTGCAGGATAGGGAGTGGAGGTGGATGGAATCTTCCTCTTCTCAGTAAGCTCAGGCAAAAGCAAACTGCTGCAGTCTCTCCTAGCTCACGTATTCTTCTTCACTAATAACTTCTGCCATCTTGAACACACTCTAATGTTGGCTGGTTACACATGGCCTAGTTTTTATCTTTGAAATGTTGAAGGGGATAGGGATAGGACAGCTGTCTTCACCCATCCTTCAAAGAATATATTCCAAATTTCAAATCCATCCTGCTCTCCGCTCCCTCCCCAAGAGAACTCTGAGCCCTAGGTGCCAAACCTGCAAACTTCCAAAAAGTTCTCAGACTTGTGCTTTGGCAGGTGCAATGGGAAATTATCCCTCAGAACCTGGTAGTGGAGCTTGGAAATGCTCCCCAGATCTCATAGCTAGCATGGTTATGTTGGCTGGGTGGCTCAGGAGATGTAGTCTTAAAAGGTAACTTTTTCAAGTTCTGCTGTTCCCTAATTAGTGGGATCTCTTACCACCTGGCTGGCTGAACCGGATAAACAGTTGGCCTAGTTAAGACAGCACCCACAGTGTTTCTCTGAGATTCTAATGGAGCACATGGGGAGAGGCAGCCCATGAGGTACTTTAGGGCTAATCTTTAATCGCATCATAAATATTCAGTCTCGTCCTGAACAAATTGAAATACTGGCACAGCTTCTTGTTTTCATTTCATTTAAAAGAAACAACAGACTTAGCAAAATTATTTACTTCAGGCAGTGAAGGAATTAAGTGGAGAGGGGGGAGAAAAGGAAACTGGGGCTAACAATGTGCCAAAAGGCATATCTCCTCAAATGCTGCTGTTTTCCTAAATATATTTTAAATAGGCTTACAAAACATGAGTTCTGCCACTTACAAAATATATATGAATGCAAATAAAACATCAAGCTCATCTTCAAACAATAAAAAAAAAATCCCCCATTTCAGCCTATTTATTCTTTCTGAAGCTTCCCTGAAGAGGTAAATCACCATAAAATCTGCTTAAATGTGGCCTGCTTATAAATCCTTCTAAAATAGGATAAATATCTGGGACTGGATCAGTGTTCCTTTTCAGAGAGAAAGAGGGTGGGGAATGAGAGAAAGAGTTCAGTATGTTCAACAAAATGTTCTCCCCCGCTCCAAATTGGCCTCCACTCTGAGAAGTCAACTGTTGACTCAAGAAGGCAGGGCGAATTATATCAGAGCCAACAAGGCAATGTGCAAAAGTTGCCCAAAACGGCCCCTCTCCCAAGCTGTACAAATATGACAGATGCATAAATGGATGATCCACAATAGGAACTAAAAATAAATATCTGCATATCTAAATAGGATTCTAGAGGAGGAGGAAAAAATTCACATTTCACTCTCCACGGTTTTCACAATTAGACCAGACCAGGGAGAGCATAGGCTCTTTTCGCACCTTACCTGGTGTTGCTGGCGTCGCACAGGATCGCACGAAAAGCCTTCTCCGGGAGAGAATCACATCTCCTGCACTTCTCTCCGCACCAGCTCCGTGCTGGATGGAAGGACGCGTGATAGCTCCGCTTCTTCCTTCTGCAGCGCAGCTTGGTACTTTTCCAGGCTGTGCTGGGGGAGGAAGCACGGCCATCGTGCTTCCTGAGGTTCCGCACTCCAGGTAAGAGTGGGAGGGGCGCAGAAGGAATGCGCAATCACACATCATTTTTGGGAAAAACCCGAAAATGATATAATGTGCGATTGCCATGGGATCACTACAGGAGTGACACACGATTGTGAGAATGTCATGCGGAACCATCCTCGCGATTCTGCATCGCTCCCATGACCATTTTGTGTTCAAAGTCGCGTGCAAAAGGGCCATACTGTTCAAAGCTGGTCTGTGAAGCAACTACACTGAATTACTTTTGAATTAAAATTATGTTTTGTTTTTTTACTACAGTTACCAAAATCTTCCAGCAGCAAGAGCTGTGACCATGTTGATTCATTGACTCTGGGATCAGTGGTTCATAAAAGTAACTTCTCCTTGCCTCAAAAACAGGCATATGTGTCCTTTCCCAGGAAGTGTATCCAAAGGGCCAGGAATCAAAACAGCAAATGTACTATTTGAGGTGGATTTAGAAAAGTAAATCATCATTCACTAAGGGGACCAAGTAAGCATGACACAGTAAATGAGTAACTGATTGGTATTCTAGTAACTTGGCTGTAACCCTAAGCACTCACTCTTAACTGGGAGGAAGGCCATTTCTGTACTACACTGTTATAGTGCTATTATTCCACTTTCAACTTCCTGTGGAATTCTAGGGTTTGTAGTTTACTGAGGCCAAAGAGAATTCTAAATGCCCCTCCCTAAACTGCAAACCCCTGGATTCCATAGGATGTTGAAAGTGGCATAATAGCACTATAGCAGTGTAGTTTGGAAATGGCCTAAGTCCCATTGAACACAAGGGACTAATTTCTTCTGAGCAGGCATGTATCAAGTTGCACCCTGAAGTGTGATCCCATCCACTTAACTGTGTGCAAGTCCCACTAAACTCAATATGGGTACACCTGTTAGAATGCTGTAGCCACAGAGATCCAGTCTCAAATCTCTCAGCCATGAAGCCAACCAGATAGCTCTCAGCCTGTCACTCTTGTTCAGCCTGGCCCTTCTCACAAGGTTGTTGTGATGATGTTGGACAACCATGCCTATACCCTGAGCTCCTTGGAGGAAAAGAAGAATAAAATTATAATTAAAAAAAATACTTCCAAGTTTTAAAAAAATATAGAATGGATTTGACACTCAAGTTTCACTTTATTGAACTGTGCAAATCAAAGATGTCCCAAGACTTTCAGACTTCATAGTTATTTCAAATTAAGCATATGCAAGTTCTCAGCCTGAAAATGATCAGAGATTTGCCAAAATCAGTTTACTGATTCCCTCACAACTGACTTCATCTCAAAACGGGAAGACAAGTTTTGCATTCCAAAAGCAAAGTTAAATGGTTCTACTTTATTCTCCACTATTCCTCACACTTAATCTAGAATGCTGTGTCCATTTCTGAATGTAGGCAAGTTGAAACAGGTTCGGGAGATGCAGCAAGGATAGTCAGTGATACAGCAAACAAGTCCTGTGAGGGAAGGCTGAAGGAATGGGGTATGCCAGACACAGTATTTACTCTGAAGAAGAAAAACTTGGACTGGAGCAATGAAACATGATAGCTCCTGGTAGGGCTGACAGTTGGGTTACCTGGTCAGGATTGTCCTAGACACTAAGATTTCAGGGTCAAAATCTGAGACCTGAAAGTGACTCTTTTTTCAAGTTACATAGGACAACTCCTTTGCCTACCCTTCAACTCTCCTGATTTGAGAGGGGGAGTCCTAATTAATTCCTTGTCAGCTCACTTTTTCAGCTGCTTTTAAAAATGTCCCAGTTTTTCTGTCCTCCTCCCACTTTCCCCCTTTGTCCTCAGCTTATTCCAACTGCTGCAAATTGAGTTCAAAGTACCAAAAGTTCTCACTCAGTTAACTCAGCAAAGAGGAAAGGCGAGGAGGAGGTGGAATCTTACCCTTCCCTCTAGACTCAGGGAAAGGCAAACTTCTGCAGCTTCTCCCAAATTGTTTCTTCTTTCTTATTAATCACTTTTGCCATTTTGACCACACTCTGATATTGCCTGGAGATACTTGTCCCTGTTTTCATCTGTGAAATGTTGGAGCATATGCCTTGTGGTATTACTTTTGTGTCACAGAGACAGAATACAGTGATATTACCAGGGGCAGCTTCTGGTTATCACATTGAGCATGATATATTAAGCACCAATCATAGCTGCACCTAGCATGCCATTCAAACAAAATGGAGGGAAATATATACAAACCTACTTCTCAAGTTGGCACTCTTACCCAGAGATTTCTTCTTTTCACCCTGAGGACCAGGAAAAAAGGTCCAGGCCTTGAGATGTGGGAACCTTAACTGTCACATAGAAAATAGTGTTCTCTATCACCCCAGAAGGCAGAACTAAATCTTAAGCTTAAGGTGCAGGGGGTATATTTCAGCAGATTCTAAGAATCTTCTTCACGGACACTGCAGCTGACAGTGGAGCCAAATACCTAAGTGATGGTGCACTATTTCACTGGAGATCTTCCTGCACAATCTGGGCAGCAAAACAAAATCAAACAGGGAGATGCCACATATCATTTTCCTGTTCTATTGCTCTAAATACTGTTCCATAAGTGAAAACCTGGAAACCTAGAAGAGCTAATATGGAAAGACCAATTTCTGCCATGAAAGCACAGTTTTAATAAGCATAACCAATTTTATTAAAGGTAGCAGGAATTCAGCAGAAACTTCCACAGAGCTGGGATGGACCCAATTATTTTTGTGATTATCATCTCTCTCTCTCTCTCTCTCTCTCTCTCTCTCTCCCCTCCCTCTCTCCTTCTCTCTCACTTTTTCCTAGCTAATAGTAATTTTATTCATAGTACCTGTAGAAGTTTTTTTTCCCATTTTGATTAACATAGTATTATTGGGGGAGTGTTTTCCCCATTGCCCCTGGATGTCAATAGGAATTGTGTGTTTTACCGATTTAGAATGAAGTTTCTGTGCTTTGTTTGCTTGTTTACTCTTTTGCACATTTTTCATTTGCAAGGTAGCATCGATTGAAGCAAATGGATATTAAATGCTGACATTAAATTCTGCCTTGCTCATGGAGAATAATTTCTTTCCCAAGGTCTCATACTCTACTGCTGAACAATCTTAATGCCAAGGACCTGGGACATCAGCAACCATTTTGTTTTACCTTGTACAGGCATACCTCAGTTAAGAAAGCCTCTGACAAAGAAGCTCCTTTTAACAAAGTATTTTTATGGGAGCCCAGCCCAGTTTTCAAGCGGTTTGTAAAAGATTCAAAATGTTTTTGTCCACATATGTACGGCTCACCTGGCCTGGTTGTTTCATTTCACATGTACATAATATTAGTTTTGAATAAAAAGTTTGCTGAAACATATTGAAGTGCTCTTCTTTTTCATCATGTAGGAAACTATCCTCCTATTGTTTTCATATTATTTCTGCCTCTGGTACCAAAATTTCTGTTAAAGAAGTAAAGCCTGGGAACACATCCACTTCGTTAACTGAGAGATACCTATATTAGCATCCTTTAAATCAGTTTCTTGGGAGCCAACATAATTATACAAGTTAGAGATAGATAGATAGATAGATAGATAGATAGATAGATAGATAGATAGATAGATAGATAGACAGACAGACAGACAGACAGACAGACAGACAGACAGACAGACAGATGTTTCCCCCACTTATTTGATAGGTTAGGGATCAGACACCATCAGAAAACACAACTGATTGAAAAGCAGAACCCCTGTACTGTACAGTAGGGAGCATGAAGGACTTCACAGAGGCTCTCTTGGGACTGACTGTGCACATTCTGCTTGCAAAGTCTCTCATGAGGAATAGTGCCTTTTTCACCCTCTCAGCTTGCTTTGCAAGGAATGCATGCATGCCAGTGGTCCCAAGTAAGCCTCCATAGGCAAGAAGAACTGATAAAAGAGAGGAACTCCAATGAATTAATGGAAATTGTCCTTAATTTAGAAGTGTTAAAAGAGCAAGTTGTCAGACAACAGGGCGTCAAAAGGTGGGGATTTCTTGCAAGTAAAATGTGATAACACCCTAGGTTAAGGCATCTATTGGCCAGCATGTAAACAGAAGAATATTTTCCAGGCAAGAAAGACTGCTAATGCCATAAATCACATTGGTTAAATTCAAGGAAGCTACGGAGCAAGAAAATTTCACTGCACTGCAAAAGGATGAAAATTCTTACTAACACACCGTAACAGATATATGAAGAAGGAAGCCTGGAATCTGCTCAGAACTTGGAAGCTAGTTTCTTGAACAACTCCAAAAAATCCACAATGAGGCAGGATGTTTCTAGAAGCTGTAATCCAAATAAGTAACTTTTCCAAGTTTTCAGTCTACCAGTCAATCTTCAATAGACCAGCAAGGTTTTCTAAGACCATTTCTGCACTACACTGTTATAGCACTATTCTTACACTTTAACATCCTATGGAATCCTGGGGTTTGCCATTTAGGGAGGGGCATTTAGAATTCTCGGTCACAGAGCTCTTTGGCCTCAGCAAACTACAAACCCCAGAATTCCATTGGATGCTGAATGTGGAATAATAGCACTATAACAGTGTAGTGTGGAAATGGCCTTAGTTCTAATCTCCTAAATGAAAGTCAAAGTTTGTGAGTCAGTTTGCTTGTTTGTCTGTGTCAGGCAGGTGAAGACTTCATATGATTGGCTGTGTGAGGCGAAGACCTCATACGATTGGCTGGCTGTGAAGATTCTATGGAATTCTGGGGTTGGCAGTTCAGGGAAGGGCCTTTATTACTCTCAGCCAGAGAGCTCTGAATAGGCTTGTTGCTATGGAGACAATGCCTAGCAGCAAGGAAGAAGGCAGTGTATTCCCCTCAGGAACCCAACTCTGCATGTTATTAACTCTGAATACAGATTGGATTTGGGAATATGGGGAAAAGTTATACGTACTGGACAAGACAGTTTGGGGAGACACAGGATCTCAAATCTTTCTAACAAGTATTACTTATGAGAAAATAAAATCCCATTACACATACTGGACAAGACGGATTGGGGAATTAAGAGACACAGGCCCTTTTCGCATGGCATTTTCGATGCGAAAGGACCCCTTGAGTGTTGCGCACATGTGAGGAGTGGTCCACATGATGCACTCACTTTTGTGTGATGCTCCAGGGCCCGGCAGGGACCGCTCACACATTTTTTCATTTTCAGCTTGAAGCCGAAAATGCTGTGCGGTCATGCATTGCTCCGGGGTCTCGCGCACACTTACCTTGCGTGCGGAGCCTTGGGAGCCGGGCCGGCCTTGTTTCCTGTCCAGTGCAGGTTGGGAAGTCCCAGGCTGCACTGCAAAAGGAAGATGCGGAGCTCTCGCACGAGCATGAAGCTCGTGCAGAGCCGAAGAAGCAGGGAAGCAAGAGCCTCTCTCCGGAGGCTGCTCGCGTGGGCACCACACCCCAGTGCCGAAAATGGGTGAGTTGTGGAAAGGATCTAGGATCTCAAATCTGTGTATTTCAACCACATCTAATTCCAAAGGTATTTCTAACAAGAATTACCTATGAGAAAATAAAATCCTGGGCAACACCAGGTAAATATGCTAGTCTAATATATAAAAGTCAAAGTTTGTTTGTCTGTGTCAGGCAAAGATCTCATATGACTGGCTGTGTCAGGTGAAGACTTCATATGATCGACTGCCAAAGAAGATTCTATGGAATCCTGGGGTTTGCATTTTAGGGTGGGACCTTTAGAATTCTCAGCCAGAGAGCTCTTGGGCCTCAGTCAACTGTGTCTGTCTTGAACAGGCCAGTTGTTATGGAGATGAGGCCTAGCAGCAAGGAGGAGGGCAGTGCATTCCCTCAGGAACCCAACCTCTGTATGTTAATAACTCTGAGTACAGATTAGATTGGGGAATATGGGGAAAAGTTACAGTAATGAACAAGATAGTTTGGGGAATTAGAGACACAGGATCTCAAATCTTTCCAACAAGTATTACCTATGAGAAAATAAAATCCCAGCCAACACAGCATATATATGCTAGTATTTTAATAAAGACAACAGCAGAAGAACTTTTCTTTTCTCTAAATTACTCTGCTGAAATAAAGACACTGGAGTGGAGGGGCAGAAAATAGAGTTGACAACTCATTGATATCGACAACCATTACCACCAGCACCATCACCCCAGTTTATTATATTAGCTGAACACACCAGATGGTATCTGATTTTGGAAAACAAACAGGGTTGTGCATGGTCAGAACTCAGATGGGAAACAATCAGGGATGGGAAGGCATCCTGTCTGGCATTCTGAGGAGTCTCTGCCTGTCAGAGTTGAGAATACTGCATCAGATGCACCAATGGTCTGATTCAGTATAAGGCAGCTTTCCTATGTATGCATATGTGCCTTTGAGTCACCTGCCAACTTATGGTGACCCTCTGAATTCCATATAGTTTTCTTAGGCAATGAATACTCAAAGGTGGTTTTGTCAATTTGTTCCTCTGAAATACAGCCTACAGCATCTATACTGCTATGTATATGTGAAAGGGGTTATGTGCAAGTTCCAGTTCCAGTACTGAAAATAAATTCCTTCACACAGCAGGTATTCAGAGGTCTTTCAATGTATTTAGAACTAAACAGAAAGGTTAAGGCAGCAGGCAAGAAAAGAAACTTAGAGACCCTGAGGGAAGACACAGGTTAAGGGAATGGCTACCAGCAAGTGACTCAGCACAAGACTACAGAGGCAGAGTAGGAGGAAAAGAGAATCTTTGGAGCTGAATGCAATTTTTAAAAAATATTATTTGTTTCTTACAACTCCTGCTGGATTCTTAGTGGCAAGTAACACCACATAAAACAAGAAGTACCTTCGTTTCTAGAGGAAGGAAGGAAGGAAGGAAGGAAGGAAGGAAGGAAGGAAGGAAGGAAGGAAGGACAAAATGCTGTTAGAATAGCTATATGTTTCCTGTTGTTGTGAAGTGTGGGTGAATACGGGAAGCCTTAAAACAATATCATAATCTAAAGAGGGGGGTGTTAATTAAATGCATGTAGGGCTCATCTCTGTTCATCATCCATGTATGCAATCAAGCGACTGACACTAAAAGGTTGCATCACAAGATGGAAGGTTTGGAAATGTGCAGTTAGAGATAAGCAGCCATTTGTATATGGGCATGTTCCAGTTTTTCTTACACAATCATTCTCACAGCAATGAAAATCTTGGAAACTGTTGTCAGACTCCACAAATCCCACCGCACAGGACCCCAACAATAAAGTAGAATTGTTAGGGTTAATGCTAGCATTCAGAATGGAACACACTGCAGAGATTCTGAGGCTTTACTCATTTTGCTTCCAATTCAGATAACAGATAGTGGCCTGCTAAAATCCCATCATCATTAACATGATTATGATCTGGCTCAAAGAAACACTTTTTTAAAAATGTGTGCCTTACCACTTGGGAGAGCAGGCTTGAAAGCCCACTAGGATTCAGGTATTGTGGCTGCTGTAAAAGGCTGCAAGTGAATTCTTCTGGTTTGAAAAAATGTTTTATAACTACACAGTAGATGTTAAAACAAAAAAAAAATCATAACCTCCAACAAGCTTGTCCTGGATCCCAGAAGGACGCAATTAATCACTGATAATGCATATTTCTTAGGACATTTCCATACTACATTGTTATAAAGCTATCCATGTTCAACATCCTGTGGACTTCTGGGATTTGTAGTTTACTGAGGCCAAAGAGATTTCTATCTGAGAATTCTAAATGCCCCTCCCTAAACAGCAAACCCGAGGATTCCACAGGATGTTGAAAGTGGAATAATAGCACTATAAGAGTGTAGTGCAGAAATGGCCTTAGAGTGATTAACCTACAGAACTTTATACATGAATTAACAAAATGTTTTGCTTTCTTTCTTCACATGTTAAAAATAAAAATGAGCAGGATCCAAGGCGGCGATCAGGAACACTACCTTGGATGGCTGCTATCCATGATAAGTACATTTGAAAGAAGATAACTGGAGCTATATAGCAAACAGATGCCAAAAACTTTAATTCATGAATAAAGTTTTACTTGTTAAACGCTCTGTAAGAATTATACCAGAGAAAGAGGTTGAGAGAGAGAGAGAGAGATGCATTTCATATACCTACACTAAAACCCAACCAAAAAAAACTTCAATTAAAATCAATATGCTGTAGTGAACATGGTCATTCTTTGGTACATGTGTGAACTTTCAACAGATACATTGGTGACTGCTCAGCTTGGAAAAGTTACTTTTTGGAGTACAACTCACAGAATTCCCTAGCTAGATTACCAACTTAAAAAAAGAAAAACTTTTCCAAGATCTAAGTGAGTGAAGCAACTCAAACACAATTACTGTACATGCTTGTGTATGCAAGGAAGGCATGGAAATACAGCCAAAAACCCAGTTGCTACTCTTTGCTAGAGATGACCTATCAATTGCAGAATGGTAATTCCAAACTTATGTAAATCTAGGGTTCTCAGATATCAGAGCCCAGCCTCCTTTCTCCAGTGCTCAAAGCAACAGGAAGAAATCTCAGGGTAAGAACACTGCGATGAAAACATGTCTGTAAGTATTCCTCATTTGTTAGATTTTGGCCCTTTTTTCACCTTACCTCATTCCGGTGTGGTCGCGATGGGATCATGAGAGAAGACAGAAGGAAGCATGAGCGCTCCGCCTCTTCTTCCGCAGTGCAACTGGGTACTTTTCCAGACTGTGCTGGGGGAGGAAGCATGATGGCTGCACGTTCGGAGGCTCCACGCACAAAGTAAGTGCGGGTGGGGCACGGGAGACACGCGATCACGCATCATTTTCAGCAATGAGCCGAAAATGATATAATGCGCAATCGCTGCGTAATGGCCTCAGGAGCGTCATGTGATTGCGAGGACGTCATATGGAATGGTCCTCGCAATCCCGCAGCACTCCCGAGGCCATTTCGCAACAGGACCAGCGTGTGAAAAGGGCCTTAGTTATTTATAGTTGAATGCCATACTCTGTGTAACTATGGTTGATGCTTAATGCATCTTGCTCAATGAGATCACCAGCCCCTTCCTTCCCTTACATCACACAGGTGCACCCCTAGGTGCCAGGTTAGGATACTACTGACCTACCAACCTTATATAAACCCATTAACTCAGTGGGTCTATTCTATATGAAATTTAGGTCTATCTATGTTTCTGTATTCACAAATTTATTTTTCTGGAATTATTCGCACTCAGTTGCAGAGCTTGGAAAAGTTACTTTTGGGTGCTACAATTCTCAGAATCCCACACTTGCGAATATCTATTGGTGATGCTGGCAGGGGGATAATGGAAACTGAATGTTATGTTCTCCCAAATTTTGAATATTCACCATACCATATATGCTTTAATTTTATTTATTTATTTTTTTTACAAAAAAGGACCAACCCCCCTGCCGCATAATCCACTCACTTCCTTTTACTTTCTCATTTTACTATTTCTAGTTACTTATCGGCAGCCAAACAGCTGCAGATCAAGGATTCTGCTGAGATTTGCTACTGACCTCAATTTTCAGCTACATTAGGTCCTTGAGTGAAACTGTAGAGAGAGAATGTCACATCATTGGGATGCACATCATGCAGTGTCAAAAAGACAAAGATAGGTCTCTGCCTCATATGATACAGTTGAAAAGAAGTGAGGAAGCTCAGAATGGGAAGGAAGGCCCAGTAGCTTCCCAAGTACCAGTTATCAGAGAGAAGAGATCTTCAGTTAAGTTCTTTAAGCTGACACATGGCTGTAAGCTATGGAATATCACAAAGACAAAATACTAATGCCTTCCAATTGCATTGGCCCAGTGTCTGTCTGTCTTTCTGTCTGTGTCTGTCTCTGTCTCTCTCTTTCTCTCTCTCTGTCTCTCTCTCCAGATATGCAGGTGTACAGTTGGCTCTCCATATCCATAGTTTCTGTATCCACCCATTCAACCAACTATGGCTTGAAATATATCCCCTCCAAAAAAAAAAGATTCCAAAAAGCAAACTCTGATTCTGCCATTATATATAAGGGATGCCATTTTATTATAGCATCGTACATAATGAGACAAACATCCACCCATTTTGGTATCTATAGAGGGCCCTGGAATGAAATCCTTGTTGATATCAAGGGTCCACTGTATCTTTCTTTCATTTAGACCAGAGATAGGCAAAGCCCAAGGATGAGAAAGCTTCCATGTGAACAGCTTACCTCTTAACTTGGTTGCAAAGCTTCCCCATACTGTTTTAGCATACCTTTCCCCCCATTTTTCAGAACCAGGGCCCTTTCACACTATATAATTATAGCACTATGATTCTACTTTAACTGCCATCATTCCATTTTAGGTAATTCTGAGATCTGCAGTTTGGAATTCTCGGCCATAAAGTTTGAGTGCTCCAAGAGACTACAAACCCAAGGAATCCACAGCATGTGACCATGGCAGCTAAAGTGGAATCACAACACTATAATTGTGCAGTGTGAAAGAACCACAACAAATGGACTTGTGACCACTTTGAGGTTTTGTTTGTTTTATTTTTCAATAGTCCATGTGGCCCCCAGAGAGTAGTGGGACATGAAAGTCACCCCTGGGCCTGCCACAGTTGCCTACCCTGCTAGAAACTGTTCCATGATTGAGAGGTCAATTTTGCAGAAGGCTATCAGGAATTCTAAGATCAGCAATGTCAGAAAAAGTGAGCCAGCTTTTTGTTATCTTTCCCTGAAGAATCACAACAGTGGGAATATACTGGAATTTGGGAACATTCCAGTGTGCAGTCTCAGCTTGTGCTGGGTGACACAGATGTCTTTTGGTAGTACAAGAATGAAGTAAAGGCACAGCAACAAGATAAGCAATAAGACAGCCAATGAGTGAAAACTGAAATATATATTTCAGTAAGTGCATTTTCGACAGCTGTATCCTTGGCTCTAGTATTTCTGCAAAGTCATTCTCCAGGATGATTCCCCTAGCTCTGAAATTCCTGGCACTACCATTACTTCTTCTTCTTCTTGTTGCTGCTGTTGCGTGCCTTCAAGTCGCTTCCAACTTATGGCAACTCTAAGGCAAACCTATCATGGGGTTTTCTTGGCTAGATTTGTTCAAAAAGGGCTTGCCCTTGGCTTCCTCTAAGGCTAAGAGAGTGTGACTTGCCCACAGTCACCTAGTGGGTTTCCATGGCTGAGCAGAGATTCAAACTCTGATCTCCCAGTCTCCTAGTCTAACATTCAAACAACTACACCAGACTGGCTATTCAGCCTTAGTATACAGTTTAATTCCTATGTGAGAACATAAATACAGCTACTAAAAAAAACACACACACACACACAAACAGTCCTAGTACCAGTTCCAGCAATGCCACCAAATCAAGTCCCACCGATCTGGATCAGATCCAAAGGCGCCATGGGCAACATCCATCCAGAGGACCTGTGGCAGGGATTTGAAGCTTGGGCCCTTTTCGCGAAAGGGTGCCTGGAGCGTCGTGAAATTGTGAGGAGCGATCTGCATGACACACTCACAGTCACGCAACACTCCAGGGGCTAGCAGGGGCCGATCGCGCACCTTTTCACTTTCGGCTGGAAGCCCAAAATGGTGTGCAATCGCGCATTGCTCCCAGGTCCCGCACACACTTACCTGGCGTGTGGAGCCTCTGGGGCAGCACCAGTCATGCCTCCTGCCCCAGCACAGCCTGGGAAACTCCCAGGCTGCACTGCGGAAGGAAGAGGCGGGGCTCTTGTGCGAGCAGTTAGCTCATGCAGAGCTGAAGCAGCAGGGACGCAAGAGCCTCTCGCCAGAGGCTGCTCGCATGATCCCCGCACTCTAGTGCCAGAAAAAGGTAAGGTGCGGAAAGGGCCTTGGTTTCCAGAATCATAGGCCATTTCCACACTAGCCTGTTATAGTGCTATTATTCCACTATCAACATCCTATGGAATCCTGGGATTTGCAGTTTAGGGAGGGAACTCAAAGACTCCTCCCCAAACTGCAAACCCCAGGGTTCCATGGGATGTTGAAAGTGCAATAATAGCACTATGACAGGCTAGTGTGGAAATGGCCATAGAGTGAAACCACTATACCATGCTGGCTCTTACCAGTTTTTCATAAAAGCAGGTCAGCTTCATCTTCCCCTTGAATTTTTAACCAGTATCCAACTTTTATTGCTTTTCTGCTACAACACAATATCTTCTTGCTCACCAGTGGTTCTTCAGGCTTGTTACTGTAGTGTAAAGAGTTTACTACGTTCTTTAAACTGTATGTTCTGAGCCTTCTTGAAGACAGTTTTTAAAGTGGAGAGGCAAAGTGCCATTTTTTTCAACGTTAACTAAATAATAATGAGCTGAGATGTTTTATACTCAAGGTCTACTCTGTATGCTCCAAATTACTCTTTTAAATGTGTATACAGAATATGGATCTGAATTAATATTCCTTTACCAACTGTTCATGCATCTGACATGAAAAAGCTTGTGATCATTTCTTGATGTTAATGGCTTCAGTGTGCCTTAAAAGGTAGCAAAAACGAGCCAGGATGCTGGAGTTGGAGATTTTCTTGGGTGTATGTTTTCTCTAAACTTTACTTTAGATTTGGACATTGTTTGCTAAACAAAGAATATTCTAGCAGTGCTGGCAAAAGCTTCTGCAGCATAAGAAGAAAGCAAATATGAACTGAACAAAAGTATAGTCATGGAAAGACCAGATGTTAGAACTTTATTTTTATAAGTAAACCATTGGGCTGCCATCTTTAGTTTTTCAACATAACTTATTATTTAAAAAGGAAAACACTGGTAACATGACAACAGGGAAGGAGCTAACTTATTCTCCATGTGAAGGGTATTCCATAATCTAGGAGTGTCCACCAGGAGGCTCTCTCATGTCCTCGCCAAACATACCACTGAAGCCAGTGGGACTGAGAGAAGGAGAGCTTCTCCTGCAGAAAATAAAACCCACAAAGTGTCATACAAATAGATGTGGACTTCCATATAAATTGAGCACAAGACATACAGGGCTTTACAGGTCACAACTAGCACTTTAAATTGTTTGCTGAAGGCACCTCTCAAAGGGAAAAAGGGGGTGAGGGTAACCTTAATTCACCACCAGAAGTGTGGTTGAATGCACAACATTCCAAAGTCAGACTTCTAAAAGCTCAATGCCTAAAGCCGTCGTGGACAGTCTAATTTCCCAGTTTCACTTTCTCCCCTATTAATTTTTTTAAGCCATCACATTGTTTGTGTTTTATTTATGAAAACTCTGCAAAGTTTGGAATTCCTTAAAAAAAAAAAGAATGAAACAAGATTCTCTCCCATCCTTAGGGGGTCAACTTTTACAGTCCCAGCCTCAAGAGACACGGGCCCTTTCCGCACCTTACCTTCTTCCAGCACTGGGGTGCAGGGATCACGCAAGCAGCCTCTGGCAAGAGGCTTTCGCGTCCGGGGTCCTTTGGCTCCGCACGAGCTGCCTGCTCGCATGAGAGCTCCGCCTCTTCCTTCCCAGGCTGCGCTGGGGCAGGAAGTGCAACCGGCGCGGCTCCGGAGGCTCCATACTCCAGGTAAGTGCACGTGGGGCCCGGGAGCAATGCGTGATCACGCACCATTTGGGGCTTCCAGACAAAAATGAAAAAGTGCGCGATCAACACCTGCTGGTGCCTGGAGCATCGCACAATTGTGAGTGCATCATGCAGATTGCTCCTCACAATCGCGCAACGCTGCAGGCACCCTTTCGCATGGAAAATGCCATGCGAAAAGGGCCAAAGAAAAGCCTGGATTCAGTCTTTCTCCAGAGCCATTCCAAGGTATTTTGCTACCTGAGATAGTGAAGGAAATGGTGCGTTCTGCTTCTTGACATCAAAATGTTTAGTTCCTAAGCCGATGAAGGCATTCTGGCACAGGAGCAGAAAATTCCGCAAGCACCTTACCCTATTCCCCAGCAGTAAAAATACAACAATAACAAAATAAATGACAGTATGCTGCCCTTACATGACACTCAAACTCTGCTGGCTGAGGCAGTTGCCTCACTTTCCTTACTGCTAAGGCAAACTCTCTCCCTTTGTCACCAACACATGATTAGTATTATTACAGTTGATGATACCTACAATAGGTTGAACATAAAACCTGAAAATTGACCTTTTTTGGACTGCAACTTCTGGAATACCCCAACCAGCATTTCGAGGACCCATTCTGCCTGAACATTCTGAGAGCTGTAGTCTGAAAAAAATCAGGTTTTTTCAAGCACTAGTTGCACACTACTTCCTCTGAAATAGATTTGCACATAAATGCAGACTTCTGCATACAGATTGCTCATTCTGTAAGTACCATCGTAGAAGAAAAAAATGCAGTTTATGCCAGCAGAAAGCTCTAGGACTCCAGCGTGCACTCAATATTTTCTTGCCAGACACAAGTACAAGGAAATCTGTGAAATGCAGGCCAGGCTTGCTAAATTAGCCGCAATTCATTGCATATACATTGTTATTCTAATGAGCATCTTCTCTAGATTTATAAGATATTGTCCTAAGTGTAGTGCTGCTGCATAGGCTTTTTGCCACATTCTTATGGCATGAATGATATCTAGAAGTCATTTTTCTTAATGCAACTCTGTAAAAATATAATCAAATTAATATTAAAGACAACTGTAAATCAGGCATTCATAATGCCATAAAATATCCAGACATACACTGATGAGTAAAATCTAACTTCCAAATTAATGCAGACATTTTGAATAGCATTGTGATTTCCAATTAAGCCATGCCAATCTGTTTCAGGAACAGCTCAAACAGAAATTTGTTTACCAATTTTTTAAGACTGGTGGACATCAATAAGAATGTAATTTCCTGCTTTATCTACTGTGAGCTTCTTATGTTTGAGGAAGTAAATATATTTCTCTGCTTACAACATCTAAGTCTAAGTTCCACTGTCTGCATCCAGCCGGGAAACATGCCTTTGTTTTGTTTTTACTACAACATCTCCCCGAAACCAATATGGCTTGTAGCATTCGAAGTGAATGCAGGTAAGTAACTTTTCCACGCTCTGTTAAGAGCGGGAAACAGGCATTTTTTAATAGCCACTAATTGATGAATGTTGTCTCATTTTTAGTTCACCAAGCAAGCATTTTGGCATTTCTCCTATCATATTTTCAAATTCAGGTTTTGCAATAACCAGGTAAAGAGATTTGGTTACACTATTTAAAGAACATGGGCAGGGTTTCTTTTTTTATACAACTGAGATGTCTTTTTCTTTACCTATTACAAGTATATGGCTTAATTTCATCTTTAATATTGCATTCTGGAAATATTGTATTTGCCTGTGAACAGGCATTTCTTTAATAGCCACTAATTGTATGAATGTTGTCTCATTTTTAGTTCACCAAGCAAGCATTTTGGCATTTCTCCTATCATATTTTCAAATTCAGCAGTTTTGCAATAACCAGGTAAAGAGATTTTTGGTTACACTATTTAAAGAACATGGGCAGGGTTTCTTTTTTTATGCATACTTGAGATGTCTTTTTCTTTACCTATTACAAGTATATGGCTTAATTTCATCTTTAATATTGCATTCTGGAATATTGTATTTGCCTGTGAACAGCCTGTTTCTTGAAAAGAAAGAAAAATGTAATAAATTGGCACATTCTTATCTTCTTCAAAGTATAAGATTCTAGATGAATCTATTTGTTCTTAAGTGTTTTGAAAACATACATTAAGGTATCCCATGCAGCTAAGCAACATCTATCATCGCTTCCAGGAGTATTCATCAACATAAAATATATGTGTAATCACTCTGTAGGTGCAGAAGTGCATCATACCTTTCATTATTAGCAGAAGTACACAAACACCATTCAATGTGAATACAGTTTGTACAGGAACACTGTACAACTGTGTTCCTGTACAACCCATAAACTGAAGATGACACAAGTCTCACTCTATTAAACTGTGCTACCAGTTTTCTCATGGCTTCCTCTGTCCAAAGTCCCTCCCATCCTCTTCTTTATAGAATGAAATCACATCCTATCAGTCATAATGGCAAATCAGAATTTAAATACTGTGTATTTCTAAATATTTCTAAATGCAGCATGCTGGGAGAAACAGTAACAGAATGGAGCAACATATTTGCTGTGTTCAACAGCTACAGTTTGCTGATGTCAGCAGACCTCACATCAGCATGAAGTAGGCTGCTGTCCATGGAAACTTCTGCCAAATAAAAATGGTTAATCTTAAAGGTGCCAAACAGCACTTTATTGGTTTTGCTTCAACAGATTAACACAGCTACTCTCCTCAAAATTTTAGAAGCAACGTATCCAAAATGACAAGCCAGCCAGCTAAGGCCATTTCCACACTACACTGTTATAGTGCTATTATTCCACATTCAACATCCTGTGGAACTCTGAGGTTGTACCTTATTGAGGCCAAAGAGCTCTCTGGCTGAGAATTCCAAATGTCCCTCCCCAAACTTCAAGCCCCAGGATTCCACAGGACATTGAAAGTGGAATAATAGCACTATAACGGTGTAGTGTGGAAACAGCATTGGTTATTATACAGTTAGAGATAAAAACAATGAAAACTGGATTTGGCTAATAAATTGTGTAAAGGATTTTACAATATAAAATCATATAGAAACATTTGGATTTAGTGATGTTATAACATTTAACAGATCTACAGTTTTAAATAGTGAAAATATTATGCAATTAAATCAGCATATAGCACTTAGTAATTAAGTCAGAAAGTAGCATTTAGTAATAAGATTAGAAAACGCAATGTAACATGCAACAGAACGTAATAAAAATAAAAATTAATTTTGATATACTATGCTAAACATGTTAACCTTTGGTAGGAGAAAGTTCCTTTTTATTTTTTGGAAAGTATGAAGGGGGGAAGGGGAAGAAGTAAATTGTCAGATATTATCTTTCAGAGGTTTGAATCAATTTGGCTGTTTTACTCCATTTAAAAGAGGAATGGAAATTGACCCTTTTACTTTCTTTTTCTTTTTTTCTTTTATTTTCCTTTACTTTTGAATTCATTCTTCTATCTTATGTTTTTATGCCTTTTTTTCTTTTATGCATTTGTAGAAGTTTAGTATCTTTAAAAACTGTTAATAAAGATATCTTTTATCACTCAAAAAAAGCAGAGCATGAAACACTGCTATGAGATGTGTAGTTCTTCTCTGAAGCAAAAGAATAGACACCTGTGTATGCCTTCTTGGAATGAAGCCCCATCAAATCCATGGGACTTACTTCTGGCAAACATCCACAAGATCTAGCACTTGAAAGCTTTACCTTATTGAACTACAGTTCCCAGATTCCCTTACCAGCTTGGGAATTGATTATGAGAATAGTAATCCAAATATGTAATATTTCCAAGCTCTGAAAAAATCTCCTTGTTAACTAAATCATATTCATTTGGATCCTAATTATTTTCCACTCCATCAGGAATCTATATATGATTTCTTCCAGTTTTCCTCCCTGTCTTCTGTCCTACATATCTTCCAAGATTCCAAAGGGTACTCCACTCTCAAATGTTAAGCTGTGCAGGAAGCCACAGCTGGAAGAAGATGTGTAAAAGCTGTCCACAAAGCTGCCTTAACTCACAGAGTGTTGGTGAGAAGGAGCATGTAAGTCTCCACCATCTTCAAAAGCACAAATAGAGTGACAATATGTCCTTTTTTAACAGGGAGTAGGCACACTGAAGAGATAACGTACAGATGGTATCTAACCCCAAATAAGCTGTCAAAAATGTCCCAGAATGTTTCAAACCAATGTTGGGCATGTCAAGATAAGAAAGGCTCTTTTTTTCATATGTTGTGTATTTGTTAGAATGCAAGACATTACTAGTCTAAGATTTATATGTTAATCCTAAATAAAAAAAACTAAGGTCAATTTAGTAATCTTACTAGAAAAGTTTCTGTTCAGCTTTATGGATAAAGAATTGGACAGCAAATAAGGATAACTTCTTCAGTACATAACAACAGCATCACAAACATTGTTTGCTCAAACTTGGAAAATGACTGAAGCACCAATGACAGATTAATGGATTGCTAAAGTCACTGAGTTAACCCAAACTGCCAAATTCACATGGGTTTTGAAGGATAAGCTGATTGAAGATTTTCGGAAAGACTGGAAACCGTTTATGGACTTTTTGAGCAACGAGAAATCTAACAAAGTCATAATCTATGGTTATGG